>OV277349.1:15682883-16302883 GCA_922984085.1 Sicus ferrugineus
GACAAACAGACAAACAGACAAACAGACAAACAGACAAACAGACAAACAGACAAACAGACAAACAGACAAACAGACAAACAGACAAACAGACAAACAGACAAACAGACAAACAGACAAACAGACAAACAGACAAACAGACAAACAGACAAACAGACAAACAGACAAACAGACAAACAGACAAACAGACAAACAGACAAACAGACAAACAGACAAACAGACAAACAGACAAACAGACAAACAGACAAACAGACAAACAGACAAACAGACAAACAGACAAACAGACAAACAGACAAACAGACAAACAGACAAACAGACAAACAGACAAACAGACAAACAGACAAACAGACAAACAGACAAACAGACAAACAGACAAACAGACAAACAGACAAACAGACAAACAGACAAACAGAGAAACAGAGAAACAGAGAAACAGACAAACAGACAAACAGACAAACAGACAAACAGAGAAACAGAGAAACAGACAAACAGACAAACAGACAAACAGACAAACAGACAAACAGACAAACAGACAAACAGACAAACAGACAAACAGACAAACAGACAAACAGACAAACAGACAAACAGACAAACAGACAAACAGACAAACAGACAAACAGACAAACAGACAAACAGACAAACAGACAAACAGACAAACAGACAAACAGACAAACAGACAAACAGACAAACAGACAAACAGACAAACAGACAAACAGACAAACAGACAAACAGACAAACAGACAAACAGACAAACAGACAAACAGACAAACAGACAAACAGACAAACAGACAAACAGACAAACAGACAAACAGACAAACAGACAAACAGACAAACAGACAAACAGACAAACAGACAAACAGACAAACAGACAAACAGACAAACAGACAAACAGACAAACAGACAAACAGACAAACAGACAAACAGACAAACAGACAAACAGACAAACAGACAAACAGACAAACAGACAAACAGACAAACAGACAAACAGACAAACAGACAAACAGACAAACAGACAAACAGACAAACAGACAAACAGACAAACAGACAAACAGACAAACAGACAAACAGACAAACAGACAAACAGACAAACAGACAAACAGACAAACAGACAAACAGACAAACAGACAAACAGACAAACAGACAAACAGACAAACAGACAAACAGACAAACAGACAAACAGACAAACAGACAAACAGACAAACAGACAAACAGACAAACAGACAAACAGACAAACAGACAAACAGACAAACAGACAAACAGACAAACAGACAAACAGACAAACAGACAAACAGACAAACAGACAAACAGACAAACAGACAAACAGACAAACAGACAAACAGACAAACAGACAAACAGACAAACAGACAAACAGACAAACAGACAAAACAGACAAACAGACAAACAGACAAACAGACAAACAGACAAACAGACAAACAGACAAACAGACAAACAGACAAACAGACAAACAGACAAACAGACAAACAGACAAACAGACAAACAGACAAACAGACAAACAGACAAACAGACAAACAGACAAACAGACAAACAGACAAACAGACAAACAGACAAACAGACAAACAGACAAACAGACAAACAGACAAACAGACAAACAGACAAACAGACAAACAGACAAACAGACAAACAGACAAACAGACAAACAGACAAACAGACAAACAGACAAACAGACAAACAGACAAACAGACAAACAGACAAACAGACAAACAGACAAACAGACAAACAGACAAACAGACAAACAGACAAACAGACAAACAGACAAACAGACAAACAGACAAACAGACAAACAGACAAACAGACAAACAGACAAACAGACAAACAGACAAACAGACAAACAGACAAACAGACAAACAGACAAACAGACAAACAGACAAACAGACAAACAGACAAACTGACAAACAGACAAACAGACAAACAGACAAACAGACAAACAGACAAACAGACAAACAGACAAACAGACAAACAGACAAACAGACAAACAGACAAACAGACAAACAGACAAACAGACAAACAGACAAACAGACAAACAGACAAACAGACAAACAGACAAACAGACAAACAGACAAACAGACAAACAGACAAACAGACAAACAGACAAACAGACAAACAGACAAACAGACAAACAGACAAACAGACAAACAGACAAACAGACAAACTGACAAACTGACAAACTGACAAACTGACAAACTGACAAACAGACAAACAGACAAACAGACAAACAGACAAACAGACAAACAGACAAACAGACAAACAGACAAACAGACAAACAGACAAACAGACAAACAGACAAACAGACAAACAGACAAACAGACAAACAGACAAACAGACAAACAGACAAACAGACAAACAGACAAACAGACAAACAGACAAACAGACAAACAGACAAACAGACAAACAGACAAACAGACAAACAGACAAACAGACAAACAGACAAACAAACAAATATTGTTTTTGTTTCTCTAATTTTACTGTGATTTCTCATACGTTCGTAATGACATTGTTGGGGTGAGCTCAGACGACGGTCATTTGTTCAAGGAGAATCAAGTGTTTTATGCCTTAAAAACAATTGGAAGCACTATGCACTAAATACATTTGTTTTCGGTTATCTTTATATTATTTTCTTACGGACAAAATATAATCAGACCACAAGAACAAAACACAAAATCTGTCATTTCAGTCATTTCCTGTGTTGAAATGTAAACAAATGAATAGCAAAAGTAGAAGAAGAGCACTTTGTGTGTGTCAAATTAGAAATTGATCTAACCCGAAGACATTTGTTTTTTTATCTAAGTACAATTGTTCTCAGATATATGATTTTTTTCTCGTTTCTCATAAGAGCCTGTGTAAGTTTGACAGCTGATTTTGGGTTTAGTGTTTAGTGCTTCCAAATGTGTTAAGGCATTAGTTTCTTTTGTTCGCTTAAAGCAACAACAAATTTGATTTTCGTTGTTCAAATGATCGTCGTGTGAGCTCATCCTTGTTGACAAATATTCAAGTGTCGAAAGTAGTGAAGGTTATGAAAATAATAAAGTAAAGACAAAAAATTTGGAATTTATGATTTAAAATAATTAACTACAAATACAAAAAACAAATAAAACACCCTAAAAAAGAAGCTCTCAGCAGTAGAATATTTTATCCAAGATCATATCCGATATCTTGGAAAATGCTGAAAAATATTTGTGTCCCAAATGGATTAAAATCGTTCTTTTTTTAATACTATTAATACTATTAAAAAAGATCGATTTTTATACACTTGGGACACAAATCTTTTTCAACAATTTCCAAGATTTCGGATATGTTCTTGTATAATATATAAAATAATTGTAATATTATAAATAATAAACTCACAGTAGTAAGCAAAGACTGCTTTTAAGCAGTCGTTCATTATGTCTCTTCAAATCGGTGTTTCAAAGACCGACCGATGGTTCAGAATACTAGTTATGTACCGTTAAGTCGTAAGAAGAAGGAATTTGTTGTTGCGATTTTACCGAACGACCGACTGGTTTATTGAGAATTCTAAAACAACTGTTCAGCGAAAATAAGAAAGCGGAATACAACAGAAAAGTCTTGTTCGTTTATTAAGAATCTGGCTTTTAATATATCTTCCTCTGTAGAGTGTAGGGTATAAAAGCGTTTTTAAATAATCTCTACGAATTACAGTAGAAAATTATGATGAAGTAAATATTGTACTGAGGTCCATTTTTATCTAGGCAATGTAAAAAATATATATTATTATCACTTTGTTGTACCACGAATTTAATAATTAGAATCCTATTTTATTTTGTCAAAATAAGGTCCAGGGGTGGAAAATATTTCGCGTCGGCTGGACTTCTAATTTCGGCATAGATATATTCATCCCAAAGTTAAGCTATGTGTGTAATTTCAATAAATTAGGATGTCGGACAACGACGATGATTTCATGTGCGAGGATGATGAGGACTACGGATTAGTATAGAAATTTGTTTTATTGCAATGTTGGGTGCTTCTGTATTTGAGATCTTTCATGTAGGAATACTCGGAGGACAGCAACTCGGAGCCGGATGTTGACTTGGAGAATCAGTACTACAATAGTAAAGCTCTGAAGGAGGATGAACCAAATGCAGCACTCGCTTCTTTTCAAAGAGTATTAGATCTTGAAAGTGGGGAGAAGGGCGAATGGGGATTTAAAGCATTGAAGCAAATGATTAAAATCAACTTTAAGCTCGTGGGTATTCACTTCTTTTCCACCATAAAAATAAGACCTCTGGGCTTTTTTTTTCTAAGAATAATTATGAAGAAATGATGGTACGGTACAAACAGCTATTGACTTACATCAAAAGCGCAGTGACTAGAAATCATTCGGAGAAATCGATCAATTCGATATTGGATTATATATCTACCTCGAAAAATGTGCGGATTCATAAGCACGTCGTATTTTGTTACTTAACTTCGAATTTCAGATGGAGCTCTTGCAGAACTTCTACGAAACCACGTTGGACGCACTTAAAGATGCTAAAAATGATCGTCTCTGGTTTAAGACTAACACCAAGCTGGGAAAACTGTATTTCGATCGCAATGATTTCAGCAGACTGCAGAAGATTCTTAAGCAGCTTCATCAATCTTGCCAGGTAAATAATGGTTTGGAATTTCCTTGGTCTCATTAAAAATTATTTTCTAACAGACCGACGATGGCGAAGATGATTTGAAGAAGGGTACACAATTGTTGGAAATCTATGCCTTGGAAATTCAGATGTATACTGTGCAGAAGAACAACAAAAAGCTTAAAGCACTTTATGAGCAATCACTTCATATTAAGTCAGCCATTCCTCACCCTCTGATCATGGGCGTAATCCGGGAGTGTGGTGGAAAGATGCATTTGCGCGAGGGTGAGTTCGAAAAAGCTCATACAGACTTTTTCGAAGCTTTTAAGAATTACGATGAGTCAGGTTCACCACGACGTACTACTTGCCTCAAATATTTAGTGTTGGCCAACATGTGAGTACATATTTTCCAGAAAATATATCAGAATTATTTTTAATTCCGTCGGGGTGAATTTCTGTGTCGAACTGCAATACTATGTTCAATCATAGAGCAAGACAACAAGAGTCCTAATCACAAGTTATTCATTCGGCAACATTGATGCGGTCGGTCGGCAGGCAGCGTATGCAAGCAAAATAAGTGAAAAGAACTTCACTGCTTTGGAAGGTACTCACTTTGCTTTTGCTTTTGTTTTGTTTTGTTTTTGTGTGTGTACAACTTGAAATTTGGCAATTTGTATTTTTGGAAGCAATTATAGATTTTCTTATATTGAGGGAAATGCTTTTAAAATTAAAAAAATTATGAAATGTTCTTAATAGCTTATTTACTTCAAGTTTTACTTCAGTTTTATTTTACTTTTTTTCCATGGTTCATTTGTTTAAAGGAACAAAGTTTTGTTTATTTCGCTACTTTTATTTTGATTCACTTTTAATTTATTTTAAACTTTTAAAAATAAAAGTTGTCTGTAAAGGCTTTTATTTTTAAAGGTCATCGATAAAACCCTTTTAAGGACTTTTATTTTCAAAAGTCTCATAAGAGTTATTTGAGACTTTCATTTCCAAAAGTATTAAGTTTAAAGACATACTTAAAAGTCATCGATAAAAGTCTTTTAAGGACTTTTATTTTTAAAAGTCTTTCATAAGAGTTATTTTGAGACTTTTATTTTTAGGAGTCATTTTTGCAAACATTTTGCTAATGTTTCTCTTTGTATATATATATATATATATATATAATCTCTTATATATATAATCTCTTATATAATCTTAATATATATATATATATATATATATATATATATATATATATATATATATATATATATATATATATATATATATATATAAGAGAAACATTAGCAAAATGTTTGAGAAAACTCTTCAAACGTGAAACGGAGATCGCCAGCGAATCTAAACATTAGCGAAGAGAAACATTAGCAAATATATATATATATATATATATATATATATATATATATATATATATATATATATATATATATATATATATATATATGACCTTCACTGTTGGACCGACTCAACTATAGTGCTGGCGTGGTTGAAACGACCACCCTGCACATGGACGACGTTCGTGGCCAACCGTGTCGCGAAAATTGTCGAAGTGGCGGACAACACTCACTGGTACCACGTCGACTCGGAGAGTAATCCAGCGGATCTTGCCAGCAGAGGCATGTATCCGCTGGATTTGCTTCACACCCCGGTCTGGTGGCAAGGATCTGCATGGCTGCGGCAAGCGAAGACGCAGTGGTCCCACTACACTGCCCCCCACGAGTTCGAAACTGAATTGGAGGCTAAGCCCATGAAAACCAATTTCACCTATTGCCATCAATATGAGGATCCCCTAGATAGATTGTCTTCTTTCCCGCGAGCCCTTCGCGTATTAGCGTATGCTTTCCGATTCCTGCAGCATACGCTCCCAAATTACAGTCCTCATTTTCGCCGCGAAACTACCCTCATCGACTCCGATGACATTCAAGCCGTTCAGAGGCGGCTCATCATTGTCGCGCAAAAAGTTAATTTCAACGACGAATATCATTGCCTTGAAATGAAACAAACTCTTAAGCGCAAGAGCTCGATTCCTTCGCTTAACCCATTTCTCTCACATGATGGACTCCTCCGCGTGAGCGGACGGTTAATCTCTTGTACATCCCTCTCGTACGATGAACGCCACCCCATTTTGCTCCCCTACAATTGCGTCTTCACCCGTCTCTTGGTTCGGTTTATCCATGATATCAGCTTACACGTTGGAAACCAGCTGATGCTGCGCTTGCTCCGCACGCGGTATTGGATACCCAAGGCCAAGAACATGATCAAAGTCACCATTCGTAATTGTAAGCCTTGTTTACTCCAAAAGAAGCAAGTACGCACCCAACTTATGGCAGCTCTACCCCATGAGCGCACCACACTCTCTCGCCCCTTTGTTGCCACCGGTTTGGACTTCGCTGGACCGTTCGACATCAAGAACTACACTGGAAGAGCCTGTCTGATCACCAAAGGCTATGTCTGCGTCTTCGTGTGTTTTGCGACGAAGGCCATCCACCTCGAAGCTGTCAGCGATTTGTCAACCCGACATTTCTCGCTGCCTTTGGGCGATTCAGCGCTCGCCGAGGATGTTCCACTGATGTGTACTCCGACAACGGACGAAATTTCGTCGGAGCAGCGAAGACCCTTCGACGAGAATGGGAATCAGTGATTCCGCACACTCAAGACGCTATTGTCTCCCAATACGCTCATCAACGCCTGCGATGGCATTTCATTCCCGCTGCCGCTCCGCACATGGGCGGACTCTGGGAAGCTGGAGTAAGAAGCTTCAAGCTCCACTTCCGCAGATTCGCTGGCGATCTCCGTTTCACGTTTGAAGAGTTTTCTACCATACTCTCCAAAATTGAAGCTTTTCTGAACTCCAGACCCCTTAATAGCATGTCAGAAGATCCTTCGGACCTGCAACCCCTAACCCCAGGACATTTTCTCGTCGGCAGCCCGCTCGTAGCTCCGGCAGAACCCGAAGTATTACAATCTCCACCCAGAATTGTGAATAGATGGCAGAAGGTCCGAGCTGTCTGTCAGCAATTTGGCTCCCGGTAGAAAAATGAATATCTCACCGAACTACACAAACGCATCAAATGGAAGTTTCACCAAGTTAATTTAAAAATTAACGACCTGGTTGTGTCACGAGATGACAACCTCCCCCCAACAAAATGGAGATTCGGTCGTATAGTTCATGTTTATCCCGGTTCTGACGATAGAACACTCGTCGCGGACGTCCGAACAAGGAACCATAACCCGACCCATTAGCAAAATGATACTGCTCCCCTCTGAAGCTTCGCCCGCTGCGAGCTTGTCGCATACCAGCGAATCCCCCTAAACAACGTCCCCGGGGCGTCAGCCCGACAATCCGGGGCGTGTGCCGCCAGCTTTGATCTCGTTCCCAGCGGAGGAATGTTTGCCTGGCTTCAAGAGAGCCATGGAACGCGAGACCAGAAGGCAGCGTCCCGCCTTGCAACAATTGCGCACTGGCGACCGTCTCGCCCGCCACCGCGTGCGGCGTGAGACCGTCGCGTGCCGACTTTGTTGTGGTCCTCATCCGTTAAGGCTGTGCGTACGGTTCCTCGGGCAGTCCTCCGAGGAGCGCTTGCGAACGGTTCGACGGTTGGGATTTTGCTCCAACTGTTTAGCTTATTCGCACCGCGACGCGCACTGCTCCAGCCCCACCATACCCTCCTTCACTGCACCATCCCGACCAAAACACCCCGAGCTGTCACTGCCCAATCGCCCCAAACACGCCAGACCCCCTTCGGGCTGGCCGAAGACAACACTTTTACTTGTGTATCTTTTTATTTATTAATACAATTTAGAAAATATCTTAGCAGTATAGCGTTTTGGAGTGCGCTCCAAATTAAGGAAATGGCACATCCTATGAAATCTGTATCGAAATGTTTTCAGGTTTTCCCAAAAGTCTTGCACGTTAAATATGGGTCTGTCTAAAATTTTCTCAACCCATTTGGTTCCTTCAGCTCCCTTCTCGTTTACAGATATGTTTATACACTACAACCGAAGGGAGTAGGGTATATTCACTTTGTTCCTCTGTCTGTATGTCTATCTGCCTGTCTGTTGAAATCTCGATTACGGGAGAACGAAAATAGATATCGCAATGAAATGATGCACAAATATTGTTATGTAGGGCAGTTTGGGATTGAATGTGGGTGATATCGATTAACAACCACGAGATTGGTTAAAAACCACCTTACATACGGAAGCTAAAGGCACTGATCATGAACGCCTGGTCACCTCACGTGTAGATTGGTACGCTTGGTCACCTCATTTTTTATAGTATACTGCGCAGTAGGTCTGCACTACGAGTTTTTTTGGAATTACGCAGTGGCAGTAGGCAAGGGATAGCTTGCTGAATTGTGATTGGGGTTCAGTCTGATTTAGCAGCCGTCGACAACTCATCATTGGATCAAGAACACTCAGCGCACAATCATTTTAGATATTTCAATATTGACAAAGCAAATAAATTTAACTATATTTATCATCATAAAGGTTGAAATTTACTTATATTCATCATCAGGCACCTCGTTTAACAAAATTTTATAATGTGAATATCTCATAAAAAGTGATAGAAGTTTTATAATTTTATTCCGGAACATATAGCGATATTAGTACAATTTTTGCAGAAAATGGGCGTTCCACGCCCACTCATAACAAAGTTGGCAATATCTTATGAACGGTACAAGATATTGATATGATATTTTATGAGGAAACAAGGTCGGAGAAGCCGCAGACAACATTTAAATTTATAAAACGCAAACAGCTGACGTTTGCAAATAAAGAGTTTCTAAAATCTTTCAGTTTCCAGCTAAAGAAGAACTAAATAAAAAATTAGTCACTTTGAGTTTTCAGCAGTGTTAAACATTTTCTAACACAGAACCTTAAAACTAGTAAAAGTGTTGTCCTCGGTCTGGCCGAAATCTAAATACCCTACACCTAAGTAACTAAGAAAGTTATAATTTTGCCACTTAAGAACTTTTGTATAAGCAGGTGGACCACGCCCATTTTGAGAGGACTACGCCCATTTTGATAAGATATTGAAAATTTTTGTGTGAGTTGGCATGTCACGCCAATTTTTGGCAGTCTTATTGTTAATGCTTCCGTATACTTCGTGGTAAACTAACGTTTCAATATCTTATACCGTTTATGAGATATTGCCAACTTTCATATGAGTGGGCGTGGTACACCCATTTTTTGCAAGCTAATTGGTAATGCTTCTGGATATATCGTGGTAAAATTACGTCCCAATGTCTTACACCGTTCATAAGGTATTGTCAATTATGTTCTGAGTGGGCGTGGCAAGCCAATTTTTTCCCCGAAAATTTTAGTAATGACGCTATATGTTCCGGAATATAATTATACCTCAATATCTCGCACGGTTTATGAGATATTCACATTATAACATTTTTCAGAACGAGGTGCCTTTAGCTTCCGTATGTAAGTTAGGCGTGGTTGTTAACCGATCTCTCCCATTTTCCCAATGTCAAACTGCCCTACATAACAAAGAATATTTGTGCGATATCTCTTCGTTCTCTTCAAATAAAAAGGAGAGGTCCTAACGTAGAACCTTGCGGAATTCCACTTGAAACTAACTTATTTTGCGAACAATGCATTTAACTTTGTGTATCCTATTTGATAAGTAATTATACAAAAAGCGAACCGCATTGTCACAAAAACCGAACAAAAATTTCAGTTTGTTGCAAATTAAATTATGATTGACAATTTCAAAGGCTTTAGAGGAGTCAAGAAGACCGATAAGGGTTAACATACCTTCGTCATAGGAGGGACTAATATCATCATGCACCTTTAAAACTGCAGTGGTACAACTGTGCTTAGCACTGTAGCGAACCAACAGGTTGCTACAAATTTGATATATATTTTATTTTTATTTAAACTAAACTATACCTGAATTACGAATAATTATTAGATTTAATTAATATTTACACAACCAGAATTAACTAAACCACAAAACCAGAATTGAACCCGGAAATTGTAAAAACAAATTAAGCCCCGCAACACACGATAATATATATATACGCTCAGAGATAAGACATGAGATAAGACATACGCACAAGTAGAGCAGCGGCAATTCTAAAAATAGAATCATGCGACAAGCTTATTTTCACTTTCTCCTTTCCTTTGCGCTTTCGCTGCCGCTGATCTAAAAATAGAAACAAGCATTCAGCTTACACATGTTTTCTTTCGTCGCGCAAGCGCTGCATACAGTTCTCATTTAGTTTTGATCAGCATGCGCTTTTAACGACTAGTTTGTGCAAGTTCAAGTCAGCCTTCTGCCGGTAAGCAACGACTCAATTCGTGCTTGCTTTTACAGAAACTCCTTTTGCATGGAGCAGTTGACCACCTGGTTCGACAGCCCCAAAATCGCATAACGAGTGGCTCACATATTTTGAAGGGTTCACCAACCCTATCTATACATCCAGTAGAGTAGAAGTAGTTGCCGGCGTAGCATAGAGGTATTTTAGGAGTATCTTTGGGCGTATTTAGGACTAGCCGGAATCATTCCTTCGGGAATTTCAAGGCTTCGGCCGGAATCAGTTCTTCGGAGCTTTCAACCGTATTGTGAGCGGCCTTCTGCCGCGTAGCACTCAGCTCCCCCGAACTCTGTAATCACCAGTATTGTAAGCGGCCTTCTGCCGCGGGGCATTCGGTCCCTCCGTCAAATGTACACCCGCAACAATTGTAAGCGGCCTTCTGCCGCGGAGCACTCGGCTCCTGTCTTCTGTACTCACAAATCATTGTACGCGGCCTCTGTCGCCAGGCATTCGGCCTGACAAAAGCATTTGTAACCAGTGGAGTAGCAAGTAAGATTGTAAAAGACTTTTGTGAATTGGATCGAATAAAAGAATAAATAAAAGGAAAGAAACGAACACCAACCCGCATACGTCCGAGCTGAATTTTTCAGTGATAGATTTGCTTGACAGCGAATCGTGTGCAATTCGTGACCGTCGCGGTGGTTGGTACTTTGATGGTTACGAGATCCCCCAAAATGGACCCTGGGGCGACTGACGCTACCCCAGCTGGAAACAAAAACTCGTTACAGCACGGACTGGTAGACACTTAATAGATTGTTAGCATTCCATAAGGAAGATATTTTATCTACCATAAATGCTTCAACAGCTTTCGACAAGGGTGACAGAATGCTTATTGGCCTGAAATCAGATGGTGACCAAGCATTTGAGTTTTTAGCCAACAAGGTAATAATAGCAAACTTTCATAGACTTAGAAAAGTGGAGGTAGTAAAACAGTAGTTTACTATATGTGTAAAAGGTGCAACATATGATTTAATACTAAGTAACGACTTAATTACATCAGTTTCACATACTGCGGTAAATTAAAAAGAGAAAGGATAAAGAGAAAGGGAAGGGAATCATAGGTAAAGTTAGTAATATTAGGGGCATGGGAATTGTGACGGAGAAAGTGATCATTCATAGCGTTTGGATCAATAAGTGCTGACTTAGTATTATTAGAATAGATCCCTAAGTTCCTAATGTTAGCCGAAAGAACTTTAGTTGGCAAAGAAGTTTCTAACATGGACGAGAAATATAACTTTAGCTTGTCTAATAATACGAACGGACAAATTCCTTGCTTGCATATAATGCTCCCAATTATCATTGGTGGGATTGTTTTTCCATTGACTACGCAACCTATTGCGCACCCTAAGAGCAGTCTGAACTTTACTGGTAAACCACGGACAACTGCGAGTTTTTCCTTACAACAAGTCTATGGGGAACATGTTTGACGAATTATCCACAAAGTGAACAAAAAGATTGAGTTCATCATCAACAGAGCAGTAGTACCGGATACCATTCCATGGTATTATTGATAGATCGAAAAAGAAATCATTATAGATAATAGAATTAAAGTCATGGAAAACAAAGGAATTGGTGGAAGAAGTACAACTAAGGTTAAGGTGTACATCTAGAGTGCAGAACAATAAATCATGATCAGAGAGAAAATAAATTTAGTCAATTAAACGGACGAGAGAAGTGTCCGAAACTATAAAAAAACCAGGAGACTAGGACAATCCTCTGAAGAGAATCTGGTTGGCATAGTGTTATTTACAATGGTAAAAACAACAGATGTGACATGCTCCTGTAAAGATTCACTAAAATAATCTTCGGACAATAAGTTTACATTAAAATCTCCACAAACAACAAAATTACTAAAATCTATGAGAACCTGCGATATTTCAGAAAAATAGCAACCCAGTTTAAATGGTCTGGAAGGATTGTATACGCAGGTAATAAAGACTTTAGAACAGTTGTCATAGACACAAATCTTAAGGTACTCTACATTGCCAGAAGACTTGCTAATAAGTTTAGATATTAAACTATTGCGAACATAGATTGCAACCCAGCCACCTCCTTTGGAAAACCTATCATTTCTATATACGTTAAAATTATTTAAAATAACGACTCTCATTAACACCGTTACGAAACCAGGTTTCAGAGATACAAATGACATCCACTTAAGATTCCTCAGTTTATATGTACAGAAGACGGGGGAGCCGAGTGCTCCGCGGCAGACGCCCGCTTACAATGCTGGTGAATACAAGTGTCGGAGGAGCTGAGTGTTCCGCGGCGGAGGGCCACTTACAATGCTGGTGAAAGCTCGGAAGAACTGATTCCGGCCTTACCTTTGAAATTTCCGGAAGAATGATTACGGCCGAAGCCTTGAAATTCCCAAAGGAATTATGCCGACCGAACCCTTGAAATTCCCGAAGAAATGATTCGGGCTAATCCAAAATACTCCTTAAATACGCTTACTGTTGCGGCTGCTGGCAACCCTGAAATTATAAAAACCTTATGGCAACTCGTTTTTGACGCTAGCTAACCTCGTGCTTTTACAACGTTAACCAGATACACACATTTTTGCTTGATCTATGTGGTTCTATACCATATACATATACAGAAGTGTCTCCGGGTGTTTAACGTGAGCGCCTGCCAAGACTGGCTTAAGCTCACGGTGTGCCATCACACATGGGGTTGAAGTCTATGCGTCAACCAACGCCCCCTTGAATAGGTACCTGGTACCAGTCCGCGGGAACCAATTCGAGTACTTGCGTAAAGGACAAGCACTCCCTCTTGGTGAGGGGTAGAGGCCTTTCTAACACCTCTGCCGTTCTATGGGTCACGGCACCCGGTTGCAATGCAACTCCACACCGAGCTATAAAAGAATAGCTCTGCCCGCGTACGTTTGGGCGTCAACCACAGCCCCCACGATGCTCCCACTAGGGGTCCTTCCAACAATGACCAGGCTGAGCGTGAGCGAACACGCTACAGGGGCTCCTGATCCCCGTGGTACCAGACAAAGCCTCTGGTCAGACTTCGTAGTCAAGACTACTACCAGTTGGGCTCCTTACAGCCCGGGACCGGTCGCCCAAAAGTTTTTAAGTCCAGCTGTGGATAGAACTTGGTGCAGACAGAAACTGCCCACACCAAACGTGAAAACAGTCTAAAGACATGTGTATGGACATGTCTTCCTCACTGCGGGAGCGAGGCCTATCCGTACCTCTTCCACTCAGACAGGGAGCGGCACCTAAGACAGGGTTTAACCCCAATTTAGCTGGACCCCCAACAAGATGTAAAAATCTTTGATTCCGGGGTGAGGCGTTGAGACCAACCTCAGCACCCCCCGAAACCCGTGGTACCAGACAACCTCTGGTCAGGCTTCGTAACGGTGTTAATACCGGTGAGCTCCATACCGCTCGGGGACCGGTGGCCCCAGGAGAGACGGACACCAGGAACGCAACACCAGTGCAGCACAACAGCTCTGTCCTCCCGAAGGACGACAGTTAGGCTGGCACACACATAACATGCACACTTCATTCAGCACAACCAACACATACATCGCCATTCAACCCCACCCAACACACACACACAATCACCTACAACTTACCTATTCATACAACCCATAAGCCACATACACAAGACCACCCACGCACAAAATTGGGCAGCTAACCTACCCTCGTACGACGCTCCACGAACACTCTACCGGCGAACCGGTCCAGACATTCCAGTTGCTCTGATGTGGAGAGAGCCTCACTCACACAGAACCCCTGGTCAGTCCAACTAATACCCATAGCCCCCAAATCCCTAAAGTCAGAGTACAACGGGCAGACACACAGGACATGCAGCCAATCCTCAATCTCAGCTCCACAGTCACAAGCTTCTGAAGCCGTGAGGCATCTCTTAAACAAAAATGCATTAAGAGAGCCATGGCCAGTTAGCAAAAAGCCCAAGCTCAGACTGAAGCCAAACCAAGGATGACTTGCAGCAAATGTGACGTCCCGTATGTACTCATACGTCGTCCTACCCTTTTCACTATTGTTCCATCTAGTTTGCCAGCTAGATGAAACACATTCATTCAAGAACGCTTTGCGCTCTGTCACACTAAGCCTCTCCACATCACTCTCAAACCATTCATGCTGCGGCAATGGTAATCCCCTCCTGCATCTGAAGATGGCCGCACGACGGACCACCTCCAAGTCAAGAGGGGCAACCCCCATTAATACCTGTAAGGCCTCCGTGGAGACCGTACGGTATACTGGCAGGCATGCAGCAAGAATAACCCTCTGGCATGCCAGAATCTTGCGATACCCAGCAGCAGACGTTACCACATCGCACCAGACCGACGCACCAAAGGTTGCACACGCAAGAAAGAGACCCCCATAGAGGACACGGACAGCACGTCTACTCAGACCCCAGTCACACCTAAGCAGCCGACGCACCTGACCCACCACACACACAAGACGCTCTCGCGTATGTGTCAGATGGGGAAGGAAGTTCATCCTTTCACCGATAGTCACCCCCAAGTACTTGACCTCAGTCTCATACTTGAGGGAGACACCAGATGCACGGACAACTGGATGTCGATTACGTGATAATCTGCCCTTGAGCAGCATGAGGTCTTGTCCATTGCCACGTCCACACCCACCTGAGCACCCCACTCACACACAACACTCATGGCACTTTCTCCCAACGATTCAATCGCGGCACGCGACCGACCCTCAACGAGGACAAGCAGATTGTCGGCGTAAGCACAGCACTTCCAGGACAGACCAAGACGCTGCAACAGAGGATCCATCATGAGGTTCCAAATAAATGGACCACAGACGGAACCCTGCGGACAGCCCCTGACCACATCAGCCCAGACGCACTGATTACTTCCAGCCACGCAGGCCTTTCTGTCAGAGAAGTAACTCTCCCACAGTCCAACCTCTTGGCAGCCCAACTTACGTAGCCTACTGGTGATACTAGACCAGCTCAAGTAGTCAAACGCACCCTTGAAGTCCACGAATACACCCAAGACGTATTCCGCACTAGAGGAGCTCACACAATCCCTCACATACGCCCACGCATCCTCCACAGACCGACCACTCCTGAAACCAAACTGCCAAGGACACATGTCATCACGCAAGCACTCATGAAGCCGTTCTGCCATAACCCTCTCCAGCACTTTTCCAAGTACTTTGGCGGATGGTGCGCCCGCCAAATCTTTTCTTAAATCAGTGTTCGGGCAAATAAATTCGAAAAACAATAATGAAAACAATTACCCACGTCGCGAAACATATTTAACACAACAATAACACTTCACCAAACAACACTTGTCAAATCCTTCAAAAACAAACAAACAATAGTGCACCACAACTATTTGTGGTGCACTATTTTTTTTTATTCTCTCCGCAGTAAAGCTCAGCATTTCGTTTGCTTTCACTCCTCCTCCTTCTTCCTGGTCCCGTACCAGTGTCAGCAACACCTTTGCACGACGGATGCCGAATTTAGCTCCATGTGGATTAAGTTCAAAATCCAGTCGCACATCCTGCACTTCTGCTTCATTTACAGAAGCCCGGGTCTAGGGAGGCTGCCAACTTTTGATAAACTGGACAGTCTCTCTGATTCGATTTCTAAAATTCTGGAATCGTATCCGAACAGTGAAATTGTTGTTGCTGGTGATTTCAATGTTTATAATTCCAATTGGCTACGTCATTCGAGTCACACGACACCCGAGGGTTTGTATGTTTAGTTATTTGCTGAGTCTAATAATTTGACTCAATTAGTGAAGGAACCAACGCACTTTCACTGCGTTGATGGGCAAAACCAAAATATTCTGGACCTTTTTCCAACTTCACATCACAGCAAGTATGATGTGAATGTTCTTGCACCTCTTGGTAATTCCGACCACGCTACAATTTCTGCCCATATTCTAGTCTTCAATCCGGTCACCAGCCAGCTCTGAAGCGGAAAGTGTGGCTTCATGAGAAGGCTAATTCGGATGCGCTGAACTGCTTTTTCAGCCGTTTCAATTAGCAATTGTGTTTCAGAGATATAAACATAAATGCTGCAGCAAAATTGGTAGAAAATATAATTTTATTTGGTATGAGGTCTTTCATACACAATAAAAGAATTTTCATTAAACCAAAAGACCATTCCTGGTTTAATGCGACTTGCAGACAAGCAGTCAGGTCTAAGGAGGAAGCATTTAGGAATTGTCGTTTAAAGAAAACTTCTGATACTAAACTGCTGGGCAATCAGGCCAGAAATAGGTGCAATGCCACTCTAAAGCCCGAAAAAGTTCTTTACGAACAGCGCCTTCGACGCAGAGTTCTTGAATACCATAAGGGTAGCAAGAACTTTTGGTCGTTCGTGGGGAGGGTGAAAAATCCGACGAGATCGTCTATTCCAACTCTCCTCAGGGACGATCAGATCTTCACTCACTAGGTTGATAAGGCAAAATTATTATTATTATTATTATTTATTAAATTAATCTTATAACAAGTTATAAGACTAACACAAAAAATTGGAGCATTGGCTGCCAGGGCCATCAGCTCAAAGGCAAAATTATTAGCCAAAATGTTTGCTGAAAACTGCTCTCTTTCTGAGAGTAGCCAACCACTACCCGTGATCGATGGTGTGTCTCATATTATGCCTGAGATGAACTTTCGAACGCGGGATGTTAAAAAAGTGCTTGTAAACCTCAACGTCAATAAATCCTCGGGAATGGATGGCATTTCAGCCCACGTGTTAAGAAAGTGCGCCTCAACACTGGCTCGCCCATTGCGCAATCTGTTTAATTTATCGTTCACTTCAGGAGTTTTTCAGGAAAAAGTTCTCTACGAACAGCGCCTTAGACGCAGAGTTCTTGAATACCATAAGGGTAGTCAGAACTTTTGGTCGTTCGTAGGGAGGGTGAAGAATCAGACGCGATCGTCTATTCCAACTCTCCTCAAGGTTGATCAGATCTTCACTCACTCGGTTGATAAGGCAAACTTATTAGCCAAAATGTTTGCTGAAAACTGCTCTCTTTCTGAGAGTAGCCAACCACTACCCGTGATCGATGGTGTGTCTCATATTATGCCTGAAATGAACTTTCGAACGCGGGCTGTTAAAAGAGTGCTTGTAAACCTCAACGTCAATAAATCCTCGGGACTAGATGGCATTTCAGCCCACGTGTTAAGAAAGTGCGCCTCAACACTGGCTCGCCCATTGCGCAATCTCTTTAATTTATCTTATACTTCAGGAGTTTTTCCAGCTTCCTGGAAGATTGCCAATGTGCAGCCAGTTCCCAAAAAAGGTGAGGCTACGAATCCTGCAAATTACCGGCCCATAGCAATCTGCTCAGTGCTCTCTAAAGTCATGGAGAGCATTGTAAATTTTAAATTGATGAGGTATCTAGAGAGCAACGAGTTGATCAGCGATCGCCAGTATGGCTTCCGTGCTCACCGTTCCACCGGCGATCTGATGGCGTTTCTCACTGAGCGGTGGAGCAGTTATGTTCACCGGTTCGGTGAGAGCAAGGTTGTTGCTCTGGATATCTCTAAGGCATTTGACCGGGTGTGGCATAAAGCACTCGTGTCTAAACTGGCTGCTTATGGTGTCGGTAATACTTTCACTCGATGGATATCGAGTTTCCTCAGCGGCCGTTCTATTCGGGTTGTGATAGACGGCTTTGCTTCCGAAGAGCACTCCATTAATGCTGGAGTTCCGCAGGGTTCGGTCCTGTCTCCGACACTTTTTCTTATTTTCATCAATGACCTTCTGTCATTGACATCAAACCCCGTCTACTCGTTTGCTGATGACAGCAGCATTTATCATTCATATTCATTTTCCAGGCGTCCTTCCATTCTGGAGATCACTAGACGACGCAGAATTATGAATGACACACTCCAACCGACCTCAACAAAATCCAGGAGTGGGGTCGTGCGAATCGGGTCCATTTTAATGCGCGGAAGACCCAATGCTGTTTGTTAACCCACAAGCGTTTGGCGGGTGACAGCTTCCCACCTCTAAATATGGGTGGTGTGGATATTAATGAGTCGGAGGCTCTTGATGTTCTGGGCATGTCAATCCAATGCGATTTCCTGGAATGATCACATCTTTGACGTGTCGAAAGAAGCAGCCAAGTGCTTAGGCTTTCTTAAGCGGTGTAAGAAATACTTCACTCCAACCGATCTTCGTTGTATCTACACCACCTATATCCGTCCTAAAATGGAGTACAATTCGCATATATGGTCGGGAGCTTCGCGAACATATCTTCAGCTCCTAGACCGAGTCCAATGTCGTGCGTTAAAACTTATAGGGGACAGTAGGGTATCCAGCTCTATTGAAGCCTTGGAGCGTCGTCGTGATGTAGGGTGTGTATCATTATTTTACCGTTACTTTCATGGTAAATGTTCCTCTGAAGTAGCCAGCTTGATTCCTCCGGTTCAGGTATTTAGCAGAACTACTCGACTTTCCAGAGCGGTGCACCCCTTTTATGTCACGATTCCGTTCCAACGAACCACGCATTACCGTGATAATTCGTTTTTCGGTCGCGTCATTAGATTGTGGAATAGTCTCCCTGCGCATGTCTTCCCGCCCACTTACAGCGTCGAAACCTTCAAGCGAAGTGTAAACCGTCACTACTCCCTCTTTCCGCCTTCCCACTATCCTGTCATCCCTTCGGAACCAACAAATGCTGTGCATTGATAGGGGGCATCCCCTGAGCTTGGTTTCATCTGCCATAAAGAAAACCAACATTTGTTAAATACTTTAATGAAAAAATTACCCTGGCGAATGGAGTTAACATCGAAAAAGACGAACAGTCGATTTCTTAATCGAAGTTATTCCAGAACCCCAACTACGCTCACAAGCACACTTAGAGTGTTTTGTTGATGAACTACATTTGCTGCAAGCTTTTTCCAAAGTCGAGTTGAAGAAACGCAACGTTACAGCAGACGTTACGATTAGGTGCTATAATTGCAATTCAACAGGACATATGGCATCAGAATGTCGCAAACCAAAAAGGCAAGAAGGCGCATGCTTTGTGTGCAACAGCATGTCTCACCGAGCCGTAGATTGACCACAACACAAAGGAAGGAAAAATTTTATAGACAAAAAAATTATTATGTAAGAAATTTTAAAGTTTTTTATACTATTAAAAATACAATATATGTTTCTCTTAATTTCCTTATCGACTCCCGAAGCCAAATAAGTTTTGTACGAAAATGTTGCCTGAGGCCTAATTTTGAATTGGAATTTATTTTTCGGTTTAAATAAAAGTGTTCTGCACACTTTTGGAAAAATTTATTGTTTTGCGATCATCAATGAAATAAAAATACAGTTTGAGTTTATTGTAGTTTCCGATGAGTCTATGAACTATCATCCTATACTTGGAAAAGACTTCATGAGTTCTGAAAAACTGCGAATGATATGTGACCTAAAAAATATTGAACACATAGATTACAACATGCAAAGAAAATTTTTTGAAAATGAAGTTCCGGTCAATGAAACTAACACTGGAAAAATTATTTCTGTTATTGATATCGAAGAAAAGGAATACAAGACAAATAATAATTGTAAAAACAGTTAAAAAAAATTATTCTAGAAGCAGAAATGATAAAGATAATTTATTTAACAATAGAGACAACTTTCATAAACAAACAATGTCATTAGAAAAAACATAAAAAATGAAAACAGATTGCACTGGTATAGAAAAATTTGAAAATGATATATTCCTAATTGAAATTGATAATGAAGAAAAAATTTACGAATTGAATGATAATGTGAGCCCTATACAAAAAGATCGTTATGAAAACATTTTTAAAGATTATTATTTAGAAGCGGAAAGACCAATTGAATCAAGGTTGAAGTATGAAATTAATTTGATAATCTTAAACCTTTCAATTTTTCTCCTAGACGTTTATCATATTTAGAAAAGGAAAAAGTAAAAAAAAATATAGATGAATATTTAGATAAAGGCTACATAAGGCCAAATGATAAAGAATATAGCTCTCCCATGTTACTAAAAAAGAATGTGAGAAGTACCAAAAAGGAATGGCGAGCTTAGGCTATGTACAGATTTTCGTGTTTTAAACAGAATGACCATCAAAGACAATTATCCTTTCCCATTAATTAATGACTTACTAGATAGATTGGCAAATAAGACAGTTTTTACAAAACTTGATTTAAAAAATGGATTTTTTCACGTTCATGTGCATCCAGAATCGGTCAAATATACATCGATGATAACTCCGTCAGGACAATTTGAGTACTTAAGAATGCCGTTTGGCTTGAAGAACGATCCAGCGAATTTTCAAAGATTTATTACCAAGATTTTTTCTGACATGATTGAAGAAGACAAGTTGATTGTTTACATGGACGATATAATGATCGCTACTGAAATTTTTGAAAAGCATCTCGAAATCCTAAGAGATATTATTAAACGACTTGCAAAAAATAAACTAGAACTTCGGTTAGATAAATGTAAGTTCCTACAGTCAAAAATAAAATGCTTATAGAAAATGACAAAGGAATTAGAGCAGACTAAAAGGGAATCAGACTTTCCAGTACCAAAGAACGTCCACTCAGTTCAAAGCTTCCTAGGCCTCTGCTCATACTTCAGAAGATTCATACAAAACTTTTCAAACATAGTATGATATCTGAAACTTACAAAAACGGCGAAAAGACGACTGCTTGCTTACTATGTTAAAACCAGAGAATTATTGTTCGCTCTTGCTATAGGCATTGCCAGATTACATTTTTATATTATATAATGGTGTCTGGCCTTGCCAGACTACACACATAGCTTAATCTACTACAGATACCATCTTACCCATCATACCCATCTTATTTTGAAGCTACGGTAGTATACATTTTTAAACAATTATAAGTATTTTTTTTTTTATGACAGATGAAACCAAGCTCAGGGGATGCCCCCTATCCATGCACAGCATTTGTTGGTTCCGAAGGGATGACAGGTTAGTGGGAAGGGGGAAAGAGGGAGTAGTGACGGTTTACACTTCGCTTGAATGTTTCGACGCTGTAAGTGGGCGGGAAGACATTCGCAGGGAGATTATTCCACAATCTAACGACGCGACCGAAAAACGAACTCTCACGGTAATGCGTGGTTCGTTGGAACGGAATCGCGACATAAAAGGGGTGCACCGCTCTGGAAAGCCGAGTAGTTCTGCTAAATACCTGAATAGGAGGAATCAGGCTGGCTACTTCAGAAGAACATTTACCGTGAAAGTAGCGGTAAAATAGTGATACACACCCCACATAACGACGACGCTCCAAGGTTTCAATAGAGCTGGATACCCTACTGTCCCCTATAAGCTTTAACTCACGACATTGGACACGGTCGAGAAGCTGAAGATATGCCCGCGAAGCTCCCGACCATATATGCGAATTGTACTCCATTTTCGGACGGATATAAGTGGTGTAGATACAACGAAGATCGGTTGGAGTGAAGTACTTCTTACACCGCTTAAGAAAGCCTAAGCACTTGGCTGCTTCTTTCGACACGTCAAAGATGTGATCGTTCCAGCGAAGATCGCATTGGATTGACATGCCCAGAACATCAAGAGCCTCCGACTCATTAATATCCACACCACCCATATTTAGAGGTGGGAAGTTGTCACCCGCCAAACGCTTGTGGGTTAACAAACAGCATTGGGTCTTCCGCGCATTAAAATCGACCCGATTCGCTTGACCCCACTCCTGGATTTTGTTGAGGTCAGATTGGAGTGTGTCATTCATAATTCTGCGTTTTCTATTGATCTCCAGAATAGAAGGACGCCTGGAGAATGAATATGAATGACAAATGCTGCTGTCATCAGCAAACGAGTAGACGGGGTTTGATGTCAATGACAGAAGGTCATTGATGAAAATAAGAAAAAGTGTCGGAGACAGGACCGAACCCTGCGGAACTCCAGCATTAATGGAGGCCTCTTCGGAAGCAAAGCCGTCTATCACAACCCGAATAGAACGGCCGCTGAGGAAACTCGATATCCATCGAGTGAAAGTATTACCGACACCATAAGCAGCCAGTTTAGACACGAGTGCTTTATGCCACACCCGGTCAAATGCCTTGGAGATATCCAGAGCAACAACCTTGCTCTCACCGAACCGGTGAATACAACTGCTCCACCGCTCAGTGAGAAACGCCATCAGATCGCCGGTGGAACGGTGAGCACGGAAGCCGTACTGGCGATCGCTGATCATTTCGTTGTAAGGTGTGTTCAATTCATTACCTTGACTTCCTTACTCTTAAGTTATACTGATGGTTTTTGAGGGCTCTGTTTTTTGTATACTACCTTTATTTTGAATTTTATTATATATGAGGTATCATTATTATCTACATATGTTAAAGGTAATAATGGATTGTTCAATATTTCATTATTATATTGTTCGTTTTTCAAAATGATTTGATCGGCATGTCGATTCCAAACTTTGTTATTTTTCGTTTTTACAATGTAAGTTTGTCTGCCAATTCGCTTAGAAATAACAGCTTTTTTCCATTCCACTTTATCCGCTTGGGCATATTCTTTCACCATTACATGATCGTTTATTTGAGAACACCTATTTTTGTTGTTCTTTCTATTTTAGTAGGTTTTCTGATAATTTTGTTTTTATTTACAAATCTGAAATCTCACTGTTCTGAATTTTTTTTACTTCCCGTTTTTCATTTAACAAATCTAATCTGCTTCTTAATTTTCTTTGATTAAACATAATATAGGCTGGGGATACCCCCGTGCTTATATGTGCTGTATTTCTATAATTTAACAAAAATCTATTAAGAACATGGTTGAATTCCGACACTGGAACGTTATATAAATTTCGCTTTAATGCACTTTAATGGTTTCAACTGCATATTCTGCCTCTCCATTTGTGGCTGGGCGTCCTACCGGCGATGTTACTTGTTGAATACCCTTCCGATTCAAAAAGTTTATATTCTTGGACACAAATGCCGTCTCATTATCAGAAACCATGTTCTCTCAACACCGCAATCACCGCTCTACTGGTCGAATTTGTCCCCATATCAATGCAATTAGCAAGCACCAACGGTTTTTAAACGGTCCAAAGAAATCGATGCGAAGTCTGGTCCAAACTTCCTCAGACCTCTTCCGTGGCACGAGTTCTTGTTGTGGTGGACTTGCACTAGTTAATAAACACGCTTCGCAGTTCCTCATTGCTACCTCTAAGTCTTTACTTTGGTTTGGCCACCAACAACATTCTCTAGCCATAGACTTTATTTTCACTATACCATGTGGGTCTTATGTAGAACTCCCACTACTCTGGCTTGTAATCTCTGTAGTACAATTACACAAAAACCCCAAAACAAACACCCTGATTCTTCTGACCTTTGAAATCTTCTAATGAAATACGGTAACAATTTAGTCTCAGGACACTTTTCTGGCCATCCTTCTTTTAAGTATTTCCTCACTGTTAACAAAAGCTCATCTCTCACACGTTTCACTTTTGATGATTTCGAGATTTACCACTTCATTTCCTTCTGACACATTTTGAAAGCAATTTACGTACACATTATCCGGAAACTCATCTTCTGTTTTTCTAGCACCCTTTGGGAATCTCGTAAGTGCTTACGGGGACGTAAGTGCTATCCGCTGCAGCCTATTGGATGCCATTTCGGGTATTCCTTTTTTAGGACTAAAAATGTGTAGTGGCGGTTTATTGTATGTTACTAAAATTAACTGGCGACCATAAATGTACTGCTGAAATTTCTTGACCCCAAACTGTATCGCTCCTGCTTCCCTATCGATTTGGGAATATCTTTTCTCTGCCTCCTACAGTGTTCTCGAAGCGAACTCAATTGGTCTCTCATTCCCATCTTTATCAATTTGTGCCAACACTGCACCTACGCCGACTGGACTAGCATCCACTGTCAACTTCGTTCTATAATCTGAATTAAAATTCGCTAAGCAGTTATTCAATAACAATAACTTTTTGGGCTGTGTAACCTCCTTTGCTCCGTACAAACTCTCTATCTGTAAAAGTTGATATAGCGGGTTAAGCAGTGTTGACACTGACACTGCACTGACGGTAGAAAACCGTCTATAAAAATTTACAACTCCCAAAAATGCTTGTGTTCCTTCACATTAGAAGGATTTTGCATTTCACTAATATCTCTTATTTTATCGGCATTCATATGTAGACCGTCTTTGTCTATCACATGACCTAAATATTTAATTTCTTTAAAAAAAAATGCACACCTCTCTAGCTAATTTAAACCCGGCATCACTTCAGATGTGCCAAACTTCTTCTAATCTTTGAATCAATACTTTCCTATTTGCTGCTGTAATTAGAATGTCAGCAAGGAATACTATAACGCCGTCTAAACCCATTAACAAAGAATCCATAATTTTCTGAAAAATTACTGGTGCTGACGCTAAACCATAAATTAGTCTTGTATATTGGAAAAGTTCTTTAGATGTTGAAATTTTTGTATATTTTCGCGATTCCTTATCTAATTCTATTTGCTGGTAGGCTGTGCTCAAATCCAGCTTGACAAATTCAACACCGCCATGTAATTTGGCGAAAATTTTTGCCAACACCGCACCTACGCCGACTGGACTAGCATTTACTGTCCACTTCGTTCTATAATCTGGATTAAAATGGGCTAAGCAGTTATTCAATAACAATAACTTTTTGGGCTGTGTAACTGCCTTTGCTCCATACTAACTCTCTATCTATCTGTAAAAGTTGATATAGCGGGTTAAGCAGTGTTGACACTGACACTGCATTGACAGTAGAAACCGTCTATACAAATTTCCAACTCCCAAAAATGCTTGAAGTTCCTTCACATTAGGAGGATTTTGCGTTTCGCTAATATCTCTTATTTTATCGGGATTCATATGTAGACCGTTTTTGTCTTTCACATGACCTAAATATTTAATTTCTTTAACAAAAAATTCACACCTCTCTAGATAATTTAAACCCGGCATCATTTAAGATGTGCCAAATTTCTTCTAATTTTTGAATCAGTACTTTCCTATTTGCTGCTGTAATTAGAATGTCATCAAGGAATACTATAACGCCGTCTAAGCCCATTAACAAAGAATCCATAATTTTTTGAAAAATTACTGGTGCTGACGCTAACTCATAAATTAGTCTTGTATATTGGAAAAGTTCTTTAGATGTTAAATTTGTTGTATATTTTCGCGATTCCTTATCTAATTCTTTTTGCTGGTAGGCTGTGCTCAAATCCAGCTTGACAAATTCAACACCGCCATGTAATTTGGCGAAAATTTCATCTATTCTAGGCAACGGATATTCCACATGTAACTGTGGGTTCAAGGTCACCTTAAAGTCACCGCAAATACGAATTCCTTCATCTTTCTTTCGTATAGGAACAATCGGAGTCCCCCATTCGCAGTATTGAACCGGTTCTAATATCTGTAATGCTACCAGCATGTATATTTCTTTTTCGACTTTGTCCTTGATAGCTACCGGCAAAGGTCGCGGCCTGAAAAATTTTGGTGCCGTATCTTCTTTTACATATAAATGGTCTTTACTTTTTCTAAGCCGACCTAAAGAAAAGAGATATCGCGATGAAATTTGGCACACATATTCTTTGTTATGTAGGGCTGTCTGTAAGGTATAATTTTATTTCGAAACATATAGCGCTATTACTGAAATTTTTACAAAAAAACTCTCATACAAACAGTATGAGAGTTCACAACTCATACAAAAGTTGTCAAGATCTTGTAAACGGTATAAGATATTAACACGTAATTTTATCACGAGGTATCTACAGGTATTACCAATTTGTCTAAAAAAAATTGGCGTGGTCCGCCCACTTATACAAAAGTTGTCAATATCCCATAAACGGTTCAAAATCTTAATACGTAATTCTATCTAGCAGTATTTAGAGACATTACGAAAACATTTTCCCGAAAAGGGCGTGGTCCGCCTACCTATACAAAAGTTTCTTCTATACAAAAGTCTATAACCCTATACAAAAGCGAAATTATAATTTTTTCATTTACTCGGGTGTAGGGTACTTAGATTTCGGCCAGGCCGAAAACAACTCTTTTACTTGTTTCATGTTGTCTTTTCTCGTTCCTATTCATGAAGTTCAGATCATCCTCCCGCTTAATCTCCACCTCTTCATAATGCTGTTGTTTTATGTATTCTGCCGTGTTGGCGAATTCCACGGCTTTGTCTAGAGTTAAGGTTATGTTCTCCAATAAAATTCTATCTCTTCCCCTTTCCAAGCCCATTACGAACTTGTCCTAGCAACATCATGCTTAAACTGGTTCCAAAAGTACAATTAGCTGCCAATGCTCTGACCCGTGCTGCCCATTCATTTGGGCACGAGTTCACAACGAAACGATCCATTGGACCATCCCTTTGAAACCTCGGCAACGAGAGCGGCTGCGGAGAGGAGAGGACGCAACCGCATTCCCGCGAGAGCAAAAGGCCGATCCATTGGACCAGCAATTTGCACCCTCAGGCCCGTCGCTTTGGCTCCAACGAAACGATCCATTGGACCATCCCTTTGAAACCTCGGCTACGAGAGCGGCTGCGGAAAGGAGAGAACGCAACCGCATTCCTGTGAGAGCAAAAGGCCGATCCATTGGACCAGCAATTTGCACCCTCAGGTCCTTGTTTCATGTTGTCTTTTCTCGTTCCTATTCATGAAGTTCAGATCATCCTCCCGCTTAATCTCCACCTCTTCATAATGCTGTTGTTTTATGTATTCTGCCGTGTTGGCGAATTCCACGGCTTTGTCTAGAGTTAAGGTTATGTTCTCCAATAAAATTCTATCTCTTCCCCTCTCCAAGCCCATTACGAACTTGTCCTAGCAACATCATGCTTAAACTGGTTCCAAAAGTACAATTAGCTGCCAATGCTCTGACCCGTGCTGCCCATTCATTTGGGTAGAATTTGTACCTTTCTGTAAACGCCGATGTTGTCGGCTTGAAATGATTTCTCATTGCAGACAAGCATTTTTCCGACTTTCTAGATGCACTTTCCAAAAGCTCTGGACTAAGCAAAATTTCTAATAATGTATATGCTTCTTCTGATGAAATTGTTAACAATATCGCTTTTTTTGTGTATCCACTGTTATTTCGTTGGCAATAAAACACTGCGCTAATTGTTTCTCAAACACGCTCCACGTGCTTCTATGCATGACAAATTTTGGCACACTTATTTGTGCTGTAGTAACCACCCTTTTGGTCTCATTTTGTACAGTCGATTCTGAAGTAATTTTTGCCTTTTAATTAGATTAATTTTTATCCTCGTCGCCACTGTGATATCTGAAACTTACAAAAAACGACGAAAAGACGACTGCTTGCTTACGATGTTAAAACCAGAAGAATGTTTATTGTTCGCTCTTGTTATAGGCATTGCCAGATTACATTTGTATATTATATAATGGTGTAGACTACACACATAGCCTAATCTACTACACATAGCAAAACCGTTATATGACTTAACAAAGAAGAACAAAAATTTTTAGTTCGAACACGAACAATTTCAAATGTTTGAACTACTTAAAGAAAAATTAATAAATACCCCAATTTTATCACTTTATGATCCAAGTGCAATAGGATTTGGAGCAATTCTTCTCCAAAAGGAACGGGATGACAAATTACATTCTATTCTTTATTTCACAAAACGAACAACGGACACAAGCAAAATATCATAGTTTCGAGTTAGAAATCGCATGCATCATATAGACGCGCTCAGCATATGCTCGAATGTATTGGTCGTAGAAACAAACACTTTCGAAGAAAATCTTGGCCGAAATCTAAATACCCTACACGCGAGTAACTGAAAAAATTATAATTTCACCATTTACAAACTTTTGTATAGGTAGGCGGACCACGCCCATTTCGGGAAAATGTTTTTGTAATGTCTCTAGATACTGCTAGATAGAATTACGTGTTAATATTTTGAACCGTTTATGGGATATTGACAACTTTTGTATAAGTGTTTTCTTTTATACAAATTGGTAATACCTGTAGATACCTCGTGATAAAATTACGTGTTAATATCTTATACCGTTTACAAGATATTACCAATTTTGTTATGAGTGGGCGTGGCTCGGCTTTGTAAAAGTTTTAGTAAAAGCTCTATATGTTCCGAAATAAAATTATACTATAATATCTCGCACGGTTTGTGAGATATTCAGATTATAACATTTGTTGAAACGAGGTGACTTTACATTCCGTATGTAAAGTAGGCGTGGCTGTTTACCGATCTCGATTTTCAATCCATTTTCAAACCCAAACAGCCCTACATAACAAAGAATATTTGCGCCAAATTTCATCGCGATATATCTTTTCTTTCTCCCGTAATCGTAATTTCAACAGACAGACAGACGGACGAACAGGGCTAAATCGATTCAGGAGATGACGCTGGGCAAGAATATATATACTTTTCTATATCTATCTCGTCTCCTTCTCTGCGTTACAAACGAAAGAACAAAGTGAATATTTTTATACCCTACTCCCTTCGGGTGTAGGGTAAAAATTTTGACGAGTAACGAGCGAATGAGAGGAGGAGAGCAAACTTCGGCAAGGTTTAACACTTCTACACCCCCGCCCCGTGAATCTTCTTCTACACCCCCGCCCCCGAGAATCGACGGGCTCGAGCCAACATTATCCAAGTCCAGAACGGCCAGCTTAGACGCAGGGCGGCGTAAGATCCCATTCTTCATACGCACATCTCCACTTCTGACGACTGTATCGGCTCCATGGTAAACTCGTACTATTCTTCCGCTGCTCCACTGGGTCCTCGGCATATCCTGGGCGCATATAAATACTAGGTCGCCCTCCTATAGCGGTGTGGCTGCAAGCCAGCCGTGGGTAAATATTTCTCGACCCAGCGCCTACAAAACGCGGTCCTTAGTTGACGAACAATACGCCATTGCTTCCGCAGAACTCTCGACTCTTCTAATTCACCCTTTCCTGTGGTCTGAGCTGCACTAGGCGTTAATAAGAAGTGGTTAGGTGTAAGTGGCTCCTCTTGCTCTGGCGATACCGGTAAATGCGTTAATGGGCCACCTCCTTAAGTGTATGACGCAAGACGCGCTTCACACGCCGCACCATCCGCTCCCATACTCCACCTTCAGAGGGGTTGCTGAGGTAATTAAATGACCATTCTATGTCCTTCGATGATGTTTGATCTTGAAGTCGTGCACAGTCCTCAGCGAAACACTGCGTTTCCTGATTAACGCCCACAAAATTCTTTCCGTTGATGCTCCGTATGCGCATGGGAGTCCCTCGCTCTTTATAAAGTTTCTGAGAACCAGAATACACGTAGCTCATTACTATTCTTTAAGCAGCTGTGGTTCCGAATTTGCGTTCTGTCGTCGTAATACGCTTCCAATTGAGCCTGGCGATACAATATAGATTCAGCTGCTGACAGCTCGGCGACTGCGAGCCAAGCGGTTTCACTGTCGTTGTGTAGCTTTCGGCATAGGTTGACGAACCTTACGACCCATGCTATAGCTAATAACGAAAAGTTACAACGTAGCTCTTCTTCCTCCCCTTTACTGCATTCATTGACATCGACTATATGAGACAGACAGAACTCCTCGCCTTTTCGCATAAATTCGGCACCCTTTAGCAATCGTGATGAAGGTTCGAGTACCACACGGTGTTTGGCCCGGTTCGCCTCATCAGCAATATTTGCGACTGTAGTTATCCATCCATATTCGGACACCTCTGTCGCAGCAAGTATTTCCGCTATCCTATGAGCTGCGAAAGGTATATACAGCCGGTGTTTTGATGCGATCCACTTAAAAACTGTGAATCGCTCCAAAATATACGACGCGTAACTCTGAGGCTATGATCTTCAAGCACCGATGGCATCAGGCGGACTCCTAGGACTGCAGCTCGCAACTCAAGGCGAGGCACTGTCACCATCTTCAAAGGCGCGTACCTCGTTTTTGCACACACGAAGGCGACTTCTACGTTTCCGTCTTCGTTTACGGATATCCAGTATGAGACTGCAGCGAATGCTTCTTCGCTTGACTCTACGAACGTGTGCAATTGAAGTTTGTTCGGCGATCCTTTACTGAAATAGTGTCGAGGAATCTGTAGCTTAACCGTCTTTTCAAATCTTGTCGCCACCTTTTCCAAGTGGCACATATAGAGTCTGGGGGAAGCTCTTCCCATCCTACGTTGTGTCTCCATGTTTCGTGCATAATCATCTTCGTCACAATCGTAAAGTTGCCTAGGAATCCTAAAGGGTCGAAAACCGACATCGCGATGCTCAGCAATTGCCTCTTTGTTGGGCGTCTTTCCCCTGAAATTACGGTGGCGTCAGTGTTATGAAATTTCAGTTTCTATCGAAAGGCATCACTGCAAGGCTGCCAAAACATCCCCAATATTTTCTCTGTCAACAAACCATTTTCATAAAGGTCTTTCACTTTTACTTTAAGGTCTTTAACGTCGAAGCTTTTAAAAGAGGTGTAAATCGACACTACTCCCACTTTTCCCCTTCCCACTTTTCCCCTTCCCACTAACCTTTTCCCTTCTACACCAACGAATGCTTTGCATGGATAGGGGGCATCCCCTGAGCTTGGTTCTATCTGCCACAAAAAAAAAGAAAACTTGCGCAGAGCTGCCTTCCAAAATTCAACGACCTCAGACAATATAGAGCGGAAGTTGCGCAACGCAAGTCGCCGTCCTGCCACAAAAACCTCTGGGAACATCGATCTTCCGGCCCACCAGCACTTGGTGGATCATTTCCTTTATATCGCCGCAACCAGCTACATTGCCCACTCGAAAATTTAAAAGAACTGACGGCATCGACTGGTATTGCTGCGGTACCTAACATCGGAAACCAGCCGTAACTTTCCAGGCTTGTTGGCATTGACGACTCCAAAATGGGGCAGATACCACGTCCTTGCTGTTTGGACAACGGCTTCGCTTGGTTGCAGTTTGCTCGCGTACCCTTTATCTACATAAGCGCTCAAGATCGCTTTGTAAGCTGCCTCAAACTGCTCGTTGTTTTTCATCTTACGTTCGATGGCCAAAAGTCGGTTCTTTGCCATCGGGTAGCTATCCGGCAACTCTACTCTTACCGACGCCCAAAGGAGTCCAAACTGGTAGAGTAATGGTTTCGGAGGATAAGCCCAAATGGCAATGATCTAAGCCTATCAATAGTTTCGGCCTGACCTTTGCATAACGCTTCGCCGGCATCGTTTTATATAACTCGGCATCGTAACAGCTGCTATCGAAACTGTGCACCGGCAAAATCAGGTTCGAGACGGCGTATACATTATTTAACTTGTGCTTTTTTTTGAGACCTGTGCCACTTACAAATAAGTCCACAACAGTTGAAGGTTCTCGAACAGCCCGTCCTCCAAACAACTGTACATTTAAGGGGTGATGTTACACCGACTGTCTCCCGATGTTACACCGACGTCTGTCACCCGATGTTACATCGACGGTCTTGAAATCCCAATTTTTCCAGCACACTGTTGTCCAACATTGTAATTGTGGACCCTTCATCCAGCAGTGCGTAAACATCAATGTGTGTATTTGGCCAATACAGTGTAACCGGTAGCACTCGTAGCAATAAATTGCTTTTCTCAGACCCGCTGCCTGCACAGCTAAAAATTGCTCCCTCTGCATTGCCTACATTATTTTGAGGTGCGCATGTCATCGGCGCATTTTGTTGTTGCTATGACACGCTCGGTTTAAGCACGCTCGCCTCTGGTGGAGGTGCACAAGGCATAGGTGCTCTTCCTTGTTGTTGAGCTTGAGGTGCACACGGCAGGGGTGCATTTCTGAAGCCGCTGTTCATGCAACAAGTGGTGATGTCGACGTTCGCATCCATCTATAGAACATGGTTTCCTACGAATTTCAAGGCTTCGGCAGGAATCAATCCTTCGGGAATTTCAAGGCTTCGGCCGGAATCATTCCTCCGGGAATTTCAAGGCTTCGGCCGGAATCATTCCTTTGGGAATTTCAAGGCTTCGGCCGGAATCATTCCTTCGGGAATTTCAAGGCTTTGGCCGGAATCAGTTCTTTGGAGCTTTCACCCGCATTGTGAGCGGGCCTCTGCCGCGGAGCACTCAGCTCCTCCGACATTGTATTCACCAGCATTGTAAGCGGCCCTCTGCCGCGGGGTTTTCGGCTCCCTTCGTCACCTGTACACCCGAAACCTTTGTACGCGGCCCTCTGCCGCGGAGCACTCGGCTCCCCCGTCTTCTGTACATTTGTGAATTGGAATTTTGAGGGTTACGAGATCCCTCAAAATGGACCCTGGGGCAACTGACGCTACCCCAGCTGGAAACAAAAAGTCGTTACAAATGGCGCCCGACCAGGGACTGTCTTCATCGATAAGCAGTTCACAAATTAGAGAAAGCGAGAAGGAAGCAATCGCTACCGCATCCAGCACGACCAGCTACTGTTGCCGTTAAATGAATTGTTACGCGATCGCGCCAAAGATTGGACTTTATAAAAAGACCGAATTAAAACATGGACACAATTCAAGTAAGCCGCAATGAATTTCTTTTTACCGCCGAGGCATCTTCAACGCCTAGAGGAGGATATTATCCGGCGATGGCAAGGACCACGAGAAAAGGCGAAAGAATATGTCATGAGTATGACAACCATGATTCGGCAAAACCCCAGACTACACCCGGAAGATCACATCGACCGAATCTACGAGGGACTGCGACCAGATTATCGCCTATTCATTCGGCGCAGTGATTTTCAAGATCTGGACTCACTAATGAGTGGAATGAGCATATACGGGGAGAAGAAACCCGATTACAGCGGACACACACAACCAATTGGGTTGCCGGCCAACCATATTCACGCTCCACCCACTGTTGGACATGCAAAAAGGAGGGCCATATACGCAGAAACTGCGCCGGAAAGAGACTACTTTTTTGTTGTTATTGCGGCAAGCCCAATACACTAACACGGGACTGTTCCTGCCATAAGAGAATAACAGTCAGCAAAAATACTCCGAAATCCGAGATCATCACACCCGAACCCCGCTACCAGATGAACATCATGTGTAATGGTCTCAAGACAATGGCATTCGTGGACACCGGGGCTATACTCTCCTTTGTGGAAGCTACCCTAAACGACTATTTGCGAAACCACGCCCACGTCATAAAGGAAAATAAATTGTTAACTCTCGCTAGCCGCAAGAGAATTTGCCTTCACCAGAGTTACCAACTCACAATCCCGAAAAACCAACAGCAATTCACTCACCGTGTATATTACCTACCAGGACTAAGAGGGGAATTCATTGTAGGTATGGATTTGCTACGCAAGCTCAGTTGTAAAGTGATTATTGATGAAGAGGAGTTAGCCACCGTGGGATTTCTGGGCACTCCAAATGCACATACAATAACCAGCCGTATCTCCAAACGAAACAGCATTTTTTAATTGAAGCATTCGCATATAAAAAAAATGCGAGGAAGGCGATTACGAGGCCTTGCCCTATGAGCCGTCGCGCCAACAGAGGACAGATCCGATCGAGCCGAAAGAAAGGCCACCAGAAGCAGCCACCCAACCGCCGCCAGATCGATCACCGTCTGAAGTAACTGTAAGGAGACATCAAACACAGAAAAAGACATCCTCAACGGTCCAGCGGGCAGTTCCACTCCCGACACATACCGTGGCCAGGGCCACACCGAGCCAACCGTCATCAGCAACAAGCCCAAAGGGAAAGAGACCCCGAAAAGACACCAGGCAAGCTCAACCACCATCCGGAAACAAGGTCGACACTATAGGCCCCTCGAAGGGTACCCGAGTACCCCCGCGGGGGTAACCAAAGGAAGAAAACAGTTTCGCATCCAGAAGAAATGGTAACCACTAAGTGACGGTACGGGATGGCTGAGCCAAGCTTCGACTCAGAACTCACGACCACCAGCAACAACCATACGCCAGCTTCTCCTGCCGATTTTATTGGATCCAGAGTAATGTTAAAATATTTTGAATGAATTGGATTATTGATTTTCTTGGAAATGTCACGAAACATTTAAAATATAACCGCGCAATGATTTTAACGATTGGTATATTAAAAAATAACCGAATAGGTGTCTATACACTTCCTTTTTTGTTTTATGCCGTTGTTAGGGTAGAATGTAGCGAACCAACTGGTTGCTACAAATTTTATATATATTTTGTTTAAACCAACATATAGAAGAAATTCCCTTGAATTAATTATTTATTAGCATTTAAATTAAAATAAGTTTTAATATCGTAAATAATAATAATAATAACAATAAGTATCCGAATTAATAACATTAAAATAGTCATAAGTTCTCAATAAGGAATACATAAGAAAGAATAAACTTAAACAACAACAAAGCAGAATTAACTAACAATAACAACAAGTAAGAGTGTTGTTGTGTTCGGCCTGGCCAAAATCTAAATACCCTACACCCGAGTAACTTAAAAAATTATAATTTCGCCACTTAACAACTTTTGTATAAGTAGGCGGACCACGCCCATTTCGAGAAAATGTTTTTGTAATGTCTCTAGGTACTGCTAGAAAGAATTACGAAGGTATTAATATTTTCAACCGTTAATGGATATTGACAACTTTTGTATAAGTGGGCGGACCAATTTGTATACAAATTGGTAATACGCGTAGATACCTCGTGATAAAATTTCGTATTAATATCTTATACCGTTTACAAGATATCGACAACTTTTGTATGAGTGGGCGTGGCACGCCCATTTTTGGCGAGCTTATTGGTAATGCTTCCCTATATATCCTGATGAAATTACGTATCAATACCTTATACCGTTCATTAGATATTGCCAACTTTGTTATCAGTGGGCGTGGCACGCCCATTTTTTTCGAACATTTTAGTAATGACGCTATATGTTCCGGAATAAAACTATACCTTAATATCTCACACGATTTATGAAATATTAAGATTTTAAAATTTTTTTAAAACTAGGTGCCTTTACGGTAAAGTAGACGAGTCTGTTTACCGATCTCGCCCATTTTCAATCCCAAACATCCCTACATAACAAAGAATATTTGTGCTAAATTTCATCGCGATATCTCTTTTCGTTCTCCCGTAATCGTGATTTCAACAGACAGACAGACAGACGGATGGACAGGGCTAAATCGATTCAGGAGGTGACGCTGAGCAAGAATATATATACTTTTCTAAATCTATCTCGTCTCCTTCTCTGCGTTACAAACGGAAGAACAAAGTGAATATATATATAATATATAATATATATAATAATATACCTACCTTCGGGTGTAGGGTATAACAAACAAGAATTGAACTAGGAAATTATAAAAACAAAGCAAGCCCCGAAAACACACGATAGTATATACTCGTGTGTTTTTCGTGCTCGGAGAATAAGAATTATGCGAACAGCTTAATTTCGCTTTCTCTTTTTCTTTGCACTTTCGCTGCCACTGATCTAAAAATAGAATCAAGCATTCAGCTCATACATATTTTCTTTCGTAGCACACGCGCTGCATATGATTCCTACTGTGTTTTCAGCAGCATGTGCATTTAACGAATAGTTTGTGCAAGCCCAGTCAGCCTTCTGCCGGTGAGCAAAGACTTGATTCTTGCCTGCCATAACAGAAACTCCTTTTGCGTGGAGCAGTTGGAGTTTGGTTCGACAGCCCCAACTATCGCATAACGAGTGGCTCATATTAGAAACGGGTTGATCAACTCGAATACATTGAGTAGAGTAGAAGTAGTTGTTGGCGTATCCTAAGCGTATTTTAGGAAAATCTTTGGGCGTATTTAGGACTATACGGAATCATTCCTTCAGGAATTTCAAGGCTTCGGCAGGAACCATTCCTCCGGGAATTTCAAGGCCTCGGCCGGAATCAATCCTTCGAGAATTTCAAGGCTTCGGCCGGAATCATTAATCCGGGAATTTCAAGGCTTCGTCCGGAATCATTCCTTTGGGAATTTCAAGACTTCGGCCGGAATCATTCCTTCGGGAATTTCAAGGCTTCGGCCGGAATCAGTTCTTTGGAGCTTTCATCCGCATTGTGAGCGGCCCTCTGCCGCGGAGCACTCAGCTCCTCCGACATTGTATTCACCAGCATTGTAAGCGCCACTCTGCCGCGGGGTATTCGGCCCCCTCCGTCACCTGTACACCTGAAACCTTTGTACGCGGCCCTCTGCCGCGGAGCACTCGGCTCCCCCGTCTTCTGTACATATAAACTATGTACGCGACCCTATGTAGCCAGGCACTCGGCCTGTCAGACCGACTGTAACCAGTGGCGTAGATATTAAGATTGTAAAACGTTTGTGAATTGAATAAAATAATAAATAAAGAAAATAACGAACACCAACGCATACGTCCGAGCTGAAACTTCAGTGATAGATTTGCTTTACGGCAAATCGTGTGCAATTCCTGACTATCGCGGTGGTTGGAACTTTCAGGGTTACGAGATCCCCCCAAAATGGACCCTGGGGCGACTGACGCTGCCCCAGCTGGAAACAAAAACTACGTTTCCATATTATTACGTTATTCTATCCAGCGGTATCTAGAGACTTTACAAAAACATTTGCCAAAAATTGGCGTGGTCCGCCTACTTGTACAAAAGTTGTTAAGTGGCGAAATTATAATTTTTTTAGCTACTCGGGTGTAGGGTACTTAGGCTTCAGCCTGGCCGAAGACAACAGTTTTACTTGTTTGTTACTCGGGTGTAGGGTATTTAGACTTCGGCCAGGCCGAAGACAACACTTTTACTTGTTATTTATATAGATTATATAGATTTAGCCACTTCACAGCCGTCTCGACTAATAAGCAAAAGCTTTTCGTAATAACTTCGCAGCCATCTCCACTGCGTTGGTCTTGACTGCGGAACAACTGGTGTGTTGTTGGAAGCTCGGTTGTAAAACCTATAAAGAGGTGGCATCGGATTTATACGGAGCTGGGCGACTGGCGAAGACAGGTGCCAAGCCTGCGGAAAGGAAACGATCGAGTTCGTTGACGCTGTCTATGCGGAGACCGGAAACTTTTTTCGGTTGGGCAAGAAAATTTCCGAGTTGTAAGAAATTATGGTTGTTTGCAGACGTTCGATACATCAGTCTATGAGGGACCTGGTAGTCTCCATTGCTGGGTTATACGAAAAGTCGCTTTTAGAGGTACTGAAGGAGGTGAACACCACAACAATGGCCTCTGCAAAGAGTTCCAAAAGAGGTGGAGGAGCAAAAGATGGTGGTGGATAAAAACACGCAAATCTCGCCATTTATAAAACGCAAAAAGGAAAGTTTACTAAAGCGTGTCAGAGACCCGACACAGGAATTGAAGCAGTTCCTGCGAAGAAGACGAAAGTAGTTGAAAATTCTAAGGAAGGCGGGAATGGTGGGAATGGACCTACTAAAAATACGGAAAAGTCCAGCAATAAGAGATGGAGAGTGGTGGAAGGGAAAAAGGCAAAGAACCGACCGCTCGCGCCCATCAAATTAATGAAGCCAGAGGTTTTAATCATCAAAAAGGAAGCCTCTCGTATGATGACATTTTAAAAAAATTGAGGAAGACAAGAGCCTCACTGTACTCGGATATAATGTCACGAAAATCAGGAAAACGCAGAAAGGCGAATTATTATTATAGCTCAAGCGGAACCCTACCGAAAATGTGCAAAGTTTTAAGGTAGAGAAAATCCTAGGAGAAGAGGCAAAGGTGAAGTCCTATGGAAATGAAGTTCAAATTCTAATCCGCGATCTGGACGAAATAACATCAAAAGAGGAGGTAATTAATGCTATAGCCAGCCAGGACCTACAGAGAGAAAAGGTAGAGGTCAAGTCGCTTCGTAAAGCTTATGATGAAACGCTACTAGAAATCGGCAAAATTAAAATAGGCTGGGCAGTGTGCAGAAACAGAAGGACAGAAAATAACCCGCGGTGCTACAAATGCCTGGAATCTGGGCATATTGCTAAAATATGCAAAAGCTAGTTTGACTTGAGTAAGTGCTGCTACAACTGTGGACAAGGAGGTCACCTGGCAAAGGGCTGTAAGAACGCAGCTTCATGCCTGATGTGCGCGGAAAAGAAATTATAAAGCAATCATCCCATGGGCAAGTGTAAATGCCGGCTTGAAACCACTATACGCAGATGAAGCTATTACAAGTTAACCTAAATCATTGTGAAGCGGCCCAAGAGCTTCTCAGGCAAATACTTGTCGAGCGAAAAGTAGACGTCGCTATCATTTCTGAACAATATAGGAACCAGCCTGGATGGTTTACCGATGAAATAGGGAAAGCTGCAATCTGGTTATGTGGCCCGTATCCAATGCAGGAGATAAATGAGAATTCGAGTATGTATTATGTCTCCTTAAAGACAGGAGGGGTTACTATCTACAGTTGCTACTGCCCGCCGAGTCTGACGGTTGCGGAGTATACAGGAGTGATTGACAACCTGGTCAGTGCAGTACGCAGTACGCACCCATCGATAATAGCCGGCGATTTTAATGCGTGGGCACTTGAATGGGGAAGCCTTTACACTAATGGGCCGAATCCTGCTGGATGCTTTTGCGAACCTGGATATTGTGTTGCTAAATGATGGTCATAGTTGCACGAAATGGTAGAACTTCCATTATTCTTTTTTTTTTTTTTTATATCAGAATCTAGCAGTAGCCCTTAAGAGATCAATCTCTTTTTCCATGATTGGCTACTGATGGAAGGGTTGACAGAGGGAGCGGAAGGGAAAGGGAACTTTTTGCATTCTACATACTCCGGCAAGTGTTGCGAAGCAAAGCTTCCTAAAGAACTGCTATTTTTGCTTATTTATTATAGACCTTACTTTTGCGAGTAGTTCGTTGGTCAGAAATATCGATTGGAGGGTCAGTGATATTTACACAAATAGCGACCACCGTGCTATTGTGACGGATCTCCGTGCAGTACTTAGGACCAATTGCATACAAAATGCAAGACAGAAAGGGTGGAGAATCCAGACATTGGACAAATATGTCTTCGAGGAAATGCTGCAGTGGGTTATTCCGCCATCATTAACGGTTGCCATCTCGTGGCTAAGTAATGCCTGCGATGCGGCCATGTGCAGAAAAGGAAGTAGGATAGCTCGCCGTCATGTTTATTGGTGAAATGAAGAGAATGCCGAATTAAGAAGGAGATGCATATTCGCCCGGAGAAAGCTGCAGCGAGGAATCGGTACGGCCGTTCTCACAATATATAGAATGATCTATACCAAGGCGCGCAAAGAACTGAATAAGGCGATCAGAAAAAGCAATCTGAATTGTTTCAAAGAGATGTGCAATGGTGTGGATGTCGACCCTTGGGGAGGGGCTTATAGAAAAATTATGGTGAAGGTTAAGTGTATTAATCGGCAAATGCCCACTTCAGCCGAATATATACTGAATATAGTATACACGCTCTTCCCGAGACATGAAGTATGCACGCGGACGTCGTCAGAACTATACGAGGGACTCCCTCCAGAACTTTGTAGAGAGGAGGTCAGTTCAGCAATAACATCTTTTAAGAAGAAAAAGGCGCCCGGACCAGATGGTATTACAAATGAAGTCCTGAAAATAGCGTTTAATATGCAGTCTCAGCCGTTTCTAGAATTATATAGCAGATGCTTACGAGGAGGCGATTTCCCAAAAATCTGGAAAGTGCAGCGTTTGGTTTTTCTTCTCAAACCAGGCAGATCAGTGAACGAACCAGCTTCTTACCGGCCGGTTTTGCATGATCGATGCCCTTGGCAAGGTGTTGGAGTGCATTATTAGAAATCGCTTGCAACAATACGTAGACGGTATCCGAGCATTATCAGATCATCAATATGGATTTTGAAGAGGTCGCCAACCCTTGATGCCCTCTATCAGGTGATCGAAATAGCCGAAAATGCTATTGAAGGTACGCGGTGGTTACACGGCACTAAGAAATACTGCCTAGTCGTCACGTTGTATGTAAAGAATGCCTTTAACTTCGCAAGTTGGAAGCGAATTTGCGAAGTGATAGAACGACCGCAAACACCGCAGTATATAGTAAATATAATAAAGAGTTCTCTGCCGGAAAGAACTCTGCTCTACATGACAGATGCGGGAGTAAAACGGTATGAAGTGACAACTAGAGTTCCACACGCTTCAGTATTGGGACCTCTTTTTTTGGAACTTAGTGTATGATGCAGTCCTTCGTATATCAGTACCAAGTGGCGTTAAAATAATTGGTTATGCCGATGATGTAGCAGCGATAATCGTAGCTAAGGAACTTCACCGTCTCCAGGAGATAGCTACCAACGTAGTGAACAGCATCAAAACATGGCTTGAAGCAAACTGCTAGCAGCTGGCTAGCCAGAAAACGGATAGTTATTCCATCCCTGTCAATAACTAGCCGGAAAAGGATGGAATCAATGCTCAATATTTATAGGCACATGATTTGCACTAAGCCTGCCGTCAAATATCTGACAGCCATTCTGGATGCTAGATTGTCCTTTGCAGCGCATGTAGAGACGGTATGTGATAAGGTGATGCGGACATATACTGCACTTGTCCGTTTAATGGCAAATACATATGGACTAAGCCAAAAATATAGGTTGTTGCTGTCAAAAGTCGTTCAGTCCGTGCTAATGTACGCAGCAGCTGTTTGGGCAGCCAAAGAAGGGGAAATATGCGGAAGCTAAACCACCTATTCCGTTTATGTGCTCTAAGGGTGTGCTGTGGTTTCCGCACCATATCACAAGAGGCAACAGGGATTGTGGCAGGAATACCTCCAGCGTATCTGATTATCGGTGAGTTATACGAAATGCATCGTATGAGAGTGGCAGTTGGAAGAGGCCTCACGCATCAGGAGAGCGAGACCATCAAGGATGTCACTTTGTCGAAATGGCAGCAGAGATGGTATAATTGAAATAAAGGCAGGTGGACGTATCAATTAATACCAGAGGTCAAGACATAGATAGAAAGACGCCGTGGGGAACTAGATTTTTACATGACGCAGATGCTCAGCGGACATGGATGTTTTCGAAGTTATCTCTATAAGTACGGCCATAACTTTGAGGAAGTTTGCGCGCGGTGCACCAACCTCTGCTAAGATGCAAACCACACATTTTTCCAGTGCGATGGCTTTGCACAAACGCGAGCAATGACTGAGGCTGTGTTGCGACAACCAATAACAGCACAAAATGTCGTCGAGTGCATGTTAAAATTGCCAGAGGCGTGGGATAAGTTGAAGTCCATGTGCGCGAAGGGCATGAAAGAACAGCGCAGTCTGGAGCGTGCACGTAATGGTCGGATGTCGGTGGTATGTGAACAGAACTAGACCGACTAACGTGGGGTGAACAGAGACCTTAGGGTTAGATAATGTCACACAATCGGACGATTACGAACGTTTGAGCGTTAAGCTCCTTCTGCCTCCCGACGTAATGGAGGGTTTTAGCGTGATTAAAGTCCCGCACGTCGGCTTTCGATGCTTTCCCCTCATTTGGAAAACACACACACACACACACACACAGCAACAAATCTTCGACGGCTTGTGCTGTGTCTCTGAGGTCCTAAAATCTTTGACGGCTTGTGAATTTGCATCCGCCTCGGCCGGACTAATAAAATAATATTAATAAAATAGTCGGCCCGACTAATAAAAGAGTATTAATAGTTATAACCCTGTATAAAGTTATAAGCTTTAAAGTAGAAATAATAAAGACACAACCGGAATTTAAAAACTGGATTTTATTTTTGTGCCAAATCGACCCTAGACACCGATGAGTATATACCGGCGTATGTATATTATTTATCAGCGACACATTTTGAGTCGAGGTCAGTCTGTCTGTGTATTTGTTCGCCTGTCTGTTTTTCTGCTTAAAGATTACGGGAGAATATTCAGAAGATATATTGCGCTACAAATTGCCATAAATATTCTTTGTTTAGTAGATTGTATTTATTTACTGATGGAAAATGGATATATTCTGTTGACAGCTTATTAAATGAGGGTCGATAATCCTGACCATACCTCAGCTAGAATCTTGAAAATTCTGACACCTATCAAAAATGAAGATACGTGTTTTTTCATGAATTTTGGCTTTGAGGAAGTTTTTCTATGTAGGCCCTTTCGTAGAATTGAGCCACATCTCGGAAATGTTCTACTCTAAAGGTGTGAAATATTTGGCCCTTGTCAGTGCCAAAAAATAAAGAGATGAGTTTCAAAATTTATTGTACCTGTGTCTACATGCTAAGGTTCTTTTGAATAATAATCCCATATTTAGAAAACGTTTTAATTGGAAGCGTATGAATTTGGGCACATATTAAGTAAATAAGGAGTATAACTTATGAAATCCTTGTCTTAACCATTAGGAGTTTATTGTTGAAAATATATGTTGTTTACCTAACTTTGCAGGCTCATGAAATCGGGAATTAATCCATTCGATTCTCAGGAGGCGAAGCCGTACAAAAACGATCCGGAAATTTTAGCAATGACAAATCTTGTTGTGTCCTACCAAAATAATGATATCAACGAGTTTGAATCGATTTTGCGTATGAATCGCAGTAATATTATGGCTGATCCATTTATACGTGAACACATTGAAGACCTTTTGCGGAACATACGAACTCAAGTTCTTATAAAACTTATACGTCCCTACAAAAACATAGCAATCCCATTCGTTGCGAACGCTTTAAACATAGAACCTTCTGAAGTTGAGAGCTTATTGGTCTCCTGCATTTTAGATAAGTATGATTCTAATCTCAGCTCATTATTACTTTTTTAAAACCTATAATATTATCCGCAGCACAATTCCGGGACGCATTGATCAAGTTAATCAAGTCTTACAATTAGAAAAAGAAAACAGTTGTACTGCTCGCTACAATGCTATGGATAAATGGTCAAACCAAGTGTGCTCACTGCAATTGGCTGTTGTCAATAAAATGGCTTAAAATTTATGTTGAATTTACACACAATTATTGAATTTTATTTACAACAGTATATTGTATACGAGTATAATATAATGCCGAAGAGAGGAGGTATATTCATTTTGTTCTTCCGAAGAGAGGAGGTATATTCACTTAGTTCTTCCATTTGTAACGCAGAGGAGGAGGAAAAAGGTATATACTGTCTGTCCGAAAAGTCTTTGTACACCAAAGTTTTTAGTGTGTTTCCATGAATGTGGTTGGAAATTAATGCTAAACCTGTGTAATATAGTTAGTGTTATTTATTCAGAACAAACTCATAAGTAAAAACAGTGAAACTGAACAATATGTGTGTGTACACACACACACACACACACACACACACACACACACACACACACACACACACACACACACACACACATATATATATATATATATATATATATATATATATATATATATATATATATATATATATATATACAGAGGAGGAGGAAAAAGGTATATACTGTCTGTCCGAAAAGTCTTTGTACACCAAAGTTTTTAGTGTGTTTCCATGAATGTGGTTGGAAATTAATGCTAAACCTGTGTAATATAGTTAGTGTTATTTATTCAGAACAAACTCATAAGTATATATATATACAGAGGAGGAGGAAAAAGGTATATACTGTCTGTCCGAAAAGTCTTTGTACACCAAAGTTTTTAGTGTGTTTCCATGAATGTGGTTGGAAATTAATGCTAAACCTGTGTAATATAGTTAGTGTTATTTATTCAGAACAAACTCATAAGTAAAAACAGTGAAACTGAACAATATGTGTGTGTACATACACACACACACACACACACACACACACACACACACACACACACACACACACACACACATATATATATATATATATATATATATATATATATATATATATATATATATATATATATATATATATATATATATATATATATATATATATATATATATATATATATATATTTATATTTATATATATATATATATGTATATATATATGTATACATATATCCCATATATATATATGTATACATATATATATGTGGGATTAGGAAAACGGACGCGGACAGGACGGAATTACTAATAAAACGAACGCACCCGAATGAACGAAAACAAAAGACAAATTGAACGACGCGTGGGTAAAAGAGGAGAAGGAAAAAAAGATGGCTGAATAGTAACGAGAGTACTTCAACAATTATCAGATATAGAAAACTAAACTGAAGAAATGAAGAAATAAGTGAACAAATAAATACCGAGAAAATAGAAGAAATCAAGTGTTGTTTATTCCCACAAATTGGGGCCTCAACCGCGATTTGGAGTGAGATTGTGCCACACAGAGCGCCAAAATTGGACACATCATGCAACGCGATTGGACACATCATGCAACACGGAGCGCCGGATGCTGGATAGGCGAAATTGTATTTTCGTAGTTACATATATGCACTTACTCTGACTTTGGTTGTGTTCACAAGTATCGTATTTCGTTTCGGCACTGAAAGCCGTAAGCTCATGTGAAACAGCGTTGACTTTCTCAATTATTTTATTGAATCGAATGTGTGCTGTAGATTTGGAATCGGCATTCATAGAATTAATATCAGTCTATAAATAAATTAATATTAGTCGGTAACTATCTCCACTTTAGCTCCGAGGAGATATATTCTCCATTTCTTGAGTGCTTCAATTACTGCAAGTACTTCAAGCTCATAGGAATGGTATTTTTGCTCATATAATTTTGTTTCTCTGCTCATATATTGGACGGAGTGGGACTCTTGATCTTCGCTGTCCTTTTGTAAGAGAATGGGACCATAACCATACATGCTGGCGTCAGTGTGTACCTCGGTTAATGCAGTAGGGTTAAATAACTTCAGTACAGACTTCTTTGTTAGTGCAAGTTTTAGCTGTTGTTTTGCACCCAACATCTTTAATTTGAAACTTTACATCTTTCGCAGAAGATCCGAAAGTGGTTTCGTGATGGTTGCGTAATCTTTTACGAATCGCCTAAGACACGACGTAAATCCCAAAAACCTCTGCATCCATTCTGTCAGCTGGAATAGGAAACTCTTCCATAGTAATAGTTTTCTCAGCCGATGGCCTGATAGCCCCTCCTTCTATGACATATCCTAAAAAGCTGGCTCTTCGTGTTAGAAATTGGCATTTTTTCAATTTTATTCGCAACCCATTTTTCGCTGCTACCTCCAAAACCATTTGTAACTTCCGAGTGCCTTCCTCTTCGTCCTTGGCGGGAATCATGAGGTCTTCCATGTAAGCGATCAGTATTCCGTTTTTAATTAAATCTCTCAATACCGCGAATATAAAACGTGAAAAGACTGCCGGTGCATTGCATATTCCAAATGATACAAATGAAAATTCGTATTGGCCGTTATGAACTACGAATGATGTGTATCTAGTGGAATCGTTCTCTACGGGAACATGAAAGAATCCGTTCATGAGGTCAAGTGTCGTGAAAACATTTGCATTTTGAAACCTTTTAATTACGTCATCAATCAAGGGCATAGGGAAATTGTCCCGTATTATCTTTTCGTTTAGCTTTCTGAAGTCGACGCATAATCTCTTATCTTTCTTGTTCACCAACACTACTGGCAACGCATATTGTGAGTTGCTCGATTGTATTATAACCTTTCAGCCATTTCTCGACCTGTTCGTTTATGACTTTGTGGTCTGCATATGACATTCGTCTTGGCCTTTGCTAAACTGGTAAATCATCAGTAAGTATAATCTTCATTGTCACCGGGGAATTTAGTTTTTATTTCGGGTGAATATTCTATTTCCCTATGCCCTTGATTGATGACGTACTTAAAAGGTTACAAAATGCAAATGTTTTCACGACACTTGACCTCATGAACGGATTCTTTCATGTTCCCGTAGAGAACGATTCCACTAGATACACATCATTCGTAGTTCATAACGCCCAATACGAATTTTCATTTGTATCATTTGGAATATGCAATGCACCGGCAGTGTTTTCACGTTTTATATTCGCGGTATTGAGAGATTTAATTAAAAACGGAATACTGATCGCTTACATGGAAGACCTCATTATTCCCGCCAAGGACGAAGAGGAAGGCACTCGGAAGTTACAAATAGTTTTGGAGGTAGCAGCGAAAAATGGGTTGCGAATAAAATGGGGAAAAATGCCAATTTCTAACACGAAGAGCCAGCTTTTTAGGATGTGTCATAGAAGAAGGGACTATCAGGCCATCGGCTTAGAAAACGATTGCTGTGGAAGAGTTTCCTATTCCAGCTGACAGAAAACAGATGCAGAGGATTTTGGGATTTACGTCGTATTTTAGGCGATTCGTAAAAGATTACGCAACCATCGCGAAACGACTTTCGGATCTTCTGCGAAAGATGTAAAGCTTCAAATTAAAGATGTTGGCTGCAATACAACAGCTAAAACTTGCACTAACAGAGAAGTCTGTACTGAAGTTATTTAACCCTACTGCATTAACCGAGGTACACACTGACGCGAGCATGTATGGTTATGGTGCCATTCTCTTACAAAAGGACAGCGAAATCAAGAGTTCCACTCCGTCCAATATATGAGCAGGAAAGCAAAATTATATGAGCAAAAATACCATTCCTACGAACTTTAAGTACTTGCAGTAATCCAAGAACTCAAGAAATGGAGAATATATCTCCTCGGAGCTAAAGTGAAGATAGTTACCGCCATGACTATGAGGAAGAATAAAGTACCGGCAAGAGTGTCAAAATGGGGATGTTTTTGAAGGAATTTGACTACAAGTTGGAACAAGGAACTTGTCAAAAAATGAAGCACGTGGATGCCCTTAGTAGAGTTGCTTGCCTTATAATTGAAGATTCCGTCAGGCACAGAATTAAAGAGGCGCAACTCCAAGATGATTGGATCAGAGCAGTACGGAAAATATCGGAGGGAGGACCATAAGAAGGTTTTTATTTGCAACATGGAGTGAAATAAAAAGATCCCAACAAGGATATTATCGTTCTACCGAGACTTTTATAGGAGCACAAAGTTAGCGCCATTTAGAGTGTTACAGGAGTTGATATGCGAGTTAAGGGAAATCCCAATCTAAATGAATTATTAGAAGAGTACGCCGTTGCCGCCTTGGACGTTGATCGCGATGAAAGCCGTTTGCAAACTCGAGAAAATATCAAAATTATCCAAGCAGAAAATATCAACGATTTTAATAAAAAGCGAATTCCGGAGAAGAACCTTAAACCAGCTAGTCGCCATTAAGCGGACACAGTTCGGTAGCGGGGGAAAACCGAAATATTTGGGACCCTATAGGATCACAGAAAAGATTAACCATGGTTGCTACAAGACAGAAAAGGTCGGACAAGAAGAAGGTCCAAGGCAAACATCGACCATTGCTGAGTGCATGAAAGAATGGAACCCTTCGTCCGGGTCGAACAAAGTATCAGGAGGGCCGAATGTGGGATTAGGAAAACGGACGCGGACAGGACGGATTTACGAATAAAACGAACGCACCCGACGGACAGGACGGAATCACTAATAAAACGAACGCACCCGACTGAACTAAGACAAAAGACAAATTGAACGACGCGTGGGTAAAAGAGGAGAAGAAAAAAGAAGATGGCTGAATAGTAACGAGAGTACTTCATCAATTATTAGTTGTTAGTGTTGTTTATCATTCTCTTTTGCCGTAAGTTGTCGTTTTTCTTTTGCGAGAGCCGGACGTGAAGCTGTGGTTTAAGCCGAACAATATTTTTTTTTTTACAAAGAAGCTGAAGATAAAGAAAAAGTCGTGGAAAACATTGTATTGAATTATTGTCTTAAATATTGAATTGAAATTTACTTAAATTTGTTGTAAAACTTACCTCTTAAACGTAACTTTTAAATTTACTTACATTACTACTTGAATTTACCGGAATAAAACTGAATTTAAACTAAACAATGTATTTATTGCTTTTCTTATTAATGTGCCGATAATCCTATTTTTTTTTATAATTAACATCCTACAAATTTTTGTGTCAGAAGTGGGATATAGGACAAAATTCGCGGCAAAGAGCATAAATAAATTAACTAGAATTGTGTTTTAGAAAACAAAAGCGTTAAGCTGAAATGAAATTAAAATTGTGTTAAGCTGAAATCATAACGGAACGGAATAGCGGCCTCCATGCATACGGTCGCGTGTGTATGTAAATAAAGAAGCAGGAGAAAACAAAGAAAGGCTGTGCTTGAAAAAAACGATATTGATATCGTAAATAACGATTCTCGTTTTGTTTTGTAATTGTCGATCTCTTATGGATGGGCTGAAGACGAAAATCTGTTAAAGCTGAAAACAACTCTTGGTGTAGCTGAAACGAACGGCCTTCAAATAAAATAGTCAAAATGCAAGTTCTTGAAGAAGAGAATCGAATTTCATGGTCACATTGTCGAACACGAATACATAAAACCATCTAAAGATAAAACTGCTGCTGTACAAAATTTCCAAAGCCACGAAATGTAAAACAAGTTAGGAGCTTCCTGGAACTAACAGGTTTTATCCGGAAGTTTGTTAATGACTACTCAATTATCGCGAAGCCGTTATCAGATTTAACTAGAAAAGATGTTACATTTCGATTTGTGGAAAGAGAACAAGAATCTTTTTACCTCCTGAAAAATAAATTGACTTCGCAGCCAGTATTTTTTTTTTTTTATGACATGAAACCAAGCTCAGGGGATGCCCCCTATCCATGCACAGCATTTGTTGGTTCCGTAGGGATGGCAGGTTATTGGGAAGGGGGAAAGAGGGAGTAGTGACGGTTTACACTTCGCTTGAATGTTTCGACGCTGTAAGTGGGCGGGAAGACATTCGCAGGGAGATTATTCCACAATCTAACGACGCGACCGAAAAACGGTAATGCGTGGTTCGTTGGAACGGAATCGCGACATAAAAGGGGTGCACCGCTCTGGAAAGCCGAGTAGTTCTGCTAAATACCTGAATCGGAGGAATCAGGCTGGCTACTTCAGAAGAACATTTACCGTGAAAGTAGCGGTAAAATAGTGATACACTCCCCACATCACGACGACGCTCCAAGGTTTCAATAGAGCTGGATACCCTACTGTCCCCTATAAGTTTTAACGCACGACATTGGACACGGTCGAGAAGCTGAAGATATGCCCGCGAAGCTCCCGACCATATATGCGAATTGTACTCCATTTTCGGACGGATATAAGTGGTGTAGATACAACGAAGATCGGTTGGAGTGAAGTACTTCTTACACCGCTTAAGAAAGCCTAAGCATTTGGCTGCTTCTTTCGACACGTCAAAGATGTGATCGTTCCAGCGAAGATCACATTGGATTGACATGCCCAGAACATCAAGAGCCTCCGACTCATTAATATCCACACCACCCATATTTAGTGGTGGGAAGTTGTCACCCGCCAAACGCTTGTGGGTTAACAAACAGCATTGGGTCTTCCGCGCATTAAAATCGACCCGATTCGCTCGACCCCACTCCTGGATTTTATTGAGGTCGGATTGGAGTGTGTCATTCATAATTCTGCGTCGTCTAGTGATCTCCAGAATGGAAGGACGCCTGGAAAATGAATATGAATGACAAATGCTGCTGTCATCAGCAAACGAGTAGACGGGGTTTGATGTCAATGACAGAAGGTCATTGATGAAAATAAGAAAAAGTGTCGGAGACAGGACCGAACCCTGCGGAACTCCAGCATTAATGGAGAGCTCTTCGAAAGCAAAGCCGTCTATCACAACCCGAATAGAACGGCCGCTGAGGAAACTCGATATCCATCGAGTGAAAGTATTACCGACACCATAAGCAGCCAGTTTATGCCACACCCGGTCAAATGCCTTAGAGATATCCAGAGCAACAACCTTGCTCTCACCGAACCGGTGAACACAACTGCTCCACCGCTCAGTGAGAAACGCCATCAGATCGCCGGTGGAACGGTGAGCACGGAAGCCGTACTGGCGATCGCTGATCAACTCGTTGCTCTCTAGATACCTCATCAATTTAAAATTTACAATGCTCTCCATGACTTTAGAGAGCACTGAGCAGATTGCTATGGGCCGGTAATTTGCAGGATTCGTAGCCTCACCTTTTTTGGGAACTGGCTGCACATTGGCAATCTTCCAGGAAGCGGGAAAAACTCCTGAAGTAAAAGATAAATTAAAGAGATTGCGCAATGGGCGAGCCAGTGTTGAGGCGCACTTTCTCAAGACATGGGCTGAAATGCCATCCGGGCCCGAGGACTTATTGACATTGAGGTCTGCAAGCACTCTTTTAACAGCTCGCGTTCGAAAATGCATCTGAGGCATAGCATGAGATACATCATCGACCGCGGGCAGTGGTTGGCTACTCTCAGGAAGAGAGCAGTTTTCAGCAAACATTTTGGCTAATAAGCTTGCCTTATCAACCGAGTGAGTGAAGATCTGATCTGATTAAAACTATTTGATCCAAAAGCTGAAACAGAATTACATACGGATGCAAGCAAAGATGGCTTTGGAGCAGTATTGTTGCAGAAATCGTCTGATACAGGTTATTTCCATCCGGTCTTTTACCTAAGTTTTAAGACTACGGAAATTGAGCAACGATACTCGAGTTATGAGCTTGAAGTTTTGGCAATCAGCAAATCTTTGAAAAAGTTGCGACCATATTTGTTAGGGCTCAAATTCGTAATTTGTACAGATTGTAAAGCCTTCACGATAACTATGAAAAGGAAAGATATCAACGCCAAAATAGCTAGGTGGGCCTTACTGTTATAAGAATTCGATTGTGTCGTTCGACACAAGTCAGGATCCTCCATGAAACTTGTTGATACAATGAGCAGATACCCATCGGTGTTACATATAGAAGATGATATTTTTGCAGAATGGGGAATACGAGAATTTCTTGCTACGAAGTAATGTTTTTTACAAATTTTGATGGAAACTACCTCCTCGTTGTACTTAATTCGTTGGAGCAAGGAATCATAAGAAATGTTCATGAACGTGGATACATTAATGCACGAAAGTTTGAAAATATCTTACGTCAAGAATATTCTATTCCAAATCTAGCATAGAAAGTGCAAGATGTAAAAAAAAATTGCGTTACATGTATCCTAGCCAGTAGAAAAAGAGGAAAACCCGAGTGTTATTTCAACCCTATAGAGAAATTAGACCTACCTTTACATACTTACTACTTAGATCACCTTGGGCCGTTAGCTTCAACGGCAAAAAACTATAATTATTTGTTCGTCGTTGACGCGTTCACAAAATTCTCATGGATATATCCGGTGAAGTCAACAAAAACCGAAGAAGTTCTACGAAAACTCGAACTCCAAGCTGATGTTTTTGGTGATCCATGTAGAGTTGTGACAGATAGAGGTGTTGCTTTTCGTCGTCGTCGTTCAATGAGTACTGCGAGAAACGAAAGATCAACCAGGTATTAATAACAACTGGAGTCCCAAAGGCAAAGGACAGGTCGAGCGCATAAACCAGACCATAATAAGTGTTTTAACGAAAATGTCGATCGATCATCCGGGAAAATGGTATAAACAGGTACCTATGTTTCAGCGAATCCTTAATTCTACGGCTAATAGATCCACTGGAAAGACACCTTTTCGGCTTATGTTCGGAGTAAATATGTCACATGAAAAGCAGTTTAATTTGGCTAAAATAGTCGAGGAAGAAATTATCTCATCTTTCGAAATAGAACGCGTAGAATGCAGGCAAGAAGCTAAGCAGGAAATTGCGAAGATTCAAGAAGAGAATAGAAGATATTCGAGGAGAAAGATTTAGTAGCAATCAAGCGCACGCAGTTCACCACAGGTTCTAAGTTGTTGCCGAAATTTCTGGGCCCATACGAGATTTCCGGGGTAAGGTGTAACGATCGCTACAATGTTCAAAAGGTTGGCAATCACGAAGGGCCTAATGTTACGAGTACTGCAGCAGATTATATGAAGCCTTGGATAACTTTGAACGTCGATGAAGATTCATCCGGGTCGGATGAAATGCAGGATGGCCGTGTGTAGGAACGCGAAATTTAAGAAAAGGAAACAAACAACACCAGCTCTCAGTAAATGGATACCGTTTTCCTACTGCTCATCTTATAATCATTCTCTTTTGTCCTAAGTTGTCGTTTTTTTTGCGAGAGCCGGACGTAAAGAAGCCGAACTATATTTTTTTTACAAAGAAGCTGAAGATAAAGAAAAAGACGTGGAAAACATTGTATTGAATTATTGTCTTAAATATTAAATTTAAATTTACTTAAATTTGTTGTAAAAATTACCTTTTAAACTTAATTTTAAAGGTACTTACATTACTACTTGAATTTACCGGAATAAAACTCAATTTAAACTAAACAAAATATATATATATACATATATAATTATATATATACATATATAAATATATATTTTTTTTTATTTTTTTATGACAGATGAAACCAAGCTCAGATGATGCCCCCTATCAATGCACAGCATTTGTTGGTTCCGAAGGGATGACAGGTTAGTGGGAGGGGGGAAAGAGGGAGTAGTGACGGTTTACACTTCGCTTAAAGGTTTCGAAACTGTAAGTGGGCGAGAAGACATTCGCAGGGAGATTATTCCACAATCTAACGACGCGACCGAAAAACTAACTCTCACGGTAATGCGTGGTTCGTTGGAACGGAATCGCGACATAAAAGGGGTGCACCGCTCTGGAAAGCCGAGTAGTTCTGCTATATACCTGAACCGGGGGAATCAGGCCGGCTACTTCAGAGGAACATTTACCATGAAAGTAGCGGTAAAATAATGATATACACCCTACATCACTACGACGCTCCAAGGTTTCAATAGAGCTGAATACCCTACTGTCCCCTATAAGTTTTAACGCACGACATTGGACTCGGTCTAGGAGCTGAAGACATGTTCGCGAAGCTCCCGACCATATATGCGAATTGTACTCCATTTTAGGACGGATATAGGTGGTGTAGATACAACGAAGATCGGTTGGAGTGAAGTATTTCTTACACCGCTTAAGAAAGCCTAAGCACTTGGCTGCTTCTTTCGACACGTCAAAGATGTGATCATTCCAGGAAATCGCATTGGATTGACATGCCCAGAACATCAAGAGCCTCCGACTCATTAATATCCACACCACCCATATTTAGAGGTGGGAAGCTGTCACCCGCCAAACGCTTGTGGGTTAACAAACAGCATTGGGTCTTCCGCGCGATTTTGTTGAGGTCGGATTGGAGTGTGTCATTCATAATTCTGCGTCGTCTAGTGATCTCCAGAATGGAAGGACGCCTGGAAAATGAATATGAATGATAAATGCTGCTGTCATCAGCAAACGAGTAGACGGGGTTTGATGTCAATGACAGAAGGTCATTGATGAAAATAAGAAAAAGTGTCGGAGACAGGACCGAACCCTGCGGAACTCCAGCATTAATGGAGTGCTCTTCGGAAGCAAAGCCGTCTATCACAACCCGAATAGAACGGCCGCTGAGGAAACTCGATATCCATCGAGTGAAAGTATTACCGACACCATAAGCAGCCAGTTTAGACACGAGTGCTTTATGCCACACCCGGTCAAATGCCTTAGAGATATCCAGAGCAACAACCTTGCTCTCACCGAACCGGTGAACACAACTGCTCCACCGCTCAGTGAGAAACGCCATCAGATCGCCGGTGGAACGGTGAGCACGGAAGCCGTACTGGCGATCGCTGATCAACTCGTTGCTCTCTAGATACCTCATCAATTTAAAATTTACAATGCTCTCCATGACTTTAGAGAGCACTGAGCAGATTGCTATGGGCCGGTAATTTGCAGGATTCGTAGCCTCACCTTTTTTGGGAACTGGCTGCACATTGGCAATCTTCCAGGAAGCGGGAAAACTCCTGAAGTAAAAGATAAATTAAAGAGATTGCGCAATGGGCGAGCCAGTGTTGAGGCGCACTTTCTCAAGACATGGGCTGAAATGCCATCCGGGCCCGAGGACTTATTGACATTGAGGTCTGCAAGCACTCTTTTAACAGCTTGCGTTCGAAAATGCATCTGAGGCATAGCATGAGATACATCATCGACTGCGGGCAGTGGTTGGCTACTCTCAGGAAGAGAACAGTTTTCAGCAAATATTTTGGTTAATAAGTTTGCCTTATCAACCGAGTGAGTGAAGATCTGATCGTCCCTGAGGAGAGTTGGAATAGACGATCTCGTCGGATTTTTCACCCTCCCCACGAACGACCAAAAGTTCTTGCTACCCTTATGGTATTCAAGAACTCAGCGTCTAAGGCGCTGTTCGTAGAGAACTTTTTCGCGCTTTAGAGTGGCATTGCACCTATTTCTGGCCTGATTGCGCAGCAGTTTAGTATCAGCAGTTTTATTTAAACGCCAATTCCTAAATGCTTCCTCTTTAGACCTGACTGCTTGTCTGCAAGTCGCATTAAACCAGGAATGGTCTTTTGGTTTAATGGAAATTCTTTTATTGGGTATGAAAGACCTCATACCAAATAGAATTATATTTTCTACCAATTTTCCTGCAGCATTTATGTTTCTATCTCTGAAACACAATTGCCAATTGAAACGGCTGAAAAAGCAGTTCAGCGCATCCGAATTAGCCTTCTCATAAAATCTCACTTTCCGCTTCAAAGCTGTCTGGTGAGCGGATTGAAGACTAGAATATGGGAAGGTAGCAGAAATTGTAGCGTGCTCCGAATTACCAAGAGGTGCAAGAACATTCACACCATACTTACTGTGATGTGAAGTTAGAAAAAGGTCCAGAATATTTTGGTTTTGCCCATCAACGCAGGGAAAGTGCGTTGGTTCCTTCACTAATTGAGTCAAATTATTAGACTCAGCAAATAACTCAACATACAAACCCTCGGGTGTCGTGTGACTCGAATGACGTAGCCAATTGGAATTATGAACATTGAAATCACCAGCAACAACAATTTCACTGTTCGGATACGATTCCAGAATTTTAGAAATCGAATCAGAGAGACTGTCCAGTTTATCAAAAGTAGGCCTCCCTAGACCCGGGCTTCTGTAAATGAAGCAGAAGTGCAGGATGTGCGACTGGATTTTGAACTTAACCCACATGGAGCTAAATTCGGCATCCCTCGTGCAAAGGTGTTGCTGACACTGATATGCAACATCACTGCAAATGTATAAGGCGAGGCCTCTGTGAGGTAAAAATAATGGCAGTAGATGGTACCCCGGCATGTGAAAGTCCAGTGGATCTGCACCCTCAGATACCTGGGCCTCACCCAGTGCCATTATATGCGGTTGGTGAGTACAAATATGCGCATAGACCGCGAAGAAATTCGCCCTCAAGCCACGTACATTAATGGAGTCTATGCGGAACTTTGTCATCGCCACCCCCTGTGACGAAGTGTAAGGTCAGCCGTACAAGCGGCCACGTGTACGTCGCAAGCAAAGCAAAACGCGACAAGACAAGTGTTATGCCTTTATCTTGCCGCGCTTCAGCCAACGCAACACTCACAGCCGCAGGCACACCTAACGGGTCCAGGAAGAAGGAGGAGGAGTGAAAGCAAACGAAAGGCTGAGCTTTACTGCGGAGAGCATAAAAAAGCCCCTCGCATGGTTCTCTGCGTCCCGTTTGATTGTGTATTTATTTTTTGTTGTAGTTAGATAAAATTTTATTTATTTGTTATTAAGTTGAGCTGTTAATAAGTAGTGCACTATTGTTTGTTCGTTAAAAAGTGTTGTTTGGTAAAGTGTTATTATTATGTTAAGAGTGTTTTGCGGCGTAGGTAATTGTTTTCACTATCGACATCAACTCGTGATGTGACCTTATGATGTCACTTTATATACATATATACACACACACACACACACACACACACACACACACACACACACATATATATATATATATATATATATATATATATATATATATATATATATATATATATATATATATATATATATATATATATATATATATATATATATATATATAATATATAATAAACGTTAACTATGAAAAAGAAAGATATCAACGCCAAAATAGCCAGGTGGGCCTTACTGTTATAAGAATTCGATTGTGTCGTTCGACACAAGTCAGGATCCTCCATGAAACATGTTGATACAATGAGCAGATACCCATCGGTGTTACGTATAGAAGATGATATTTTTGCAGAATGAGGAATACGAGAATTTCTTGCTACGAAGTAATGTTTTTTACAAATTTTGATGGAAACTACCTCCTCGTTGTACTTCATTCGTTGGAGCAAGGAATCATAAGAAATGTTCATGAACGTGGATACATTAATGCACGAAAGTTGGAAAATATCTTACGTCAAGAATATTCTATTCCAAATCTAGCATAGAAAGTGCAAGATGTAACAAAAAATTGCGTTACATGTATCCTAGCCAGTAGAAAAAGAGGAAAACCCGAGTGTTATTTCAACCCTATAGAGAAATTAGACCTACCTTTACATACTTACTACTTAGATCACCTTGGGCCGTTAGCTTCAACGGCAAAAAACTATAATTATTTGTTCGTCGTTGACGCGTTCACAAAATTCTCATGGATATATCCGGTGAAGTCAACAAAAACCGAAGAAGTTCTACGAAAACTCGAACTCCAAGCTGATGTTTTTGGTGATCCATGTAGAGTTCTGACAGATAGAGGTGTTGCTTTTCGTCGTCGTCGTTCAATGAGTACTGCGAGAAACGAAAGATCAACCAGGTATTAATAACAACTGGAGTCCCAAAGGCAAAGGACAGGTCGAGCGCATAAACCAGACCATAATAAGTGTTTTAACGAAAATGTCGATCGATGATCCGGGAAAATGGTATAAACAGGTACCTATGTTTCAGCGAATCCTTAATTCTACGGCTAATAGATCCACTGGAAAGACACCTTTTCGGCTTATGTTCGGAGTAAATATGTCACATGAAAAGCAGTTTAATTTGGCTAAAATAGTCGAGGAAGAAATTATCTCATCTTTCGAAATAGAACGCGTAGAATGCAGGCAAGAAGCTAAGCAGGAAATTGCGAAGATTCAAGAAGAGAATAGAAGATATTCGAGGAGAAAGATTTAGTAGCAATCAAGCGCACGCAGTTCACCACAGGTTCTAAGTTGTTGCCGAAATTTCTGGGCCCATACGAGATTTCCGGGGTAAGGTGTAACGATCGCTACAATGTTCAAAAGGTTGGAAATCACGAAGGGCCTAATGTTACGAGTACTGCAGCAGATTATATGAAGCCTTGGAAAACTTTGACCGTCGAGGAAGATTCATCCGGGTCGGATGAAATGCAGGATGGCCGTGTGTAGGAACGCGAAATTTAAGAAAAGGAAACAAACAACACCAGCTCTCAGTAAATGGATACCGTTTTCCTACTGCTCATCTTATAATCATTCTCTTTTGTCCTAAGTTGTCGTTTTTTTTGCGAGAGCCGGACGTAAAGAAGCCGAACTATATTTTTTTTACAAAGAAGCTGAAGATAAAGAAAAAGACGTGGAAAACATTGTATTGAATTATTGTCTTAAATATTAAATTTAAATTTACTTAAATTTGTTGTAAAAATTACCTTTTAAACTTAATTTTAAAGGTACTTACATTACTACTTGAATTTACCGGAATAAAACTCAATTTAAACTAAACAAAATATATATATATACATATATAATTATATATATACATATATAAATATATATTTTTTTTTATTTTTTTATGACAGATGAAACCAAGCTCAGATGATGCCCCCTATCAATGCACAGCATTTGTTGGTTCCGAAGGGATGACAGGTTAGTGGGAAGGGGGAAAGAGGGAGTAGTGACGGTTTACACTTCGCTTAAAGGTTTCGACACTGTAAGTGGGCGGGAAGACATTCGCAGGGAGATTATTCCACAATCTAACGACGCGACCGAAAAACGAACTCTCACGGTAATGCGTGGTTCGTTGGAACGGAATCGCGACATAAAAGGGGTGCACCGCTCTGGAAAGCCGACTAGTTCTGCTATATACCTGAACCGGGGGAATCAGGCCGGCTACTTCAGAGGAACATTTACCATGAAAGTAGCGGTAAAATAATGATACACACCCTACATCACTACGACGCTCCAAGGTTTCAATAGAGCTGAATACCCTACTGTCCCCTATAAGTTTTAACTCACGACATTGGACTCGGTCTAGGAGCTGAAGACATGTTCGCGAAGCTCCCGACCATATATGCGAATTGTACTCCATTTTAGGACGGATATAGGTGGTGTAGATACAACGAAGATCGGTTGGAGTGAAGTATTTCTTACACCGCTTAAGAAAGCCTAAGCACTTGGCTGCTTCTTTCGACACGTCAAAGATGTGATCATTCCAGGAAATCGCATTGGATTGACATGCCTAGAACATCAAGAGCCTCCGACTCATTAATATCCACACCACCCATATTTAGAGGTGGGAAGCTGTCACCCGCCAAACGCTTGTGGGTTAACAAACAGAATTGGGTCTTCCGCGCATTAAAATGGACCCGATTCGCACGACCCCACTCCTGGATTTTGTTGAGGTCGGATTGGAGTGTGTCATTCATAATTCTGCGTCGTCTAGTGATCTCCAGAATGGAAGGACGCCTGGAAAATGAATATGAATGATAAATGCTGCTGTCATCAGCAAACGAGTAGACGGGGTTTGATGTCAATGACAGAAGGTCATTGATGAAAATAAGAAAAAGTGTCGGAGACAGGACCGAACCCTGCGGAACTCCAGCATTAATGGAGTGCTCTTCGGAAGCAAAGCCGTCTATCACAACCCGAATAGAACGGCCGCTGAGGAAACTCGATATCCATCGAGTGAAAGTATTACCGACACCATAAGCAGCCAGTTTAGACACGAGTGCTTTATGCCACACCCTGTCAAATGCCTTAGAGATATCCAGAGCAACAACCTTGCTCTCACCGAACCGGTGAACACAACTGCTCCACCGCTCAGTGAGAAACGCCATCAGATCGCCGGTGGAACGGTGAGCACGGAAGCCGTACTGGCGATCGCTGATCAACTCGTTGCTCTCTAGATACCTCATCAATTTAAAATTTACAATGCTCTCCATGACTTTAGAGAGCACTGAGCAGATTGCTATGGGCCGGTAATTTGCAGGATTCGTAGCCTCACCTTTTTTGGGAACTGGCTGCACATTGGCAATCTTCCAGGAAGCGGGAAAAACTCCTGAAGTAAAAGATAAATTAAAGAGATTGCGCAATGGGCGAGCCAGTGTTGAGGCGCACTTTCTCAAGACATGGGCTGAAATGCCATCCGGGCCCGAGGACTTATTGACATTGAGGTCTGCAAGCACTCTTTTAACAGCTTGCGTTCGAAAATGCATCTGAGGCATAGCATGAGATACATCATCGACTGCGGGCAGTGGTTGGCTACTCTCAGGAAGAGAACAGTTTTCAGCAAATATTTTGGTTAATAAGTTTGCCTTATCAACCGAGTGAGTGAAGATCTGATCGTCCCTGAGGAGAGTTGGAATAGACGGATTTTTCACCCTCCCCACGAACGACCAAAAGTTCTTGCTACCCTTATGGTATTCAAGAACTCAGCGTCTAAGGCGCTGTTCGTAGAGAACTTTTTCGCGCTTTAGAGTGGCATTGCACCTATTTCTGGCCTGATTGCGCAGCAGTTTAGTATCAGCAGTTTTATTTAAACGCCAATTCCTAAATGCTTCCTCTTTAGACCTGACTGCTTGTCTGCAAGTCGCATTAAACCAGGAATGGTCTTTTGGTTTAATGGAAATTCTTTTATTGGGTATGAAAGACCTCATACCAAATAGAATTATATTTTCTACCAATTTTCCTGCAGCATTTATGTTTCTATCTCTGAAACACAATTGCCAATTGAAACGGCTGAAAAAGCAGTTCAGCGCATCCGAATTAGCCTTCTCATAAAGCCTCACTTTCCGCTTCGGAGCTGTCTGGTGAGCGGATTGAAGACTAGAATATGGGAAGGTAGCAGAAATTGTAGCGTGGTCCGAATTACCAAGAGGTGCAAGAACATTCACACCATACTTACTGTGATGTGAAGTTAGAAAAAGGTCCAGAATATTTTGGTTTTGCCCATCAACGCAGGGAAAGTGCGTTGGTTCCTTCACTAATTGAGTCAAATTATTAGACTCAGCAAATAACTCAACATACAAACCCTCGGGTGTCGTGTGACTCGAATGACGTAGCCAATTGGAATTATGAACATTGAAATCACCAGCAACAACAATTTCACTGTTCGGATACGATTCCAGAATTTTAGAAATCGAATCAGAGAGACTGTCCAGTTTATCAAAAGTAGGCAGCCTCCCTAGACCCGGGCTTCTGTAAATGAAGCAGAAGTGCAGGATGTGCGACTGGATTTTGAACTTAACCCACATGGAGCTAAATTCGGCATCCCTCGTGCAAAGGTGTTGCTGACACTGATATGCAACATCACTGCAAATGTATAAGGCGAGGCCTCTGTGAGGTAAAAATAATGGCAGTAGATGGTACCCCGGCATGTGAAAGTCCAGTGGATCTGCACCCTCAGATACCTGGGCCTCACCCAGTGCCATTATATGCGGTTGGTGAGTACAAATATGCGCATAGACCGCGAAGAAATTCGCCCTCAAGCCACGTACATTAATGGAGTCTATGCGGAACTTTGTCATCGCCACCCCCTGTGACGAAGTGTAAGGTCAGCCGTACAAGCGGCCACGTGTACGTCGCAAGCAAAGCAAAACGCGACAAGACAAGTGTTATGCCTTTATCTTACCGCGCTTCAGCCAACGCAACACTCACAGCCGCAGGCACACCTAACGGGTCCAGGAAGAAGGAGGAGGAGTGAACGCAAACGAAAGGCTGAGCTTTACTGCGGAGAGCATAAAAAAGCCCCTCGCATGGTTCTCTGCGTCCCGTTTGATTGTGTATTTATTTTTTGTTGTAATTAGATAAAATTTTATTTATTTGTTATTAAGTTGAGCTGTTAATAAGTAGTGCACTATTGTTTGTTCGTTAAAAAGTGTTGTTTGGTAAAGTGTTATTATTATGTTAAGAGTGTTTTGCGGCGTAGGTAATTGTTTTCACTATTGTTTTCGATTTTATATGCCCGAACACTGATTAACGAAAAGTACTGGCGGGCACACCATCCGCCTCCGACCTTATGATGTCACTTTATATACATACACACACACACACACACACACACACACACACATATATATATATATATATATATATGTGTGTGTGTGTGTGTGTGTGTGTGTGTGTGTGCGTATATATGTATATAAAGTGACATCATAAGGTCACATCACGAGTTGTGATGTGACCGCGGACGGAGGCGGATGGTGTGCCCGCCTATATATATATATATATATATATATATATATATATATATAATATATATATATATATAATATATATTCTTATAACAGTAAGGCCCACCTAGCTATTTTGGCGTTGATATCTTTCTTTCTCATAGTTAACGTTTATTACCAAATCCAAATTTTACCTACATTGATCAATATCGAATACGTCGGCGGGTTGGTGCTGTTCCCACGACATCTGATTCCAGCGGAATTTAGCGCGTTTGCTGTTGGCAGCGGAAGCAACTTTGCTTTGCATTTTATTTTGTGTATGTTCTGGAACAATATATATATATATATATATTGTTCACGCGAAAAACCCACCGTCTCCCGTCGCTTTTCCCTTGGCGACAAACCCCACACAATTCCATCAGCAACCCCGCTGAACACGGCTCGAGCGGACCCCATTCCGTCTCGTTCCGTTCTCTTTTTCTTCTCGTCCACAGGTAGATGGCGGTGGTTCCGGGAGGAAGCCCGGCTTCTTTCTTTTTTTCCAAGTGTCGCCGAAGTACACGCGAGTGCAACTTTTAGTGAACAATTTAACTCATCAGTACAACTTTAACACCATCACCCCCCATCTCCATCGAGACCACCGAGTTGGAAGTTTATTTGGAAAACCACCATATCCACCATCCAGACGACCCAGAGACAAGAAACGCGCAGCCGCGAAATCAACGACGCCAGAGAACAGACAAGTGAGTAGCTTTATTATCTTTATCCCCCCCCCATCTTGGATCTTCGAGCCATCCCACGCGCTCGGAGATCGAAAGAAACATTTGGTCCTTCGAGCCAGATCCCCACGAGCTCGGAGACCACCCCCAATTTCTTGACTCTTCGAGCCATCCCACGCGCTCGAGGAGAACACAGAAACATCTGGTCCATTCGAACCGGATTTTACGCCGGCAAAACCCCCAATCCCCCCCTATTACAATTATATTATATAAAATTATAATATTAAAATTATAATATTAAGTGTAAAATCCCTGTGTTTCGGTTCGGCGTCGCGCAGCATCATTTGGAAGACCACGCGGTTCTTCTCCCCCCTGAAAGTGCCCGTGTGACCAATTGTGTTCCCCAGAATAATTCGTGTTATATTAAATTGTATGTGCAGCCATCCCATGCTGTACATGCATCGATCATAAGATTAAAAAGAAAATTTAAATATTAAAAATTTGATATTCTCCCATCAATTTGCACCGGTTAACTTCTCGTAACGGTATCGAGAGTTACCGTTGCCCCCGTTCAACTGCACAAAAGTTTTAGCTCCAACGCGGAATTCTCAACGCACCAAAAAACCACCACCTTTTCACAGGCGCAAGCACTACTCTCTCGTTTTGCGGAGTTGCTTTGTGCTATATCCGCAGCGAGCATCGGTGACAGCGTGCGGGCAGCGCACAAGCAGCGGCTACCCGGTTGGACACGGCGTTTGCAGAAGTAGTTGAAGTAGTTAATTTTAAACTACTTCGACTAGTTTTGAATTAAATTACTTTCTCACAGTAATATACAATTAACCCCGAAAATTGTTACCCCCAAAATAAAATAAAATAAACAAGCATTATATTATGCTTAATTAGTGGTTTTTCTCATTTTTATTTTTTTTGTGTGCCACTCTTTTAACACGAGTGTTTTGAGTTTTCGTTCGGCATACCCCCCCCCCCACGGTGTTAAATCATCACAAATCATTTAATAATAAATTATTATTATTATTAACCCCCCCCCAAAAATAAATAAACAATAAAACTTTTTGTATACAAATACAATTTCTCGCACGAGTGATTCGGTTACCATGGATCCCCTTACGAAATTCATCAGCGTGACTGAAACACTGGAGGAGTTCGAGACGGAATTCAACGACATCCCGGAACGCGAACATTCGGCACCCACCTTGGACACCCATCGTGAGGAACTGAAGGCGGTCTGGTCCGATTTGAAACGAGCATACAACGCATGCTTGGAATCCACCATCATGGCAGCGAATCCATTAGCAATCGACGATCCCAAATCCGCGGAGGTAACTGTCGTGAAAAGCCAATACCGACGCAGTTACCAGATCTATGTACGTTTCTCCGCCAGGATCAGCGAGCTGCAGCATCTCGCTGCCCCCCTACCCTCCCCAACTTCGCCATCCTCGTTATCCCGTGCCTCTGCACTGGAGGCAACAGTCCACTCGAATCTCTCCGGCCATAATATTAGCTTACCTCCATGTGACACCGCGATTTTTAACGGCGATTACGAATCATGGCCAACTTTTCGCGACATGTTTTCAGCTCTCTACATCCGCAACAATCGGTTATCCCCCATCGAAAAGTTGTTTCACCTCAACCAAAAGACACGAGGTGAAGCAAAAGAAATAGTTCAAAAATCCCCCCTCACCGACGCCGGTTTTGAGCAAGCTTGGCGGAACCTCACCGATCGCTTCGAGAATAAGCGAATTCTTGTTAACGTTCAACTCCGAACGTTATTCAATTTAACCCCAATTACCAAAGAATCGGGAGTGGCTATTAAACGTCTCCAAAGAGAGATTAATAACTGCCTCTCAGCTCTCACTTTGCATGATGTCGATGTGAACAGCTGGGACGCAATTATTGTGCATCTTTGCTCAACTCGCCTCCCCGAACACACCCTCTCGTTATGGGAACAATCTATCACTCTCAAACGCGAAATCCCAAGATGGCGCGAAATGGACGCCTTTCTCACCTCCCATTTCCAAACTTTGGAAACGGTTGACGATATCCGGAAGTCCGTCAACCCCCCTAAAAAAGCGTCGCCTACCTCTACGCGCGCTCCCCCCAACCCAAAGCCTGTGAATACGTTCCAGGCTAATATGGTTTCGGCCAGCTGCAGATTATGCACTGATCAACCGCACACGCTCCGCAGATGCCCGCGGTTTCTGGCAATGAATGTGGACTCTCGTTGGGCGACAGTTCAACGAATTCATTTTTGTTCCAACTGCTTGGCGCACTCACATCACGTAAACCAGTGTAAAAGTGCGTTCACGTGTATGTCGTGCAATCAGCGACATCACACACTATTACATCGCGAGGAGGCCTCGGCCCCCCAACCGAACTCCCATTCGGACTCTCCCCATAATACCTCGCTTCGTAAAAACCCCCCTCATCGCGGTTCAAATGCTCATACGCATAATCGCTCGTCGAACCTTCCGTCGCACTCTCGAGCGACCCCCTCTACCTCTTCCCCTAATATACAGTCCACTGAAGCCCCCTCAACATCCAACGTATTGACGTGCTTCACCTCGCGACCGAAGCAGGTGTTGCTCGCCACTGCGATGATTCATATTTATCATCGCGGTGAGCCATACACAGCGCGTGCGCTCATTGACCCCGGCTCCGAAGCCACCTTCTTAACCGAACGTATCCAGAAGCGATTGAAACTCCCAGTGAAGGCCATCCAGGCCCAAGTGGCGAGTGTCAATCAAACGATTACTGCTCAGGTTTCGAAATTTTGTAATTTCCAGATTGGCTCACCTCGAGCTCCTGGGACTCACCTTCAAGCTTGCGCGCTTGTGCTCCCCAAGTTAACCGGCAATCTCCCGGTTTGCTCTCTCGATACGTCACGCTGTGAATCTCTTCGCGCGCTACCCTTAGCCGATGAGAACTTCTACCGCAGTGATCAGATTGATATGCTTATTGGAGTCGACATCTACCCCCTCATCTTGCGCGATGGAATTAAACGCAACATCGTTGATTCTCTGGTCGCTCAAGAGACCATTTTCGGGTGGATTCTCACTGGTCCACTTAAGCAGGATTTACCCGCTCCCTCGATTACCACACGAGTCTCTTTCTTCACCGAAGTCTCCATGGATCACCAACTATCGCGATTCTGGGAGCTTGAAGAAGTCCAAACTCAACGGATACCCACCCCGGGTGACCAACGCTGCGAGGACTTATATTCAAATACCACTCAGAGGCGCCCCGATGGCCGATATATGGTTTCACTGCCCTTCAAGGAAGGTTTTCCTTCTTCAATAAAGATCGGGAAATCCAGAGAGATTGCTCTCAAACAGTTTCTCCGAAACGAAACGAGATTGTTGAAGACCCCCAGTTTTAAAGAAACATATGACTCCGTGATTCGAGAGTACTCGGATCTGCATCATATGACACAGATCCACCCCTCCCAGAACCCTTCCGGTTCCGACAACTACTACCTACCCCATCATGCTGTTCTCAAACCCGACAGCAGCACAACCAAGGTGCGTGTTGTGTTCAACGCCTCCTGCCCCTCCTCCAACGGTCTCAGCCTGAACGATGTCCTCTATCCTGGGCCGGCCCTGCAATCGGATTTGACATTTCTCATTATCCAATGGCGACTTTATAAATACGTTTTCAATGGCGACATTGAAAAAATGTATCGCCAAATCCGCATCAATCCCCAGCATTCGCGCTACCAGCGAATCCTCTTCCGAAACTCTTCACACGACGATGTGCAAGATTTCGAACTCCAAACGGTCACGTTTGGCGTCAATTGTGCTCCCTATCTGGCCATACGTACTCTACATCAATTGGCGAAGGATGTCGAGAAAAAATACCCCCTTGCTGCCCCTATTCTTAAGAACTCCATGTACGTGGATGACGCGTTATGTGGCGCTCATGACATTGATGTCGCGCTTCGCACCCGACATCAACTGTCTGCCGCTCTTCACTCTGCCGGCTTCACGCTACGAAAATGGACAGCAAATCACCCCGCTCTTCTAATTGGGATCCCACCACAAGATCTCTTAAACCAAGACTTTCTTGAATTAGAAGATGGTAGCAATACCAAAACTCTCGACCTCCGTTGGAATGCCAAAACTGATCATTTCAACATAGAGTCAAAACCCTTTGACATCTCTCCCACGTATACTAAGCGCGAGGTGTTATCTCGGATTGCAAAACTGTTTGACCCGGCAGGATGGCTTGCTCCAATCATTGTCATTGCAAAAACCATCATGCAACAACTCTGGCTGGACGGCATCGGATGGGACGACCCACTCACTCCCATCACTTTACAACGTTGGCTTCAATTCGTCCAATGTTACCCCCATATCAATCTCCTCAAAATACCCCGATGGATTCACTTCACCCCAGGCAGCACCGTGGAAATTCATGCTTTTTGCGATGCTTCCGAGAAAGCATACGCTGGCGTGATCTACGTGCTCACTCGTAACTCAGGCAGCACTTCGACTTCCTTGCTCTTTGCCAAAACGAAGGTCGCCCCAATCAAAACCATATCGATCCCTCGATTGGAACTCTGCGGAGCTGCTCTCCTTGTCGATATGATTGACGCAATCGTTCCCCATCTCGACTTTCCACAGTATGACCTTCACTGTTGGACCGACTCGACTATAGTGCTGGCGTGGTTGAAACGACCACCCTGCACATGGACGACGTTCGTCGCCAACCGTGTCGCGAAAATTGTCGAGGTGGCGGACCACACTCACTGGTACCACGTCGACTCGGAGAGCAATCCAGCGGATCTTGCCAGCAGAGGCATGTATCCGCTGGATTTGCTTCACACCCCGCTCTGGTGGCAAGGACCTGCATGGCTGCGGCAAGCGAGGACGCAGTGGCCGCACTACACTGCCCCCCACGAGTTCGAAACTGAGTTGGAGGCTAAGCCCATCAAAACCAATTTCACCTACTACCACCAATATGAGGACCCCTTGGAAAGATTCTCTTCTTTCCCGCGAGCCCTTCGCGTATTGGCGTATGCTCTTCGGTTTCTGCAGCATACGCACCCCCATTACCGCCCTCATTTTCGGCGCGAAACTACTCTCATCGACTCCGATGAGATTCAAGCCGTTCAGACGCGGCTCATCAGTGTCGCGCAAAAAGTTCATTTCAACGACGAATATCATTGTCTTGAAATGCAACAAACTCTTAAGCGCAAGAGTCCGATTCTCTCGCTTAACCCATTTCTCTCACACGATGGACTCCTCCGCGTGAGCGGACGGTTAATCTCTTGTCCATCTCTCTCGTACGATGAACGCCACCCTATTTTGCTCCCCTACAATTGCGTCTTCACCCGCCTTTTGGTTCGGTTTATCCACAACATCAGTTTACACGGTGGAAACCAGCTGATGCTACGCTTGCTCCGCACGCGGTACTGGATACCCAAGGCTCAAAACATGATTAAAGCCACAATTCATAACTGCAAGCCTTGCTTGCTCCAAAAGAAGCAAGTACGCACCCAACTTATGGCCGCTCTACCCCCTGAGCGCACCACACTCTCTCGTCCCTTTGCTGCCACCGGTTTGGACTTCGCTGGACCGTTCGACATCAAGAACTACACTGGAAGAGCCTGCCTCATCACCAAAGGCTACGTTTGCGTCTTCGTGTGCTTTGCGACAAAGGCCATACACCTCGAAGCTGCCAGCGATTTGTCAACCGCGACATTTCTCGCTGCCTTTGGACGATTCAGCGCTCGCCGAGGATGCCCCTCTGATGTGTACTCCGACAACGGACGAAATTTCGTCGGAGCAGCGAAGACCCTTCGACGAGAATGGGAATCAGTGATTCAACACACTCAGGACGCTATTGTCTCCCAATACGCTCATCAACGCCTGCGATGGCATTTCATTCCCGCTGCCGCTCCGCACATGGGCGGACTCTGGGAAGCTGGAGTAAAAAGCTTCAAACTCCACTTCCGCAGATTCGCTGGCGATCTCCGCTTCACGTTTGAAGAGTTTTCCACCATACTCTCCAAAATCGAAGCTTGCTTGAACTCCAGACCCCTTAATAGCATGTCAGAAGATCCTTCGGACCTGCAACCCCTAACCCCAGGACATTTTCTAGTCGGCGGCCCGCTCTTGGCTCCGGCAGAACCCGAAATATTACAATCTCCACCCAGAATTGTGAATCGATGGCAGAAGGTCAGAGCTGTCTATCAGCAATTTTGTTCCCGGTGGAAAAACGAATATCTCACCGAACTCCACAAACGCAGCAAATGGAAGTTCCCCCAAACTAATTTAGAAATTAACGACCTGGTTGTCTTACGCGATGACAACCTCCCCCCAACAAAATGGAGACTCGGTCGTATAGTTCATGTTTATCCCGGTTCTGACGATAGAACACGCGTCGCGGACGTCCGAACCGAACAAGGAACCATAACACGACCCATTAGCAAAATGGTACTGCTCCCCTCTGAAGTTTCGCCAGCTGCGAGCTCGTCGCATACCCGCGACTCCCCCTAAACAACTTTTACTCATATCTTATCTTTTCAGCCAGCGTCTGCACGTAAGGTGGGGACGTATGCGTTGCCGCCCCGTGCAGCGCACTTTAGTTCCGCGGATGCAGCCCAATCTGCTGGTCACTCCACCCCCCGCGGAGTCCCTGACCAACCTGATGGTTAATCCCTAAAACCATCAGGTATCCGCGGCTAAAGCGAGGAACCCCTCTTCGTGCGTCTCTAACCTGTGCAAAGTTGCAGTACTGCAAGGCGGGCGGGATGTTCACGCGAAAAACCCACCGTCTCCCGTCGCTTTTCCCTTGGCGACAAACCCCACACAATTCCATCAGCAACCCCGCTGAACACGGCTCGAGCGGACCCCATTCCGTCTCGTTCCGTTCTCTTTTTCTTCTCGTCCACAGGTAGATGGCGGTGGTTCCGGGAGGAAGCCCGGCTTCTTTCTTTTTTTCCAAGTGTCGCCGAAGTACACGCGAGTGCAACTTTTAGTGAACAATTTAACTCATCAGTACAACTTTAACACCATCACCCCCCATCTCCATCGAGACCACCGAGTTGGAAGTTTATTTGGAAAACCACCATATCCACCATCCAGACGACCCAGAGACAAGAAACGCGCAGCCGCGAAATCAACGACGCCAGAGAACAGACAAGTGAGTAGCTTTATTATCTTTATCCCCCCCCCATCTTGGATCTTCGAGCCATCCCACGCGCTCGGAGATCGAAAGAAACATTTGGTCCTTCGAGCCAGATCCCCACGAGCTCGGAGACCACCCCCAATTTCTTGACTCTTCGAGCCATCCCACGCGCTCGAGGAGAACACAGAAACATATATATATATAATATAATATAATAAATATAATAAAATATATATATATATATATATATATATATATATATATATATATATATATATATATATATATATATATATATATATATATATATATATATATATATATATATATATATATATATATATATATATATATATATATATATATATATATATATATATATATATATATATATATATATATATATATATATATATATATATATATATATATATATATATATATATATTGTTCCAGAACATACACAAAATAAAATGCAAAGCAAAGTTGCTTCCGCTGCCAACAGCAAACGCGCTAAATTCCGCTGGAATCAGATGTCGTGGGAACAGCACCAACCCGCCGACGTATTCGATATTGATCAATGTAGGTAAAATTTGGATTTGGTAATAAACGTTAACTATGAAAAAGAAAGATATCAACGCCAAAATAGCTAGGTGGGCCTTACTGTTATAAGAATTCGATTGTGTCGTTCGATACAAGTCAGGATCCTCCATGAAACATGTTGATACAATGAGCATATACCCATCGGTGTTACATATAGAAGATGATATTTTTGCAGAATGGGGAATACGAGAATTTCTTGCTACGAAGTAATGTTTTTTACAAATTTTGATGGAAACTACCTCCTCGTTGTACTTAATTCGTTGGAGCAAGGAATCATAAGAAATGTTCATGAACGTGGATACATTAATGCACGAAAGTTTGAAAATATCTTACGTCAAGAATATTCTATTCCAAATCTAGCATAGAAAGTGCAAGATGTAAAAAAAATTGCGTTACATGTATCCTAGCCAGTAGAAAAAGAGGAAAACCCGAGTGTTATTTCAACCCTATAGAGAAATTAGACCTACCTTTACATACTTACTACTTAGATCACCTTGGGCCGTTAGCTTCAACGGCAAAAAACTATAATTATTTGTTCGTCGTTGACGCGTTCACAAAATTCTCATGGATATATCCGGTGAAGTCAACAAAAACCGAAGAAGTTCTACGAAAACTCGAACTCCAAGCTGATGTTTTTGGTGATCCATGTAGAGTTGTGACAGATAGAGGTGTTGCTTTTCGTCGTCGTCGTTCAATGAGTACTGCGAGAAACGAAAGATCAACCAGGTATTAATAACAACTGGAGTCCCAAAGGCAAAGGACAGGTCGAGCGCATAAACCAGACCATAATAAGTGTTTTAACGAAAATGTCGATCGATGATCCGGGAAAATGGTATAAACAGGTACCTATGTTTCAGCGAATCCTTAATTCTACGGCTAATAGATCCACTGGAAAGACACCTTTTCGGCTTATGTTCGGAGTAAATATGTCACATGAAAAGCAGTTTAATTTGGCTAAAATAGTCGAGGAAGAAATTATCTCATCTTTCGAAATAGAACGCGTAGAATGCAGGCAAGAAGCTAAGCAGGAAATTGCGAAGATTCAAGAAGAGAATAGAAGATATTCGAGGAGAAAGATTTAGTAGCAATCAAGCGCACGCAGTTCACAACAGGTTCTAAGTTGTTGCCGAAATTTCTGGGCCCATGCGAGATTTCCGGGGTAAGGTGTAACGATCGCTACAATGTTCAAAAGGTTGGAAATCACGAAGGGCCTAATGTTACGAGTACTGCAGCAGATTATATGAAGCCTTGGAAAACTTTGAACGTCGATGAAGATTCATCCGGGTCGGATGAAATGCAGGATGGCCGTGTGTAGGAACGCGAAATTTAAGAAAAGGAAACAAACAACACCAGCTCTCAGTAAATGGATACCGTTTTCCTACTGCTCATCTTATAATCATTCTCTTTTGTCCTAAGTTGTCGTTTTTTTTGCGAGAGCCGGACGTAAAGAAGCCGAACTATATTTTTTTTACAAAGAAGCTGAAGATAAAGAAAAAGACGTGGAAAACATTGTATTGAATTATTGTCTTAAATATTAAATTTAAATTTACTTAAATTTGTTGTAAAAATTACCTTTTAAACTTAATTTTAAAGGTACTTACATTACTACTTGAATTTACCGGAATAAAACTCAATTTAAACTAAACAAAATATATATATATACATATATAATTATATATATACATATATAAATATATATTTTTTTTTATTTTTTTATGACAGATGAAACCAAGCTCAGATGATGCCCCCTATCAATGCACAGCATTTGTTGGTTCCGAAGGGATGACAGGTTAGTGGGAAGGGGGAAAGAGGGAGTAGTGACGGTTTACACTTCGCTTAAAGGTTTCGACACTGTAAGTGGGCGGGAAGACATTCGCAGGGAGATTATTCCACAATCTAACGACGCGACCGAAAAACGAACTCTCACGGTAATGCGTGGTTCGTTGGAACGGAATCGCGACATAAAATGGGTGCACCGCTCTGGAAAGCCGAGTAGTTCTGCTATATACCTGAACCGGGGGAATCAGGCCGGCTACTTCAGAGGAACATTTACCATGAAAGTAGCGGTAAAATAATGATACACACCCTACATCACTACGACGCTCCAAGGTTTCAATAGAGCTGAATACCCTACTGTCCCCTATAAGTTTTAACGCACGACATTGGACTCGGTCTAGGAGCTGAAGACATGTTCGCGAAGCTCCCGACCATATATGCGAATTGTACTCCATTTTAGGACGGATATAGGTGGTGTAGATACAACGAAGATCGGTTGGAGTGAAGTATTTCTTACACCGCTTAAGAAAGCCTAAGCACTTGGCTGCTTCTTTCGACACGTCAAAGATGTGATCATTCCAGGAAATCGCATTGGATTGACATGCCCAGAACATCAAGAGCCTCCGACTCATTAATATCCACACCACCCATATTTAGAGGTGGGAAGCTGTCACCCGCCAAACGCTTGTGGGTTAACAAACAGCATTGGGTCTTCCGCGCGATTTTGTTGAGGTCGGATTGGAGTGTGTCATTCATAATTCTGCGTCGTCTAGTGATCTCCAGAATGGAAGGACGCCTGGAAAATGAATATGAATGATAAATGCTGCTGTCATCAGCAAACGAGTAGACGGGGTTTGATGTCAATGACAGAAGGTCATTGATGAAAATAAGAAAAAGTGTCGGAGACAGGACCGAACCCTGCGGAACTCCAGCATTAATGGAGTGCTCTTCGGAAGCAAAGCCGTCTATCACAACCCGAATAGAACGGCCGCTGAGGAAACTCGATATCCATCGAGTGAAAGTATTACCGACACCATAAGCAGCCAGTTTAGACACGAGTGCTTTATGCCACACCCGGTCAAATGCCTTAGAGATATCCAGAGCAACAACCTTGCTCTCACCGAACCGGTGAACACAACTGCTCCACCGCTCAGTGAGAAACGCCATCAGATCGCCGGTGGAACGGTGAGCACGGAAGCCGTACTGGCGATCGCTGATCAACTCGTTGCTGTCTAGATACCTCATCAATTTAAAATTTACAATGCTCTCCCTGACTTTAGAGAGCACTGAGCAGATTGCTATGGGCCGGTAATTTGCAGGATTCGTAGCCTCACCTTTTTTGGGAACTGGCTGCACATTGGCAATCTTCCAGGAAGCGGGAAAAACTCCTGAAGTAAAAGATAAATTAAAGAGATTGCGCAATGGGCGAGCCAGTGTTGAGGCGCACTTTCTCAAGACATGGGCTGAAATGCCATCCGGGCCCGAGGACTTATTGACATTGAGGTCTGCAAGCACTCTTTTAACAGCTTGCGTTCGAAAATGCATCTGAGGCATAGCATGAGATACATCATCGACTGCGGGCAGTGGTTGGCTACTCTCAGGAAGAGAACAGTTTTCAGCAAATATTTTGGTTAATAAGTTTGCCTTATCAACCGAGTGAGTGAAGATCTGATCGTCCCTGAGGAGAGTTGGAATAGACGATCTCGTCGGATTTTTCACCCTCCCCACGAACGACCAAAAGTTCTTGCTACCCTTATGGTATTCAAGAACTCAGCGTCTAAGGCGCTGTTCGTAGAGAACTTTTTCGCGCTTTAGAGTGGCATTGCACCTATTTCTGGCCTGATTGCGCAGCAGTTTAGTATCAGCAGTTTTATTTAAACGCCAATTCCTAAATGCTTCCTCTTTAGACCTGACTGCTTGTCTGCAAGTCGCATTAAACCAGGAATTGTCTTTTGGTTTAATGGAAATTCTTTTATTGGGTATGAAAGACCTCATACCAAATAGAATTATATTTTCTACCAATTTTCCTGCAGCATTTATGTTTCTATCTCTGAAACACAATTGCCAATTGAAACGGCTGAAAAAGCAGTTCAGCGCATCCGAATTAGCCTTCTCATAAAGCCTCACTTTCCGCTTCGGAGCTGTCTGGTGAGCGGATTGAAGACTAGAATATGGGAAGGTAGCAGAAATTGTAGCGTGGTCCGAATTACCAAGAGGTGCAAGAACATTCACACCATACTTACTGTGATGTGAAGTTAGAAAAAGGTCCAGAATATTTTGGTTTTGCCCATCAACGCAGGGAAAGTGCGTTGGTTCCTTCACTAATTGAGTCAAATTATTAGACTCAGCAAATAACTCAACATACAAACCCTCGGGTGTCGTGTGACTCGAATGACGTAGCCAATTGGAATTATGAACATTGAAATCACCAGCAACAACAATTTCACTGTTCGGATACGATTCCAGAATTTTAGAAATCGAATCAGAGAGACTGTCCAGTTTATCAAAAGTAGGCAGCCTCCCTAGACCCGGGCTTCTGTAAATGAAGCAGAAGTGCAGGATGTGCGACTGGATTTTGAACTTAACCCACATGGAGCTAAATTCGGCATCCCTCGTGCAAAGGTGTTGCTGACACTGATATGCAACATCACTGCAAATGTATAAGGCGAGGCCTCTGTGAGGTAAAAATAATGGCAGTAGATGGTACCCCGGCATGTGAAAGTCCAGTGGATCTGCACCCTCAGATACCTGGGCCTCACCCAGTGCCATTATATGCGGTTGGTGAGTACAAATATGCGCATAGACCGCGAAGAAATTCGCCCTCAAGCCACGTACATTAATGGAGTCTATGCGGAACTTTGTCATCGCCACCCCCTGTGACGAAGTGTAAGGTCAGCCGTACAAGCGGCCACGTGTACGTCGCAAGCAAAGCAAAACGCGACAAGACAAGTGTTATGCCTTTATCTTACCGCGCTTCAGCCAACGCAACACTCACAGCCGCAGGCACACCTAACGGGTCCAGGAAGAAGGAGGAGGAGTGAACGCAAACGAAAGGCTGAGCTTTACTGCGGAGAGCATAAAAAAGCCCCTCGCATGGTTCTCTGCGTCCCGTTTGATTGTGTATTTATTTTTTGTTGTAATTAGATAAAATTTTATTTATTTGTTATTAAGTTGAGCTGTTAATAAGTAGTGCACTATTGTTTGTTCGTTAAAAAGTGTTGTTTGGTAAAGTGTTATTATTATGTTAAGAGTGTTTTGCGGCGTAGGTAATTGTTTTCACTATTGTTTTCGATTTTATATGCCCGAACACTGATTAACGAAAAGTACTGGCGGGCACACCATCCGCCTCCGACCTTATGATGTCACTTTATACACACACACACACACACACACACACACACACACACACACACACACACACACACACATATATATATATATATATATATATATATATATATATATATATATATATATATATATATGTGTGTGTGTGTGTGTGTGTGTGTGTATGTGTGTGTGTGTGTGTGTGTGTGTGTGTATATATGTATATAAAGTGACATCATAAGGTCACATCACGAGTTGTGATGTGACCGCGGACGGAGGCGGATGGTGTGCCCGCCTATATATATATATATATATATATATATATATATATATATATATAATATATATATACATAATATATATTCTTATAACAGTAAGGCCCACCTAGCTATTTTGGCGTTGATATCTTTCTTTCTCATAGTTAACGTTTATTACCAAATCCAAATTTTACCTACATTGATCAATATCGAATACGTCGGCGGGTTGGTGCTGTTCCCACGACATCTGATTCCAGCGGAAGCAACTTTGCTTTGCATTTTTGGTGATCCATGTAGAGTTGTGACAGATAGAGGTGTTGCTTTTCGTCGTCGTCGTTCAATGAGTACTGCGAGAAACGAAAGATCAACCAGGTATTAATAACAACTGGAGTCCCAAAGGCAAAGGAAAGGTCGAGCGCATAAACCAGACCATAATAAGTGTTTTAACGAAAATGTCGATCGATGATCCGGGAAAATGGTATAAACAGGTACCTATGTTTCAGCGAATCCTTAATTCTACGGCTAATAGATCCACTGGAAAGACACCTTTTCGGCTTATGTTCGGAGTAAATATGTCACATGAAAAGCAGTTTAATTTGGCTAAAATAGTCGAGGAAGAAATTATCTAATCTTTCGAAATAGAACGCGTAGAATGCAGGCAAGAAGCTAAGCAGGAAATTGCGAAGATTCAAGAAGAGAATAGAAGATATTCGAGGAGAAAGATTTAGTAGCAATCAAGCGCACGCAGTTCACCACAGGTTCTAAGTTGTTGCCGAAATTTCTGGGCCCATACGAGATTTCCGGGGTAAGGTGTAACGATCGCTACAATGTTCAAAAGGTTGGCAATCACGAAGGGCCTAATGTTACGAGTACTGCAGCAGATTATATGAAGCCTTGGATAACTTTGAACGTCGATGAAGATTCATCCGGGTCGGATGAAATGCAGGATGGCCGTGTGTAGGAACGCGAAATTTAAGAAAAGGAAACAAACAACACCAGCTCTCAGTAAATGGATATCGTTTTCCTACCGCTCATCTTATAATCATTCTCTTTTGTCCTAAGTTGTCGTTTTTTTTGCGAGAGCCGGACGTAAAGAAGCCGAACTATATTTTTTTTACAAAGAAGCTGAAGATAAAGAAAAAGACGTGGAAAACATTGTATTGAATTATTGTCTTAAATATTAAATTTAAATTTACTTAAATTTGTTGTAAAAATTACCTTTTAAACTTAATTTTAAAGGTACTTACATTACTACTTGAATTTACCGGAATAAAACTCAATTTAAACTAAACAAAATATATATATATACATATATAATTATATATATACATATATAAATATATATATTTTTTTATTTTTTTATGACAGATGAAACCAAGCTCAGATGATGCCCCCTATCAATGCACAGCATTTGTTGGTTCCGAAGGGATGACAGGTTAGTGGGAAGGGGGAAAGAGGGAGTAGTGACGGTTTACACTTCGCTTAAAGGTTTCGACACTGTAAGTGGGCGAGAAGACATTCGCAGGGAGATTATTCCACAATCTAACGACGCGACCGAAAAACGAACTCTCACGGTAATGCGTGGTTCGTTGGAACGGAATCGCGACATAAAAGGGGTGCACCGCTCTGGAAAGCCGAGTAGTTCTGCTATATACCTGAACCGGGGGAATCAGGCCGGCTACTTCAGAGGAACATTTACCATGAAAGTAGCGGTAAAATAATGATACACACCCTACATCACTACGACGCTCCAAGGTTTCAATAGAGCTGAATACCCTACTGTCCCCTATAAGTTTTAACGCACGACATTGGACTCGGTCTAGGAGCTGAAGACATGTTCGCGAAGCTCCCGACCATATATGCGAATTGTACTCCATTTTAGGACGGATATAGGTGGTGTAGATACAACGAAGATCGGTTGGAGTGAAGTATTTCTTACACCGCTTAAGAAAGCCTAAGCACTTGGCTGCTTCTTTCGACACGTCAAAGATGTGATCATTCCAGGAAATCGCATTGGATTGACATGCCCAGAACATCAAGAGCCTCCGACTCATTAATATCCACACCACCCATATTTAGAGGTGGGAAGCTGTCACCCGCCAAACGCTTGTGGGTTAACAAACAGCATTGGGTCTTCCGCGCATTAAAATGGACCCGATTCGCACGACCCCACTCCTGGATTTTGTTGAGGTCGGATTGGAGTGTGTCATTCATAATTCTGCGTCGTCTAGTGATCTCCAGAATGGAAGGACGCCTGGAAAATGAATATGAATGATAAATGCTGCTGTCATCAGCAAACGAGTAGACGGGGTTTGATGTCAATGACAGAAGGTCATTGATGAAAATAAGAAAAAGTGTCGGAGACAGGACCGAACCCTGCGGAACTCCAGCATTAATGGAGAGCTCTTCGAAAGCAAAGCCGTCTATCACAACCCGAATAGAACGGCCGCTGAGGAAACTCGATATCCATCGAGTGAAAGTATTACCGACACCATAAGCAGCCAGTTTAGACACGAGTGCTTTATGCCACACCCGGTCAAATGCCTTAGAGATATCCAGAGCAACAACCTTGCTCTCACCGAACCGGTGAACACAACTGCTCCACCGCTCAGTGAGAAACGCCATCAGATCGCCGGTGGAACGGTGAGCACGGAAGCCGTACTGGCGATCGCTGATCAACTCGTTGCTCTCTAGATACCTCATCAATTTAAAATTTACAATGCTCTCCATGACTTTAGAGAGCACTGAGCAGATTGCTATGGGCCGGTAATTTGCAGGATTCGTAGCCTCACCTTTTTTGGGAACTGGCTGCACATTGGCAATCTTCCAGGAAGCGGGAAAAACTCCTGAAGTAAAAGATAAATTAAAGAGATTGCGCAATGGGCGAGCCAGTGTTGAGGCGCACTTTCTCAAGACATGGGCTGAAATGCCATCCGGGCCCGAGGACTTATTGACATTGAGGTCTGCAAGCACTCTTTTAACAGCTTGCGTTCGAAAATGCATCTGAGGCATAGCATGAGATACATCATCGACTGCGGGCAGTGGTTGGCTACTCTCAGGAAGAGAACAGTTTTCAGCAAATATTTTGGTTAATAAGTTTGCCTTATCAACCGAGTGAGTGAAGATCTGATCGTCCCTGAGGAGAGTTGGAATAGACGATCTCGTCGGATTTTTCACCCTCCCCACGAACGACCAAAAGTTCTTGCTACTCGAATGACTCGAATGACGTAGCCAATTGGAATTATGAACATTGAAATCACCAGCAACAACAATTTCACTGTTCGGATACGATTCCAGAATTTTAGAAATCGAATCAGAGAGACTGTCCAGTTTATCAAAAGTAGGCAGCCTCCCTAGACCCGGGCTTCTGTAAATGAAGCAGAAGTGCAGGATGTGCGACTGGATTTTGAACTTAACCCACATGGAGCTAAATTCGGCATCCCTCGTGCAAAGGTGTTGCTGACACTGATATGCAACATCACTGCAAATGTATAAGGCGAGGCCTCTGTGAGGTAAAAATAATGGCAGTAGATGGTACCCCGGCATGTGAAAGTCCAGTGGATCTGCACCCTCAGATACCTGGGCCTCACCCAGTGCCATTATATGCGGTTGGTGAGTACAAATATGCGCATAGACCGCGAAGAAATTCGCCCTCAAGCCACGTACATTAATGGAGTCTATGCGGAACTTTGTCATCGCCACCCCCTGTGACGAAGTGTAAGGTCAGCCGTACAAGCGGCCACGTGTACGTCGCAAGCAAAGCAAAACGCGACAAGACAAGTGTTATGCCTTTATCTTGCCGCGCTTCAGCCAACGCAACACTCACAGCCGCAGGCACACCTAACGGGTCCAGGAAGAAGGAGGAGGAGTGAAAGCAAACGAAAGGCTGAGCTTTACTGCGGAGAGCATAAAAAAGCCCCTCGCATGGTTCTCTGCGTCCCGTTTGATTGTGTATTTATTTTTTGTTGTAATTAGATAAAATTTTATTTATTTGTTATTAAGTTGAGCTGTTAATAAGTAGTGCACTATTGTTTGTTCGTTAAAAAGTGTTGTTTGGTAAAGTGTTATTATTATGTTAAGAGTGTTTTGCGGCGTAGGTAATTGTTTTCACTATCGACATCAACTCGTGATGTGACCTTATGATGTCACTTTATATACATACACACACACACACACACACACACACACACACACACACACACACACACACACACACACACACACACACACACACACACACACACACACACACACACACATATATATATATATATATATATATATATATATATATATATATATATATATATATATATATATATATATATATATATATATATATATATATATATATATATATATATATATATATATATATATATATATATATATATATATATATATATATATATATATATAGTTCCAGAACATACACAAAATAAAATGCAAAGCAAAGTTGCTTCCGCTGCCAACAGCAAACGCGCTAAATTCCGCTGGAATCAGATGTCGTGGGAACAGCACCAACCCGCCGACGTATTCGATATTGATCAATGTAGGTAAAATTTGGATTTGGTAATAAACGTTAACTATGAAAAAGAAAGATATCAACGCCAAAATAGCTAGGTGGGCCTTACTGTTATAAGAATTCGATTGTGTCGTTCACAATCCTGACACAAGTCAGGATCCTCCATGAAACATGTTGATACAATGAGCAGATACCCATCGGTGTTACGTATAGAAGATGATATTTTTGCAGAATGGGGAATACGAGAATTTCTTGCTACGAAGTAATGTTTTTTACAAATTTTGATGGAAACTACCTCCTCGTTGTACTTAATTCGTTGGAGCAAGGAATCATAAGAAATGTTCATGAACGTGGATACATTAATGCACGAAAGTTGGAAAATATCTTACGTCAAGAATATTCTATTCCAAATCTAGCATAGAAAGTGCAAGATGTAACAAAAAATTGCGTTACATGTATCCTAGCCAGTAGAAAAAGAGGAAAACCCGAGTGTTATTTCAACCCTATAGAGAAATTAGACCTACCTTTACATACTTACTACTTAGATCACCTTGGGCCGTTAGCTTCAACGGCAAAAAACTATAATTATTTGTTCGTCGTTGACGCGTTCACAAAATTCTCATGGATATATCCGGTGAAGTCAACAAAAACCGAAGAAGTTCTACGAAAACTCGAACTCCAAGCTGATGTTTTTGTGATCCATGTAGAGTTGTGACAGATAGAGGTGTTGCTTTTCGTCGTCGTCGTTCAATGAGTACTGCGAGAAACGAAAGATCAACCAGGTATTAATAACAACTGGAGTCCCAAAGGCAAAGGACAGGTCGAGCGCATAAACCAGACCATAATAAGTGTTCTAACGAAAATGTCGATCGATGATCCGGGAAAATGGTATAAACAGGTACCTATGTTTCAGCGAATCCTTAATTCTACGGCTAATAGATCCACTGGAAAGACACCTTTTCGGCTTATGTTCGGAGTAAATATGTCACATGAAAAGCAGTTTAATTTGGCTAAAAAAGTCGAGGAAGAAATTATCTCATCTTTCGAAATAGAACGCGTAGAATGCAGGCAAGAAGCTAAGCAGGAAATTGCGAAGATTCAAGAAGAGAATAGAAGATATTCGAGGAGAAAGATTTAGTAGCAATCAAGCGCACGCAGTTCACCACAGGTTCTAAGTTGTTGCCGAAATTTCTGGGCCCATACGAGATTTCCGGGGTAAGGTGTAACGATCGCTACAATGTTCAAAAGGTTGGAAATCACGAAGGGCCTAATGTTACGAGTACTGCAGCAGATTATATGAAGCCTTAGATAACTTTGAACGTCGATGAAGATTCATCCGGGTCGGATGAAATGCAGGATGGCCGTGTGTAGGAACGCGAAATTTAAGAAAAGGAAACAAACAACACCAGCTCTCAGTAAATGGATACCGTTTTCCTACTGCTCATCTTATAATCATTCTCTTTTGTCCTAAGTTGTCGTTTTTTTTGCGAGAGCCGGACGTAAAGAAGCCGAACTATATTTTTTTTACAAAGAAGCTGAAGATAAAGAAAAAGACGTGGAAAACATTGTATTGAATTATTGTCTTAAATATTAAATTTAAATTTACTTAAATTTGTTGTAAAAATTACCTTTTAAACTTAATTTTAAAGGTACTTACATTACTACTTGAATTTACCGGAATAAAACTCAATTTAAACTAAACAAAATATATATATATACATATATAATTATATATATACATATATAAATATATATTTTTTTTTATTTTTTTATGACAGATGAAACCAAGCTCAGATGATGCCCCCTATCAATGCACAGCATTTGTTGGTTCCGAAGGGATGACAGGTTAGTGGGAAGGGGGAAAGAGGGAGTAGTGACGGTTTACACTTCGCTTAAAGGTTTCGACACTGTAAGTGGGCGGGAAGACATTCGCAGGGAGATTATTCCACAATCTAACGACGCGACCGAAAAACGAACTCTCACGGTAATGCGTGGTTCGTTGGAACGGAATCGCGACATAAAAGGGGTGCACCGCTCTGGAAAGCCGAGTAGTTCTGCTATATACCTGAACCGGGGGAATCAGGCCGGCTACTTCAGAGGAACATTTACCATGAAAGTAGCGGTAAAATAATGATACACACCCTACATCACTACGACGCTCCAAGGTTTCAATAGAGCTGAATACCCTACTGTCCCCTATAAGTTTTAACGCACGACATTGGACTCGGTCTAGGAGCTGAAGACATGTTCGCGAAGCTCCCGACCATATATGCGAATTGTACTCCATTTTAGGACGGATATAGGTGGTGTAGATACAACGAAGATCGGTTGGAGTGAAGTATTTCTTACACCGCTTAAGAAAGCCTAAGCACTTGGCAGCTTCTTTCGACACGTCAAAGATGTGATCATTCCAGGAAATCGCATTGGATTGACATGCCCAGAACATCAAGAGCCTCCGACTCATTAATATCCACACCACCCATATTTAGAGGTGGGAAGCTGTCACCCGCCAAACGCTTGTGGGTTAACAAACAGCATTGGGTCTTCCGCGCATTAAAATGGACCCGATTCGCACGACCCCACTCCTGGATTTTGTTGAGGTCGGATTGGAGTGTGTCATTCATAATTCTGCGTCGTCTAGTGATCTCCAGAATGGAAGGACGCCTGGAAAATGAATATGAATGATAAATGCTGCTGTCATCAGCAAACGAGTAGACGGGGTTTGATGTCAATGACAGAAGGTCATTGATGAAAATAAGAAAAAGTGTCGGAGACAGGACCGAACCCTGCGGAACTCCAGCATTAATGGAGAGCTCTTCGAAAGCAAAGCCGTCTATCACAACCCGAATAGAACGGCCGCTGAGGAAACTCGATATCCATCGAGTGAAAGTATTACCGACACCATAAGCAGCCAGTTTAGACACGAGTGCTTTATGACACACCCGGTCAAATGCCTTAGAGATATCCAGAGCAACAACCTTGCTCTCACCGAACCGGTGAACACAACTGCTCCACCGCTCAGTGAGAAACGCCATCAGATCGCCGGTGGAACGGTGAGCACGGAAGCCGTACTGGCGATCGCTGATCAACTCGTTGCTCTCTAGATACCTCATCAATTTAAAATTTACAATGCTCTCCATGACTTTAGAGAGCACTGAGCAGATTGCTATGGGCCGGTAATTTGCAGGATTCGTAGCCTCACCTTTTTTGGGAACTGGCTGCACATTGGCAATCTTCCAGGAAGCGGGAAAAACTCCTGAAGTAAAAGATAAATTAAAGAGATTGCGCAATGGGCGAGCCAGTGTTGAGGCGCACTTTCTCAAGACATGGGCTGAAATGCCATCCGGGCCCGAGGACTTATTGACATTGAGGTCTGCAAGCACTCTTTTAACAGCTTGCGTTCGAAAATGCATCTGAGGCATAGCATGAGATACATCATCGACTGCGGGCAGTGGTTGGCTACTCTCAGGAAGAGAACAGTTTTCAGCAAATATTTTGGTTAATAAGTTTGCCTTATCAACCGAGTGAGTGAAGATCTGATCGTCCCTGAGGAGAGTTGGAATAGACGATCTCGTCGGATTTTTCACCCTCCCCACGAACGACCAAAAGTTCTTGCTACTCGAATGACTCGAATGACGTAGCCAATTGGAATTATGAACATTGAAATCACCAGCAACAACAATTTCACTGTTCGGATACGATTCCAGAATTTTAGAAATCGAATCAGAGAGACTGTCCAGTTTATCAAAAGTAGGCAGCCTCCCTAGACCCGGGCTTCTGTAAATGAAGCAGAAGTGCAGGATGTGCGACTGGATTTTGAACTTAACCCACATGGAGCTAAATTCGGCATCCCTCGTGCAAAGGTGTTGCTGACACTGATATGCAACATCACTGCAAATGTATAAGGCGAGGCCTCTGTGAGGTAAAAATAATGGCAGTAGATGGTACCCCGGCATGTGAAAGTCCAGTGGATCTGCACCCTCAGATACCTGGGCCTCACCCAGTGCCATTATATGCGGTTGGTGAGTACAAATATGCGCATAGACCGCGAAGAAATTCGCCCTCAAGCTACGTACATTAATGGAGTCTATGCGGAACTTTGTCATCGCCACCCCCTGTGACGAAGTGTAAGGTCAGCCGTACAAGCGGCCACGTGTACGTCGCAAGCAAAGCAAAACGCGACAAGACAAGTGTTATGCCTTTATCTTGCCGCGCTTCAGCCAACGCAACACTCACAGCCGCAGGCACACCTAACGGGTCCAGGAAGAAGGAGGAGGAGTGAAAGCAAACGAAAGGCTGAGCTTTACTGCGGAGAGCATAAAAAAGCCCCTCGCATGGTTCTCTGCGTCCCGTTTGATTGTGTATTTATTTTTTGTTGTAATTAGATAAAATTTTATTTATTTGTTATTAAGTTGAGCTGTTAATAAGTAGTGCACTATTGTTTGTTCGTTAAAAAGTGTTGTTTGGTAAAGTGTTATTATTATGTTAAGAGTGTTTTGCGGCGTAGGTAATTGTTTTCACTATTGTTTTCGATTTTATATGCCCGAACACTGATTAACGAAAAGTACTGGCGGGCACACCATCCGCCTCCGACCTTATGATGTCACTTTATATACACACACACACACACACACACACACACATATATATATATATATATATATATATATATATATATATATATATACATATATATATATATATATATATATATATATATATATATATATATATATATATATATATATATATGTGTGTGTGTGTGTGTGTGTGTGTATATATGTATATAAAGTGACATCATAAGGTCACATCACGAGTTGTGATGTGACCGCGGACGGAGGCGGATGGTGTGCCCGCCTATATATATATATATATATATATATATATATATATATATATATATATATAATATATATATACATAATATATATTCTTATAACAGTAAGGCCCACCTAGCTATTTTGGCGTTGATATCTTTCTTTCTCATAGTTAACGTTTATTACCAAATCCAAATTTTACCTACATTGATCAATATCGAATACGTCGGCGGGTTGGTGCTGTTCCCACGACATCTGATTCCAGCGGAAGCAACTTTGCTTTGCATTTTTGGTGATCCATGTAGAGTTGTGACAGATAGAGGTGTTGCTTTTCGTCGTCGTCGTTCAATGAGTACTGCGAGAAACGAAAGATCAACCAGGTATTAATAACAACTGGAGTCCCAAAGGCAAAGGAAAGGTCGAGCGCATAAACCAGACCATAATAAGTGTTTTAACGAAAATGTCGATCGATGATCCGGGAAAATGGTATAAACATGTACCTATGTTTCAGCGAATCCTTAATTCTACGGCTAATAGATCCACTGGAAAGACACCTTTTCGGCTTATGTTCGGAGTAAATATGTCACATGAAAAGCAGTTTAATTTGGCTAAAATAGTCGAGGAAGAAATTATCTAATCTTTCGAAATAGAACGCGTAGAATGCAGGCAAGAAGCTAAGCAGGAAATTGCGAAGATTCAAGAAGAGAATAGAAGATATTCGAGGAGAAAGATTTAGTAGCAATCAAGCGCACGCAGTTCACCACAGGTTCTAAGTTGTTGCCGAAATTTCTGGGCCCATACGAGATTTCCGGGGTAAGGTGTAACGATCGCTACAATGTTCAAAAGGTTGGCAATCACGAAGGGCCTAATGTTACGAGTACTGCAGCAGATTATATGAAGCCTTGGATAACTTTGAACGTCGATGAAGATTCATCCGGGTCGGATGAAATGCAGGATGGCCGTGTGTAGGAACGCGAAATTTAAGAAAAGGAAACAAACAACACCAGCTCTCAGTAAATGGATATCGTTTTCCTACCGCTCATCTTATAATCATTCTCTTTTGTCCTAAGTTGTCGTTTTTTTGCGAGAGCCGGACGTAAAGAAGCCGAACTATATTTTTTTTACAAAGAAGCTGAAGATAAAGAAAAAGACGTGGAAAACATTGTATTGAATTATTGTCTTAAATATTAAATTTAAATTTACTTAAATTTGTTGTAAAAATTACCTTTTAAACTTAATTTTAAAGGTACTTACATTACTACTTGAATTTACCGGAATAAAACTCAATTTAAACTAAACAAAATATATATATATACATATATAATTATATATATACATATATAAATATATATATTTTTTTATTTTTTTATGACAGATGAAACCAAGCTCAGATGATGCCCCCTATCAATGCACAGCATTTGTTGGTTCCGAAGGGATGACAGGTTAGTGGGAAGGGGGAAAGAGGGAGTAGTGACGGTTTACACTTCGCTTAAAGGTTTCGACACTGTAAGTGGGCGAGAAGACATTCGCAGGGAGATTATTCCACAATCTAACGACGCGACCGAAAAACGAACTCTCACGGTAATGCGTGGTTTGTTGGAACGGAATCGCGACATAAAAGGGGTGCACCGCTCTGGAAAGCCGAGTAGTTCTGCTATATACCTGAACCGGGGGAATCAGGCCGGCTACTTCAGAGGAACATTTACCATGAAAGTAGCGGTAAAATAATGATACACACCCTACATCACTACGACGCTCCAAGGTTTCAATAGAGCTGAATACCCTACTGTCCCCTATAAGTTTTAACGCACGACATTGGACTCGGTCTAGGAGCTGAAGACATGTTCGCGAAGCTCCCGACCATATATGCGAATTGTACTCCATTTTAGGACGGATATAGGTGGTGTAGATACAACGAAGATCGGTTGGAGTGAAGTATTTCTTACACCGCTTAAGAAAGCCTAAGCACTTGGCTGCTTCTTTCGACACGTCAAAGATGTGATCATTCCAGGAAATCGCATTGGATTGACATGCCCAGAACATCAAGAGCCTCCGACTCATTAATATCCACACCACCCATATTTAGAGGTGGGAAGCTGTCACCCGCCAAACGCTTGTGGGTTAACAAACAGCATTGGGTCTTCCGCGCATTAAAATGGACCCGATTCGCACGACCCCACTCCTGGATTTTGTTGAGGTCGGATTGGAGTGTGTCATTCATAATTCTGCGTCGTCTAGTGATCTCCAGAATGGAAGGACGCCTGGAAAATGAATATGAATGATAAATGCTGCTGTCATCAGCAAACGAGTAGACGGGGTTTGATGTCAATGACAGAAGGTCATTGATGAAAATAAGAAAAAGTGTCGGAGACAGGACCGAACCCTGCGGAACTCCAGCATTAATGGAGAGCTCTTCGAAAGCAAAGCCGTCTATCACAACCCGAATAGAACGGCCGCTGAGGAAACTCGATATCCATCGAGTGAAAGTATTACCGACACCATAAGCAGCCAGTTTAGACACGAGTGCTTTATGCCACACCCGGTCAAATGCCTTAGAGATATCCAGAGCAACAACCTTGCTCTCACCGAACCGGTGAACACAACTGCTCCACCGCTCAGTGAGAAACGCCATCAGATCGCCGGTGGAACGGTGAGCACGGAAGCCGTACTGGCGATCGCTGATCAACTCGTTGCTCTCTAGATACCTCATCAATTTAAAATTTACAATGCTCTCCATGACTTTAGAGAGCACTGAGCAGATTGCTATGGGCCGGTAATTTGCAGGATTCGTAGCCTCACCTTTTTTGGGAACTGGCTGCACATTGGCAATCTTCCAGGAAGCGGGAAAAACTCCTGAAGTAAAAGATAAATTAAAGAGATTGCGCAATGGGCGAGCCAGTGTTGAGGCGCACTTTCTCAAGACATGGGCTGAAATGCCATCCGGGCCCGAGGACTTATTGACATTGAGGTCTGCAAGCACTCTTTTAACAGCTTGCGTTCGAAAATGCATCTGAGGCATAGCATGAGATACATCATCGACTGCGGGCAGTGGTTGGCTACTCTCAGGAAGAGAACAGTTTTCAGCAAATATTTTGGTTAATAAGTTTGCCTTATCAACCGAGTGAGTGAAGATCTGATCGTCCCTGAGGAGAGTTGGAATAGACGATCTCGTCGGATTTTTCACCCTCCCCACGAACGACCAAAAGTTCTTGCTACTCGAATGACTCGAATGACGTAGCCAATTGGAATTATGAACATTGAAATCACCAGCAACAACAATTTCACTGTTCGGATACGATTCCAGAATTTTAGAAATCGAATCAGAGAGACTGTCCAGTTTATCAAAAGTAGGCAGCCTCCCTAGACCCGGGCTTCTGTAAATGAAGCAGAAGTGCAGGATGTGCGACTGGATTTTGAACTTAACCCACATGGAGCTAAATTCGGCATCCCTCGTGCAAAGGTGTTGCTGACACTGATATGCAACATCACTGCAAATGTATAAGGCGAGGCCTCTGTGAGGTAAAAATAATGGCAGTAGATGGTACCCCGGCATGTGAAAGTCCAGTGGATCTGCACCCTCAGATACCTGGGCCTCACCCAGTGCCATTATATGCGGTTGGTGAGTACAAATATGCGCATAGACCGCGAAGAAATTCGCCCTCAAGCCACGTACATTAATGGAGTCTATGCGGAACTTTGTCATCGCCACCCCCTGTGACGAAGTGTAAGGTCAGCCGTACAAGCGGCCACGTGTACGTCGCAAGCAAAGCAAAACGCGACAAGACAAGTGTTATGCCTTTATCTTGCCGCGCTTCAGCCAACGCAACACTCACAGCCGCAGGCACACCTAACGGGTCCAGGAAGAAGGAGGAGGAGTGAAAGCAAACGAAAGGCTGAGCTTTACTGCGGAGAGCATAAAAAAGCCCCTCGCATGGTTCTCTGCGTCCCGTTTGATTGTGTATTTATTTTTTGTTGTAATTAGATAAAATTTTATTTATTTGTTATTAAGTTGAGCTGTTAATAAGTAGTGCACTATTGTTTGTTCGTTAAAAAGTGTTGTTTGGTAAAGTGTTATTATTATGTTAAGAGTGTTTTGCGGCGTAGGTAATTGTTTTCACTATCGACATCAACTCGTGATGTGACCTTATGATGTCACTTTATATACATACACACACACACACACACACACACACACACACACACACACACACACACACACACACACACACACACACACACACACACACACACACACACACACACACACACACACACACACACACACACACACACACACACACACACACACACACACACACACACACACACACACACACATATATATATATATATATATATATATATATATATATATATATATATATATATATATATATATATATATATATATATATATATATATATATATATATATATATATATATATATATATATATATATATATAGTTCCAGAACATACACAAAATAAAATGCAAAGCAAAGTTGCTTCCGCTGCCAACAGCAAACGCGCTAAATTCCGCTGGAATCAGATGTCGTGGGAACAGCACCAACCCGCCGACGTATTCGATATTGATCAATGTAGGTAAAATTTGGATTTGGTAATAAACGTTAACTATGAAAAAGAAAGATATCAACGCCAAAATAGCTAGGTGGGCCTTACTGTTATAAGAATTCGATTGTGTCGTTCGACACAAGTCAGGATCCTCCATGAAACATGTTGATACAATGAGCAGATACCCATCGGTGTTACGTATAGAAGATGATATTTTTGCAGAATGGGGAATACGAGAATTTCTTGCTACGAAGTAATGTTTTTTACAAATTTTGATGGAAACTACCTCCTCGTTGTACTTAATTCGTTGGAGCAAGGAATCATAAGAAATGTTCATGAACGTGGATACATTAATGCACGAAAGTTGGAAAATATCTTACGTAAAGAATATTCTATTCCAAATCTAGCATAGAAAGTGCAAGATGTAACAAAAAATTGCGTTACATGTATCCTAGCCAGTAGAAAAAGAGGAAAACCCGAGTGTTATTTCAACCCTATAGAGAAATTAGACCTACCTTTACATACTTACTACTTAGATCACCTTGGGCCGTTAGCTTCAACGGCAAAAAACTATAATTATTTGTTCGTCGTTGACGCGTTCACAAAATTCTCATGGATATATCCGGTGAAGTCAACAAAAACCGAAGAAGTTCTACGAAAACTCGAACTCCAAGCTGATGTTTTTGTGATCCATGTAGAGTTGTGACAGATAGAGGTGTTGCTTTTCGTCGTCGTCGTTCAATGAGTACTGCGAGAAACGAAAGATCAACCAGGTATTAATAACAACTGGAGTCCCAAAGGCAAAGGACAGGTCGAGCGCATAAACCAGACCATAATAAGTGTTCTAACGAAAATGTCGATCGATGATCCGGGAAAATGGTATAAACAGGTACCTATGTTTCAGCGAATCCTTAATTCTACGGCTAATAGATCCACTGGAAAGACACCTTTTCGGCTTATGTTCGGAGTAAATATGTCACATGAAAAGCAGTTTAATTTGGCTAAAAAAGTCGAGGAAGAAATTATCTCATCTTTCGAAATAGAACGCGTAGAATGCAGGCAAGAAGCTAAGCAGGAAATTGCGAAGATTCAAGAAGAGAATAGAAGATATTCGAGGAGAAAGATTTAGTAGCAATCAAGCGCACGCAGTTCACCACAGGTTCTAAGTTGTTGCCGAAATTTCTGGGCCCATACGAGATTTCCGGGGTAAGGTGTAACGATCGCTACAATGTTCAAAAGGTTGGCAATCACGAAGGGCCTAATGTTACGAGTACTGCAGCAGATTATATGAAGCCTTGGAAAACTTTGAACGTCGATGAAGATTCATCCGGGTCGGATGAAATGCAGGATGGCCGTGTGTAGGAACGCGAAATTTAAGAAAAGGAAACAAACAACACCAGCTCTCAGTAAATGGATACCGTTTTCCTACTGCTCATCTTATAATCATTCTCTTTTGTCCTAAGTTGTCGTTTTTTTTGCGAGAGCCGGACGTAAAGAAGCCGAACTATATTTTTTTTACAAAGAAGCTGAAGATAAAGAAAAAGACGTGGAAAACATTGTATTGAATTATTGTCTTAAATATTAAATTTAAATTTACTTAAATTTGTTGTAAAAATTACCTTTTAAACTTAATTTTAAAGGTACTTACATTACTACTTGAATTTACCGGAATAAAACTCAATTTAAACTAAACAAAATATATATATATACATATATAATTATATATATACATATATAAATATATATTTTTTTTTATTTTTTTATGACAGATGAAACCAAGCTCAGATGATGCCCCCTATCAATGCACAGCATTTGTTGGTTCCGAAGGGATGACAGGTTAGTGGGAAGGGGGAAAGAGGGAGTAGTGACGGTTTACACTTCGCTTAAAGGTTTCGACACTGTAAGTGAGCGGGAAGACATTCGCAGGGAGATTATTCCACAATCTAACGACGCGACCGAAAAACGAACTCTCACGGTAATGCGTGGTTCGTTGGAACGGAATCGCGACATAAAAGGGGTGCACCGCTCTGGAAAGCCGAGTAGTTCTGCTATATACCTGAACCGGGGGAATCAGGCCGGCTACTTCAGAGGAACATTTACCATGAAAGTAGCGGTAAAATAATGATACACACCCTACATCACTACGACGCTCCAAGGTTTCAATAGAGCTGAATACCCTACTGTCCCCTATAAGTTTTAACGCACGACATTGGACTCGGTCTAGGAGCTGAAGACATGTTCGCGAAGCTCCCGACCATATATGCGAATTGTACTCCATTTTAGGACGGATATAGGTGGTGTAGATACAACGAAGATCGGTTGGAGTGAAGTATTTCTTACACCGCTTAAGAAAGCCTAAGCACTTGGCTGCTTCTTTCGACACGTCAAAGATGTGATCATTCCAGGAAATCGCATTGGATTGACATGCCCAGAACATCAAGAGCCTCCGACTCATTAATATCCACACCACCCATATTTAGAGGTGGGAAGCTGTCACCCGCCAAACGCTTGTGGGTTAACAAACAGCATTGGGTCTTCCGCGCATTAAAATGGACCCGATTCGCACGACCCCACTCCTGGATTTTGTTGAGGTCGGATTGGAGTGTGTCATTCATAATTCTGCGTCGTCTAGTGATCTCCAGAATGGAAGGACGCCTGGAAAATGAATATGAATGATAAATGCTGCTGTCATCAGCAAACGAGTAGACGGGGTTTGATGTCAATGACAGAAGGTCATTGATGGAAATAAGAAAAAGTGTCGGAGACAGGACCGAACCCTGCGGAACTCCAGCATTAATGGAGTGCTCTTCGGAAGCAAAGCCGTCTATCACAACTCGAATAGAACGGCCGCTGAGGAAACTCGATATCCATCGAGTGAAAGTATTACCGACACCATAAGCAGCCAGTTTAGACACGAGTGCTTTATGCCACACCCGGTCAAATGCCTTAGAGATATCCAGAGCAACAACCTTGCTCTCACCGAACCGGTGAACACAACTGCTCCACCGCTCAGTGAGAAACGCCATCAGATCGCCGGTGGAACGGTGAGCACGGAAGCCGTACTGGCGATCGCTGATCAACTCGTTGCTCTCTAGATACCTCATCAATTTAAAATTTACAATGCTCTCCATGACTTTAGAGAGCACTGAGCAGATTGCTATGGGCCGGTAATTTGCAGGATTCGTAGCCTCACCTTTTTTGGGAACTGGCTGCACATTGGCAATCTTCCAGGAAGCGGGAAAAACTCCTGAAGTAAAAGATAAATTAAAGAGATTGCGCAATGGGCGAGCCAGTGTTGAGGCGCACTTTCTCAAGACATGGGCTGAAATGCCATCCGGGCCCGAGGACTTATTGACATTGAGGTCTGCAAGCACTCTTTTAACAGCTTGCGTTCGAAAATGCATCTGAGGCATAGCATGAGATACATCATCGACTGCGGGCAGTGGTTGGATACTCTCAGGAAGAGAACAGTTTTCAGCAAATATTTTGGTTAATAAGTTTGCCTTATCAACCGAGTGAGTGAAGATCTGATCGTCCCTGAGGAGAGTTGGAATAGACGATCTCGTCGGATTTTTCACCCTCCCCACGAACGACCAAAAGTTCTTGCTACTCGAATGACTCGAATGACGTAGCCAATTGGAATTATGAACATTGAAATCACCAGCAACAACAATTTCACTGTTCGGATACGATTCCAGAATTTTAGAAATCGAATCAGAGAGACTGTCCAGTTTATCAAAAGTAGGCAGCCTCCCTAGACCCGGGCTTCTGTAAATGAAGCAGAAGTGCAGGATGTGCGACTGGATTTTGAACTTAACCCACATGGAGCTAAATTCGGCATCCCTCGTGCAAAGGTGTTGCTGACACTGATACGCAACATCACTGCAAATGTATAAGGCGAGGCCTCTGTGAGGTAAAAATAATGGCAGTAGATGGTACCCCGGCATGTGAAAGTCCAGTGGATCTGCACCCTCAGATACCTGGGCCTCACCCAGTGCCATTATATGCGGTTGGTGAGTACAAATATGCGCATAGACCGCGAAGAAATTCGCCCTCAAGCCACGTACATTAATGGAGTCTATGCGGAACTTTGTCATCGCCACCCCCTGTGACGAAGTGTAAGGTCAGCCGTACAAGCGGCCACGTGTACGTCGCAAGCAAAGCAAAACGCGACAAGACAAGTGTTATGCCTTTATCTTGCCGCGCTTCAGCCAACGCAACACTCACAGCCGCAGGCACACCTAACGGGTCCAGGAAGAAGGAGGAGGAGTGAAAGCAAACGAAAGGCTGAGCTTTACTGCGGAGAGCATAAAAAAGCCCCTCGCATGGTTCTCTGCGTCCCGTTTGATTGTGTATTTATTTTTTGTTGTAATTAGATAAAATTTTATTTATTTGTTATTAAGTTGAGCTGTTAATAAGTAGTGCACTATTGTTTGTTCGTTAAAAAGTGTTGTTTGGTAAAGTGTTATTATTATGTTAAGAGTGTTTTGCGGCGTAGGTAATTGTTTTCACTATCGACATCAACTCGTGATGTGACCTTATGATGTCACTTTATATACATATACACACACACACACACACACACACACACACACACACACACACACACACACACACACACACACACACACACACACACACACACACACACACACACACACACACACACACACACACACACACACATATATATATATATATATATATATATATATATATATATATATATATATATATATATATATATATATATATATATATATATATATATATATATATATATATATATATATATATATATATATATATATATATATATATATATATATATATATATATATATATATATATATATATATATATATATATATAGTTCCAGAACATACACAAAATAAAATGCAAAGCAAAGTTGCTTCCGCTGCCAACAGCAAACGCGCTAAATTCCGCTGGAATCAGATGTCGTGGGAACAGCACCAACCCGCCGACGTATTCGATATTGATCAATGTAGGTAAAATTTGGATTTGGTAATAAACGTTAACTATGAAAAAGAAAGATATCAAGGCCAAAATAGCTAGGTGGGCCTTACTGTTATAAGAATTCGATTGTGTCGTTCGACACAAGTCAGGATCCTCCATGAAACATGTTGATACAATGAGCAGATACCCATCGGTGTTACGTATAGAAGATGATATTTTTGCAGAATGGGGAATACGAGAATTTCTTGCTACGAAGTAATGTTTTTTACAAATTTTGATGGAAACTACCTCCTCGTTGTACTTAATTCGTTGGAGCAAGGAATCATAAGAAATGTTCATGAACGTGGATACATTAATGCACGAAAGTTGGAAAATATCTTACGTCAAGAATATTCTATTCCAAATCTAGCATAGAAAGTGCAAGATGTAACAAAAAATTGCGTTACATGTATCCTAGCCAGTAGAAAAAGAGGAAAACCCGAGTGTTATTTCAACCCTATAGAGAAATTAGACCTACCTTTACATACTTACTACTTAGATCACCTTGGGCCGTTAGCTTCAACGGCAAAAAACTATAATTATTTGTTCGTCGTTGACGCGTTCACAAAATTCTCATGGATATATCCGGTGAAGTCAACAAAAACCGAAGAAGTTCTACGAAAACTCGAACTCCAAGCTGATGTTTTTGTGATCAATGTAGAGTTGTGACAGATAGAGGTGTTGCTTTTCGTCGTCGTCGTTCAATGAGTACTGCGAGAAACGAAAGATCAACCAGGTATTAATAACAACTGGAGTCCCAAAGGCAAAGGACAGGTCGAGCGCATAAACCAGACCATAATAAGTGTTCTAACGAAAATGTCGATCGATGATCCGGGAAAATGGTATAAACAGGTACCTATGTTTCAGCGAATCCTTAATTCTACGGCTAATAGATCCACTGGAAAGACACCTTTTCGGCTTATGTTCGGAGTAAATATGTCACATGAAAAGCAGTTTAATTTGGCTAAAAAAGTCGAGGAAGAAATTATCTCATCTTTCGAAATAGAACGCGTAGAATGCAGGCAAGAAGCTAAGCAGGAAATTGCGAAGATTCAAGAAGAGAATAGAAGATATTCGAGGAGAAAGATTTAGGGCCTTATTTTGTATCTGCGGAACGGTAGCGACGGCTAAGCTTCTGCTTCTGTTCCCGTTGCTGTTAAAACCGTATTTTGTAACTCTTACGTTCAGCCCCGTTGAGCGCACTGGGCTTTACGTCTTTTGCGTTCCAGTCAGCTGGTATGGAAATGTTGTGTATTTGGTGTACACAAAGACGACATTCACACGTCTCTTTCCTTCTTATGATTAGATGCATGCAATGAATTTGTTCTTATACCTGTTTTCTTTTGCCTCGATCAACTTTTGTTTATCAAAGCCAGCTGGCAGGCAGTGTGTTTGAAAACGGGGAAAAAATCGCAAATCGATGCTTAGAGCATTTTTTGAAGAATAATGCAAAATTTTTATTTTGTGCTGTACTTTTATAAAGTAAAAATAAAAATGTTATTCGATTTGTTATGAAGTGGCTCAGACCAGGAAAATGTCGAGGAAACAAACATTCCAGCCAGGGTACGCAACCCAGCATTGAAAAGCAATGCATGGATTTTAAAGGTCACTTCAAAGAAAATTGCAGTTACACTTTCTTCGAAATTTCCATTATATTATTTTATAATAATTATTTAAATTATTTTATTTAATTTTTTTTATTAAAAAAAATACCTTAAATAAAAATAAAATGAAAAAATAAAAACAAATAAAAAATAACTGAACAAAAGACCCCCTCACTCGTCGAGCTCTACACACAAACTGTGCGAACGGCAGCATTTTAGCTTCCGCTTCTCTACAATGGCCACCACGAGCGCTTCTGTTGTTACAAAATACCATTTTCCAACGTAAGCACGTAAGAAGTATGCAATTGTTGTTGTAAACCCAGCTGTACAGTAGCGTCAACAGTAGCGTCAGCGGTGTGTATTTTGTGCACACGTTTTGATCAGCTGTTTTACGAATATAACAAAGAGGAACGTAGAAGAGCCATACCGTTCGCAGATACAAAATAAGGCCCTTAGTAGCAATCAAGCGCACGCAGTTCACCACAGGTTCTAAGTTGTTGCCGAAATTTCTGGGCCCATACGAGATTTCCGGGGTAAGGTGTAACGATCGCTACAATGTTCAAAAGGTTGGCAATCACGAAGGGCCTAATGTTACGAGTACTGCAGCAGATTATATGAAGCCTTGGATAACTTTGAACGTCGATGAAGATTCATCCGGGTCGGATGAAATGCAGGATGGCCGTGTGTAGGAACGCGAAATTTAAGAAAAGGAAACAAACAACACCAGCTCTCAGTAAATGGATACCGTTTTCCTACTGCTCATCTTATAATCATTCTCTTTTGTCCTAAGTTGTCGTTTTTTTTGCGAGAGCCGGACGTAAAGAAGCCGAACTATATTTTTTTTACAAAGAAGCTGAAGATAAAGAAAAAGACGTGGAAAACATTGTATTGAATTATTGTCTTAAATATTAAATTTAAATTTACTTAAATTTGTTGTAAAAATTACCTTTTAAACTTAATTTTAAAGGTACTTACATTACTACTTGAATTTACCGGAATAAAACTCAATTTAAACTAAACAAAATATATATATATACATATATAATTATATATATACATATATAAATATATATTTTTTTTTATTTTTTTATGACAGATGAAACCAAGCTCAGATGATGCCCCCTATCAATGCACAGCATTTGTTGGTTCCGAAGGGATGACAGGTTAGTGGGAAGGGGGAAAGAGGGAGTAGTGACGGTTTACACTTCGCTTAAAGGTTTCGACACTGTAAGTGGGCGGGAAGACATTCGCAGGGAGATTATTCCACAATCTAACGACGCGACCGAAAAACGAACTCTCACGGTAATGCGTGGTTCGTTGGAACGGAATCGCGACATAAAAGGGGTGCACCGCTCTGGAAAGCCGAGTAGTTCTGCTATATACCTGAACCGGGGGAATCAGGCCGGCTACTTCAGAGGAACATTTACCATGAAAGTAGCGGTAAAATAATGATACACACCCTACATCACTACGACGCTCCAAGGTTTCAATAGAGCTGAATACCCTACTGTCCCCTATAAGTTTTAACTCACGACATTGGACTCGGTCTAGGAGCTGAAGACATGTTCGCGAAGCTCCCGACCATATATGCGAATTGTACTCCATTTTAGGACGGATATAGGTGGTGTAGATACAACGAAGATCGGTTGGAGTGAAGTATTTCTTACACCGCTTAAGAAAGCCTAAGCACTTGGCAGCTTCTTTCGACACGTCAAAGATGTGATCATTCCAGGAAATCGCATTGGATTGACATGCCCAGAACATCAAGAGCCTCCGACTCATTAATATCCACACCACCCATATTTAGAGGTGGGAAGCTGTCACCCGCCAAACGCTTGTGGGTTAACAAACAGCATTGGGTCTTCCGCGCATTAAAATGGACCCGATTCGCACGACCCCACTCCTGGATTTTGTTGAGGTCGGATTGGAGTGTGTCATTCATAATTCTGCGTCGTCTAGTGATCTCCAGAATGGAAGGACGCCTGGAAAATGAATATGAATGATAAATGCTGCTGTCATCAGCAAACGAGTAGACGGGGTTTGATGTCAATGACAGAAGGTCATTGATGAAAATAAGAAAAAGTGTCGGAGACAGGACCGAACCCTGCGGAACTCCAGCATTAATGGAGTGCTCTTCGGAAGCAAAGCCGTCTATCACAACCCGAATAGAACGGCCGCTGAGGAAACTCGATATCCATCGAGTGAAAGTATTACCGACACCATAAGCAGCCAGTTTAGACACGAGTGCTTTATGCCACACCCGGTCAAATGCCTTAGAGATATCCAGAGCAACAACCTTGCTCTCACCGAACCGGTGAACACAACTGCTCCACCGCTCAGTGAGAAACGCCATCAGATCGCCGGTGGAACGGTGAGCACGGAAGCCGTACTGGCGATCGCTGATCAACTCGTTGCTGTCTAGATACCTCATCAATTTAAAATTTACAATGCTTTCCCTGACTTTAGAGAGCACTGAGCAGATTGCTATGGGCCGGTAATTTGCAGGATTCGTAGCCTCACCTTTTTTGGGAACTGGCTGCACATTGGCAATCTTCCAGGAAGCGGGAAAAACTCCTGAAGTAAAAGATAAATTAAAGAGATTGCGCAATGGGCGAGCCAGTGTTGAGGCGCACTTTCTCAAGACATGGGCTGAAATGCCATCCGGGCCCGAGGACTTATTGACATTGAGGTCTGCAAGCACTCTTTTAACAGCTTGCGTTCGAAAATGCATCTGAGGCATAGCATGAGATACATCATCGACTGCGGGCAGTGGTTGGCTACTCTCAGGAAGAGAACAGTTTTCAGCAAATATTTTGGTTAATAAGTTTGCCTTATCAACCGAGTGAGTGAAGATCTGATCGTCCCTGAGGAGAGTTGGAATAGACGATCTCGTCGGATTTTTCACCCTCCCCACGAACGACCAAAAGTTCTTGCTACCCTTATGGTATTCAAGAACTCTGCGTCTAAGGCGCTGTTCGTAGAGAACTTTTTCGCGCTTTAGAATGGCATTGCACCTATTTCTGGCCTGATTGCGCAGCAGTTTAGTATCAGCAGTTTTATTTAAACGCCAATTCCTAAATGCTTCCTCTTTAGACCTGACTGCTTGTCTGCAAGTCGCATTAAACCAGGAATGGTCTTTTGGTTTAATGGAAATTCTTTTATTGGGTATGAAAGACCTCATACCAAATAGAATTATATTTTCTACCAATTTTGCTGCAGCATTTATGTTTCTATCTCTGAAACACAATTGCCAATTGAAACGGCTGAAAAAGCAGTTCAGCGCATACCAATTAGCCTTCTCATAAAGCCTCACTTTCCGCTTCGGAGCTGTCTGGTGAGCGGATTGAAGACTAGAATATGGGAAGGTAGCAGAAATTGTAGCGTGGTCCGAATTACCAAGAGGTGCAAGAACATTCACACCATACTTACTGTGATGTGAAGTTAGAAAAAGGTCCAGAATATTTTGGTTTTGCCCATCAACGCAGGGAAAGTGCGTTGGTTCCTTCACTAATTGAGTCAAATTATTAGACTCAGCAAATAACTCAACATACAAACCCTCGGGTGTCGTGTGACTCGAATGACGTAGCCAATTGGAATTATGAACATTGAAATCACCAGCAACAACAATTTCACTGTTCGGATACGATTCCAGAATTTTAGAAATCGAATCAGAGAGACTGTCCAGTTTATCAAAAGTAGGCAGCCTCCCTAGACCCGGGCTTCTGTAAATGAAGCAGAAGTGCAGGATGTGCGACTGGATTTTGAACTTAACCCACATGGAGCTAAATTCGGCATCCCTCGTGCAAAGGTGTTGCTGACACTGATACGCAACATCACTGCAAATGTATAAGGCGAGGCCTCTGTGAGGTAAAAATAATGGCAGTAGATGGTACCCCGGCATGTGAAAGTCCAGTGGATCTGCACCCTCAGATACCTGGGCCTCACCCAGTGCCATTATATGCGGTTGGTGAGTACAAATATGCGCATAGACCGCGAAGAAATTCGCCCTCAAGCCACGTACATTAATGGAGTCTATGCGGAACTTTGTCATCGCCACCCCCTGTGACGAAGTGTAAGGTCAGCCGTACAAGCGGCCACGTGTACGTCGCAAGCAAAGCAAAACGCGACAAGACAAGTGTTATGCCTTTATCTTGCCGCGCTTCAGCCAACGCAACACTCACAGCCGCAGGCACACCTAACGGGTCCAGGAAGAAGGAGGAGGAGTGAAAGCAAACGAAAGGCTGAGCTTTACTGCGGAGAGCATAAAAAAGCCCCTCGCATGGTTCTCTGCGTCCCGTTTGATTGTGTATTTATTTTTTGTTGTAATTAGATAAAATTTTATTTATTTGTTATTAAGTTGAGCTGTTACTAAGTAGTGCACTATTGTTTGTTCGTTAAAAAGTGTTGTTTGGTAAAGTGTTATTATTATGTTAAGAGTGTTTTGCGGCGTAGGTAATTGTTTTCACTATCGACATCAACTCGTGATGTGACCTTATGATGTCACTTTATATACATATACACACACACACACACACACACACACACACACACACACACACACACACACACACACACATATATATATATATACATATATATATATATATATATATATATATATATATATATATATATATATATATATATATATATATATATATATATATATATATATATATATATATATATATATATAGTTCCAGAACATACACAAAATAAAATGCAAAGCAAAGTTGCTTCCGCTGCCAACAGCAAACGCGCTAAATTCCGCTGGAATCAGATGTCGTGGGAACAGCACCAACCCGCCGACGTATTCGATATTGATCAATGTAGGTAAAATTTGGATTTGGTAATAAACGTTAACTATGAAAAAGAAAGATATCAAGGCCAAAATAGCTAGGTGGGCCTTACTGTTATAAGAATTCGATTGTGTCGTTCGACACAAGTCAGGATCCTCCATGAAACATGTTGATACAATGAGCAGATACCCATCGGTGTTACGTATAGAAGATGATATTTTTGCAGAATGGGGAATACGAGAATTTCTTGCTACGAAGTAATGCTTTTTACAAATTTTGATGGAAACTACCTCCTCGTTGTACTTAATTCGTTGGAGCAAGGAATCATAAGAAATGTTCATGAACGTGGATACATTAATGCACGAAAGTTGGAAAATATCTTACGTCAAGAATATTCTATTCCAAATCTAGCATAGAAAGTGCAAGATGTAACAAAAAATTGCGTTACATGTATCCTAGCCAGTAGAAAAAGAGGAAAACCCGAGTGTTATTTCAACCCTATAGAGAAATTAGACCTACCTTTACATACTTACTACTTAGATCACCTTGGGCCGTTAGCTTCAACGGCAAAAAACTATAATTATTTGTTCGTCGTTGACGCGTTCACAAAATTCTCATGGATATATCCGGTGAAGTCAACAAAAACCGAAGAAGTTCTACGAAAACTCGAACTCCAAGCTGATGTTTTTGTGATCCATGTAGAGTTGTGACAGATAGAGGTGTTGCTTTTCGTCGTCGTCGTTCAATGAGTACTGCGAGAAACGAAAGATCAACCAGGTATTAATAACAACTGGAGTCCCAAAGGCAAAGGACAGGTCGAGCGCATAAACCAGACCATAATAAGTGTTCTAACGAAAATGTCGAACGATGATCCGGGAAAATGGTATAAACAGGTACCTATGTTTCAGCGAATCCTTAATTCTACGGCTAATAGATCCACTGGAAAGACACCTTTTCGGCTTATGTTCGGAGTAAATATGTCACATGAAAAGCAGTTTAATTTGGCTAAAAAAGTCGAGGAAGAAATTATCTCATCTTTCGAAATAGAACGCGTAGAATGCAGGCAAGAAGCTAAGCAGGAAATTGCGAAGATTCAAGAAGAGAATAGAAGATATTCGAGGAGAAAGATTTAGGGCCTTATTTTGTATCTGCGGAACGGTAGCGACGGCTAAGCTTCTGCTTCTGTTCCCGTTGCTGTTAAAACCGTATTTTGTAACTCTTACGTTCAGCCCCGTTGAGCGCACTGGGCTTTACGTCTTTTGCGTTCCAGTCAGCTGGTATGGAAATGTTGTGTATTTGGTGTACACAAAGACGACATTCACACGTCTCTTTCCTTCTTATGATTAGATGCATGCAATGAATTTGTTCTTATACCTGTTTTCTTTTGCCTCGATCAACTTTTGTTTATCAAAGCCAGCTGGCAGGCAGTGTGTTTGAAAACGGGGAAAAAATCGCAAATCGATGCTTAGAGCATTTTTTGAAGAATAATGCAAAATTTTTATTTTGTGCTGTACTTTTATAAAGTAAAAATAAAAATGTTATTCGATTTGTTATGAAGTGGCTCAGACCAGGAAAATGTCGAGGAAACAAACATTCCAGCCAGGGTACGCAACCCAGCATTGAAAAGCAATGCATGGATTTTAAAGGTCACTTCAAAGAAAATTGCAGTTACACTTTCTTCGAAATTTCCATTATATTATTTTATAATAATTATTTAAATTATTTTATTTAATTTTTTTTATTAAAAAAAATACCTTAAATAAAAATAAAATGAAAAAATAAAAACAAATAAAAAATAACTGAACAAAAGACCCCCTCACTCGTCGAGCTCTACACACAAACTGTGCGAACGGCAGCATTTTAGCTTCCGCTTCTCTACAATGGCCACCACGAGCGCTTCTGTTGTTACAAAATACCATTTTCCAACGTAAGCACGTAAGAAGTATGCAATTGTTGTTGTAAACCCAGCTGTACAGTAGCGTCAACAGTAGCGTCAGCGGTGTGTATTTTGTGCACACGTTTTGATCAGCTGTTTTACGAATATAACAAAGAGGAACGTAGAAGAGCCATACCGTTCGCAGATACAAAATAAGGCCCTTAGTAGCAATCAAGCGCACGCAGTTCACCACAGGTTCTAAGTTGTTGCCGAAATTTCTGGGCCCATACGAGATTTCCGGGGTAAGGTGTAACGATCGCTACAATGTTCAAAAGGTTGGCAATCACGAAGGGCCTAATGTTACGAGTACTGCAGCAGATTATATGAAGCCTTGGATAACTTTGAACGTCGATGAAGATTCATCCGGGTCGGATGAAATGCAGGATGGCCGTGTGTAGGAACGCGAAATTTAAGAAAAGGAAACAAACAACACCAGCTCTCAGTAAATGGATACCGTTTTCCTACTGCTCATCTTATAATCATTCTCTTTTGTCCTAAGTTGTCGTTTTTTTTTGCGAGAGCCGGACGTAAAGAAGCCGAACTATATTTTTTTTACAAAGAAGCTGAAGATAAAGAAAAAGACGTGGAAAACATTGTATTGAATTATTGTCTTAAATATTAAATTTAAATTTACTTAAATTTGTTGTAAAAATTACCTTTTAAACTTAATTTTAAAGGTACTTACATTACTACTTGAATTTACCGGAATAAAACTCAATTTAAACTAAACAAAATATATATATATACATATATAATTATATATATACATATATAAATATATATTTTTTTTTATTTTTTTATGACAGATGAAACCAAGCTCAGATGATGCCCCCTATCAATGCACAGCATTTGTTGGTTCCGAAGGGATGACAGGTTAGTGGGAAGGGGGAAAGAGGGAGTAGTGACGGTTTACACTTCGCTTAAAGGTTTCGACACTGTAAGTGGGCGGGAAGACATTCGCAGGGAGATTATTCCACAATCTAACGACGCGACCGAAAAACGAACTCTCACGGTAATGCGTGGTTCGTTGGAACGGAATCGCGACATAAAAGGGGTGCACCGCTCTGGAAAGCCGAGTAGTTCTGCTATATACCTGAACCGGGGGAATCAGGCCGGCTACTTCAGAGGAACATTTACCATGAAAGTAGCGGTAAAATAATGATACACACCCTACATCACTACGACGCTCCAAGGTTTCAATAGAGCTGAATACCCTACTGTCCCCTATAAGTTTTAACTCACGACATTGGACTCGGTCTAGGAGCTGAAGACATGTTCGCGAAGCTCCCGACCATATATGCGAATTGTACTCCATTTTAGGACGGATATAGGTGGTGTAGATACAACGAAGATCGGTTGGAGTGAAGTATTTCTTACACCGCTTAAGAAAGCCTAAGCACTTGGCTGCTTCTTTCGACACGTCAAAGATGTGATCATTCCAGGAAATCGCATTGGATTGACATGCCTAGAACATCAAGAGCCTCCGACTCATTAATATCCACACCACCCATATTTAGAGGTGGGAAGCTGTCACCCGCCAAACGCTTGTGGGTTAACAAACAGCATTGGGTCTTCCGCGCATTAAAATGGACCCGATTCGCACGACCCCACTCCTGGATTTTGTTGAGGTCGGATTGGAGTGTGTCATTCATAATTCTGCGTCGTCTAGTGATCTCCAGAATGGAAGGACGCCTGGAAAATGAATATGAATGATAAATGCTGCTGTCATCAGCAAACGAGTAGACGGGGTTTGATGTCAATGACAGAAGGTCATTGATGAAAATAAGAAAAAGTGTCGGAGACAGGACCGAACCCTGCGGAACTCCAGCATTAATGGAGTGCTCTTCGGAAGCAAAGCCGTCTATCACAACCCGAATAGAACGGCCGGTGAGGAAACTCGATATCCATCGAGTGAAAGTATTACCGACACCATAAGCAGCCAGTTTAGACACGAGTGCTTTATGCCACACCCGGTCAAATGCCTTAGAGATATCCAGAGCAACAACCTTGCTCTCACCGAACCGGTGAACACAACTGCTCCACCGCTCAGTGAGAAACGCCATCAGATCGCCGGTGGAACGGTGAGCACGGAAGCCGTACTGGCGATCGCTGATCAACTCGTTGCTCTCTAGATACCTCATCAATTTAAAATTTACAATGCTCTCCATGACTTTAGAGAGCACTGAGCAGATTGCTATGGGCCGGTAATTTGCAGGATTCGTAGCCTCACCTTTTTTGGGAACTGGCTGCACATTGGCAATCTTCCAGGAAGCGGGAAAAACTCCTGAAGTAAAAGATAAATTAAAGAGATTGCGCAATGGGCGAGCCAGTGTTGAGGCGCACTTTCTCAAGACATGGGCTGAAATGCCATCCGGGCCCGAGGACTTATTGACATTGAGGTCTGCAAGCACTCTTTTAACAGCTTGCGTTCGAAAATGCATCTGAGGCATAGCATGAGATACATCATCGACTGCGGGCAGTGGTTGGCTACTCTCAGGAAGAGAACAGTTTTCAGCAAATATTTTGGTTAATAAGTTTGCCTTATCAACCAAGTGAGTGAAGATCTGATCGTCCCTGAGGAGAGTTGGAATAGACGATCTCGTCGGATTTTTCACCCTCCCCACGAACGACCAAAAGTTCTTGCTACCCTTATGGTATTCAAGAACTCTGCGTCTAAGGCGCTGTTCGTAGAGAACTTTTTCGCGCTTTAGAATGGCATTGCACCTATTTCTGGCCTGATTGAGCAGCAGTTTAGTATCAGCAGTTTTATTTAAACGCCAATTCCTAAATGCTTCCTCTTTAGACCTGACTGCTTGTCTGCAAGTCGCATTAAACCAGGAATGGTCTTTTGGTTTAATGGAAATTCTTTTGTTGGGTATGAAAGACCTCATACCAAATAGAATTATATTTTCTACCAATTTTGCTGCAGCATTTATGTTTCTATCTCTGAAACACAATTGCCAATTGAAACGGCTGAAAAAGCAGTTCAGCGCATACCAATTAGCCTTCTCATAAAGCCTCACTTTCCGCTTCGGAGCGCTCTGGTGAGCGGATTGAAGACTAGAATATGGGAAGGTAGCAGAAATTGTAGCGTGGTCCGAATTACCAAGAATTGCAAGAACATTCACACCATACTTACTGTGATGTGAAGTTAGAAAAAGGTCCAGAATATTTTGGTTTTGCCCATCAACGCAGGGAAAGTGCGTTGGTTCCTTCACTAATTGAGTCAAATTATTAGACTCAGCAAATAACTCGATATACAAACCCTCGGGTGTCGTGTGAATCGAATGACGTAGCCAATTGGAATTATGAACATTGAAATCACCAGCAACAACAATTTCACTGTTCGGATACGATTCCAGAATTTTAGAAATCGAATCAGAGAGACTGTCCAGTTTATCAAAAGTAGGCAGCCTCCCTAGACCCGGGCTTCTGTAAATGAAGCAGAAGTGCAGGATGTGCGACTGGATTTTGAACTTAACCCACATGGAGCTAAATTCGGCATCCCTCGTGCAAAGGTGTTGCTGACACTGATACGCAACATCACTGCAAATGTATAAGGCGAGGCCTCTGTGAGGTAAAAATAATGGCAGTAGATGGTACCCCGGCATGTGAAAGTCCAGTGGATCTGCACCCTCAGATACCTGGGCCTCACCCAGTGCCATTATATGCGGTTGGTGAGTACAAATATGCGCATAGACCGCGAAGAAATTCGCCCTCAAGCCACGTACATTAATGGAGTCTATGCGGAACTTTGTCATCGCCACCCCCTGTGACGAAGTGTAAGGTCAGCCGTACAAGCGGCCACGTGTACGTCGCAAGGAAAGCAAAACGCGACAAGACAAGTGTTATGCCTTTATCTTGCCGCGCTTCAGCCAACGCAACACTCACAGCCGCAGGCACACCTAACGGGTCCAGGAAGAAGGAGGAGGAGTGAAAGCAAACGAAAGGCTGAGCTTTACTGCGGAGAGCATAAAAAAGCCCCTCGCATGGTTCTCTGCGTCCCGTTTGATTGTGTATTTATTTTTTGTTGTAATTAGATAAAATTTTATTTATTTGTTATTAAGTTGAGCTGTTAATAAGTAGTGCACTATTGTTTGTTCGTTAAAAAGTGTTGTTTGGTAAAGTGTTATTATGTTAAGAGTGTTTTGCGGCGTAGGTAATTGTTTTCACTATTGTTTTCGATTTTATATGCCCGAACACTGATTAACGAAAAGTACTGGCGGGCACACCATCCGCCTCCGTCCGCGGTCACATCACAACTCGTGATGTGACCTTATGATGTCACTTTATATACATACACACACACACACACACACACGCGCACACACACACACACACACACACACACACACATATATATATATATATATATATATATATATATATATATATATATATTGTTCCAGAACATACACAAAAGAAAATGCAAAGCAAAGTTGCTTCAGCTGCCAACAGCAAACGCGCTAAATTCCGCTGGAATCAGATGTCGTGGGAACAGCACCAACCCGCCGACGTATTCGATATTGATCAATGTAGGTAAAATTTGTATATAAGTAAAAGGTTTTGGTAATAAACGTTAACTATGAAAAAGAAAGATATCAACGCCAAAATAGCTAGGTGGGCCTTACTGTTATAAGAATTCGATTGTGTCGTTCGACACAAGTCAGGATCCTCCATGAAACATGTTGATACAATGAGCAGATACCCATCGGTGTTACATATAGAAGATGATATTTTTGCAGAATGGGGAATACGAGAATTTCTTGCTACGAAATAATGTTTTTTTACAAATTTTGATGGAAACTACCTCCTCGTTGTACTTAATTCGTTGGAGCAAGGAATCATAAGAAATGTTCATGAACGTGGATACATTAATGCACGAAAGTTGGAAAATATCTTACGTCAAGAATATTCTATTCCAAATCTAGCATAGAAAGTGCAAGATGTAACAAAAAATTGCGTTACATGTATCCTAGCCAGTAGAAAAAGAGGAAAACCCAAGTGTTATTTCAACCCTATAGAGAAATTAGACCTACCTTTACATACTTACTACTTAGATCACCTTGGGCCGTTAGCTTCAACGGCAAAAAACTATAATTATTTGTTCGTCGTTGACGCGTTCACAAAATTCTCATGGATATATCCGGTGAAGTCAACAAAAACCGAAGAAGTTCTACGAAAACTCGAACTCCAAGCTGATGTTTTTGGTGATCCATGTAGAGTTCTGACAGATAGAGGTGTTGCTTTTCGTCGTCGTCGTTCAATGAGTACTGCGAGAAACGAAAGATCAACCAGGTATTAATAACAACTGGAGTCCCAAAGGCAAAGGACAGGTCGAGCGCATAAACCAGACCATAATAAGTGTTTTAACGAAAATGTCGATCGATGATCCGGGAAAATGGTATAAACAGGTACCTATGTTTCAGCGAATCCTTAATTCTACGGCTAATAGATCTACTGGAAAGACACCTTTTCGGCTTATGTTCGGAGTAAATATGTCACATGAAAAGCAGTTTAATTTGGCTAAAATAGTCGAGGAAGAAATTATCTCATCTTTCGAAATAGAACGCGTAGAATGCAGGCAAGAAGCTAAGCAGGAAATTGCGAAGATTCAAGAAGAGAATAGAAGATATTCGAGGAGAAAGATTTAGTAGCAATCAAGCGCACGCAGTTCACCACAGGTTCTAAGTTGTTGCCGAAATTTCTGGGCCCATACGAGATTTCCGGGGTAAGGTGTAACGATCGCTACAATGTTCAAAAGGTTGGCAATCACGAAGGGCCTAATGTTACGAGTACTGCAGCAGATTATATGAAGCCTTGGATAACTTTGAACGTCGATGAAGATTCATCCGGGTCGGATGAAATGCAGGATGGCCGTGTGTAGGAACGCGAAATTTAAGAAAAGGAAACAAACAACACCAGCTCTCAGTAAATGGATACCGTTTTCCTACTGCTCATCTTATAATCATTCTCTTTTGTCCTAAGTTGTCGTTTTTTTTGCGAGAGCCGGACGTAAAGAAGCCGAACTATATTTTTTTTACAAAGAAGCTGAAGATAAAGAAAAAGACGTGGAAAACATTGTATTGAATTATTGTCTTAAATATTAAATTTAAATTTACTTAAATTTGTTGTAAAAATTACCTTTTAAACTTAATTTTAAAGGTACTTACATTACTACTTGAATTTACCGGAATAAAACTCAATTTAAACTAAACAAAATATATATATATACATATATAATTATATATATACATATATAAATATATATTTTTTTTTATTTTTTTATGACAGATGAAACCAAGCTCAGATGATGCCCCCTATCAATGCACAGCATTTGTTGGTTCCGAAGGGATGACAGGTTAGTGGGAAGGGGGAAAGAGGGAGTAGTGACGGTTTACACTTCGCTTAAAGGTTTCGACACTGTAAGTGGGCGGGAAGACATTCGCAGGGAGATTATTCCACAATCTAACGACGCGACCGAAAAACGAACTCTCACGGTAATGCGTGGTTCGTTGGAACGGAATCGCGACATAAAAGGGGTGCACCGCTCTGGAAAGCCGAGTAGTTCTGCTATATACCTGAACCGGGGGAATCAGGCCGGCTACTTCAGAGGAACATTTACCATGAAAGTAGCGGTAAAATAATGATACACACCCTACATCACTACGACGCTCCAAGGTTTCAATAGAGCTGAATACCCTACTGTCCCCTATAAGTTTTAACTCACGACATTGGACTCGGTCTAGGAGCTGAAGACATGTTCGCGAAGCTCCCGACCATATATGCGAATTGTACTCCATTTTAGGACGGATATAGGTGGTGTAGATACAACGAAGATCGGTTGGAGTGAAGTATTTCTTACACCGCTTAAGAAAGCCTAAGCACTTGGCTGCTTCTTTCGACACGTCAAAGATGTGATCATTCCAGGAAATCGCATTGGATTGACATGCCTAGAACATCAAGAGCCTCCGACTCATTAATATCCACACCACCCATATTTAGAGGTGGGAAGCTGTCACCCGCCAAACGCTTGTGGGTTAACAAACAGCATTGGGTCTTCCGCGCATTAAAATGGACCCGATTCGCACGACCCCACTCCTGGATTTTGTTGAGGTCGGATTGGAGTGTGTCATTCATAATTCTGCGTCGTCTAGTGATCTCCAGAATGGAAGGACGCCTGGAAAATGAATATGAATGATAAATGCTGCTGTCATCAGCAAACGAGTAGACGGGGTTTGATGTCAATGACAGAAGGTCATTGATGAAAATAAGAAAAAGTGTCGGAGACAGGACCGAACCCTGCGGAACTCCAGCATTAATGGAGTGCTCTTCGGAAGCAAAGCCGTCTATCACAACCCGAATAGAACGGCCGCTGAGGAAACTCGATATCCATCGAGTGAAAGTATTACCGACACCATAAGCAGCCAGTTTAGACACGAGTGCTTTATGCCACACCCGGTCAAATGCCTTAGAGATATCCAGAGCAACAACCTTGCTCTCACCGAACCGGTGAACACAACTGCTCCACCGCTCAGTGAGAAACGCCATCAGATCGCCGGTGGAACGGTGAGCACGGAAGCCGTACTGGCGATCGCTGATCAACTCGTTGCTCTCTAGATACCTCATCAATTTAAAATTTACAATGCTCTCCATGACTTTAGAGAGCACTGAGCAGATTGCTATGGGCCGGTAATTTGCAGGATTCGTAGCCTCACCTTTTTTGGGAACTGGCTGCACATTGGCAATCTTCCAGGAAGCGGGAAAAACTCCTGAAGTAAAAGATAAATTAAAGAGATTGCGCAATGGGCGAGCCAGTGTTGAGGCGCACTTTCTCAAGACATGGGCTGAAATGCCATCCGGGCCCGAGGACTTATTGACATTGAGGTCTGCAAGCACTCTTTTAACAGCTTGCGTTCGAAAATGCATCTGAGGCATAGCATGAGATACATCATCGACTGCGGGCAGTGGTTGGCTACTCTCAGGAAGAGAACAGTTTTCAGCAAATATTTTGGTTAATAAGTTTGCCTTATCAACCGAGTGAGTGAAGATCTGATCGTCCCTGAGGAGAGTTGGAATAGACGATCTCGTCGGATTTTTCACCCTCCCCACGAACGACCAAAAGTTCTTGCTACCCTTATGGTATTCAAGAACTCTGCGTCTAAGGCGCTGTTCGTAGAGAACTTTTTCGCGCTTTAGAATGGCATTGCACCTATTTCTGGCCTGATTGAGCAGCAGTTTAGTATCAGCAGTTTTATTTAAACGCCAATTCCTAAATGCTTCCTCTTTAGACCTGACTGCTTGTCTGCAAGTCGCATTAAACCAGGAATGGTCTTTTGGTTTAATGGAAATTCTTTTATTGGGTATGAAAGACCTCATACCAAATAGAATTATATTTTCTACCAATTTTGCTGCAGCATTTATGTTTCTATCTCTGAAACACAATTGCCAATTGAAACGGCTGAAAAAGCAGTTCAGCGCATACCAATTAGCCTTCTCATAAAGCCTCACTTTCCGCTTCGGAGCGCTCTGGTGAGCGGATTGAAGACTAGAATATGGGAAGGTAGCAGAAATTGTAGCGTGGTCCGAATTACCAAGAATTGCAAGAACATTCACACCATACTTACTGTGATGTGAAGTTAGAAAAAGGTCCAGAATATTTTGGTTTTGCCCATCAACGCAGGGAAAGTGCGTTGGTTCCTTCACTAATTGAGTCAAATTATTAGACTCAGCAAATAACTCGATATACAAACCCTCGGGTGTCGTGTGAATCGAATGACGTAGCCAATTGGAATTATGAACATTGAAATCACCAGCAACAACAATTTCACTGTTCGGATACGATTCCAGAATTTTAGAAATCGAATCAGAGAGACTGTCCAGTTTATCAAAAGTAGGCAGCCTCCCTAGACCCGGGCTTCTGTAAATGAAGCAGAAGTGCAGGATGTGCGACTGGATTTTGAACTTAACCCACATGGAGCTAAATTCGGCATCCCTCGTGCAAAGGTGTTGCTGACACTGATACGCAACATCACTGCAAATGTATAAGGCGAGGCCTCTGTGAGGTAAAAATAATGGCAGTAGATGGTACCCCGGCATGTGAAAGTCCAGTGGATCTGCACCCTCAGATACCTGGGCCTCACCCAGTGCCATTATATGCGGTTGGTGAGTACAAATATGCGCATAGACCGCGAAGAAATTCGCCCTCAAGCCACGTACATTAATGGAGTCTATGCGGAACTTTGTCATCGCCACCCCCTGTGACGAAGTGTAAGGTCAGCCGTACAAGCGGCCACGTGTACGTCGCAAGGAAAGCAAAACGCGACAAGACAAGTGTTATGCCTTTATCTTGCCGCGCTTCAGCCAACGCAACACTCACAGCCGCAGGCACACCTAACGGGTCCAGGAAGAAGGAGGAGGAGTGAAAGCAAACGAAAGGCTGAGCTTTACTGCGGAGAGCATAAAAAAGCCCCTCGCATGGTTCTCTGCGTCCCGTTTGATTGTGTATTTATTTTTTGTTGTAATTAGATAAAATTTTATTTATTTGTTATTAAGTTGAGCTGTTAATAAGTAGTGCACTATTGTTTGTTCGTTAAAAAGTGTTGTTTGGTAAAGTGTTATTATGTTAAGAGTGTTTTGCGGCGTAGGTAATTGTTTTCACTATTGTTTTCGATTTTATATGCCCGAACACTGATTAACGAAAAGTACTGGCGGGCACACCATCCGCCTCCGTCCGCGGTCACATCACAACTCGTGATGTGACCTTATGATGTCACTTTATATACATACACACACACACACACACACACGCGCACACACACACACACACACACACACACACATATATATATATATATATATATATATATATATATATATATATATATATATTGTTCCAGAACATACACAAAAGAAAATGCAAAGCAAAGTTGCTTCAGCTGCCAACAGCAAACGCGCTAAATTCCGCTGGAATCAGATGTCGTGGGAACAGCACCAACCCGCCGACGTATTCGATATTGATCAATGTAGGTAAAATTTGTATATAAGTAAAAGGTTTTGGTAATAAACGTTAACTATGAAAAAGAAAGATATCAACGCCAAAATAGCTAGGTGGGCCTTACTGTTATAAGAATTCGATTGTGTCGTTCGACACAAGTCAGGATCCTCCATGAAACATGTTGATACAATGAGCAGATACCCATCGGTGTTACATATAGAAGATGATATTTTTGCAGAATGGGGAATACGAGAATTTCTTGCTACGAAATAATGTTTTTTTACAAATTTTGATGGAAACTACCTCCTCGTTGTACTTAATTCGTTGGAGCAAGGAATCATAAGAAATGTTCATGAACGTGGATACATTAATGCACGAAAGTTGGAAAATATCTTACGTCAAGAATATTCTATTACAAATATAGCATAGAAAGTGCAAGATGTAACAAAAAATTGCGTTACATGTATCCTAGCCAGTAGAAAAAGAGGAAAACCCAAGTGTTATTTCAACCCTATAGAGAAATTAGACCTACCTTTACATACTTACTACTTAGATCACCTTGGGCCGTTAGCTTCAACGGCAAAAAACTATAATTATTTGTTCGTCGTTGACGCGTTCACAAAATTCTCATGGATATATCCGGTGAAGTCAACAAAAACCGAAGAAGTTCTACGAAAACTCGAACTCCAAGCTGATGTTTTTGGTGATCCATGTAGAGTTCTGACAGATAGAGGTGTTGCTTTTCGTCGTCGTCGTTCAATGAGTACTGCGAGAAACGAAAGATCAACCAGGTATTAATAACAACTGGAGTCCCAAAGGCAAAGGACAGGTCGAGCGCATAAACCAGACCATAATAAGTGTTTTAACGAAAATGTCGATCGATGATCCGGGAAAATGGTATAAACAGGTACCTATGTTTCAGCGAATCCTTAATTCTACGGCTAATAGATCTACTGGAAAGACACCTTTTCGGCTTATGTTCGGAGTAAATATGTCACATGAAAAGCAGTTTAATTTGGCTAAAATAGTCGAGGAAGAAATTATCTCATCTTTCGAAATAGAACGCGTAGAATGCAGGCAAGAAGCTAAGCAGGAAATTGCGAAGATTCAAGAAGAGAATAGAAGATATTCGAGGAGAAAGATTTAGTAGCAATCAAGCGCACGCAGTTCACCACAGGTTCTAAGTTGTTGCCGAAATTTCTGGGCCCATACGAGATTTCCGGGGTAAGGTGTAACGATCGCTACAATGTTCAAAAGGTTGGCAATCACGAAGGGCCTAATGTTACGAGTACTGCAGCAGATTATATGAAGCCTTGGATAACTTTGAACGTCGATGAAGATTCATCCGGGTCGGATGAAATGCAGGATGGCCGTGTGTAGGAACGCGAAATTTAAGAAAAGGAAACAAACAACACCAGCTCTCAGTAAATGGATACCGTTTTCCTACTGCTCATCTTATAATCATTCTCTTTTGTCCTAAGTTGTCGTTTTTTTTGCGAGAGCCGGACGTAAAGAAGCCGAACTATATTTTTTTTACAAAGAAGCTGAAGATAAAGAAAAAGACGTGGAAAACATTGTATTGAATTATTGTCTTAAATATTAAATTTAAATTTACTTAAATTTGTTGTAAAAATTACCTTTTAAACTTAATTTTAAAGGTACTTACATTACTACTTGAATTTACCGGAATAAAACTCAATTTAAACTAAACAAAATATATATATATACATATATAATTATATATATACATATATAAATATATATTTTTTTTTATTTTTTTATGACAGATGAAACCAAGCTCAGATGATGCCCCCTATCAATGCACAGCATTTGTTGGTTCCGAAGGGATGACAGGTTAGTGGGAAGGGGGAAAGAGGGAGTAGTGACGGTTTACACTTCGCTTAAAGGTTTCGACACTGTAAGTGGGCGGGAAGACATTCGCAGGGAGATTATTCCACAATCTAACGACGCGACCGAAAAACGAACTCTCACGGTAATGCGTGGTTCGTTGGAACGGAATCGCGACATAAAAGGGGTGCACCGCTCTGGAAAGCCGAGTAGTTCTGCTATATACCTGAACCGGGGGAATCAGGCCGGCTACTTCAGAGGAACATTTACCATGAAAGTAGCGGTAAAATAATGATACACACCCTACATCACTACGACGCTCCAAGGTTTCAATAGAGCTGAATACCCTACTGTCCCCTATAAGTTTTAACTCACGACATTGGACTCGGTCTAGGAGCTGAAGACATGTTCGCGAAGCTCCCGACCATATATGCGAATTGTACTCCATTTTAGGACGGATATAGGTGGTGTAGATACAACGAAGATCGGTTGGAGTGAAGTATTTCTTACACCGCTTAAGAAAGCCTAAGCACTTGGCTGCTTCTTTCGACACGTCAAAGATGTGATCATTCCAGGAAATCGCATTGGATTGACATGCCTAGAACATCAAGAGCCTCCGACTCATTAATATCCACACCACCCATATTTAGAGGTGGGAAGCTGTCACCCGCCAAACGCTTGTGGGTTAACAAACAGCATTGGGTCTTCCGCGCATTAAAATGGACCCGATTCGCACGACCCCACTCCTGGATTTTGTTGAGGTCGGATTGGAGTGTGTCATTCATAATTCTGCGTCGTCTAGTGATCTCCAGAATGGAAGGACGCCTGGAAAATGAATATGAATGATAAATGCTGCTGTCATCAGCAAACGAGTAGACGGGGTTTGATGTCAATGACAGAAGGTCATTGATGAAAATAAGAAAAAGTGTCGGAGACAGGACCGAACCCTGCGGAACTCCAGCATTAATGGAGTGCTCTTCGGAAGCAAAGCCGTCTATCACAACCCGAATAGAACGGCCGCTGAGGAAACTCGATATCCATCGAGTGAAAGTATTACCGACACCATAAGCAGCCAGTTTAGACACGAGTGCTTTATGCCACACCCGGTCAAATGCCTTAGAGATATCCAGAGCAACAACCTTGCTCTCACCGAACCGGTGAACACAACTGCTCCACCGCTCAGTGAGAAACGCCATCAGATCGCCGGTGGAACGGTGAGCACGGAAGCCGTACTGGCGATCGCTGATCAACTCGTTGCTCTCTAGATACCTCATCAATTTAAAATTTACAATGCTCTCCATGACTTTAGAGAGCACTGAGCAGATTGCTATGGGCCGGTAATTTGCAGGATTCGTAGCCTCACCTTTTTTGGGAACTGGCTGCACATTGGCAATCTTCCAGGAAGCGGGAAAAACTCCTGAAGTAAAAGATAAATTAAAGAGATTGCGCAATGGGCGAGCCAGTGTTGAGGCGCACTTTCTCAAGACATGGGCTGAAATGCCATCCGGGCCCGAGGACTTATTGACATTGAGGTCTGCAAGCACTCTTTTAACAGCTTGCGTTCGAAAATGCATCTGAGGCATAGCATGAGATACATCATCGACTGCGGGCAGTGGTTGGCTACTCTCAGGAAGAGAACAGTTTTCAGCAAATATTTTGGTTAATAAGTTTGCCTTATCAACCGAGTGAGTGAAGATCTGATCGTCCCTGAGGAGAGTTGGAATAGACGATCTCGTCGGATTTTTCACCCTCCCCACGAACGACCAAAAGTTCTTGCTACCCTTATGGTATTCAAGAACTCTGCGTCTAAGGCGCTGTTCGTAGAGAACTTTTTCGCGCTTTAGAATGGCATTGCACCTATTTCTGGCCTGATTGAGCAGCAGTTTAGTATCAGCAGTTTTATTTAAACGCCAATTCCTAAATGCTTCCTCTTTAGACCTGACTGCTTGTCTGCAAGTCGCATTAAACCAGGAATGGTCTTTTGGTTTAATGGAAATTCTTTTATTGGGTATGAAAGACCTCATACCAAATAGAATTATATTTTCTACCAATTTTGCTGCAGCATTTATGTTTCTATCTCTGAAACACAATTGCCAATTGAAACGGCTGAAAAAGCAGTTCAGCGCATACCAATTAGCCTTCTCATAAAGCCTCACTTTCCGCTTCGGAGCGCTCTGGTGAGCGGATTGAAGACTAGAATATGGGAAGGTAGCAGAAATTGTAGCGTGGTCCGAATTACCAAGAATTGCAAGAACATTCACACCATACTTACTGTGATGTGAAGTTAGAAAAAGGTCCAGAATATTTTGGTTTTGCCCATCAACGCAGGGAAAGTGCGTTGGTTCCTTCACTAATTGAGTCAAATTATTAGACTCAGCAAATAACTCGATATACAAACCCTCGGGTGTCGTGTGAATCGAATGACGTAGCCAATTGGAATTATGAACATTGAAATCACCAGCAACAACAATTTCACTGTTCGGATACGATTCCAGAATTTTAGAAATCGAATCAGAGAGACTGTCCAGTTTATCAAAAGTAGGCAGCCTCCCTAGACCCGGGCTTCTGTAAATGAAGCAGAAGTGCAGGATGTGCGACTGGATTTTGAACTTAACCCACATGGAGCTAAATTCGGCATCCCTCGTGCAAAGGTGTTGCTGACACTGATACGCAACATCACTGCAAATGTATAAGGCGAGGCCTCTGTGAGGTAAAAATAATGGCAGTAGATGGTACCCCGGCATGTGAAAGTCCAGTGGATCTGCACCCTCAGATACCTGGGCCTCACCCAGTGCCATTATATGCGGTTGGTGAGTACAAATATGCGCATAGACCGCGAAGAAATTCGCCCTCAAGCCACGTACATTAATGGAGTCTATGCGGAACTTTGTCATCGCCACCCCCTGTGACGAAGTGTAAGGTCAGCCGTACAAGCGGCCACGTGTACGTCGCAAGCAAAGCAAAACGCGACAAGACAAGTGTTATGCCTTTATCTTGCCGCGCTTCAGCCAACGCAACACTCACAGCCGCAGGCACACCTAACGGGTCCAGGAAGAAGGAGGAGGAGTGAAAGCAAACGAAAGGCTGAGCTTTACTGCGGAGAGCATAAAAAAGCCCCTCGCATGGTTCTCTGCGTCCCGTTTGATTGTGTATTTATTTTTTGTTGTAATTAGATAAAATTTTATTTATTTGTTATTAAGTTGAGCTGTTAATAAGTAGTGCACTATTGTTTGTTCGTTAAAAAGTGTTGTTTGGTAAAGTGTTATTATTATGTTAAGAGTGTTTTGCGGCGTAGGTAATTGTTTTCACTATTGTTTTCGATTTTATATGCCCGAACACTGATTAACGAAAAGTACTGGCGGGCACACCATCCGCCTCCGTCCGCGGTCACATCACAACTCGTGATGTGACCTTATGATGTCACTTTATATACATACACACACACACACGCACACACACACACGCGCACGCACGCACGCACACACACACACACACACACACACACACACACACACACACACACACACACACACACACACACACACACACACACACACACACACACACACACATATATATATATATATATATATATATATATATATATATATATATATATATATATATATATATATATATATATATATATATATATATATATATATATATATATATATATATATATATATATATATATATATATATATATATATATATATATATATATATATATATATATATATATATATATATATATATATATATATATATATATATATATTGTTCCAGAACATACACAAAAGAAAATGCAAAGCAAAGTTGCTTCAGCTGCCAACAGCAAACGCGCTAAATTCCGCTGGAATCAGATGTCGTGGGAACAGCACCAACCCGCCGACGTATTCGATATTGATCAATGTAGGTAAAATTTGTATATAAGTAAAAGGTTTTGGTAATAAACGTTAACTATGAAAAAGAAAGATATCAACGCCAAAATAGCTAGGTGGGCCTTACTGTTATAAGAATTCGATTGTGTCGTTCGACACAAGTCAGGATCCTCCATGAAACATGTTGATACAATGAGCAGATACCCATCGGTGTTACATATAGAAGATGATATTTTTGCAGAATGGGGAATACGAGAATTTCTTGCTACGAAATAATGTTTTTTTACAAATTTTGATGGAAACTACCTCCTCGTTGTACTTAATTCGTTGGAGCAAGGAATCATAAGAAATGTTCATGAACGTGGATACATTAATGCACGAAAGTTGGAAAATATCTTACGTCAAGAATATTCTATTCCAAATCTAGCATAGAAAGTGCAAGATGTAACAAAAAATTGCGTTACATGTATCCTAGCCAGTAGAAAAAGAGGAAAACCCGAGTGTTATTTCAACCCTATAGAGAAATTAGACCTACCTTTACATACTTACTACTTAGATCACCTTGGGCCGTTAGCTTCAACGGCAAAAAACTATAATTATTTGTTCGTCGTTGACGCGTTCACAAAATTCTCATGGATATATCCGGTGAAGTCAACAAAAACCGAAGAAGTTCTACGAAAACTCGAACTCCAAGCTGATGTTTTTGTGATCCATGTAGAGTTGTGACAGATAGAGGTGTTGCTTTTCGTCGTCGTCGTTCAATGAGTACTGCGAGAAACGAAAGATCAACCAGGTATTAATAACAACTGGAGTCCCAAAGGCAAAGGACAGGTCGAGCGCATAAACCAGACCATAATAAGTGTTCTAACGAAAATGTCGATCGATGATCCGGGAAAATGGTATAAACAGGTACCTATGTTTCAGCGAATCCTTAATTCTACGGCTAATAGATCCACTGGAAAGACACCTTTTCGGCTTATGTTCGGAGTAAATATGTCACATGAAAAGCAGTTTAATTTGGCTAAAATAGTCGAGGAAGAAATTATCTCATCTTTCGAAATAGAACGCGTAGAATGCAGGCAAGAAGCTAAGCAGGAAATTGCGAAGAATCAAGAAGAGAATAGAAGATATTCGAGGAGAAAGATTTAGTAGCAATCAAGCGCACGCAGTTCACCACAGGTTCTAAGTTGTTGCCGAAATTTCTGGGCCCATACGAGATTTCCGGGGTAAGGTGTAACGATCGCTACAATGTTCAAAAGGTTGGCAATCACGAAGGGCCTAATGTTACGAGTACTGCAGCAGATTATATGAAGCCTTGGATAACTTTGAACGTCGATGAAGATTCATCCGGGTCGGATGAAATGCAGGATGGCCGTGTGTAGGAACGCGAAATTTAAGAAAAGGAAACAAACAACACCAGCTCTCAGTAAATGGATACCGTTTTCCTACTGCTCATCTTATAATCATTCTCTTTTGTCCTAAGTTGTCGTTTTTTTTGCGAGAGCCGGACGTAAAGAAGCCGAACTATATTTTTTTTACAAAGAAGCTGAAGATAAAGAAAAAGACGTGGAAAACATTGTATTGAATTATTGTCTTAAATATTAAATTTAAATTTACTTAAATTTGTTGTAAAAATTACCTTTTAAACTTAATTTTAAAGGTACTTACATTACTACTTGAATTTACCGGAATAAAACTCAATTTAAACTAAACAAAATATATATATATACATATATAATTATATATATACATATATAAATATATATTTTTTTTTATTTTTTTATGACAGATGAAACCAAGCTCAGATGATGCCCCCTATCAATGCACAGCATTTGTTGGTTCCGAAGGGATGACAGGTTAGTGGGAAGGGGGAAAGAGGGAGTAGTGACGGTTTACACTTCGCTTAAAGGTTTCGACACTGTAAGTGGGCGGGAAGACATTCGCAGGGAGATTATTCCACAATCTAACGACGCGACCGAAAAACGAACTCTCACGGTAATGCGTGGTTCGTTGGAACGGAATCGCGACATAAAAGGGGTGCACCGCTCTGGAAAGCCGAGTAGTTCTGCTATATACCTGAACCGGGGGAATCAGGCCGGCTACTTCAGAGGAACATTTACCATGAAAGTAGCGGTAAAATAATGATACACACCCTACATCACTACGACGCTCCAAGGTTTCAATAGAGCTGAATACCCTACTGTCCCTTATAAGTTTTAACGCACGACATTGGACTCGGTCTAGGAGCTGAAGACATGTTCGCGAAGCTCCCGACCATATATGCGAATTGTACTCCATTTTAGGACGGATATAGGTGGTGTAGATACAACGAAGATCGGTTGGAGTGAAGTATTTCTTACACCGCTTAAGAAAGCCTAAGCACTTGGCAGCTTCTTTCGACACGTCAAAGATGTGATCATTCCAGGAAATCGCATTGGATTGACATGCCCAGAACATCAAGAGCCTCCGACTCATTAATATCCACACCACCCATATTTAGAGGTGGGAAGCTGTCACCCGCCAAACGCTTGTGGGTTAACAAACAGCATTGGGTCTTCCGCGCATTAAAATGGACCCGATTCGCACGACCCCACTCCTGGATTTTGTTGAGGTCGGATTGGAGTGTGTCATTCATAATTCTGCGTCGTCTAGTGATCTCCAGAATGGAAGGACGCCTGGAAAATGAATATGAATGATAAATGCTGCTGTCATCAGCAAACGAGTAGACGGGGTTTGATGTCAATGACAGAAGGTCATTGATGAAAATAAGAAAAAGTGTCGGAGACAGGACCGAACCCTGCGGAACTCCAGCATTAATGGAGTGCTCTTCGGAAGCAAAGCCGTCTATCACAACCCGAATAGAACGGCCGCTGAGGAAACTCGATATCCATCGAGTGAAAGTATTACCGACACCATAAGCAGCCAGTTTAGACACGAGTGCTTTATGCCACACCCGGTCAAATGCCTTAGAGATATCCAGAGCAACAACCTTGCTCTCACCGAACCGGTGAACACAACTGCTCCACCGCTCAGTGAGAAACGCCATCAGATCGCCGGTGGAACGGTGATCAACTCGTTGCTCTCTAGATACCTCATCAATTTAAAATTTACAATGCTCTCCATGACTTTAGAGAGCACTGAGCAGATTGCTATGGGCCGGTAATTTGCAGGATTCGTAGCCTCACCTTTTTTGGGAACTGGCTGCACATTGGCAATCTTCCAGGAAGCGGGAAAAACTCCTGAAGTAAAAGATAAATTAAAGAGATTGCGCAATGGGCGAGCCAGTGTTGAGGCGCACTTTCTCAAGACATGGGCTGAAATGCCATCCGGGCCCGAGGACTTATTGACATTGAGGTCTGCAAGCACTCTTTTAACAGCTTGCGTTCGAAAATGCATCTGAGGCATAGCATGAGATACATCATCGACTGCGGGCAGTGGTTGGCTACTCTCAGGAAGAGAACAGTTTTCAGCAAATATTTTGGTTAATAAGTTTGCCTTATCAACCGAGTGAGTGAAGATCTGATCGTCCCTGAGGAGAGTTGGAATAGACGATCTCGTCGGATTTTTCACCCTCCCCACGAACGACCAAAAGTTCTTGCTACCCTTATGGTATTCAAGAACTCTGCGTCTAAGGCGCTGTTCGTAGAGAACTTTTTCGCGCTTTAGAATGGCATTGCACCTATTTCTGGCCTGATTGCGCAGCAGTTTAGTATCAGCAGTTTTATTTAAACGCCAATTCCTAAATGCTTCCTCTTTAGACCTGACTGCTTGTCTGCAAGTCGCATTAAACCAGGAATGGTCTTTTGGTTTAATGGAAATTCTTTTATTGGGTATGAAAGACCTCATACCAAATAGAATTATATTTTCTACCAATTTTGCTGCAGCATTTATGTTTCTATCTCTGAAACACAATTGCCAATTGAAACGGCTGAAAAAGCAGTTCAGCGCATACCAATTAGCCTTCTCATAAAGCCTCACTTTCCGCTTCGGAGCGCTCTGGTGAGCGGATTGAAGACTAGAATATGGGAAGGTAGCAGAAATTGTAGCGTGGTCCGAATTACCAAGAATTGCAAGAACATTCACACCATACTTACTGTGATGTGAAGTTAGAAAAAGGTCCAGAATATTTTGGTTTTGCCCATCAACGCAGGGAAAGTGCGTTGGTTCCTTCACTAATTGAGTCAAATTATTAGACTCAGCAAATAACTCGATATACAAACCCTCGGGTGTCGTGTGAATCGAATGACGTAGCCAATTGGAATTATGAACATTGAAATCACCAGCAACAACAATTTCACTGTTCGGATACGATTCCAGAATTTTAGAAATCGAATCAGAGAGACTGTCCAGTTTATCAAAAGTAGGCAGCCTCCCTAGACCCGGGCTTCTGTAAATGAAGCAGAAGTGCAGGATGTGCGACTGGATTTTGAACTTAACCCACATGGAGCTAAATTCGGCATCCCTCGTGCAAAGGTGTTGCTGACACTGATACGCAACATCACTGCAAATGTATAAGGCGAGGCCTCTGTGAGGTAAAAATAATGGCAATAGATGGTACCCCGGCATGTGAAAGTCCAGTGGATCTGCACCCTCAGATACCTGGGCCTCACCCAGTGCCATTATATGCGGTTGGTGAGTACAAATATGCGCATAGACCGCGAAGAAATTCGCCCTCAAGCCACGTACATTAATGGAGTCTATGCGGAACTTTGTCATCGCCACCCCCTGTGACGAAGTGTAAGGTCAGCCGTACAAGCGGCCACGTGTACGTCGCAAGCAAAGCAAAACGCGACAAGACAAGTGTTATGCCTTTATCTTGCCGCGCTTCAGCCAACGCAACACTCACAGCCGCAGGCACACCTAACGGGTCCAGGAAGAAGGAGGAGGAGTGAAAGCAAACGAAAGGCTGAGCTTTACTGCGGAGAGCATAAAAAAGCCCCTCGCATGGTTCTCTGCGTCCCGTTTGATTGTGTATTTATTTTTTGTTGTAATTAGATAAAATTTTATTTATTTGTTATTAAGTTGAGCTGTTAATAAGTAGTGCACTATTGTTTGTTCGTTAAAAAGTGTTGTTTGGTAAAGTGTTATTATTATGTTAAGAGTGTTTTGCGGCGTAGGTAATTGTTTTCACTATTGTTTTCGATTTTATATGCCCGATTTTATATGCCCTGATTAACGAAAAGTACTGGCGGGCACACCATCCGCCTCCGTCCGCGGTCACATCACAACTCGTGATGTGACCTTATGATGTCACTTTATACACACACACACACACACACACACACACACACACACACACACACACACACACACACACACACACACACACACACACACACACACACACACACACACACACACACACACACACACACACACACACACACACACACACACACACACACACACACACACACACACACACACACACACACACACACACACACACACACACACACACACACACACACACACACACACACACACACACACACACACACACACACACACACACACACACACACACACACACACACACACACACACACACACACACACACACACACACACACACACACACACACACACACACACACACACACACACACACACACACACACACACACACACACACACACACACACACACACACACACACACACACACACACACACACACACACACACACACACACACACACACACACACACACACACACACACACACACACACACACACACACACACACACACACACACACACACACACACACACACACACACACACACACACACACACACACACACACACACACACACACACACACACACACACACACACACACACACACACACACACACACACACACACACACGATATATATATATATATTGTTCCAGAACATACACAAAAGAAAATGCAAAGCAAAGTTGCTTCAGCTGCCAACAGCAAACGCGCTAAATTCCGCTGGAATCAGATGTCGTGGGAACAGCACCAACCCGCCGACGTATTCGATATTGATCAATGTAGGTAAAATTTGTATATAAGTAAAAGGTTTTGGTAATAAACGTTAACTATGAAAAAGAAAGATATCAACGCCAAAATAGCTAGGTGGGCCTTACTGTTATAAGAATTCGATTGTGTCGTTCGACACAAGTCGAAACAAGGTTTTGGTAATAAACGTTAACTATGAAAAAGAAAGATATCAACGCCAAAATAGCTAGGTGGGCCTTACTGTTATAAGAATTCGATTGTGTCGTTCGACACAAGTCAGGATCCTCCATGAAACATGTTGATACAATGAGCAGATACCCATCGGTGTTACATATAGAAGATGATATTTTTGCAGAATGGGGAATACGAGAATTTCTTGCTACGAAATAATGTTTTTTTACAAATTTTGATGGAAACTACCTCCTCGTTGTACTTAATTCGTTGGAGCAAGGAATCATAAGAAATGTTCATGAACGTGGATACATTAATGCACGAAAGTTGGAAAATATCTTACGTCAAGAATATTCTATTCCAAATCTAGCATAGAAAGTGCAAGATGTAACAAAAAATTGCGTTACATGTATCCTAGCCAGTAGAAAAAGAGGAAAACCCGAGTGTTATTTCAACCCTATAGAGAAATTAGACCTACCTTTACATACTTACTACTTAGATCACCTTGGGCCGTTAGCTTCAACGGCAAAAAACTATAATTATTTGTTCGTCGTTGACGCGTTCACAAAATTCTCATGGATATATCCGGTGAAGTCAACAAAAACCGAAGAAGTTCTACGAAAACTCGAACTCCAAGCTGATGTTTTTGGTGATCCATGTAGAGTTCTGACAGATAGAGGTGTTGCTTTTCGTCGTCGTCGTTCAATGAGTACTGCGAGAAACGAAAGATCAACCAGGTATTAATAACAACTGGAGTCCCAAAGGCAAAGGACAGGTCGAGCGCATAAACCAGACCATAATAAGTGTTTTAACGAAAATGTCGATCGATGATCCGGGAAAATGGTATAAACAGGTACCTATGTTTCAGCGAATCCTTAATTCTACGGCTAATAGATCCACTGGAAAGACACCTTTTCGGCTTATGTTCGGAGTAAATATGTCACATGAAAAGCAGTTTAATTTGGCTAAAATAGTCGAGGAAGAAATTATCTCATCTTTCGAAATAGAACGCGTAGAATGCAGGCAAGAAGCTAAGCAGGAAATTGCGAAGATTCAAGAAGAGAATAGAAGATATTCGAGGAGAAAGATTTAGTAGCAATCAAGCGCACGCAGTTCACCACAGGTTCTAAGTTGTTGCCGAAATTTCTGGGCCCATACGAGATTTCCGGGGTAAGGTGTAACGATCGCTACAATGTTCAAAAGGTTGGCAATCACGAAGGGCCTAATGTTACGAGTACTGCAGCAGATTATATGAAGCCTTGGATAACTTTGAACGTCGATGAAGATTCATCCGGGTCGGATGAAATGCAGGATGGCCGTGTGTAGGAACGCGAAATTTAAGAAAAGGAAACAAACAACACCAGCTCTCAGTAAATGGATACCGTTTTCCTACTGCTCATCTTATAATCATTCTCTTTTGTCCTAAGTTGTCGTTTTTTTTGCGAGAGCCGGACGTAAAGAAGCCGAACTATATTTTTTTTACAAAGAAGCTGAAGATAAAGAAAAAGACGTGGAAAACATTGTATTGAATTATTGTCTTAAATATTAAATTTAAATTTACTTAAATTTGTTGTAAAAATTACCTTTTAAACTTAATTTTAAAGGTACTTACATTACTACTTGAATTTACCGGAATAAAACTCAATTTAAACTAAACAAAATATATATATATACATATATAATTATATATATACATATATAAATATATATTTTTTTTTATTTTTTTATGACAGATGAAACCAAGCTCAGATGATGCCCCCTATCAATGCACAGCATTTGTTGGTTCCGAAGGGATGACAGGTTAGTGGGAAGGGGGAAAGAGGGAGTAGTGACGGTTTACACTTCGCTTAAAGGTTTCGACACTGTAAGTGGGCGGGAAGACATTCGCAGGGAGATTATTCCACAATCTAACGACGCGACCGAAAAACGAACTCTCACGGTAATGCGTGGTTCGTTGGAACGGAATCGCGACATAAAAGGGGTGCACCGCTCTGGAAAGCCGAGTAGTTCTGCTATATACCTGAACCGGGGGAATCAGGCCGGCTACTTCAGAGGAACATTTGAAAGTAGCGGTAAAATAATGATACACACCCTACATCACTACGACGCTCCAAGGTTTCAATAGAGCTGAATACCCTACTGTCCCCTATAAGTTTTAACTCACGACATTGGACTCGGTCTAGGAGCTGAAGACATGTTCGCGAAGCTCCCGACCATATATGCGAATTGTACTCCATTTTAGGACGGATATAGGTGGTGTAGATACAACGAAGATCGGTTGGAGTGAAGTATTTCTTACACCGCTTAAGAAAGCCTAAGCACTTGGCTGCTTCTTTCGACACGTCAAAGATGTGATCATTCCAGGAAATCGCATTGGATTGACATGCCCAGAACATCAAGAGCCTCCGACTCATTAATATCCACACCACCCATATTTAGAGGTGGGAAGCTGTCACCCGCCAAACGCTTGTGGGTTAACAAACAGCATTGGGTCTTCCGCGCATTAAAATGGACCCGATTCGCACGACCCCACTCCTGGATTTTGTTGAGGTCGGATTGGAGTGTGTCATTCATAATTCTGCGTCGTCTAGTGATCTCCAGAATGGAAGGACGCCTGGAAAATGAATATGAATGATAAATGCTGCTGTCATCAGCAAACGAGTAGACGGGGTTTGATGTCAATGACAGAAGGTCATTGATGAAAATAAGAAAAAGTGTCGGAGACAGGACCGAACCCTGCGGAACTCCAGCATTAATGGAGTGCTCTTCGGAAGCAAAGCCGTCTATCACAACCCGAATAGAACGGCCGCTGAGGAAACTCGATATCCATCGAGTGAAAGTATTACCGACACCATAAGCAGCCAGTTTAGACACGAGTGCTTTATGCCACACCCGGTCAAATGCCTTAGAGATATCCAGAGCAACAACCTTGCTCTCACCGAACCGGTGAACACAACTGCTCCACCGCTCAGTGAGAAACGCCATCAGATCGCCGGTGGAACGGTGATCAACTCGTTGCTCTCTAGATACCTCATCAATTTAAAATTTACAATGCTCTCCATGACTTTAGAGAGCACTGAGCAGATTGCTATGGGCCGGTAATTTGCAGGATTCGTAGCCTCACCTTTTTTGGGAACTGGCTGCACATTGGCAATCTTCCAGGAAGCGGGAAAAACTCCTGAAGTAAAAGATAAATTAAAGAGATTGCGCAATGGGCGAGCCAGTGTTGAGGCGCACTTTCTCAAGACATGGGCTGAAATGCCATCCGGGCCCGAGGACTTATTGACATTGAGGTCTGCAAGCACTCTTTTAACAGCTTGCGTTCGAAAATGCATCTGAGGCATAGCATGAGATACATCATCGACTGCGGGCAGTGGTTGGCTACTCTCAGGAAGAGAACAGTTTTCAGCAAATATTTTGGTTAATAAGTTTGCCTTATCAACCGAGTGAGTGAAGATCTGATCGTCCCTGAGGAGAGTTGGAATAGACGATCTCGTCGGATTTTTCACCCTCCCCACGAACGACCAAAAGTTCTTGCTACCCTTATGGTATTCAAGAACTCTGCGTCTAAGGCGCTGTTCGTAGAGAACTTTTTCGCGCTTTAGAATGGCATTGCACCTATTTCTGGCCTGATTGCGCAGCAGTTTAGTATCAGCAGTTTTATTTAAACGCCAATTCCTAAATGCTTCCTCTTTAGACCTGACTGCTTGTCTGCAAGTCGCATTAAACCAGGAATGGTCTTTTGGTTTAATGGAAATTCTTTTATTGGGTATGAAAGACCTCATACCAAATAGAATTATATTTTCTACCAATTTTGCTGCAGCATTTATGTTTCTATCTCTGAAACACAATTGCCAATTGAAACGGCTGAAAAACAGTTCAGCGCATACCAATTAGCCTTCTCATAAAGCCTCACTTTCCGCTTCGGAGCTGTCTGGTGAGCGGATTGAAGACTAGAATATGGGAAGGTAGCAGAAATTGTAGCGTGGTCCGAATTACCAAGAATTGCACGAACATTCACACCATACTTACTGTGATGTGAAGTTAGAAAAAGGTCCAGAATATTTTGGTTTTGCCCATCAACGCAGGGAAAGTGCGTTGGTTCCTTCACTAATTTTCAAATTATTAGACTCAGCAAATAACTCGACATACAAACCCTCGGGTGTCGTGTGACTCGAATGACGTAGCCAATTGGAATTATGAACATTGAAATCACCAGCAACAACAATTTCACTGTTCGGATACGATTCCAGAATTTTAGAAATCGAATCAGAGAGACTGTCCAGTTTATCAAAAGTAGGCAGCCTCCCTAGACCCGGGCTTCTGTAAATGAAGCAGAAGTGCAGGATGTGCGACTGGATTTTGAACTTAACCCACATGGAGCTAAATTCGGCATCCCTCGTGCAAAGGTGTTGCTGACACTGATACGCAACATCACTGCGAATGTATAAGGCGAGGCCTCTGTGAGGTAAAAATAATGGCAGTAGATGGTACCCCGGCATGTGAAAGTCCAGTGGATCTGCACCCTCAGATACCTGGGCCTCACCCAGTGCCATTATATGCGGTTGGTGAGTACAAATATGCGCATAGACCGCGAAGAAATTCGCCCTCAAGCCACGTACATTAATGGAGTCTATGCGGAACTTTGTCATCGCCACCCACTGTGACGAAGTGTAAGGTCAGCCGTACAAGCGGCCACGTGTACGTCGCAAGCAAAGCAAAACGCGACAAGACAAGTCTTATGCCTTTATCTTGCCGCGCTTCAGCCAACGCAACACTCACAGCCGCAGGCACACCTAACGGGACCAGGAAGAAGGAGGAGGAGTGAACGCAAACGAAAGGCTGAGCTTTACTGCGGAGAGCATAAAAAAGCCCCTCGCATGGTTCTCTGCGTCCCGTTTGATTGTGTATTTATTTGTTGTAATTAGATAAAATTTTATTTATTTGTTATTAAGTTGAGCTGTTAATAAGTAGTGCACTATTGTTTGTTCGTTAAAAAGTGTTGTTTGGTAAAGTGTTATTATTATGTTAAGGGTGTTTTGCGGCGTAGGTAATTGTTTTCACTATTGTTTTCGATTTTATATGCCCGAACACTGATTAACGAAAAGTACTGGCGGGCTCACCATCCGCCTCCGTCCGCGGTCACATCACAACTCGTGATGTGACCTTATGATGTCACTTTATATACATATATATACACACACATATATATATATCTATATATATATATATATATATATATATATATGTATATTGTATATATATATATATTGTTCCAGAACATACACAAAATAAAATGAAAAGCAAAGTTGCTTCCGCTGCCAACAGCAAACGCGCTAAATTCCGCTGGAATCAGATGTCGTGGGAACAGCACCAACCCGCCGACGTATTCGATATTGATCAATGTAGGTAAAATTTGTATATAAGTAAAAGGTTTTGGTAATAAAGTGCTGTTAGCCTAACAACCTCAAATCCAGCGGTTTGTTCTTCAAGTTTAAGTGCTTAAAGAAGCTCAAGGGATACAACAAGTTCAAGTGCGTGTTGTATCAAACTAAATTCTCTAACAAACTCCTACAAGTTCAAGTGCTTGTAGGAATTACCAAATTGAGAACTAAACATTGACGCTCAACTCGCACCTGCTGAAATTTAAAGGGATACAACAAGTTCAAGTGCTTGTTGTATCAAACTAAATTATCTAACAAATTCCTGCAAGTTCAAGTGCTTGCAGGAATTACCAAATTGAGAACTGGACAGTGGTAACCCCGACGTGATCGAGACTCCATCCAGCGGAATGACGTTCACAGCGCTTTTAGTATCTCAACAGGACATTGGAAATGAGATCCAACGAATCATCCGCAACTACAAAAAGGACTCGGCGGACAGGAAAACATCGGTGAAATACTTTGAAGAGCGTGTGAACCTATTAAAGGAAGCATGGGCAAAATTCGATCAAAAGGACTACGAGATCCGTTCGCGACAGGATCTGGATTTGACCCACGAATACTTCACGAAGGACTACTACAACAACATAAAAACCGTAGTAGACCAATACATTGAGCTGTTTCAACAAGAACTGGATACTTTGCAGCAATCTCAACCCATCAATCGAGAAAAGGCTGCCGAAGAATACCCCAATTCATCAGACAGCTCAGCTAGCACGAACACCACAACAACCAAAGGTGGCTCTATCATGCCTATCATCCGCAAACAAAGGGCAAAGATGGCCTCACTTGAAAGGTTGCTCAATGGAAGTGCACGAAATAATTCACCGACACAATGTCTGACAGCAAAATCCTCTGTCATCATGCCAGTAATCAGCCCAACAAATTCCGTCAAAATATCGGCACTTCAACTACCAAAAATTGAGATCCCGAAATCTGATGGGAATTATCTGAAATGGCGTCAGTTTCATGATCTGTTTAATGAAATGATCCATACTCAGCCGCTTCCAAACATCCAAAAGCTGTGGTATCTGAAGACTATTTATATAAGGCTGGCGACGCAGAAAAACTTGTCAGACATTTGACATTGACGGAGGAAAACTACCAAACGGCCTGGGACACATTAAAAGACCGATACAACAACATGCGTCTCCTCACCACTAGCTTACTCGATAAGCTGTTGGGGCAACCCAAGCATACGGAGCCGTCAGTTGCCGCAATAAAGGCATTTCATGACACCACCAAGGAATCATTAGCTGCCTTAACCAACATTGGCATCGCTACTGGTTCACCTTCTCATCAAAAAGTTAGACCGAGCAACGCATCTACTCTTCGAGCAATCCTTGCAGAAGCCACGGGAGCTTCCTTCGTTACAGCATCTGTTAACATCACTGGAAGTCCGATTCCAGTCCTTGGAAGCGGTTGGCCAGAAAGAAAGGGGCAAAACTTTGACGGCAATGACCACCTCCACCAGTCAGCCAACCAAAAAATGCATCGTGTGTAAGGACACGATGCATCCACTGTTCGCTTGCTCACAATTTAAACGATTGCCCATCAATGAGCGAGTGAAATTCGTAAAAGCAAACAACATGTGCTTCAATTGCCTAAAACAAAACCACACTGCAAATCAATGCGTTTCAAGGACTTGCACAAAATGCAATAAGAAGCACAACTCATTGTTGCATATACCAACAGATAGCAGCAGAATCTTAACACAAGTACCTGTAATGAAGAAGCAAAAAAGACCATTACGACGACGCCATCAACAGTCACATTAGCCACATCCTCAAAGCCAAAAAGGGTATATGTGCTACTCAACACAGCCTGCGTTAAAATCAAGGCAAGAAATGGTATAATGGTGGAATGCCTAGCCTTGCTTGATCCTGGTTCACAGGTCAATTTGATCACTGAAAGGTTTTCCAATCAGCTTCAAATACACCAAACAGGGACTTCGGCGACGATCGAAGGAGTCGGCAACAAAAGAAAAGCGATACAAAGACGCGCCTGTATAAGTCTAGAATCCAAGAATTCGATGTTCAACATGCAGTGTGAAGTGTCCATTTTAACAAAGATCATTTCAAACCAGCCGTCCCAGGAGATAGACATCTCAGCGTGGTCTATCCCTCCAACCATCAATTTGGCCGACTCCCGCTTCTACCTTCCAGGACATATCGATGTACTAGTTGGAGCATAGTATTATCATGCGTTTTTCATGGACGAAAAACTTTCACTCGGAGACGGATTCCCAACGTTGCAAAACAGCGTCTTCGGCTGGACCATTTCAGGAAAGATCGCTGCAGAAGACGCAAACTCCACTACATGTGCAATCTACACGGAAGAGGAACTGGCCAATCAGATTGGAAGGTTCTGGGCATTGGAAGAAGCAGAAGGAGACAAGTCAACACTCACAACCACAGAACGGCTTTGTGAAAATCATTTTGCACTCCACACAATCTGTGATAGTGACGGACGATTCGTGGTGAAACTACCTTTCATCGCAACACATGACAACAAATAATTTTCTGGCGCTAGAAAGACGTCTGGATAAAGACAACGAACTCAAGAAGAATTACATGAAATACATGAGGGAATATGAAGCGTTGGGTCATATGACCAAAGTAAACAATTTAGTGTAACCACGCTACTTTATTCCGCACCACTGCATACATCGACCCGAAAGCAGTTTCACAAAGTTGAGAATAGTTTTTGATGCTTCCGCCAGAACATCCACAGGCGTAGCATTAAATGACATCATGCACACTGGACCAGTTCTACAAAGTGACTTATTCACCGTATTGCTTCGCTTCCGACTCCCACGATTCGTATTCACAGCCGATATCGAAAAAATGTACCGCCAAATTTGGGTACATTATGACGATCGCCGATATTAGCGCATTGTGTGGAAGAAAAATAAGTCCGATGAGCTACAGAATTACCAGGTGAATACGGTCACGTACGGCACAAGAGCTGCACCATATTTGGCAATCAAATGTTTGTTGACATTAGCAACCAAACACAAGGTCATCTATCCAAGCGGTGCCAAAGCAATCCAGGAGAACTTTTATGTCGATGATTGCTTGAGTGGCGCGAACAGCCTCGTGGTCGCACAAGGAACCAAGAGACAATTAATAGAGATTTTGCAAACTGCAGGCTGTAAGCTACGGAAATGGTGTGCCAACCACCCGAAATTACTGTCAGACATTGCAGCAGAAGATAAAGAATCTAAACTTGATTTCACGGACGATGTCGACAGTGCAGTAAAAACTTTAGGACTTACATGGCTCGTGAAGGATGACAATTTCTGCATCAAGGTACATCTCAGTCAGCATCCTCGAACAACCAAACGAACTATAGTGTCCGATGTGGCTGATCCATTGGGCTTCCTGTCCCCTATCGTAGTAAGTGCCAAAAAATTAATGCAGGAGTTGTAGCAAATCAAACTTTCCTGGGACGAGGAGTTACCTGCGGCACTACTTAGCAAGTGGATCGCATTTAGGGACAGCCTGCCAATGCTCAACGACACTACTACAATCGGCAGACACGTATTCAACAAAAACACCACAACGTCTTGTCAACTTCATGGTTTTGCTGACGCGTCGGAAAAGGCATATGGCACAGCAATATATGTCCGATTCGTCAACGGAGATAAAACTATTGCAGTACGACTGATATGCTCGTAATCGCGAGTAGCTCCGGTTAAACAACAAACCATACCAAGGCTAGAATTATGCGCGGCCGTCTTATGTGCGCAATTGATGCATAGATACCCATCTTCTTGTGGACGGACTCCGAAATCGTCTTGTCATGGATCAAATCAGGGTCATCATCATTCCACACTTTCGTCGCAAACCGAGTCGCCACAATTCAACGATTAACACTGGCTGAATAATGGCGGCACGTCAAATCAGAAGATAATCCGGCTGACTTGATATCGCGAGGGATAGCACCGATGCAGTTTAAATCATGCAACATGTGGTTCTTCGGCCCGATTTTCCTCCATAAGAGAACGAACACGTGGTTATCCGAACAGCCAATCACCATAATGCCGGAGACAGACAACGAAAGAAAACAAAGGGTTGCTGTCCTAAATATCACATCCAACACTGCAGAGTACCTGCTGTACAGGATTAACCATCGGAATTCGTTTAACAACTTGATCCATATCATCACTTATGTTCAGCGGTTTCTTCGCCATACCAGAACCCCAAATATTCAATGAGCCAGCGACCTCATTGCGACCCCTCAAGAGTTAAGGCAGGCACTGTCAACGATTGTGCGCATCATGCAACATTCAGAATTTGAAGAGGAATTCCAAGCACTAAATAAACGCACTCCAGTAAACAAAACAAGTCAACTCAGCAGCCTCAACCCTTTCTTAGATGAGGGTGTATTCTGCATGTGGGTGGTCACATAGAGTCATCAACACTTCCGTACGATGCCAGACATCAAATTATTCTTCCCTACAATGATCCCTTGACAAAACTTCTAATGAAGTGGTTCCACGAAGAACACTCCCACTGCGGATCCCAGACGCTGGTAGCTCAAGTTCGGCAACGATTTTGGCCAATCAAAGCAAAAACAATGGGTCGACGCAGCAGCGTTGGATTTTCATCACCAAGAAAAACCACCATCTTTCTACAGGCGAAAGCAAGGGCTCTCTTCTTTTTCGGAGTTGCTTTGTGTTATATCCGCAACGATCGTCGGTGACATCATACGGGCAGCGCACAAGCAGCGGCTACCCTGTTGAAAACAGGTCTTGTGAAAGTAGTCGAAGTAGTTAAATCTCAACTACTCATGCTAGTATATTTTAAATTACTTGTAATATTTGTATTCAATTAATACTATTATACGCCCCCCCCCCAACAATAAGCAATAAACTTCACATCTCTCCGGTCGTTTTATTATCCGCTTCCTTTTTATCTATAATTTGTCGACTCGTCATGGACCCTCTTACGAAGTTCATCAACGTGTCCGACACCCTGGAGGAATTTGAAGCAGACTTCAACGCCATTCCTGAACGTGAACATCCGACATATATCTTGGACACTCGTCATGAGGAATTCAAAGCGATTTGGACAGATTTGAAGAAAACTGATAACTCATGCCTGGAGTCTCTCCTCCTGGCGGCGAATCCACTAGAAGCGGATGATACTAAAACAGCTGATCTAGCCGTCGTAAAGTCAAAATATCGACGTTACCAGCTTTATTTACGCTTCTCCGCCAATATTAGAGAGCACCAGCATCTCGCTGCCCTCATCAGCTCCCAAAGCCCGAGGTCACCGCAATCTCACGCCTCTGCATCGGATCCAACGGTTAACTCGAATCTCTCGAAAAATCGTTTCACCTTAATCAAAAGACAAGAGCTAAAGCGAAGGAAATAGTGCAGAAATACCCCCTCATCGACACCAGCTTCGTACAAGGCGAAACCTCACCAAGCGTTTTGAAAATAAGCGTATTCTCGTTAACGTTCAACTCCGAACGTTATTTAATCTCACCCCAGTCACAAAGGCATCTGGAGTTGCCATTGTTGTATGTCGCATTCACAGCGTCAAGGCAAGAACATTGGCACTTATTAATAACTCAGTCAGTGAGTCAAGGTAAATTGCTAGATGATTATAAGCTCCGGGCATAGCTCTCGAATGCCAAGTTAGCAACCAGCACAGTCTGCATGGTAGCAAGTGTGGAAGCTAACTGCCACCAAATAGCTTTTCTCGACCTCAAACCAAACAGCTTTCGGAGTAAACAAAATTAGCCAAAACAAAAAAGTAAAGAGCAAACGCGGAAGAATTAAATCGTTCCCAATTTAATTCTGCCGATGTTAATATTGGCAAATATTAATATTAAGAATTTACTATTGCAAAATAAGTGGAATTGCGATATACCGGTCCACTTTAGCTTCGCCGACGGCTACGTCGACCGAGCTTAAGTGGAAATGAGTACATGTTTTAGAGTTAAGTTTGGATTGTTAGCCCACAGCGCGTAGACTGCCACGGCATAGTTGGAAATAATAAAGATCGTTGAAGACACCTTGGATTTTTCTTTGGTAGGAACCGCATTTCAGGAAATACCCACAACACCATCAAACGTCTCCAATAATTAATAACTGCCTCTCAGCTCTCACGTTGCACTATGTCGATGTGGACAGCTGGGACGCAATTATTGTGCATCTCTTCTCAACTTGCCTCCCCGAAAACACCCTCTCTCTTTGGGAACAATCGATTACCCTCAAACGTTGGAGACGGTTGATGACATTCGGAAGTCCGTTAACCCCCTCTAAAAAAGGGTCGAGTACTTCCACGCGCTTCCCCGCCACACAGAAGCCTGTGAATACGTTCCGGGTTAATATGATTTCGACCAGCTGCAAATTTTGCAGTGATCAGCAGCATCCGCTCCGCCAATGCCCACGCTTTCGGGCAATGAACTTGGAAACACGTTGGGCGACAGTTCAAAGAATTTTTTTTTCTGTTCGAATTGTTTGGCACATTCACACCAGGTGAAAGATTGTACAAGATGTGTGTTCTTATGGCCACAATTGTTCAAATTGCTAAACAGGCGAATGCTATTGACGCGTGTGATTTTCGACCGATCAGTGTGTTATCTTGTGTCAGTGTGTTATTCACCATGAATCCAAAGGATTCACCCCTCACCCCCTCCTATCGCAGTTTCTTCCTCCACCAAATCCGATATAACGGGCTTGACTGATCTTTCGAAGACCCGTATACCAAGTTTCAGCCGCCGAGGTCGACGCTACCGTCGAAGGAGCCACCCAGCTACCCATACACCCTTGGTGGACGCCACTCTCCTGGAACGTGACGCCGACCCCGTGAAGTCCCTGACCAACTGACGGTTTAATCCCTAAACCATCACGTATCTGTGACTAAAGCGAAGACCCCTCTTCGTGTGTCTCTGACCTGAGCAAGGTTGCAGTACTGCAAGTCAGGCGGTATGTTCACGCCATATTCCGGGTGTATTTCCCTTCATTGGTTTCCCACACCAATGGAACAGCAACCCTGCTGAACATCGCTCGAGCGGACCCGATTCCGTCTCGTTCCGGTTTCTTTCTCTCTCTCTCCTTTCAGAGGTGCTAAATAAAATGGTAGTGGTTCCGACTGGGGAATTCATTCTTCTTTGCTCGCTACCTCTCAATGTGCACAAGTGTGCTGACTCCAGCGCTAATTCCCAATGCAAGCAGAGTGTGTTGTGGGTGAATCTGCACACCCTAAAACCAGGGCAAGTATTTTGGTTAATACGGTACTTTGCCAGTTTACGCTACATAGTTCCAACGTGGCTTGCAGTTATTTTTTGGAAGGCATACTTTTAGGCCAAACTGTGGTTGCTTCTCGATCACAGTTCAATAAATTCAAAGTAGAATTTTAATTGCGCAAGAGCATTTTTTTCCAAAATAGCAAGTCCGCTTGCGGAATCCAAGTTCCGCAAGCGAGGCATCAAAGTTTGAGTTGCGAAACTCCCACTTGCCCAACAGCCAATCATTTCCAGCAGAATTCCAATTCTGCAAGAAAGGCATATTGCACAATGGGACAAAGTGCAGATATTGACACACTTAGCTGGCCCAACCGAGCTGGCTAGTAATTTGTTTTAATTTTAAGTATTGAGTCCGTTTTCGAAGTCAATAAAGTACGGACGTCGTGTCCGTCGTGAAGCTTAAAAAATTGTGTTTCCTTTGTCGCGGGTATCCTTCAGCGGAAGGCTACCACAACATTTTTTTAGGTTTCATTTCTCTTGTCGTGAGTGTCCTTCAGCGGAAGGATACCACAACATTATTGGCACAGCGGGTTTCTGGTCTCTTCGCAAGGCAACTCAATAAACACGTCATTCAAATTAGATTGCTCCCAGTTAGACACTTCCCCCTCAATCTTCTTATTTTCATAATGCAAGTTACGAACATGAACACTCGCATTCACACCTCGATTTGGCAGCTCAGGTAAAGAAATTCTCTCTTTGTCCACTGTCTTCGTTGTATCTTCCACCTCTCTAGCTTTCTGTAATTTTGCTGAAGTTGGCAAAGTATCCACAATCCCTTCAGACGTAGGATTTACTGTTACTACTTCAGTTATTGAGGCTGGTAACGTATCCACAATCGCACCCGATGTCGGACTTACAGCCACTCCCTCATTTGTTGAAGTTGATAACGTATCCATAACCGTTTCCGATGTCGGACTTACAGTTACTCTTTCATTTATTTAGTTTCGTAACGTATCCACAATCGTTTTAGATTTTGGCCTTACTGTTACTACCTCATTTATTGAGGGTGGTGATGTATCCACAATCTTTTTAGAATTTGGACTTACTATTACTACCTCATTTGGCCTTAAGTTACTGTTCGTGTAGGGTTCCCAGACTATTGGCCTTGTCTGGGCCCTCTGAGGTTTCCCTGAAACCTGTCCCGATTCTTCTTCGCCTCACAATCTCTTACAATATGTCCCGGTCTGTAACACCGATGACATACCGTTCCTGATTCCTGTGCACACCATTTGATGCATTCGATTTCGGGTTTTCGAACCTTCTCTGAGTCTGCTGCCAATTATTCGTATTTTCGTTTGCATTATTTGTTTGTTGTTGCTGCGTATATTCCTGTCGTCCCCACTGAGGTGGTCCCCACGACGATTTCTTACTCTGCCTATTCTGTCCCTGCGGCTTCTCGCACCTCCAGTTTGGCTCATACCGCAAACCAAACATTTCTCGCAATAAGGTGTATTTTTCCTGATCAGGCATTCATTCCTGGTATGGGCTTTTTTTGCAGAAAGTACACACAATTTTAAGTTTGGGGTTATCGCTGCGTTCTGCACGCATAGGACTGCCCCTTTCTGGGATGAATTCACTTCCATTCGGTTACTCAAACGGTATTCATTTCTCGCATTTGGTTGTATTTGGGAATTATCTCTGGGCTGTACATAAGTGGAATCTCCCAGCTCCCATACGGAATTCATACCCGCTATTTGTTTTCCTTGTGTACCTGGCCAACCACCATGGCTGAAGTGCGATCTGCTAACAACTGCATACAAATTTAACGCCAGATCTACCAACTTCTCCAAATTTGTTTCTGAAGAACCTACCGGTCTCATCCTCAGGGTAGGGTCCTATAACCCTAATGTAAAAGTCCTCGTTATCGAGGCAGCTACCTCTTCCCGCAGAGCCTGATCCCCTCAACCCCTATAATGGTCCGATATATAGTCATCGACCTGCGTTCGTAAATCAATTAGTTTTTCGGCGAATTCCCTGATACCTTCTCTCGTAGATTGAACAGTCATCTGTATCTCCGCCATCACAGTGTCCAGTGATTTCAATGGCAGATACGCTTGTTTTATTGCAGCGTATAGAGCTTCTGTCGTGGTGACTTGCTTCCCCATCACTAGAGCATACGTACTACCGTGAAACCTCTGTTTCACGCAAGCAATGAAATCTTGCATTTCTGCATTACTGATGCCCCTCTTAGCTAAGTCCACCCCTCTTGTAGACCACCCCTCTCAAGTCGGGTGATCTCGTCCCTGAAAACAGAGGTACCAGCCTACTAACAGATCTCGAAATCGCCTCGATACTCATTTTCTCTTTTATTGGTAATGAGGAAGGAAAGGAAATGAGTTCCTCTGCTTTGGACTGCTCACTTGAACAACAGCTTCCTTATGGTGCAGCGTTTAGCTATGAGCCAGCTCCAGCTCTTGTTTTAGAAGCCTATTCTCTTCTTTTATCTCTTGGAGTTTCTGGCATGCCTGTTCCAACGACGAGAAGTCCTCCTTACTCCGCTGTCCTGGCGTCCTATTCTCCGCTGACGTAGAAAGTCCTCTATTTTGTAGGCGCTCCCTAAGGTCGTCTCTTTCAGCTTCCAATTCTGTTAACTGGTTCGCTTCTATTTCCCTTTCTGCCAGATGGTTGTTGTATCTGTTTTCTAAATATCCAAATTGTCTTTTCCAATTTCTTATTTCCTCCACGTAGTTCTGGTTCCTATGATCTATGAAATTTAATAATTCATCTAAAACGGCAAATGCCTGTTCTACTTTTGAATTATTGCTGGCCCTATTTAATTTCGCTTTAATTAATTCTAGGTTTTCCTTATTATTTATTTAAATTTAACCATAACTTATGTATAAATCTATCTATTTGTCCTAACAAATCCTTATATTAAACAAATTTATATTGACCCACTTAGCTGGCCCAACCGAGCTGGCTAGTAATTTGTTTTAATTTTAAGCATTGAGTCCGTTTTCGAAGTCAATAAAGTACGGACGTCGTGTCCGTCGTGAAACTTTAAAAAATTGTGTATCCTTTGTCACGGGTATCCTTCAGCGGAAGGATACCACAACATTTCTTTAGGTTTCATTTCTCTTGTCGTGGGTGTCCTTCAGCGGAAGGATACCACAACAAGTGCTTTCATCAATCCAACGCTACTTCCCGACGTGCAAGGTGTGATCAACTCTATCGCTAATTCCCAACATGCAAGTGTGCTCACTCCATCGCTACTTCCCAACGTGGCAACGTATTTTCAACCATAAGGACACATTTCCTCTCGTTTCATCCACCATTGGTAAGTACATTTGACGTACAACAAACCTATAGAATTATATATATGTTTTGCGTGATGCACTCCTCTGTGCACACCTAAACACATACCCATAAAACATTTTTTGGTCCTTCGAGCCGGATCCCTCCCGAGCTCGGAGACCACCCCAACATTTTTGGTACTTCCCACAAGCATCGAAACCGCGAGTCGCTGAACGCATATTAGCTCAGATTCGATTTATTTTCCTTGCCGGCATTCAACATTGTTGCCTATCGCGGTGTACGATGACGATCGGCGAAAGTCATCTGATTCGCTTCAGGCCGTCGCCTGGCGCGCTCATTGCTGACGCTGTCGAGCGTCGGCGCTGCGATTTGAGGCGACGGAGTATCTACCTGTCGACTCGACTCATCAGTGCATCGAGCTCACTTTCGTCTTTTGTGAGGACGCAGCGCCAGCATGCGAGCGCTGGCCGGCGCAGCTCTCCTATCTTTAGTGCTGACGAAGGGAGGGTTGTTTATAAGGCCCAGCGCGATGCATCGTGAGAGCATTGCAACAATGTGGAAGTACGTGACCGTCGGTTTGTTTTCGGTGGCAGTATTGTATTTCGCTGTGAAATACATACTGCAGTGGTGGTGGTGGTGGCATTCCCTCTGGGATATCCTGCCAACACCATAAATAGCGATAACTGCTTCTTACATTAGTCCAGTTCGATTGAAGGCGTCAAACCAGCGACTGGTACCACGGCGAACTCGCGGCTTATAATTTGTGTATTTGTTACAACCAATTATATTGGGAATATTTGCTTCACAAAATTAATAATTGCATAGAAACTAAGTGGTAGAGTAATAAGTAAAGATTTAGTTAAAGTCAAGCAACCACAATTGGTGAAGTGAAGTGGACACTTCACTCGACCGAGTGAAGTGAAGTGAAGTGGACACAGCAAGCGTATGAGACAAGTTTACAACGCGTTAGGACAGTGCATCGCGCTCTTGGTCATAGCAATAATTTTGCGGGTGATAAAAGAACAATATACAATATACAATGTCAGAAGTGAAAGACGACTCAGCGGCGGCGAGCTCGGCGACAAACACGGCCACCGCGGAGGCCCCAGTGAACACCAACTTGGGAACCCAGGCCAGGGCGACAGCGACAAACACAGGTTCAGTAGAGTCAACACCGGCGAGCGATGAGGTAAGTCGAATTTCCATAAGAGTTCCTTCATTCTGGCAAACGAACCCGGAGGTCTGGTTCGCGCAAGTGGAGGCGCAATTTGCAACCGCGCGCATTTCCTCAGACGTGGCACGCTTCAACCTGGTGGTTGGCGCCATGGAGAGTCGTATCCTGGAGCACGTGTACGACACGGTTACGCAGCCACCAGCCCGCGAGCGCTACGCGAACCTTAGGAAGCGCCTACTGGAGCAGTTTGGGGCCTCGGAGCAGCAAAAACTTAAGATATTGCTCTCGGGGGTCGAGCTGGTCGGCAGGCGACCCTCTCAGTTACTCGGCGAAATGCGCCGTTTAGGTGGCGCAAATCTGACCGAGCAGATGTCAACAGCATGTGGATGAGCCGTCTCCCACGACACATCCGTGCGATCCTACAGGCGTCCAGCGGAGCGTTAGAGGAGAAGGCGAATCTAACGGACAAGATCGCCGAAGTAACCAGCGACCCCGGTAGCGAATCCGCATCGCTTATGCAAGCGGCGCGTCCAGCTGACAACATCCAGCAGCGGGTGCAGCGCATCGAGTCAGCACTTGACTCACTCAACGTTCACGGACGACGTACGCCGACGTCATTCGTGACCGACCCGCGACGAGTTGGGCTGCCAACGGCGCAAGAGGAGGTTAGGCTTTATTGCGATGGCCGTGGCAGGGCGCCGCAACCGTCGAAGACGGTGACATATAGAAACCGGGATCACAGGTTCCCCTCACGCGCACCGTCAGCGCATGAGCAACGCCGCGACGACGACCACAACCGGGGACGAGTCATTTGTTGGTACCATCACGTCCACGGAGAGCGCGCGAAGCTATGCAGGCTCCCGTGCGATTTCGCAAAGCACGCGACCCAAAACTAGACCTGCCAAAAAAAATTAGTGCCCTCATATTCCGCCAGCGGGGGCTAGTGAAGCGAGCGTAGTAAACAGAGTCTACGTAATGGACGCAGCGACGAAGATGCGATTCCTCGTAGACACGGGTGCCGACGTCTCAGTTTTACCACCACAGCACGAGCTGCTCGATCGACCCGATTCTTACTAACTTTACGCAGCGAATGGAACGCCCATTCTTACGTTTGGCCGGAAGCGAATCGGGCTCGATCTCGGGTTGCGACGAAAATTTACCTGGGAATTTATAATAGCGAAGGTCAAAGCCCCGATATTAGGGATGGTTTTCCTAAGGTACTACGGATTGTTGGTGGATGCGAAAAAAGACAAACTGATCGACAGGATGACAAAACTGGAATGCAGCGGCGCACCGGCGGATGTAACTGACAGCATTTCCACAATTAGCGACAACGCACCTTTCTCCAATTTGGTGATGCGACCCTTAAGCGGAGCGAGAAAGTCAGACGTCACGCATCACATAGTTACCCAGGGACCTCCGGTTTACTCGTGCCCCCGGCGCCTGTCTCCGCAGAAACCGGAGCGCGGGAAAAGTTCCGCTATTTGATAGAAAGGGAATTTGCGAGGCATCCGACAGCAGTTGGGCGAGTCCGTTACACATGGTAAGGAAATCCGACGGTTTCTGGCGACCATGCGGCGACTACCGAGCGCTCAACGCGATCACCGTTCCCGATCGCTACCCAATCCCGTACATTCAGGATTTCACTCATACTTTGTACGGAAAGCGAGTTTTGTCCACCATCGACCTGCAGCGCGCCTATCACCAAATACCGATCGAACCCAGCGACGTCCCCAAATCGTAAATTACGACGCCTTTCGGGTTGTATCAATTCAAATACATGACTTTCGGGTTGCGAAATGCGGCGCAAACCTTCCAGCGCCATATAGATAATTTGTTGGCAGGAGAGACGGCATACGCATTCGTGTACATCGACGACATTTGCGTCGCGTCCGAGTCTTTGGAACAGCATGAGCGACACTTACGTCGGGTATTCCAGCTACTGCGCGAAAACGGACTCACGATCAATTTGGCGAAGTGCGTCCTCGGGCAAACGACGGTAAAATTTTTAGGTCATACGGTCTCCAGCGAAGGCATACTACCGAACGATGAAAAGGTAAAAGCGATCAATGACTTCAAGACCCCAGTGACGGCCCGCGAACTAAAACGTTTCCTCGGCATGATCAACTTCTACCGTCGTTTCATCCCGCGCGCGGTGGAAAGTCAGATGGTCCTGCCGAGTTTGATGTGCGGCAACCGAAAGAATGACGCACGCGGTTCGAGTGGACATCCAAAGCGGTAGATGCTTTCGAGAGGTGCAAGAAAGCGTTGTCTCAGGCGACCATGTTGTTCCACCCCGCGCCGAATGCGACTTTATGCCTACACGCGTCGGATACAGCCGTTGGGGCAGTCCTACAGCAGCAAGTGGGCGACGAGTTACAACCGTTGGGGTTCTACTCGAAAAAGCTGACTGATCTCGATCGTAGGTGCTGTATTTCCACGCCCAGTGGAAATTGACGGCGATCTACCAAGCGATGCGACATTTTAAACATATGGTCGAGGGCAGGCGGTTTACAGTTTTTACGGACCACAAGCCCTTGACGTTCGCCTTCAAGCAGAGCTCGGAGCGTGCAGCGCCGCGACAGGCCCACCAGCTGGATTACATCGGTCAGACATCCAACACGTAGCGGGACGAGGTGGCCGAAGCATTATCACGGGCCCAGTCGATCACTTACGCAGGCGGCAGCATCGACTACGAGGAGCTCGCGAGGGAACAGCAGCACGACGCAGAAATTTCGAATTGGTCCGGAGCACCGAAACCAACGTCAACAATACAGCTTCAACCCCTCACACTCCCGCAATCAAGAACGACCTTAGCCTGCGACGTAGCCCACGGTAAGATCCGACCTTGGGTACCCTCCCGATGCAGGAAATCGGTCATGGAGTAGATGCATGGACTGGCGCACCCGGGCGCGAAAGCAACAATTGAGCTCATTAAACAACGTTTTGTGTGGCCGGGCATGAACAAGGACATACGTGAGTTCGTCCGCTGCTGCGGCCCGTGCCAGGAGAGCAAGGTGCAGCGTCACAACCGCGCAGAAGTGGCAGGTACGAAGGCTCAGATGAACGATTCGAGGACCTAAATATCGACTTAATGAGGCCGCTGCCAGCGTCCGAGGGATACCGCTACTGCCTCACCTTAATCGACAGGTTCACCAGGTGGCCGGAGGCAATCGCGCTTACCGACATATCAGCGGAGAGCGTACCGAAGAACCTCATCTCATTTGCGAAATTCGGTATCCCGGTGAGAATTTCAACCGATCTCGGACGGTAGTTCGAATCCGAGCTTTTCGGGCAGTTAAATGAAATGCTCGGAGTCCAGCATTATCGAACGACACCATATCATTCGCAAACGAACGGGATGATCGAGCGCTGGCACAGAACACTGAAAATAGCGATAACCTGCTAAAAGCATGACGAATGGAGCGAAATATTACCACTCGGTCTGCTTGGGTTGCGAGCCACGTTCAAAGAAGACATCGCCGCGACGCCAGCGGAGTTAGTATATGGTACGACGCTCCGGTTACCAGGCGAGTTCCTGATGCCCACGCCATCGAAAATGTCGGAGTCCGAAATCGTCACCGATCTGAAACGCAGAATGGCGAAGGTAGCGCCAGTCTCAGACGCGCATTACGAGCTCACTTTCGTCTATTGTGAAGACGCAACGTCAGCATGCGAGTGCTGGCCGGAGCAGCTCTCCTATCGTTAGTGCTGACGAAGGGAGGGTTGTTTATAAGGCCCAGCGCGATGCATCGTGAGAGCATTGCAACAATGTGAAAGTACGTGACCGTCGGTTTGTTTTCGGTGACAGTCTTGTATTTCGCTGTGAAATACATTCTGCAGTGGTGGTGGTGGCATTCCCTCTGGGATATGCTGCCAACACCATAAGTAGCGATAACTGCTTCTTAGTACATAAGTCCAGTTGGATTGAAGGCGTCAAACCAGCGACTGGTACCACGGCGAACTCGCGGCTTATAATTTGTGTATTTGTTACAACCAATTATTTTTATTTATATTGGGAATATTTGCTTCACAAAATTAATAATTGTATAGAAACTAAGTGGTAGAGTAATAAATAAAGATTTAGTTAAAGTCATGCAACCACAAGTATTTACCAGTTTATGCTCGGTGGGCATTGAAGAAAATACATTGGTTGAATAGTTTACTTTTTCGTGTGAAGAAAAATTAACCATCGTTGGACAAACTTTTGGAGAAACTGACATACCATATGACAAAACATAAATTTAGTTTCTGTACCTCAATTTAATGTGTTATGGTGTTTTCAAGTCAACAGTTTTATTTGCCGCTAATGGCATTAGTTACGTAGCAGTAGTGGCAGTGCGCAACACTGCTCCGGTTAGCTCTATTTATAAATTCACTGCCACTGCAATTTTAGAACTTGAACCAAATTTTCTTGTTGAAATATTAAAGGAATTTTATTGAAATGCGAAAAAAGCGAAAACCCGAAATGCCAAAATATACTGCCCATTGCCATTTCTGCATTGTAATTACTACGACATTTTATAAGCGCAGCGCAGTGAACAGCGGACCGTTTTCACTGCCACTGCTCGCTCACTGCCACTGCTGCTTAGTAATGTTTCCACAAAGTGGCAAAGCCGATCTCCAATCCAACTGGAAATTTATTTCTGCCAGAAAAAATTCTTAGTGTTTGCTTAGAAATTTTTGCAAGAAGTTATACATAAAATAAAGAAAGTTATTTAAAAAGGGCAACTAAAACCTTCAATAACTGCAAAAAATGGATTACGTACAATAGGTAAAAAAACAAGTATTAGTGTTGTCTTCGGCCTGGCCGAAGTCTAAATACCCTACACCCGAGTAACTAAAAAAGTTATAATTTCGTTACATAACAACTTTTGTATAAGTAGGCGAACTACGCCCATTTTTGCAAATATTTTTGCAATGTCTCTACATACTGCTGGATAGAATCATGTATTAATATTTTGAACCGTTTACGGGATATTGACAACTTTTGTAAAAGTGGGCGGACCACGCCCATTTTTGGTGTGGTCTGCGCACTTTGTACCAATATAAATTAGTAATATCTGTGGATACCTCGTGGTAAAATTACGTCTCAATATCTTATATATGAGATATTTCCAACTTTGTTATGAGTAGGCGTGGCACGCCCCTTTTCTGCAAAAATTTTAGTAATGACACTATATGTCCCGGAATAAAATTATACCTCAATATATCGCACGGTTTATGAGATATTCATATTATAAAATTTTTTAAAACGAGGTACCTTTATATTCCGTATGTAAAGTAGGCGTGATTATTAACCGATCTTGCCCATTTGCAATCCCAAACTGCCCTACATAACAAAGAATATTTGTGCCAAATTTCATTGCGATATCTGTTTTTGTACTTCCGTAATCGATTTCAACAGACTGACTGACTGACAGACAGACAGACAGACGGACGGACAGGGCTAAATCGGTTCAGGAGGTGACGCTGAGCAAGAATATATATATATATATATATATATATATATATATATATATATATATATATATATATATATATATATATATATATATATATATATATATATATATATATATACATATATATATATATATATATATATATATATTATAATTTAGTTTAATAATTACTTCATTAGTTCAATTTTAATTTAATGCTTAGTCAATTTGAAGTAAATTTGAAATACTCTTCTAGTTGCTTCCCCCTTACTAGACGCTTCCGTGTGCATTTAACATATGTATATACAAGTAACGGTAAACCAATTCCCGATGCCAAATATTGTCATGGCGCCCTTACACCATGTGACAAATCCGTCTACGAATTAATTACCCTAAAATTATTTCAACTTGGACTTCTGATAAATAGGATTAGGTCCAAGTAGGAATATAATTGAATTAAAACTAAGTTTATATTATTTCAACCATATGCATGTATTTGGAAACAATGTAAGCAACATAAACTTAATATATTGCCTTAACCAAGCCTAGATATATGGTTTAAATAAATTCGATAATTAATTAATACATTTTGTTAGTAAGCAAAGTAAGTAAGTAAGTGTCCGATTAGCTACAGAAAATTCCCGTTAAAAATATACTAGCCAAAACGGTTTTATATGGATGTGCAACTTTGGGCGTACTTACTTTTGCGGCGTCGCTGTTAATGGGATCCAGCCCTCTCTTTTCCGTCGTCCTGGCAAATACGGAATTTCCCTGTGCACCACCTACGACCGCCTTGAAATATACAATAATATATGTTATTTACGTTCCTTATTTCTCCCTATTTACTAACATCTGAATTCTTTGCTGAACTATTGTATGTGTTGAGTGTGGTTTTTCGGTTCCAATTTACTGCGTCCGTTACTATTTCTACTTTACTTGAATAGTTGTACTGTTTAAGCAAATTGTTATGGAATGGCTTATCCCTGTTCTTAATTTTTATAACTGTCGTGGCTGAGCTTCTAATGCCTATCACCTCATATGGGCCTAACCATATCGGTGAAAATTTGTTTTTCCTAGTTTGATTTTTAGCATTACTTTATCTCCAGCTGTAAAAATTACTGGGCTTAGCCTGTCATCGTTCAGGAGGTGACGCTGAGCAAGAATATATATATATATATATATACCTCCTGAACCGATTTAGCCCTGTCCGTCCGTCTGTCTGTCTGTCTGTCTGTCTGTCAGTCAGTCAGTCTGTCTGTTGAAATCGATTACGGAAGAACAAAAACAGATATCGCAATGAAATTTGGCACAAATATTCTTTGTTATGTAGGGCAGTTTGGGATTGCAAATGGGCAAGATCGGTTTATACTTTATATATATATATATATATATATATATATATATATATATATATATATATATATATATATATATATATATATATATATATATATATATATATATATATATATATATATATATATATATATATATATATATATATATATATATATATATATATATATATATATATATATATATATATATATATATATATATACATTTCTATATCTATTTCGTCTCTTTCTCTGCGTTACAAACGGAAGAATAAAGTGAATATACCCTACTTCCTTCGGGTGTAGGATATATTCACCTATATTATAATAATAATAAACATGAGTATTTCCTAATTTCCCTATGAGTATAATGAGTATTTCCTAATATTTGTATGCAGCCTTACAGAATATTTTAATTTTAATTAATTTTTTAATTTCCAGCATTAACAACAACAACAACAACAGCAATAACATAGAAATGACAACACTGCCTCCATTAACAACAACAAAATATATAATATTTGTGGGGTAAATTCATTTATTTATAAGACAAGTATAATTACAATAGTAATAATAATAATAACAATACTAGTACTTCCCCAAAATATTTTTATGCAGCTTATAGGGTTTTTAAATTTTAATCTATTTGCTTAATCGACACCATTAAAAATAACAAAAACACCGTCTCCGATAATAACACCAACAAATACAAAAACAACAGCAACTACATCAACACCAATAATATGAAAAGGTTTGTATGTCATATATCGTAGAACGAGTGTGGTCAGCGATTTGGTTTAAACCACAATCTGAAAAGGCATGTTTTAAGCAAGCATGCAAAGAAGACATTCGTTTGAAATAAATGTAATATTAAAATTTCCTGACGTGATGCCCTGCAGAGGCATGAAACTTTGTTACAACCATCATCATCATCAGCAGCAGCAATAGCAGCAGCAACTTTAACCAATCCTCCACCATCAGCATGAAAACGTCTTGCAGAAAGACTGGGCTCATCATGTTCGGACCAACAAATACAGGAAAAATTTTTTGGGTACCGATAAATGAGTATTTAAAAATAACAAAGCCTGCCTTCAATGTTAGAATAAAGATGCTTGTGATGGAAAATGATGATGATGGTTTGCTGATACCAGAGGATTTTCTGGAAAAGACTGAGGAAACAATTCTGATAGCTTTACAAAACTTGTTGATAAATCACTCAGCATATAAATTCACCCCACAGATGTTTACTTAATACATCCAATGAGGATGAGATCGTTGTGGATGTGAAATCATTTAAGACTAAAATATTGTTTGTTTGTTAATCAAGGCGAAGAGTTGGCTACGATTTACGATGATATGTGCAACCATCTAAAGAAAAAGATGTCCAGGAGAGGGACAGTGGCTAATGAAGATATGCTGCTTGGAGTTGAATATTAACCAGTATCGGCCTACGAAGGGTTCATCATATATACCACTACCGAAGGCTCTACGAAACAATAATGTTTGCGTCAACGTAAAAAATTATGACGCCCTGCTACAAGTGGGCCATAATATCAGCCGTATACCCCACATCTGACCATATATACAGAGCTACCAGCTATCCTGTGAAAAATATTGAAGTCTCTATATTTTATTTGCAAATTTTGTTACGTTGCACTTTGGGGCTCTGACCTTCCTGCTTCCTGCAAAAAGGTGGTGACGGTGAGGCAGAAGGAGGATGAGGAGGCCACTCTTAGTGTTAGTCATGTAGAACCTTAGTTAGATAGTATATAGTATATAGTAAAGTTGAGTGTATTTTAAGTAGTCCTATTAGTAGTAGTGTACATAGACATATAACTTTAGCATTTTGTTATTATATACGTTGTATGTATAAGAGTAATTTAAAGAAATTTGTCATATATTCGGGGAAGATGCTAAAATATTTAGATGATAAAATATTTATGCAGAATTTAGTTGAGGATATTAATGAAATTTATAATAATAATATGTATATACTATAGATGTCTATGGCATCTCTACTCTCTTGAGTTCGGTAGAACTCAGACATCAGTCAGAGTGCATTCTATGTTATATTTGCGTAAAGGCATTGGGGGCAGATAAGATGGCTGATCATTGCCATTTAATGGGAGAATATAGAGGCCCAGCGCACCACTAGTGCAATTTGAAATAAAATTGCAAATTTCGTGCCTATATTCTTCTAGAATTTTTCTGGCAAAGACTGCCACTTGTTTATTAACGAACTAGATTTATTTATGTGGCGACATTAATGTTATCCCCTTAAATAAAGGGTTGTATATTTCTCTATCGAAGAGAATTTTCTTAAGCGAAAATAAGATCATAGAACTCAGGATCTTGGAATCTTTTCGCTTTATGGCTTCCAGTTTGGATGCATTGTTGTGTCCCTGTTGAAATATCTCTGTCGTGGGCTTCTCTGAAGTCCTTCCTTTTCCACTGTCCGTTTCGAATTAAAACACTTCAATTCTACTTTAATCACTTTATTAAAAATTACACTAGAGTTGCACACGGTTCGGAGCTCTGCTTCACTAATGACTACTCTTAACTGCTCATTTCTAGATTTCTACGCGGAAGCTTAAACATGGAAATAATAATAATACGCTAACTTTTGCAGAAAAGACCTGCCTCAACACCTGAGGGCAAGAGGGTGGTTCACTAGTTCCACGCCCAACAAGTGCAATACCGCTTCACCAGCGGCTAACGCGCGCTCGATCAATTGGCCTTGAAACAAGTTGCAATGCGGAATTAAACACTTAGTGCGATGGAATTTAAACGCTTAGTGCGACATCATTATGGTCGACCGAAAATGTATTCCGCGGAAGCAGCAACTCACAACATCCCTCCACCACTAAGGAAAGGAAAAATTAATATCGTGAAGCGATGTTAATTTTTCCTTTTATTACAATGTTTCTACTAGGTGGTCAACATTTTGATATTAGTCTTAATGCTATTTTATTTTATACTACAAATTTCTTAAGTGAAAACCATAATCGTTTCTTGTCTGGCCTCCCTTATACATGCTGATTGGATATGAAGATGACTTCTGCTGCTTCGGATTGTTAACTCGTCTTCCGGTGATGCTTTCTTAATTGACACGTTTCAGGGCACCGACATTTGAAGAAATGGTGTGCATCTGTATGACTGCATCTATTGGACATGTTCCTCGTAGTTTTGGTCTACTTTGAACGGAGTGACGTGGCTTTAGGTGGTTTTTCTCGTTTCCTCGGACGGCTGGGGTTGTGTGCGACGTTCTTGACTGTTTGGTGGACCTCCCATCTTGCTTGACGCTAATTGATCGAAGAAGCTCATATCTCGACTGTGGCTTTACGATTCTCATCTTCTTGTCTCACTTCTGGACGTTAGCTCCAATTTGCGACTATGATTGTAGTCAGATGTTAATTGTGGGGAGCACCTCAAAATAAAAACGTTTTAGCACGTCGACCTCGTTGACTAATGCTAGCGAGAAAACATCGCCATGGCCGTCTTTGCCTGACAGTGATATCCTTCACTTCTGTGATGATGCCGTACAACGTGATGGTTTGGAGAGGCAATTTCGATGTATCGCTCATATCTTGGAGTCCTTGATTAAACCGAAGCTGCAGGGTCGGTGTCGTTAATGTCTTATTCTATTAATGTCCTAATGTCCTTACACTTTTTATCTATGTTCTAATTTCAATTAGTTAAAATCTTATATTTTATTTCGTTTGATTGTATTTAATATATTAAGTCAAAGCCTGTAAAGCATTTTATTCCTTACTGTTTACGTTGCAGTAAATGTGAACATATTCATTTACATGTATGTATATCTAAGATGTGTGCGTATTTCCTATTAACATCTTTTTATAAACTTAATATTTATTTACCCATTCAGAGTAGAACATTTTTTCTTATCTAAAAAGTATTTCCCCCTTTTTTCAATATTTTTATTCTTATAATTTCCCGAGTATTTTTCAATCTTTCGTATTTACAGTTATTCCAACTATTTTCTATTTCAACCATTATTTGAACTCCCATTGTTATTATTCCAGGACTTCTATGTAATTACTTAATTATTATAATTTAGTTTAATAATTACTTCATTAGTTCAATTTTAATTTAATGCTTAGTCAATTTGAAGTAAATTTGAAATACTCTTCTAGTTGATTCCCCCTTACTAGACGCTTCCGTGTGCATTTAACATATGTATATACAAGTAACGGTAAACCAATTCCCGATGCCAAATATTGTCATGGCGTCCTTACACCATGTGACAAATCCGTCTACGAATTAATTACCCTAAAATTATTTCAACTTGGACTTCTGATAAATAGGATTAGGTCCAAGTAGGAATATAATTGAATTAAAACTAAGTTTATATTATTTCAACCATATGCATGTATTTGGAAACAATGTAAGCAACATAAACTTAATATATTGCCTTAACCAAGCCTAGATATATGGTTTAAATAAATTCGATAATTAATTAATACATTTTGTTAGTAAGCAAAGTAAGTAAGTAAGTGTCCGATTAGCTACAGAAAATTCCCGTTAAAAATATACTAGCCAAAACGGTTTTATATGGATGTGCAACTTTGGGCGTACTTACTTTTGCGGCGTCGCTGTTAATGGGATCCAGCCCTCTCTTTTCCGTCGTCCTGGCAAATACGGAATTTCCCTGTGCACCACCTACGACCGCCTTGAAATATACAATAATATATGTTATTTACGTTCCTTATTTCTCCCTATTTACTAACATCTGAATTCTTTGCTGAACTATTGTATGTGTTGAGTGTGGTTTTTCGGTTCCAATTTACTGCGTCCGTTACTATTTCTACTTTACTTGAATAGTTGTACTGTTTAAGCAAATTGTTATGGAATGGCTTATCCCTGTTCTTAATTTTTATAACTGTCGTGACTGAGCTTCTAATGCCTATCACCTCATATGGGCCTAACCATATCGGTGAAAATTTGTTTTTCCTAGTTTGGAACAGTTCCTAGCATTACTTTATCTCCAGCTGTAAAAATTACTGGGCTTAGCCTGTCATCGTACTGCCTTTTGGCCGCTTCTTTTGCACGTGTCTTATTTTGCCTAACCATCTTATGGGCCCTTTGTATTTGGAATTTCTGGACCTTGATGGGATCGTCCGCGTTATAGAGTGGGCCAAATTTTTTCTTTAAATTCGTTGGCATCTGCGCTTCCAATCCATACAATGTGCGAAAAGGGGTTTGTTAAGCTGTTGTATGCGGAGTGTGATTATGCACTTGCATTGCCGCTGATAACCACTGGTCCCAATTGGAACCGTCCTCTTTTGCAAAACTGCGCAAATACTCTGCCAATGGTCTATGGCTTCATTCTAAGGAACCATTGGCCTGTGGGTGGTACGGTGTTGTGTGTAACTTTTTAATTCCTAACAATTTCCATGTATCGGCAAATAATTTTGAAGTGAAGTTTGCACCGTTATCTATTACTAGAATTCCTGGAATTCCGTATCGCGTTATCACTTTGTCGTAGAAGGCTCTGGCTACGGTGCTTGCTTCTGCGTCAGGAATAGCTGTGCACGCTATAAATTTTGAAAAGTCGTCTTGAAATGTAAGAATGTACTTATTACCGGATACAATCTTCGGTAAAATACCTACAATGTCCATGTAAACCTTATCGAAGGTCCGCACTGGCGTTTCTGTTAATACTAGGGGCATTTCGTTAGTTTTGAACTTTTGTTCACCTTACATTTGGGACATGCTCTAACATATTCTTTTATCTGTTTCTGCATGCCTGGGGGAGTCTATACTGCCTCTGATTTATTGGAGCCTGTACAGCCCCCCTTGGAATTGTGTGTTTCAACACCGTTGTGCACGTTAAATTATCACTTCCATAGATTCCATTTCCTCCGGATTCAGGGTGGGGTTCTAGTATTATTTCTTTCCTCAAGGTCTCTAACCTTTCCTCCACATTTATACCTTCTATCTCTCCCACTCTACTTATCATACTAGCACGGGGTGTTTCAAACTCATTGAAACTAGAAAACCCTGGCCTAAAATCGCTGTTTATTTCTGTATCCTTTTTCGTTGAATTCAGTGTCGGAACGTAAATTACGTCCCCCTTTACTTTCGCTAAAATTTCCCCATATACATATACTCCCGAAACAATTTCCTGTATATGAACTACAATTTCTGGAATATTGGTTCTAATCCTAACTGGAACTGCTCTAATAGTTCTTGCCATTGCTTTCTAACTTTCATTATGTAAGATCTGATCCAGTTCTCCCCTTGAACGCATAACCAGCGCCTTAATATGTTTCTTATTTTCATCCATAAATGTTACTCGTTTACTAACTGTGTTTATAATCGACCGATTCCACAAATTGTCCCTACTAATTATGCCATCCGCTGGCACTCCCTGTCCAAGTGGCACTATGTGTAGCATTAAACAAAGGTGAATCATACCGCTAGGTTTGATCACTACGGAACCCTTCGTTGGTTCCATTTACCATATCCATTTACCTCGTTAGTGTTTACCGCCAATGATCAACTCAACGCGCTCTCCTTTACCAGGCTCGTGTCTGCTCCAGTATCTACTAATAGGATGAGTTTGCCACTTTTTGCACCTTCACATGATACTTTAATGAACACGTCATCTATAGTGTCTGGGCGAGCCTTCTGCCAGTTCAATAATGAATTAATTTGCCCCCTTCTTTCCGTTGTATTCCGTTTTAAATTATCGCCTTTACTTATCCCACTTTCTACCCTTGAAAAAAATTTTCTAACATCTAACGTCTTTTCGCCATGAAATCAACTTTGTCTTATTGCTATTTAAAAAATGCTCAGTACAATTAAAAACTTTTATTTTCTTTTCTTTAACTACATCTTTTATTATACCCAGAGACAATATGATTAAAACCAAATTTTTGTGCAATGCTGACCATAAATATTTTCAACACTCCCGCCTGCACTATCGATTCGCCCGTGATCGACTTCCTCGCAACGATCAGAGGAGGACGATTCAACAATCGTTTTCGATGTATGACTCGTCACCACGGTATGTGGCCTCGAGTTATTTTCCTTTTCGGGTTCCTAGCTTAGTGGCCTTGGCTGGGCCCTCGAGTTTCCCTGCGTTGTTCCTTGATATCTCTTGACGGGGCAATTTATTGCTATGTGTCCTGTGTTTTCACAACGGAAACACTTGATATCATCTCTCCTGCTTCCGTTTCCCCCATTACTCGTATTCCATCTACCCTCATTAGATTGTGTTTGATGTCTGCCACTACTTATGGCGTCGCTACTCTTTTTTCTCTGATCACCTACCTGACGTTCGGCTAAATTTCCTCTCGCCGGCTGTCCCAGTGGCTGACATCTCCAATTTAGTTCATGCCCATACATCATGCATTTCTCACAGAAAGGACTACTTTTCCTTATGAGACTTTTATATTACTTTTCCTTATGAGTATTTAGTTTCCGTGGGGCATCCATGGGCGCATGGCGTGCAGTCCTTTGGTTAATTTCTACCGTCCAGACCGGATTCATGCTTGGTAAAAGGTTTGGCTGGGCTCCGAGAGATCTGATGATGATCTCGTTTAGCTGTACTGCTTCCGCGATCAGACTCTCCTTGTTGGTGCCCAACATCTTCATCCTTATCGTTGGGTCTCTTAACCCCAACACGAATGTCCTCGCTAATGATTTGTTAATATCAATTTGCAGTCCATGATCCTGCGCCTAGGTATATTGGGATTTCGTAATGTCTTCCGCCTGTGTCCCTAGATTTAATAACCTTTCTCCGAACTCCACTATTTCTACCCCTGGGAGTTGGGACACTGTCTGTATTTCCGAGATTATTGTATCTAAAGATCTACACTTCAGATAGGACAGCTTTAAGGTACTGTATAGCTCTTCTGCGCTCGTTATTTTCTTTCCCATAATTAACCCGTAAGCGTTCCCATGAAGCCTTTGCTTCACACACGGTAAGAAATCACCTATTTCGGAATCCGATATTCCCCTCCTTGCGAGTTCACATCCCTCAATAAATTTATACACTTCATTCCTCAAATCAGGCGAACGGGTACCTGAGAAAAATGGTACTAATTTGTTTACATTTTTTGCAATTACTTCTATACTCATTTTTAAGCCTGTTTTACTCCTGATGATCTTTAAACCTGTTGCAGGTAGTGAAGGACGTCCAATCGGATTTTTGCACGGCAGTGTCTTATCTGCTAACAATTCTTCCTGTCGAAGGAGCATATTCTCTTCTTTAACTCCTCTGTTCTCTTATGAGCCTCTTCTAAGGAGTCAAAACTTTCCCTGCTTTTTTGGTTTAAAACTGTCGAGAGCAAATTTCCCGAAATTCCCTTTTTCTCAATCAACTTTTTCAATCTAAAATTTTCCTCTTCTAATTCCTTCACTAAAATCGCCTCAGTAGTATATATATGGCGTTTCTAATCCACAACAACAACAGGTAAAAGCATACATCCTCACAACAACAACAACAACAACAACAACAACAACAGGTAACAGCATACATCCTCACAACAACAACCTCACGGAGTTGCCAGATCGAAAATTTTGGTGGACGGAGTGGCCAGATCGAGGATTTTAAAAAGAAGTTATTTATTTTTTTTATTTTATTTATTTATTTATTTTTTTTAAATTTTTGTTTTAATTTTTAGGAATTTTTCGTGGGATTTTTTTTTCGACCAACAGCCCTGTTGGCGCATGCTAAGCATGCTAAGCACAGGCTGCCTAAGCATATGCTACGTAAGCAGAAGTAGTGTTGTAGTTGTTGTTTATTTAATTGCTTCGTTTTTGAGATGCTGTCCCAGAAGTATAGTAAAACTAATGTAAACATTAAGGGAGCGGTTCAAGCTGTGGCTCGCATCCACAGTCTGCAGCGCGGAGTTGTTATTGTAAGAAATATGATACTCGCCTTATTGTTCTTGTTGTTGTTGTTGTAGTTTTTATTTAATTGCTTGGTTTCGAATTTGCCAGGAATTAAATTAATGTAAACATTTTCGAAGAATGTGATAAAATTACGCGGAACTGAACCGAACATGATCGAACACAGAGACGGACCTCTTCGTTATCTAAATTTCACTTTTGTTGATATGTTCTTTTTTATCTTATAAGGGTTTCAGCTGGAGTATGAAAATGAATGTGCACTCATAAATTTTACATCTTACTGTTTTCTTAATTCTTGGAATTACCTTAATTGGAAAATACGGTATAAAACCGTAAGTAACGTGCGAGTTTTTTTTCACTTTATAAAATTATGTAAAAGAACAAATAGAAGTCAGTCAACAATCAACTATTAACTAAACAAGATGAATTACGTAAACATGACAACATTTTTAACTCCAGTTCATGAGTTTTTAGTAACTCACAGGGAAAATATACTGGAGGACCATTTTGATTACATTTTAACAGGCTATACAAAACTAACCAAATACAAAGATGCCTTTGCGATAGTCTCCACACATGGATGTCATTATACTACATGTAGTTGGTCTTCTAGTGAAACTGTGGATGGACCAGACACCTGCGTTTGATGCACTATAAATTAAACTATTACCAGAATAAATAAATTGATATCATTTTATGTAAGAATCTATAAATAAAAGGCGACATATTTATAAAATTATTTTATTTATTTATTTTTTTATTAAAATCTTTTTGACAATTTGTAAAATATATTTCGAGTAGTGGTTGCGATTGAGGAAAGTCGACCTGAATCTCCAAGCGAAAATTTTCTCCATCTTCCAACAGTTTTATTAAATAATAGTTGTCATTGCTGAATTCTGCTATGGTCGCATCACATATATCGTTGAATTTTTGTGGTTGGAAAACAACGCAATCTTTCAGCTCCATTAGTATGCGATCCCCAAACTTTGTTGTTGTTCTGCGAACATTTTTTATGGTGTAGAATCTGCGGGGTTCCATGTCCTTGACATGGAGGATATTTTTTTGGTTGAAGTTTCTTTTGATTGAAGTCCTTCACAGCAGCGTACGGGAGAGAAAAGTCAGTTTGTTGGAGCTGATTCATTTTACTAATATCATTTTATTAACTTTTGTAACAAATTCTTTTAAAAAAATTTTTTTAACGTTGACTGCACCTGACCAAAGTTACACAACGACTGAATATCTGGAACTAAAATGTAGTATTTATATAACGACTACATAAGCAGCGTGGAATATGTTGTTTACATAAGTACAGTACTCTTAAAAGTATATAAAAAAATACTTGAGAAATTTATCTTCACCACCATCAACATATTTTCAATATCGTCCAAATTCAACACACCATATAAATACTCCTTTATTCCTATTAAAAGTTTAATAAAAAGTATATATAATAAAAGTATATATATTTATTTTTTATTTATTATTTAACATATAAAGAAATTTTAGGCATAGATGACCACAGTTGTATGAATTATAGTCTTGATGTTGAGTGTAGTTGTAACGTACTCCTTCTCCCAAATAATTTATTATTTCATGTGGTGGTTGCAAGGTTCCAAAGCTATCAAAATATTTTTTGCAGTTCTTGTCTTTATAATATGCTACCCAATGAGTACCGGGGCCCTTTGATGTATCCAGATTAACGATTCCACATTCTTGATGACGAGGTCGTTTCGGGAGACTGTCTCGCATAAAAATACCTCTGAAATGTGGTAGATTCTTTGCATGTTTCATCAAGTCGACGTCTACTTTTTTGGGTAGATTCTTTAAGAGTTTGTTGGTTGTGAACTATAATTAAACCCAATCCTTTTCTGTATGGTTTCAAGTATAAGCGATTTCCCATGGCGATGGCTTCCATGGTCTTATTATGTCGATTCGCTTCCTCCAATTGTTGTCGAGCGGCTTTTGTATCATTAATTGCTTTTGCGTTTGAAGCTCCTCCAGATACTAAGCCTCCAACAGCTCCCCGAGCAGTTACAATGGGTACTAATGGTACCCTCCTACTTTAGGAACGGGTATAACGCGTGGAATGTTAACCATCGACTTCTTCCGTCCGAAAGAGTTTTTTACAACCTTCTGTGCGATTTTTATAGTACTGGTAATATCTTCTGGTTTTCGTTGTTTAATGATTTTCAATGCGTTTTTAACCGCTTGAGTAAATATTTTCTTGCTACATTTCTTTTTAACGTTTCTCTTAATTTTCTTAAGAGTTTTATTCATCGTGCTCCCCATGCCGAATTTTACTTTAGCTTTCATCGCGTTTGTAACTAAATATGCGTTTATTCGCTCACTGAATTTGTTGTCTTTTGATTTTACTCTCTGCCACGCCCTTTCAGCTAATATTTTATCTGCTTCGTGGCGCTTATTCAAGTCTCGAGTTTTATTGTTGTGGGCCTGGTTCAAGTGGCAGTGGCACGGTGGCAGCGGCTCAGCTCGCCGGCTAATGGGGGTGTTGTTGCCACCATAACCCACAGCAAAATTTCGTGCCAAAAATAAGTTGTTTTTTTTATATATATTGTAGTGATATGGGGGTGTTGTTGCCACCATAACCCACAGCAAAATTTCGTGCCAAAAATAAGTTGTTTTTTTTATATATATTGTAGTGATATGTACATAGCTATATGCATAAGTTGATAGTTTAAACCCTGTTAAGCTCTTGTGTAATAGGGCCCTTAGGTTAAGGGGAAGACAGCTGATGATAAAAAGGTCGAGCTGTCAAGCGGGGGATTTCCGGTCTCTTTTTGGTTCTGGACAGCAACGATAAAAGATCGTTTGTTAATTATTGAATCCGCTGCTTACTGAAATCCTTCAGAAGTGGGTTTTCGGGCAGCCTAAAAAGGTTTGTATTCGCGATGGAAAACGGACAACATACTTTTTACTCGCCAGACGCAGAAATTGATAAATTTCGGTTCGTCACCGTGGAACGGGTAGGCAAGCGTGATACGTATACTGGAAATGCCCAGAATGCAGTGATTCTGTCCGGCACCGCTTTAAATTCCGCCGACAAATTGGAGCCATTTCACACTACCACCGCCGCAGCCGCCGTCACTACCGCCGTCACCACCGCCGTCACCACCGCTGTCACCACCGTCGCCGGAAAAAATCCACCCGAAGCCTTATACGACACCACCTGCGCTGCTACGACCGACACTATATATCCAGCAGACGCCATCCTCTCAAATTGTATAGCCTCAACTGCAAACAATATTGCTGGTACTACACACGAACAGGCAGAGTTGGCGAACTTGCAACTACAAATTGAAATTCTTCGCAAAAAATTAGAGCTGCAGCAGCTTGCTCAAGTAATGCATGGACCTCAAGCACCAAAATTTGATTTCCATGCTCTCGAAGCTATAATTGAGCCTTTCAGTGGTGACTAGGCCACAAATGTGCGAAAATGGTTCGCCGATATGGAAGAAATTATTGACATGCAAACCGCCAGTGAGCACGATCGATTTTTTAGCTCACGACGTTTATTGACAGAGACTCCCAAACTTTTTGCCGGAACCATCATGGCTTGTACGTACGACCAACTGAAAGCTGAACTATTTCATGAATTTGGCCGACCAGTTTCGACAACAGAGGTGATCAGGTTACTCAAAAACCGTAAACTAAAGGCGGAAGAGAGTGTGAAGCGGTATATCTTCGCAATGCAGGAAATAGCAGCTCAGTCTAGCATACCCGAAAACGATTTGATCGATTTTATAATACAAGGCGTAAACGATAAATCCAACAACCTGGCTATTCTTATGAGTGCTAAAACCACCAGTGACTTAAAGCGGTTGGCAGAGCGGTATGAGCGAGTTCGTCCGGCAGAGACCAGTATCTAAATTTGGCCACTATCAGAGCCAATGCCAACAACCACAACGTCCACGTAACGCCTGTTTCACATGCCACCAACCAGGCCATGTGCACCAAGTTTGCCCGATGAAGAAGAAGCCACCAGGACTAGCTGCTGTTACAGATGTCGCCGCCGATGGATCTAGATGCGATGGGAATCTGAATATTGAATATCTTGAACCACACCAGATGGTAAGTGTTGCCTTCGAGTTAAGAAATAAGTGCACCGCAGTTAATGTTGTTTCACTTCTTGATTCGGGTAGCCCTAAAAGCTTCATTCGCCGCAACCTTGGTATGGGCAATTCTTACATACATACATTCGGAGTATTAACCTGTAAAATAAAATTCAAGAATATGGAAATATCTCATGATGTTTTTGTCGTGCCGGGTAGTGCAGCAGTACTCCCAGTAATAATTGGCCAAGATATTTTAATTTTTGTTTAGAATAAAAGAAAATAAAGAAACAAAACCAAACAACATTAAAAATGAATATAACAATACTATGTGTAGTGCACTTATTTTGTCGAATCATTCTAAAAATAATGGTGTAAGTCCAGCGCTCTACTCCGGAAAATTACTTTTGAATTGCAATTTGGGGATAATACACGAAGAGAAAAAAAAGAAGTTGAAATCGAGTGTCACGCGAATGAAAATTTTGAAAACCGAAATAAAACCAAAGAAGAAATTTCAGAAGTTCACGCGAGAGAGATAGCTGATAACGAAAATTTAGAAACTATGAAGTTAAATGAATATCTTCAGAAGGTAAATGCAAGCGATAGTTGAAAAAGTTACGGCGTTAGAGGAATTCGGGGAGCACTTAGGCGTTCAGCTGACGTATAATCAGGACCCTAGTGATTTTGCAGACCTTCTTCAAATTTCATGTGCATGTGAACCATGTGATTTCACAGATAAACTAACAATTAATGAATGTTTAACCGTGAATCAAATAGCAAGTATAGAAAAAACCATAAGCGATAAATATACTCATTCGCCAGTAGAACCAAAGACAACTGATTACAGCATGCAAATCCGATTACTGCATGACGGTCCGATTTACTGCACTTTTCGCCGCCTCTCTTTTAGGGAATGCAAAGAAGCTCGAAAAATTGTAGATAATCTGTTGAAGAAGAATATAATTAGGCCAAGCAATTCAACTTATGCATCTCCAATAGTTTTAGTTAAAAAGAAAAATGGGGAGACACGATTATGTGTAGATTTCCGAGCACTTAACAAGCTAACAGTTCGTGATAATTTTCCGTTGCCTCTCATCGAAGACTGTTTACAATATTTCGTCAATAAAAAGTACTTTAGTACACTAGATTTGAAAGATGGTTTTCACAATATAAAAGTTCACGAAGATTCTGTGAAATTCACTTCATTTGTAACGCCTTTTGGACAATACGAATATACCCGTGTGCCTTTCGGATTAAAAAATTCGCCCGCAGTCTTCCAAAGACGTATCATAATGGTCCTTAAACCTCTAATTGATAAAAGCCTCATCGTAGTATACTTAGACGACATCAGCATTGCAACATCTAACTTTCAAGAGCACCTTGAAATCTGAGGAACAGTACTAGAACTATTAAAAGAACCTAATTTAGAATTGAACCTTAAAAAATGTCGCTTTGCTTTTAAGGAAATAAATTACCTTGGCTACACAATAAACAAAAATGATATTAAGCCTAATGCTAAAGATCGATTTCATATGTTTCTAGATGGATTACCATTCACAATTGTAACAGACTGCGCAGCGCTATCGCAAACACTTAGTAAAAAAAACGTTAACTTACGTATAGCGAAATGGGCACTTTTATTAGAAAATTACAACTATAGAGTCCAACATAGACCAGGGGAAAAATTAGCTCATGCAGACGCCCTTAGTAGAGTCCAAATATCAGTAGCTGTAATATCTGAAGATATAGATCTCGCAATACAGATAGCCCAGGCTAGAGAAAAAAAACATAGAGCTTTTGCGAAATAGATTAGAACACGAAGATTTACCGAACTATGTTCATGAAAAAGGTTTAGTTTTTAAAACTGACAATGAACAACGACGTCAGCTACTAGTACCCAGAGAACTCGAAAAAACATTATGCGACTAATCCATGAAAAACATGGACCCTTGGGCAAAACGAAATGCGCAAAACAAATTAGAAAGCATTACTGGTTCAGCAATATGAAAAAAAAATTGAACCGATACATACGAAACTGTCTTAAATGTATTTATTACTCAGCACCTCATAGGAAAAAATCAGAGAAAGTTATACCAACTTCCGAAGACTTCGAGACCATTTGACACACTTCACATTGACCACTTCGGTCCTCTGCCATCAAACAGGTCGCGGCATAAAAATGTGTTTGTTGTAGTCGACGCATTCACAAAAGTTGTAAAACTCTATCACGTGAACACACCAGGAACAAAAGAAGCCTGCGAATCACTTCTTAAATATTTCTTATATTACAGTAGGCCCCACCGAATCATAAGTGACCGCGGCACTTGTTTTACTTCAGAAGAATTTAAAAATTTTACAGAAAGCAGAAATATAGGGCAGAAATATAGGGTTAAAGTTTCAGTAGGATCTCCTCAATCAAACGGCCAGGTAGAAAGGGTTAACAGGGATTTAAAAGCAATGCTTGCAAAATTAGCTGAATCGGCAGGTCATGATGATTGGGAAGCTAAGCTAATAGAAGTTGAATACGCATTTAATAATACAAATCACACGTCAACAAATATATCTCCTAGTAAACTTTTGTTTGGCGTTGAACAAAGAGGCAAAATTCTAGACGAAATAACAGAATATTTAGACTCGGAATATGGAAGCAAAGAAAACGTAAATCTAGAAGAATTAAGAGCCAGAGCATCCGAGGGAATACAAAATAGACAAGTAGCAACCTGCACCAGCATCTATCGTTTTCTTTTCTTTTATAAATCGTTTTCTTTCTTTTATAAATTGAAATTCAATGCTTTGCAACACAGATTGAGCTGAGCGATTCTCGTATTAGTTATTCCCAAATAAAATTACCACAGATGCGGGTTCCTTAGTTTTTTTGTTTTTTCTTTTTTTAAACCTTTTCTTTTTTTTTACTTTTTCTTTCTAGGTCCTTCTTCACTCTGATTTCACTCTGACTGACTCCACTGACTGCTACAAACGTTCTGACTTCACCCACCCCAGACACTTTCTAATCAACCAAAAACTCCCACTCTTCTCATGCACGTAACACGTACACTCGCACATACGCACTCAGCCACCTACTCACAACTTCTAAGCAGAAGGAGAGCGAAATTCTGCAGGGCCCACTCTTGTGCTGCTTAGCTAAGGTGAGCACAACAGGTAAGTACATACTTACAGCTAGACATAAAACACATCAACTTTACAAAGCTAAAAACTGAGAGCAGTGACCACACAAAAATCAAGGTCAGTTCTAACTTCTAGAACTTTCTTGATTAACGGATTACAGTGGACGAAAACAACGAAAATTGACACAAACAAGGTAAGCAGTAAAAAAAGCAAATAATCATATTGCCAAAACTAAACCTTAACACATATTAATATTACTTATATAATTTTTTTTTTCACTTGTGTGACAGCGGAACAGGCTCACACAACAGGCTCGAAGCCGCCGATGATGCTTGCAGCATGGAGCGTGTTCATAAAAAAATTATGTGAAGCCTGTTTCACTGCCCACTCGCACGTGTGGCCTCGACCCACACTCATGCTCTATGAATCTTTAGCTGAGCCAGCCAAAGAAAACTACTGCTACCTATCTCAAACAGGACGCAACACCCACTGCCCTCACCCAGCACACATAAAAATTGCACAGCTCCCCTGCCATTGCACTGGCCCATAAACCTAACTATCCTAAATATTGCACTACCCTACTTACAAATCTAGGCTTACTCAAATAAAATATCACAGATAGAATATCACTAGATCAAATGAATAGTCAAGCAAAATGTCACAGCAATAAATAAATAATAATGGTCAGTAAGAATTTACAAAAACGAGTCAAGAAATAAAATAAAATTAATATATAAATAAATAAATAAATGTATAATTACCAAAATAAATAAATAAATAAACAACACAAAATGACAAATAGTTACATCCACCTGACAAAATTTACATATAAACCCAAGGCGCGATTACCACAAAATTTACGACACAAACAAATCTTTAGCGTGGTATACGCTTAACCTCTTACCTCTTAACGTTCCCAGCTCATATAGCGAATTGCCAATCTTCTGGATAATGCATTTTACATTTTCTGGGGCCAACTTAGCATTGTAACCCTCCACTTGGTTACTTAGCTTGAAGTCGCGGCGGTATACAACTTGTCCAACATGAAAACATATATCCCTACTACGCGTGTTATACGCTCTTGCACTTCTCTCATGAGCTGACTTTAATGCTTCAAACACCTTTTGCCGGATCAACTGCTGCTTATCAGCCGGATGTGTTATGACACGCTCGTCATCCTTAATAGCATTGACCCTTCTCATGAGCTCATAGGCGCCTGCATGTTGTACCATCTGAGCCTCGAACACCGCGTAGTAGGGCACCATGCCAATTGAACGATGAACTACACTCCTTAGCGCAAAGGCCGCGTCACTAACATGTGCGTCCCAGTGGCGTTGGTCTTCCCCCACAAACAAACGCAACATCTCCAAGACTGATCGGTTAACCCGCTCAGAAGCGTTCGCCTGCGGAGAATAGACCCCGGTCCTCACATGCTTAACACCATACTTGGAAAATAACGACTTAAACGACTCGGACGCAAAGTGTTTGCCATTATCAGAATGGACAAAATCAGGGACGCCAAAGACATGAAACACACTACTTTCTAAGTACTTTACAACATTCACAGTAGTGGCTTGACGCATGGGTTGGAGGAAAACGAACTTTGAAAAATGGTCTAAACACACAAACAAAACAGTATTTCCATCCTTTGTTCTGGTATATGGACCCATGAAATCCATATAAAGACGCTGGAAGGGTCGTTCAGTGATATATTGTTTCCCCATCCGGGACGGCGCATAGCATTCGTGGCCTTACTTCCTTTGCATATATCACAGTTCTTAATCAAGAATTGCACATCTTTTACCATTCCCGGCCAATAATACTTTTGCCTTAACCGGGCCAGCGTCTTGTGTATTCCTCCATGTCCAGCGGAAGGAGAAGAATGACAGGCCTCCAAAAGCTCAGAACGCAGCTCAGTAGGTACCCACAGCTGCCAGGCATGGTCCTCCTGTACCACGTCCCAAACTCCGTCCGTCTGTACACGTAACCGTCCGAAACTAGTAGGTCAGGCAGTTGGTCCTGGTTCTTCGTAATGTTCTCCCTCAGGTCCTCATATTCCTGCGAAGAGAAAGCTGTTAGTTTTGAACTTTTGTTCACCTAACATTTGGGACATGCTCTAACATATTCTTTTATCTGTTTCTGCATGCCTGGGGGAGTCTATACTGCCTCTGATTTATTGGAGCCTGTACAGCCCCCCTTGGAATTGTGTGTTTCAACACACAATTATACCTCCTATCTCTCCCACTCTACTTATCATACTAGCACGGGGTGTTTCAAACTCATTGAAACTAGAAAACCCTGGCCTAAAATCGCTGTTTATTTCTGTATCCTTTTCCGTTGAATTCAGTATCGGAACGTAAACTACGTAAAACTTTACTTTCGCTAAAATTTCCCCATATACATATACTCCCGAAACAATTTCCTGTATATGAACTACAATTTCTGGAATATTGGTTCTAATCCTAACTGGAACTGCTCTAATAGTTCTTGCCATTGCTTTCTAACTTTCATTATGTAAGATCTGATCCAGTTCTCCCCTTGAACGCATAACCAGCGCCTCAATATGTTTCTTATTTTCATCCATAAATGTTACTCGTTTACTAACTGTGTTTATAATCGACCGATTCCACAAATTGTCCCTACTAATTATGCCATCCGCTGGCACTCCCTGTCCAAGTGGCACTATGTGTAGCATTAAACAAAGGTGAATCATACCGCTAGGTTTGATCACTACGGAACCCTTCGTTGGTTCTATTTACCATATCCATTTACCTCGTTAGTGTTTACCGTCAATGATCAACTCAACGCGCTCTCCTTTACCAGGCTCGTGTCTGCTCCAGTATCTACTAATAGGATGAGTTTGCCACTTTTTGCACCTTCACATGATACTTTAATGAACACGTCATCTATAGTGTCTGGGCGAGCCTTCTGCCAGTTCAATAATGAATTAATTTGCCCCCTTCTTTCCGTTGTATTCCGTTTTAAATTATCGCCTTTACTTATCCCACTTTCTACCCTTGAAAAAAATTTTCTAACATCTAACGTCTTTTCGCCATGAAATCAACTTTGTCTTATTCCTATTTAAAAAATGCTCAGTACAATTAAAAACTTTTATTTTCTTTTCTTTAACTACATCTTTTATTATACCCAGAGACAATATGATTAAAACCAAATTTTTGTGCAATGCTTACCATAAATATTTTCAACACTCCCGCCTGCACTATCGATTCGACCGTGATCGACTTCCTCGCAACGATCAGAGGAGGACGATTCAACAATCGTTTTCGATGTATGACTCGTCACCACGGTATGTGGCCTCGAGTTATTTTTCTTTTCGGGTTCCTAGCTTAGTAGCCTTGGCTGGGCCCTCGAGTTTCCCTGCGTTGTTCCTTGATATCTCTTGACGGGGCAATTTATTGCTATGTGTCCTGTGTTTTCACAACGGAAACACTTGATATCATCTCTCCTGCTTCCGTTTCCCCCATTACTCGTATTCCATCTACCCTCATTAGATTGTGTTTGATGTCTGCCACTACTTATGGCGTCGCTACTCTTTTTTCTCTGATCACCTACCTGACGTTCGGCTAAATTTCCTCTCGCCGGCTGTCCCAGTGGCTGACATCTCCAATTTAGTTCATGCCCATACATCATGCATTTCTCACAGAATGGACTACTTTTCCTTATGAGACTTTTATATTACTTTTCCTTATGAGTATTTAGTTTCCGTGGGGCATCCATGGGCGCATGGCGTGCAGTCCTTTGGTTAATTTCTACCGTCCAGACCGGATTCATGCTTGGTAAAAGGTTTGGCTGGGCTCCGAGAGATCTGATGATAGCTGTACTGCTTCCGCGATCAGACTCTCCTTGTTGGTGCCCAACATCTTCATCCTTATCGTTGGGTCTCTTAACCCCAACACGAATGTCCTCGCTAATGATTTGTTAATATCAATTTGCAGTCCATGATCCTGCGCCTAGGTATATTGGGATTTCGTAATGTCTTCCGGCTGTGTCCTTAGATTTAATAACCTTTCTCCGAACTCCACTATTTCTACCCCTGGGAGTTGGGACACTGTCTGTATTTTCGAGATTATTGTATCTAAAGATCTACACTTCAGATAGGACAGCTTTAAGGTACTGTATAGCTCTTCTGCGCTCGTTATTTTCTTTCCCCTAATTAACCCGTAAGCGTTCCCATGAAGCCTTTGCTTCACACACGGTAAGAAATCACCTATTTCGGAATCCGATATTCCCCTCCTTGCGAGTTCACATCCCTCAATAAATTTATACACTTCATTCCTCAAATCAGGCGAACGGGTACCTGAGAAAAATGGTACTAATTTGTTTACATTTTTTGCAATTACTTCTATACTCATTTTTAAGCCTGTTTTACTCCTGATGATCTTTAAACCTGTTGCAGGTAGTGAAGGACGTCCAATCGGATTTTTGCGCGGCAGTGTCTTATCTGCTAACAATTCTTCCTGTCGAAGGAGCATATTCTCTTCTTTAACTCCTCTGTTCTCTTATGAGCCTCTTCTAAGGAGTCAAAACTTTCCCTGCTTTTTTGGTTTAAAACTGTCGAGAGCAAATTTCCCGAAACTCCATTTTTCTCAATCAACTTTTTCAATCTAAAATTTTCCTCTTCTAATTCCTTCATTAAAATCGCCTCAGTAGTATATATATGGCGTTTCTAATCCACAACAACAACAGGTAAAAGCATACATCCTCACAACAACAACAACAAGAACAACAGGTAACAGCATACATCCTCACAACAGCAACCTCACGGAGTTGCCAGATCGAAAATTTTGGTGGACGGAGTTGCCCGATCGAGAATATTGGTGGACAGAGTGGCCAGATCGAGGATTTTGGTGGACAGAGTAGCCAGATCGAGGATTTTAAAAAAAAGTTATTTATTTTTTTTATTTTATTTATTTATTTATTTTTTTAAATTTTTGTTTTAATTTTTAGGAATTTTTCGTGGGATTTTTTTTTCGACCAACAGTCCTGTTGGCGCATGCTAAGCATGCTAAGCACAGGCTGCCTAAGCATATCTGCGTAAGCAGAAGTAGTGTTGTAGTTGTTGTTTATTTAATTGCTTCGTTTTTGAGATGCTGTCCCAGAAGTATAGTAAAACTAATGTAAACATTAAGGGATCGGTTCAAGCTGTGGCTCGCATCCACAGTCTGCAGCGCAGAGTTGTTATTGTAAGAAATATGATACTCGCCTTATTGTTCTTGTTGTTGTTGTTGTAGTTTTTATTTAATTGCTTGGTTTCGAATTTGCCAGGAATTAAATTAATGTAAACATTTTCGAAGAATGTGATAAAATTACGCGGAACTGAACCGAACATGATCGAACACAGAGACGGATCTCTTCGTTATCTAAATTTCACTTTTGTTGATATGTTCTTTTTTATCTTATAAGGGTTTCAGCTGGAGTATGAAAATAAATGTGCACTCATAAATTTTACATCTTACTGTTTTCTTAATTCTTGGAATTACCTTAATTGGAAAATACGGTATAAAACCGTAAGTAACGTGCGAGTTTTTTTTCACTTTATAAAATTATGTAAAAGAACAAATAGAAGTCAGTCAACAATCAACTATTAACTAAACAAGATGAATCACGTAAACATGACAACATTTTTAACTCGAGTTCATGAGTTTTTAGTAACTCACAGGGAAAATATACTGGAGGACCATTTTGATTACATTTTAACAGGCTATACAAAACTAACCAAATACAAAGATGCCTTTGCGATAGTCTCCACACATGGATGTCATTATACTACATGTAGTTGGTCTTCTAGTGAAACTGTGGATGGACCAGACACCTGCGTTTGATGCACTATAAATTTAACTATTACCAGAATAAATAAATTGATATCATTTTATGTAAGAATCTATAAATAAAAGGCGACATATTTATAAAATTATTTTATTTATTTATTTTTTTATTAAAATCTTTTTGACAATTTGTAAAATATGTTTCGAGTAGTGGTTGCGATTGAGGAAAGTCGACCTGAATCTCCAAGCGAAAATTTTCTCCATCTTCCAACAGTTTTATTAAATAATAGTTGTCATTGCTGAATTCTGCTATGGTCGCATCACATATATCGTTGAATTTTTGTGGTTGGAAAACAACGCAATCTTCCAGCTCCATTAGTATGCGATCCCCAAACTTTGTTGTTGTTCTGCGAACATTTTTTATGGTGTAGAATCTGCGGGGTTCCATGTCCTTGACATGGAGGATATTTTTTTGGTTGGAGTTCTTTTGATTGAAGTCCTTCACAGCAGCGTACGGGAGAGAAAAGTCAGTTTGTTGGAGCTGATTTATTTTACTAATATTATTTTATTAACTTGTGTAACAAATTCTTTTAAAAAAATTTTTTTAACGTTGACTGCACCTGACCAAAGTTACACAAAGACTGAATATCTGGAACTAAAATGTAGTATTTATATAACGACTATATAAGCAGCGTGGAATATGTTGTTTACATAAGTACAGTACTCTTAAAAGTATATAAAAAAATACTTGAGAAATTTATCTTCACCACCATCAACATATTTTCAATATCGTCCAAATTCAACACACCATATAAATACTCCTTTATTCCTATTAAAAGTTTAATAAAAAGTATATATAATAAAAGTATATATCTTTATTTTTTATTTATTATTTAACATATAAAGAAATTTTAGGCATAGATGACCACAGTTGTATGAATTATAGTCTTGATGTTGAGTGTAGTTGTAACGTACTCCTTCTCCCAAATAATTTATTATTTCATGTGGTGGTTGCAAGGTTCCAAAGCTATCAAAATATTTTTTGCAGTTCTTGTCTTTATAATATGCTACCCAATGAGTACCGGGGCCCTTTGATGTATCCAGATTAACGATTCCACATTCTTGATGACGAGGTCGTTTCGGGAGACTGTCTCGCATAAAAATACCTCTGAAATGTGGTAGATTCTTTGCATGTTTCATCAAGTCGACGTCTACTTTTTTGGGTAGATTCTTTAAGAGTTTTTTGGTTGTGAACTATAATTAAACCCAATCCTTTTCTGTATGGTTTCAAGTATAAGCGATTTCCCATGGCGATGGCTTCCATGGTCTTATTATGTCGATTCGCTTCCTCCAATTGTTGTCGAGCGGCTTTTGTATCATTAATTGCTTTTGCGTTTGAAGCTCCTCCAGATACTAAGCCTCCAACAGCTCCCCGAGCAGTTAAAATGGGTACTAATGGTACTCTCCTACTTTAGGAACGGGTATAACGCGTGGAATGTTAACCATCGACTTCTTCCGTCCGAAAGAGTTTTTTACAACCTTCTGTGCGATTTTTATAGTACTGGTAATATCTTCTGGTTTTCGTTGTTTAATGATTTTCAATGCGTTTTTAACCGCTTGAGTAAATATTTTCTTGCTACATTTCTTTTTAACGTTTCTCTTAATTTTCTTAAGAGTTTTATTCATCGTGCTCCCCATGCCGAATTTTACTTTAGCTTTCATCGCGTTTGTAACTAAGTATGCGTTTATTCGCTCACTGAATTTGTTGTCTTTTGATTTTACTCTCTGCCACGCCCTTTCAGCTAATATTTTATCTGCTTCGCGGCGCTTATTCAAGTCTCGAGTTTTATTGTTGTGGGCCTGGTTCAAGTGGCAGTGGCACGGTGGCAGCGGCTCAGCTCGCCGGCTAATGGGGGTGTTGTTGCCACCATAACCCACAGCAAAATTTCGTGCCAAAAATAAGTTGTTTTTTTTATATATATTGTAGTGATATGTACATAGCTATATGCATAAGTTGATAGTTTAAACCCTGTTAAGCTCTTGTGTAATAGGGCCCTTAGGTTAAGGGGAAGACAGCTGATGATAAAAAGGTCGAGCTGTCAAGCGGGGGATTTCCGGTCTCTTTTTGGTTCTGGACAGCAACGATAAAAGATCGTTTGTTAATTATTGAATCAGCTGCTTACTGAAATCCTTCAGAAGTGGGTTTTCGGGCAGCCTAAAAAGTTTTTTATTCGCGATGGAAAACGGACAACATACTTTTTACTCGCCAGACGCAGAAATTGATAAATTTCGGTTCGTCACCGTGGAACGGGTAGGCAAGCGTGATACGTATACTGGAAATGCCCAGAATGCAGTGATTCTGTCCGGCACCGCTTTAAATTCCGCCGACAAATTGGAGCCATTTCACACTACCACCGCCGCAGCCGCCGTCACTACCGCCGTCACCACCGCCGTCACCACCGCCGTCACCACCGCTGTCACCACCGTCGCCGGAAAAAATCCACCCGAAGCCTTATACGACACCACCTGCGCTGCTACGACCGACACTATATATCCAGCGGACGCCATCCTCTCAAATTGTATAGCCTCAACTGCAAACAATATTGCTGGTACTACACACGAACAGGCAGAGTTGGCGAACTTGCAACTACAAATTGAAATTCTTCGCAAAAAATTAGAGCTGCAGCAGCTTGCTCAAGTAATGCATGGACCTCAAGCACCAAAATTTGATTTCCATGCTCTCGAAGCTATAATTGAGCCTTTCAGTGGTGACTAGGCCACAAATGTGCGAAAATGGTTCGCCGATATGGAAGAAATTTTTGACATGCAAACCGCCAGTGAGCACGATCGATTTTTTAGCTCACGACGTTTATTGACAGAGACTCCCAAACTTTTTGCCGGAACCATCATGGCTCGTACGTACGACCAACTGAAAGCTGAACTAATTCATGAATTTGGCCGACCAGTTTCGACAACAGAGGTGATCAGGTTACTCAAAAACCGTAAACTAAAGGCGGAAGAGAGTGTGAAGCGGTATATCTTTGCAATGCAGGAAATAGCAGCTCAGTCTAGCATACCCGAAGACGATTTGATCGATTTTATAATACAAGGCGTAAACGATAAATCCAACAACCTGGCTATTCTTATGAGTGCTAAAACCACCAGTGACTTAAAGCGGTTGGCAGAGCGGTATGAGCGAGTTCGTCCGGCAGAGGCAAATCGACCAAAAGCAACAGCAAGCGCAAAACTAACTTCAACTCCGGACATCGAGCAAATCAGATGTTATAATTGCTCTAAATTTGGCCACTATCAGAGCCAATGCCAACAACCACAACGTCCACGTAACGCCTGTTTCACATGCCACCAACCAGGACATGTGCACCAAGTTTGCCCGATGAAGAAGAAGCCACCAGGACTAGCTGCTGTTACAGATGTCGCCGCCGATGGATCTAGATGCGATGGGAATCAGAATATTGAATATCTTGAACCACACCAGATGGTAAGTGTTGCCTTCGAGTTAAGAAATAAGTGCACCGCAGTTAATGTTGTTTCTCTTCTTGATTCGGGTAGCCCTAAAAGCTTCATTCGCCGCAACCTTGGTATGGGCAATTCTTACATACATACATTCGGAGTATTAACCTGTAAAATAAAATTCAAGAATATGGAAATATCTCATGATGTTTTTGTCGTGCCGGGTAGTGCAGCAGTACTCCCAGTAATAATTGGCCAAGATATTTTAATTTTTGTTTAGAATAAAAGAAAATAAAGAAACAAAACCAAACAACATTAAAAATGAATATAACAATACTATGTGTAGTGCACTTATTTTGTCGAATCATTCTAAAAATAATGGTGTAAGTCCAGCGCTCTACTCCGGAAAATTACTTTTGAATCGCAATTTGGGGATAATACACGAAGAGAAAAAAAAAGAAGTTGAAATCGAGTGTCACGCGAATGAAAATTTTGAAAACCGAAATAAAACCAAAGAAGAAATTTCAGAAGTTCACGCGAGAGAGATAGCTGATAACGAAAATTTAGAAACTATGAAGTTAAATGAATATCTTCAGAAGGTAAATGCAAGCGATAGTTGAAAAAGTTACGGCGTTAGAGGAATTCGGGGAGCACTTAGGGTTTCAGCTGACGTATAATCAGGACCCTAGTGATTTTGCAGACCTTCTTCAAATTTCATGTGCATGTGAACCATGTGATTTCACAGATAAACTAACAATTAATGAATGTTTAACCGTGAATCAAATAGCAAGTATAGAAAAAACCATAAGCGATAAATATACTCATTCGCCAGTAGAACCAAAGACAACTGATTACAGCATGCAAATCCGATTACTGCATGACGGTCCGATTTACTGCACTTTTCGCCGCCTCTCTTTTAGGGAATGCAAAGAAGCTCGAAAAATTGTAGATAATCTGTTGAAGAAGAATATAATTAGGCCAAGCAATTCAACTTATGCATCTCCAATAGTTTTAGTTAAAAAGAAAAATGGGGAGACACGATTATGTGTAGATTTCCGAGCACTTAACAAGCTAACAGTTCGTGATAATTTTCCGCTGCCTCTCATCGAAGACTGTTTACAATATTTCGTCAATAAAAAGTACTTTAGTACACTAGATTTGAAAGATGGTTTTCACAATATAAAAGTTCACGAAGATTCTGTGAAATTCACTTCATTTGTAACGCCTTTTGGACAATACGAATATACCCGTGTGCCTTTCGGATTAAAAAATTCGCCCGCAGTCTTCCAAAGACGTATCATAATGGTCCTTAAACCTCTAATTGATAAAAGCCTCATCGTGGTATACTTAGACGACATCAGCATTGCAACATCTAACTTTCAAGAGCACCTTGAAATCTGAGGAACAGTACTAGAACTATTAAAAGAACCTAATTTAGAATTGAACCTTAAAAAATGTCGCTTTGCTTTTAAGGAAATAAATTACCTTGGCTACACAATAAACAAAAATGATATTAAGCCTAATGCTAAAGATCGATTTCATATGTTTCTAGATGGATTACCATTCACAATTGTAACAGACTGCGCAGCGCTATCGCAAACACTTAGTAAAAAAAACGTTAACTTACGTATAGCGAAATGGGCACTTTTATTAGAAAATTACAACTATAAAGTCCAACATAGACCAGGGGAAAAATTAGCTCATGCAGACGCCCTTAGTAGAGTCCAAATATCAGTAGCTGTAATATCTGAAGATATAGATCTCGCAATACAGATAGCCCAGGCTAGAGAAAAAAAACATAGAGCTTTTGCGAAATAGATTAGAACACGAAGATTTACCGAACTATGTTCATGAAAAAGGTTTAGTTTTTAAAACTGACAATGAACAACGACGTCAGCTACTAGTACCCAGAGAACTCGAAAAAACATTATGCGACTAATCCATGAAAAACATGGACACTTGGGCAAAACGAAATGCGCAAAACAAATTAGAAAGCATTACTGGTTCAGCAATATGAAAAAAAAATTGAACCGATACATACGAAACTGTCTTAAATGTATTTATTACTCAGCACCTCATAGGAAAAAATCAGAGAAAGTTATACCAACTTCCGAAGACTTCGAGACCATTTGACACACTTCACATTGACCACTTCGGTCCTCTGCCATCAAACAGGTCGCGGCATAAAAATGTGTTTGTTGTAGTCGACGCATTCACAAAAGTTGTAAAACTCTATCACGTGAACACACCAGGAACAAAAGAAGCCTGCGAATCACTTCTTAAATATTTCTTATATTACAGTAGGCCCCGCCGAATCATAAGTGACCGCGGCACTTGTTTTACTTCAGAAGAATTTAAAAATTTTACAGAAAGCAGAAATATAGGGCAGAAATATAGGGTTAAAGTTTCAGTAGGATCTCCTCAATCAAACGGCCAGGTAGAAAGGGTTAACAGGGATTTAAAAGCAATGCTTGCAAAATTAGCTGAATCGGCAGGTCATGATGATTGGGAAGCTAAGCTAATAGAAGTTGAATACGCATTTAATAATACAAATCACACGTCAACAAATATATCTCCTAGTAAACTTTTGTTTGGCGTTGAACAAAGAGGCAAAATTCTAGACGAAATAACAGAATATTTAGACTCGGAATATGGAAGCAAAGAAAACGTAAATCTAGAAGAATTAAGAGCCAGAGCATCCGAGGGAATACAAAATAGACAAGTAGCAACCTGCACCAGCATCTATCGTTTTCTTTTCTTTTATAAATTAAATTTCAGCCTGCACCAGCATCCATCGTTTTCTTTCTTTTATAAATTGAAATTCAATGCTTTGCAACACAGATTGAGCTGAGCGATTCTCGTATTAGTTATTCCCAAATAAAATTACCACAGATGCGGGTTCCTTAGTTTTTTTGTTTTTTCTTTTTTTAAACCTTTTCTTTTTTTTTACTTTTTCTTTCTAGGTCCTCGTTCACTCTGATTTCACTCTGACTGACTCCACTGACTGCTACAAACGTTCTGACTTCACCCACCCCAGACACTTTCTAATCAACCAAAAACTCCCACTCTTCTCATGCACGTAACACGTACACTCGCACATACGCACTCAGCCACCTACTCACAACTTCTAAGCAGAAGGAGAGCGAAATTCTGCAGGGCCCACTCTTGTGCTGCTTAGCTAAGGTGAGCACAACAGGTAGGTACATACTTACAGCTAGACATAAAACACATCAACTTTACAAAGCTAAAAACTGAGAGCAGTGACCACACAAAAATCAAGGTCAGTTCTAACTTCTAGAACTTTCTTGATTAACGGATTACAGTGGACGAAAACAACGAAAATTGACACAAACAAGGTAAGCAGTAAAAAAAAAACAAATAATCATGTTGCCAAAACTAAACCTTAACACATATTAATATTACTTATATAATTTTTTTTTCACTTGTGTGACAGCGGAACAGGCTCACACAACAGGCTCGAAGCCGCCGATGATGCTTGCAGCATGGAGCGTGTTCATAAAAAAATTATGTGAAGCCTGTTTCACTGCCCACTCGCACGTGTGGCCTCGACCCACACTCATGCTCTATGAATCTTTAGCTGAGCTAGCCAAAGAAAACTACTGCTACCTATCTCAAACAGGACGCAACACCCACTGCCCTCACCCAGCACACATAAAAATTGCACAGCTCCCCTGCCATTGCACTGGCCCATAAACCTAACTATCCTAAATATTGCACTACCCTACTTACAAATCTAGGCTTACTCAAATAAAATATCACAGATAGAATATCACTAGATCAAATGAATAGTCAAGCAAAATGTCACAGCAATAAATAAATAATAATGGTCAGTAAGAATTTACAAAAACGAGTCAAGAAATAAAATAAAATTAATATATAAATAAATAAATAAATGTATAATTATATATAAATAAATAAATAAATGTATAATTACCAAAATAAATAAATAAATAAACAACACAAAATGACAAATAGTTACATCCACCTGACAAAATTTACATATAAACCCAAGGCGCGATTACCACAAAATTTACGACACAAACAAATCTTTAGCGTGGTATACGCCTAACCTCTTACCTCTTAACGTTCCCAGCTCATATAGCGAATTGCCAATCTTCTGGATAATGCATTTTACATTTTCTGGGGCCAACTTGGCATTGTAACCCTCCACTTGGTTACTTAGCTTGAAGTCGCGGCGGTATACAACTTGTCCAACATGAAAACATATATCCCTACTACGCGTGTTATACGCTCTTGCACTTTTCTCATGAGCTGACTTTAATGCTTCAAACACCTTTTGCCGGATCAACTGCTGCTTATCAGCCGGATGTGTTATGACACGCTCGTCATCCTTAATAGCATTGACCCTTCTCATGAGCTCATAGGCGCCTGCATGTTGTACCATCTGAGCCTCGAACACCGCGTAGTAGGGCACCATGCCAATTGAACGATGAACTACACTCCTTAGCGCAAAGGCCGCGTCACTAACATGTGCGTCCCAGTGGCGTTGGTCTTCCCCCACAAACGAACGCAACATCTCCAAGACTGATCGGTTAACCCGCTCAGAAGCATTCGCCTGCGGAGAATAGACCCCGGTCCTCACATGCTTAACACCATACTTGGAAAATAACGACTTAAACGACTCGGACGCAAAATGTTTGCCATTATCAGAATGGACAAACTCAGGGACGCCAAAGACATGAAACACACTACTTTCTAAGTACTTTACAACATTCACAGTAGTGGCTTGACGCATGGGTTGGAGGAAAACGAACTTTGAAAAATGGTCTAAACACACAAACAAAACAGTATTTCCATCCTTTGTTCTGGTATATGGACCCATGAAATCCATATAAAGACGCTGGAAGGGTCGTTCAGTGATATATTGTTTCCCCATCCGGGACGGCGCATAGCATTCGTGGCCTTACTTCCTTTGCATATATCACACTTCTTAATCAAGAATTGCACATCTTTTACCATTCCCGGCCAATAATACTTTTGCCTTAACCGGGCCAGCGTCTTGTGTATTCCTCCATGTCCAGCGGAAGGAGAAGAATGACAGGCCTCCAAAAGCTCAGAACGCAGCTCAGTAGGTACCCACAGCTGCCAGGCATGGTCCTCCTGTACCACGTCCCAAACTCCGTCCGTCTGTACACGTAACCGTCCGAAACTAGTAGGTCAGGCAGTTGGTCCTGGTTCTTCGTAATGTTCTCCCTCAGGTCCTCATATTCCTGCGAAGAGAAAGCTGTTAGTTTTGAACTTTTGTTCACCTAACATTTGGGACATGCTCTAACATATTCTTTTATCTGTTTCTGCATGCCTGGGGGAGTCTATACTGCCTCTGATTTATTGGAGCCTGTACAGCCCCCCTTGGAATTGTGTGTTTCAACACCGTTATGCACGTGAAATTATCACTTCCATAGATTCCATTTCCTCCGGATTCAGGGTGGGGTCTAGTATTATTTCTTTCCTCAAGGTCTCTAACCTTTCCTCCACATTTATACCTTCTATCTCTCCCACTCTACTTATCATACTAGCACGGGGTGTTTCAAACTCATTGAAACTAGAAAACCCTGGCCTAAAATCGCTGTTTATTTCTGTATCCTTTTCCGTTGAATTCAGTATCGGAACGTAAACTACGTCCCCCTTTACTTTCGCTAAAATTTCCCCCTATACATATACTCCCGAAACAATTTCCTGTATATGAACTACAATTTCTGGAATATTGGTTCTAATCCTAACTGGAACTGCTCTAATAGTTCTTGCCATTGCTTTCTAACTTTCATTATGTAAGATCTGATCCAGTTCTCCCCTTGAACGCATAACCAGCGCCTCAATATGTTTCTTATTTTCATCCATAAATGTTACTCGTTTACTAACTGTGTTTATAATCGACCGATTCCACAAATTGTCCCTACTAATTATGCCGTCCGCTGGCACTCCCTGTCCAAGTGGCACTATGTGTAGCATTAAACAAAGGTGAATCATACCGCTAGGTTTGATCACTACGGAACCCTTCGTTGGTTCCATTTATCATATCCATTTACCTCGTTAGTGTTTACCGTCAATGATCAACTCAACGCGCTCTCCTTTACCAGGCTCGTGTCTGCTCCAGTATCTACTAATAGGATGAGTTTGCCACTTTTTGCACCTTCACATGATACTTTAATGAACACGTCATCTATAGTGTCTGGGCGAGCCTTCTGCCAGTTCAATAATGAATTAATTTGCCCCCTTCTTTCCGTTGTATTCCGTTTTAAATTATCGCCTTTACTTATCCCACTTTCTACCCTTGAAAAAAATTTTCTAACATCTAACGTCTTTTCGCCATGAAATCAACTTTGTCTTATTGCTATTTAAAAAATGCTCAGTACAATTAAAAACTTTTATTTTCTTTTCTTTAACTACATCTTTTATTATACCCAGAGACAATATGATTAAAACCAAATTTTTGTGCAATGCTTACCATAAATATTTTCAACACTCCCGCCTGCACTATCGATTCGCCCGTGATCGACTTCCTCGCAACGATCAGAGGAGGACGATTCAACAATCGTTTTCGATGACTCGTCACCACGGTATGTGGCCTCGAGATATTTTTCTTTTCGGGTTCCTAGCTTAGTGGCCTTGGCTGGGCCCTAGAGTTTCCCTGCGTTGTTCCTTGATATCTCTTGACGGGGCAATTTATTGCTATGTGTCCTGTGTTTTCACAACGGAAACACTTGATATCATCTCTCCTGCTTCCGTTTCCCCCATTACTCGTATTCCATCTACCCTCATTAGATTGTGTTTGATGTCTGCCACTACTTATGGCGTCGCTACTCTTTTTTCTCTGATCACCTACCTGACGTTCGGCTAAATTTCCTCTCGCCGGCTGTCCCAGTGGCTGACATCTCCAATTTAGTTCATGCCCATACATCATGCATTTCTCACAGAATGGACTACTTTTCCTTATGAGACTTTTATATTACTTTTCCTTATGAGTATTTAGTTTCCGTGGGGCATCCATGGGCGCATGGCGTGCAGTCCTTTGGTTAATTTCTACCGTCCAGACCGGATACATGCTTGGTAAAAGGTTTGGCTGGGCTCCGAGAGATCTGATGATGATCTCGTTTAGCTGTACTGCTTCCGCGATCAGACTCTCCTTGTTGGTGCCCAACATCTTCATCCTTATCGTTGGGTTTCTTAACCCCAACACGAATGTCCTCGCTAATGATTTGTTAATATCAATTTGCAGTCCATGATCCTGCGCCTAGGTATATTGGGATTTCGTAATGTCTTCCGCCTGTGTCCCTAGATTTAATAACCTTTCTCCGAACTCCACTATTTCTACCCCCGGGAGTTGGGACACTGTCTGTATTTCCGAGATTATTGTATCTAAAGATCTACACTTCAGATAGGACAGCTTTAAGGTACTGTATAGCTCTTCTGCGCTCGTTATTTTCTTTCCCCTAATTAACCCGTAAGCGTTCCCATGAAGCCTTTGCTTCACACACGGTAAGAAATCACCTATTTCGGAATCCGATATTCCCCTCCTTGCGAGTTCACATCCCTCAATAAATTTATACACTTCATTCCTCAAATCAGGCGAACGTGTACCTGAGGAAAATGGTACTAATTTGTTTACATTTTTTGCAATTACTTCTATACTCATTTTTAAGCCTGTTTTACTCCTGATGATCTTTAAACCTGTTGCAGGTAGTGAAGGACGTCCAATCGGATTTTTGCGCGGCAGTGTCTTATCTGCTAACAATTCTTCCTGTCGAAGGAGCATATTCTCTTCTTTAACTCCTCTGTTCTCTTATGAGCCTCTTCTAAGGAGTCAAAACTTTCCCTGCTTTTTTGGTTTAAAACTGTCGAGAGCAAATTTCCCGAAACTCCCTTTTTCTCAATCAACTTTTTCAATCTAAAATTTTCCTCTTCTAATTCCTTCACTAAAATCGCCTCAGTAGTATATATATGGCGTTTCTAATCCACAACAACAACAGGTAAAAGCATACATCCTCACAACAACAACAACAACAACAACAACAACAACAACAGGTAACAGCATACATCCTCACAACAACAACCTCACGGAGTTGCCAGATCGAAAATTTTGGTGGACGGAGTTGCCCGATCGAGAATATTGGTGGACAGAGTGGCCAGATCGAGGATTTTGGTGGACAGAGTGGCCAGATCGAGGATTTTAAAAAAAGTTATTTATTTTTTTTATTTTATTTATTTATTTATTTTTTTTAAATTTTTTTTTTAATTTTTAGGAATTTTTCGTGGGATTTTTTTTTTCGACCAACAGCCCTGTTGGCGCATGCTAAGCACAGGCTGCCTAAGCATATGCTGCGTAAGCAGAAGTAGTGTTGTAGTTGTTGTTTATTTAATTGCTTCGTTTTTGAGATGCTGTCCCAGAAGTATAGTAAAACTAATGTAAACATTAAGGGAGCGGTTCAAGCTGTGGCTCGCATCCACAGTCTGCAGCGCGGAGTTGTTATTGTAAGAAATATGATACTCGCCTTATTGTTCTTGTTGTTGTTGTTGTAGTTTTTATTTAATTGCTTGGTTTCGAATTTGCCAGGAATTAAATTAATGTAAACATTTTCGAAGAATGTGATAAAATTACGCGGAACTGAACCGAACATGATCGAACACAGAGACGGATCTCTTCGTTATCTAAATTTCACTTTTGTTGATATGTTCTTTTTTATCTTATAAGGGTTTCAGCTGGAGTATGAAAATGAATGTGCACTCATAAATTTTACATCTTACTGTTTTCTTAATTCTTGGAATTACCTTAATTGGAAAATACGGTATAAAACCGTAAGTAACGTGCGAGTTTTTTTTCACTTTATAAAATTATGTAAAAGAACAAATAGAAGTCAGTCAACAATCAACTATTAACTAAACAAGATGAATCACGTAAACATGACAACATTTTTAACTCGAGTTCATGAGTTTTTAGTAACTCACAGGGAAAATATACTGGAGGACCATTTTGATTACATTTTAACAGGCTATACAAAACTAACCAAATACAAAGATGCCTTTGCGATAGTCTCCACACATGGATGTCATTATACTACATGTAGTTGGTCTTCTAGTGAAACTGTGGATGGACCAGACACCTGCGTTTGATGCACTATAAATTTAACTATTACCAGAATAAATAAATTGATATCATTTTATGTAAGAATCTATAAATAAAAGGCGACATATTTATAAAATTATTTTATTTATTTATTTTTTTATTAAAATCTTTTTGACAATTTGTAAAATATGTTTCGAGTAGTGGTTGCGATTGAGGAAAGTCGACCTGAATCTCCAAGCGAAAATTTTCTCCATCTTCCAACAGTTTTATTAAATAATAGTTGTCATTGCTGAATTCTGCTATGGTCGCATCACATATATCGTTGAATTTTTGTGGTTGGAAAACAACGCAATCTTCCAGCTCCATTAGTATGCGATCCCCAAACTTTGTTGTTGTTCTGCGAACATTTTTTATGGTGTAGAATCTGCGGGGTTCCATGTCCTTGACATGGAGGATATTTTTTTGGTTGAAGTTCTTTTGATTGAAGTCCTTCACAGCAGCGTACGGGAGAGAAAAGTCAGTTTGTTGGAGCTGATTCATTTTACTAATATTATTTTATTAACTTTTGTAACAAATTCTTTTAAAAAAATTTTTTTAACGTTGACTGCACCTGACCAAAGTTACACAAAGACTGAATATCTGGAACTAAAATGTAGTATTTATATAACGACTACATAAGCAGCGTGGAATATGTTGTTTACATAAGTACAGTACTCTTAAAAGTATATAAAAAAATACTTGAGAAATTTATCTTCACCACCATCAACATATTTTCAATATCGTCCAAATTCAACACACCATATAAATACTCCTTTATTCCTATTAAAAGTTTAATAAAAAGTATATATAATAAAAGTATATATATTTATTTTTTATTTATTATTTAACATATAAAGAAATTTTAGGCATAGATGACCACAGTTGTATGAATTATAGTCTTGATGTTGAGTGTAGTTGTAACGTACTCCTTCTCCCAAATAATTTATTATTTCATGTGGTGGTTGCAAGGTTCCAAAGCTATCAAAATATTTTTTGCAGTTCTTGTCTTTATAATATGCTACCCAATGAGTACCGGGGCCCTTTGATGTATCCAGATTAACGATTCCACATTCTTGATGACGAGGTCGTTTCGGGAGAGTGTCTCGCATAAAAATACCTCTGAAATGTGGTAGATTCTTTGCATGTTTCATCAAGCCGACGTCTACTTTTTTGGGTAGATTCTTTAAGAGTTTTTTGGTTGTGAACTATAATTAAACCCAATCCTTTTCTGTATGGTTTCAAGTATAAGCGATTTCCCATGGCGATGGCTTCCATGGTCTTATTATGTCGATTCGCTTCCTCCAATTGTTGTCGAGCGGCTTTTGTATCATTAATTGCTTTTGCGTTTGAAGCTCCTCCAGATACTAAGCCTCCAACAGCTCCCCGAGCAGTTAAAATGGGTACTAATGGTACTCTCCTACTTTAGGAACGGGTATAACGCGTGGAATGTTAACCATCGACTTCTTCCGTCCGAAAGAGTTTTTTACAACCTTCTGTGCGATTTTTATAGTACTGGTAATATCTTCTGGTTTTCGTTGTTTAATGATTTTCAATGCGTTTTTAACCGCTTGAGTAAATATTTTCTTGCTACATTTCTTTTTAACGTTTCTCTTAATTTTCTTAAGAGTTTTATTCATCGTGCTCCCCATGCCGAATTTTACTTTAGCTTTCATCGCGTTTGTAACTAAGTATGCGTTTATTCGCTCACTGAATTTGTTGTCTTTTGATTTTACTCTCTGCCACGCCCTTTCAGCTAATATTTTATCTGCTTCGTGGCGCTTATTCAAGTCTCGAGTTTTATTGTTGTGGGCCTGGTTCAAGTGGCAGTGGCACGGTGGCAGCGGCTCAGCTCGCCGGCTAATGGGGGTGTTGTTGCCACCATAACCCACAGCAAAATTTCGTGCCAAAAATAAGTTGTTTTTTTTATATATATTGTAGTGATATGTACATAGCTATATGCATAAGTTGATAGTTTAAACCCTGTGAAGCTCTTGTGTAACAGGGCCCTTAGGTTAAGGGGAAGACAGCTGATGATAAAAAGGTCGAGCTGTCAAGCGGGGGATTTCCGGTCTCTTTTTAGTTCTGGACAGCAACGATAAAAGATCGTTTGTTAATTATTGAATCAGCTGCTTACTGAAATCCTTCAGAAGTGGGTTTTCGGGCAGCCTAAAAAGTTTTGTATTCGCGATGGAAAACGGACAACATACTTTTTACTCGCCAGACGCAGAAATTGATAAATTTCGGTTCGTCACCGTGGAACGGGTAGGCAAGCGTGATACGCATACTGGAAATGCCCAGAATGCAGTGATTCTGTCCGGCACCGCTTTAAATTCCGCCGACAAATTGGAGCCATTTCACACTACCACCGCCGCAGCCGCCGTCACTACCGCCATCACCACCGCCGTCGCCACCGCTGTCACCACCGTCGCCGGAAAAAATCCACCCGAAGCCTTATACGACACCACCTGCGCTGCTACGACCGACACTATATATCCAGCAGACGCCATCCTCTCAAATTGTATAGCCTCAACTGCAAACAATATTGCTGGTACTACACACGAACAGGCAGAGTTGGCGAACTTGCAACTACAAATTGAAATTCTTCGCAAAAAATTAGAGCTGCAGCAGCTTGCTCAAGTAATGCATGGACCTCAAGCACCAAAATTTGATTTCCATGCTCTCGAAGCTATAATTGAGCCTTTCAGTGGTGACTAGGCCACAAATGTGCGAAAATGGTTCGCCGATATGGAAGAAACTTTTGACATGCAAACCGCCAGTGAGCACGATCGATTTTTTAGCTCACGACGTTTATTGACAGAGACTCCCAAACTTTTTGCCGGAACCATCATGGCTCGTACGTACGACCAACTGAAAGCTGAACTAATTCATGAATTTGGCCGACCAGTTTCGACAACAGAGGTGATCAGGTTACTCAAAAACCGTAAACTAAAGGCGGAAGAGAGTGTGAAGCGGTATATCTTCGCAATGCAGGAAATAGCAGCTCAGTCTAGCATACCCGAAAACGATTTGATCGATTTTATAATACAAGGCGTAAACGATAAATCCAACAACCTGGCTATTCTTATGAGTGCTAAAACCACCAGTGACTTAAAGCGGTTGGCAGAGCGGTATGAGCGAGTTCGTCCGGCAGAGACCAGTATCTAAATTTGGCCACTATCAGAGCCAATGCCAACAACCACAACGTCCACGTAACGCCTGTTTCACATGCCACCAACCAGGCCATGTGCACCAAGTTTGCCCGATGAAGAAGAAGCCACCAGGACTAGCTGCTGTTACAGATGTCGCCGCCGATGGATCTAGATGCGATGGGAATCTGAATATTGAATATCTTGAACCACACCAGATGGTAAGTGTTGCCTTCGAGTTAAGAAATAAGTGCACCGCAGTTAATGTTGTTTCACTTCTTGATTCGGGTAGCCCTAAAAGCTTCATTCGCCGCAACCTTGGTATGGGCAATTCTTACATACATACATTCGGAGTATTAACCTGTAAAATAAAATTCAAGAATATGGAAATATCTCATGATGTTTTTGTCGTGCCGGGTAGTGCAGCAGTACTCCCAGTAATAATTGGCCAAGATATTTTAATTTTTGTTTAGAATAAAAGAAAATAAAGAAACAAAACCAAACAACATTAAAAATGAATATAACAATACTATGTGTAGTGCACTTATTTTGTCGAATCATTCTAAAAATAATGGTGTAAGTCCAGCGCTCTACTCCGGAAAATTACTTTTGAATCGCAATTTGGGGATAATACACGAAGAGAAAAAAAAAGAAGTTGAAATCGAGTGTCACGCGAATGAAAATTTTGAAAACCGAAATAAAACCAAAGAAGAAATTTCAGAAGTTCACGCGAGAGAGATAGCTGATAACGAAAATTTAGAAACTATGAAGTTAAATGAATATCTTCAGAAGGTAAATGCAAGCGATAGTTGAAAAAGTTACGGCGTTAGAGGAATTCGGGGAGCACTTAGGGTTTCAGCTGACGTATAATCAGGACCCTAGTGATTTTGCAGACCTTCTTCAAATTTCATGTGCATGTGAACCATGTGATTTCACAGATAAACTAACAATTAATGAATGTTTAACCGTGAATCAAATAGCAAGTATAGAAAAAACCATAAGCGATAAATATACTCATTCGCCAGTAGAACCAAAGACAACTGATTACAGCATGCAAATCCGATTACTGCATGACGGTCCGATTTACTGCACTTTTCGCCGCCTCTCTTTTAGGGAATGCAAAGAAGCTCGAAAAATTGTAGATAATCTGTTGAAGAAGAATATAATTAGGCCAAGCAATTCAACTTATGCATCTCCAATAGTTTTAGTTAAAAAGAAAAATGGGGAGACACGATTATGTGTAGATTTCCGAGCACTTAACAAGCTAACAGTTCGTGATAATTTTCCGCTGCCTCTCATCGAAGACTGTTTACAATATTTCGTCAATAAAAAGTACTTTAGTACACTAGATTTGAAAGATGGTTTTCACAATATAAAAGTTCACGAAGATTCTGTGAAATTCACTTCATTTGTAACGCCTTTTGGACAATACGAATATACCCGTGTGCCTTTCGGATTAAAAAATTCGCCCGCAGTCTTCCAAAGATGTATCATAATGGTCCTTAAACCTCTAATTGATAAAAGCCTCATCGTGGTATACTTAGACGACATCAGCATTGCAACATCTAACTTTCAAGAGCACCTTGAAATCTGAGGAACAGTACTAGAACTATTAAAAGAACCTAATTTAGAATTGAACCTTAAAAAATGTCGCTTTGCTTTTAAGGAAATAAATTACCTTGGCTACACAATAAACAAAAATGATATTAAGCCTAATGCTAAAGATCGATTTCATATGTTTCTAGATGGATTACCATTCACAATTGTAACAGACTGCGCAGCGCTATCGCAAACACTTAGTAAAAAAAACGTTAACTTACGTATAGCGAAATGGGCACTTTTATTAGAAAATTACAACTATAAAGTCCAACATAGACCAGGGGAAAAATTAGCTCATGCAGACGCCCTTAGTAGAGTCCAAATATCAGTAGCTGTAATATCTGAAGATATAGATCTCGCAATACAGATAGCCCAGGCTAGAGAAAAAAAACATAGAGCTTTTGCGAAATAGATTAGAACACGAAGATTTACCGAACTATGTTCATGAAAAAGGTTTAGTTTTTAAAACTGACAATGAACAACGACGTCAGCTACTAGTACCCAGAGAACTCGAAAAAACATTATGCGACTAATCCATGAAAAACATGGACACTTGGGCAAAACGAAATGCGCAAAACAAATTAGAAAGCATTACTGGTTCAGCAATATGAAAAAAAAATTGAACCGATACATACGAAACTGTCTTAAATGTATTTATTACTCAGCACCTCATAGGAAAAAATCAGAGAAAGTTATACCAACTTCCGAAGACTTCGAGACCATTTGACACACTTCACATTGACCACTTCGGTCCTCTGCCATCAAACAGGTCGCGGCATAAAAATGTGTTTGTTGTAGTCGACGCATTCACAAAAGTTGTAAAACTCTATCACGTGAACACACCAGGAACAAAAGAAGCCTGCGAATCACTTCTTAAATATTTCTTATATTACAGTAGGCCCCGCCGAATCATAAGTGACCGCGGCACTTGTTTTACTTCAGAAGAATTTAAAAATTTTACAGAAAGCAGAAATATAGGGCAGAAATATAGGGTTAAAGTTTCAGTAGGATCTCCTCAATCAAACGGCCAGGTAGAAAGGGTTAACAGGGATTTAAAAGCAATGCTTGCAAAATTAGCTGAATCGGCAGGTCATGATGATTGGGAAGCTAAGCTAATAGAAGTTGAATACGCATTTAATAATACAAATCACACGTCAACAAATATATCTCCTAGTAAACTTTTGTTTGGCGTTGAACAAAGAGGCAAAATTCTAGACGAAATAACAGAATATTTAGACTCGGAATATGGAAGCAAAGAAAACGTAAATCTAGAAGAATTAAGAGCCAGAGCATCCGAGGGAATACAAAATAGACAAGTAGCAACCTGCACCAGCATCTATCGTTTTCTTTTCTTTTATAAATTAAATTTCAGCCTGCACCAGCATCCATCGTTTTCTTTCTTTTATAAATTGAAATTCAATGCTTTGCAACACAGATTGAGCTGAGCGATTCTCGTATTAGTTATTCCCAAATAAAATTACCACAGATGCGGGTTCCTTAGTTTTTTTGTTTTTTCTTTTTTTAAACCTTTTCTTTTTTTTTACTTTTTCTTTCTAGGTCCTCGTTCACTCTGATTTCACTCTGACTGACTCCACTGACTGCTACAAACGTTTTGACTTCACCCACCCCAGACACTTTCTAATCAACCAAAAACTCCCACTCTTCTCATGCACGTAACACGTACACTCGCACATACGCACTCAGCCACCTACTCACAACTTCTAAGCAGAAGGAGAGCGAAATTCTGCAGGGCCCACTCTTGTGCTGCTTAGCTAAGGTGAGCACAACAGGTAAGTACATACTTACAGCTAGACATAAAACACATCAACTTTACAAAGCTAAAAACTGAGAGCAGTGACCACACAAAAATCAAGGTCAGTTCTAACTTCTAGAACTTTCTTGATTAACGGATTACAGTGGACGAAAACAACGAAAATTGACACAAACAAGGTAAGCAGTAAAAAAAACAAATAATCATGTTGCCAAAACTAAACCTTAACACATATTAATATTACTTATATAATTTTTTTTTTCACTTGTGTGACAGCGGAACAGGCTCACACAACAGGCTCGAAGCCGCCGATGATGCTTGCAGCATGGAGCGTGTTCATAAAAAAATTATGTGAAGCCTGTTTCACTGCCCACTCGCACGTGTGGCCTCGACCCACACTCATGCTCTATGAATCTTTAGCTGAGCTAGCCAAAGAAAACTACTGCTACCTATCTCAAACAGGACGCAACACCCACTGCCCTCACCCAGCACACATAAAAATTGCACAGCTCCCCTGCCATTGCACTGGCCCATAAACCTAACTATCCTAAATATTGCACTACCCTACTTACAAATCTAGGCTTACTCAAATAAAATATCACAGATAGAATATCACTAGATCAAATGAATAGTCAAGCAAAATGTCACAGCAATAAATAAATAATAATGGTCAGTAAGAATTTACAAAAACGAGTCAAGAAATAAAATAAAATTAATATATAAATAAATAAATGTATAATTACCAAAATAAATAAATAAATAAACAACACAAAATGACAAATAGTTACATCCACCTGACAAAATTTACATATAAACCCAAGGCGCGATTACCACAAAATTTACGACACAAACAAATCTTTAGCGTGGTATACGCCTAACCTCTTACCTCTTAACGTTCCCAGCTCATATAGCGAATTGCCAATCTTCTGGATAATGCATTTTACATTTTCTGGGGCCAACTTGGCATTGTAACCCTCCACTTGGTTACTTAGCTTGAAGTCGCGGCGGTATACAACTTGTCCAACATGAAAACATATATCCCTACTACGCGTGTTATACGCTCTTGCACTTCTCTCATGAGCTGACTTTAATGCTTCAAACACCTTTTGCCGGATCAACTGCTGCTTATCAGCCGGATGTGTTATGACACGCTCGTCATCCTTAATAGCATTGACCCTTCTCATGAGCTCATAGGCGCCTGCATGTTGTACCATCTGAGCCTCGAACACCGCGTAGTAGGGCGCCATGCCAATTGAACGATGAACTACACTCCTTAGCGCAAAGGCCGCGTCACTAACATGTGCGTCCCAGTGGCGTTGGTCTTCCCCCACAAACGAACGCAACATCTCCAAGACTGATCGGTTAACCCGCTCAGACGCGTTCGCCTGCGGAGAATAGACCCCGGTCCTCACATGCTTAACACCATACTTGGAAAATAACAACTTAAACGACTCGGACGCAAACTGTTTGCCATTATCAGAATGGACAAACTCAGGGACGCCAAAGACATGAAACACACTACTTTCTAAGTACTTTACAACATTCACAGTGGTGGCTTGACGCATGGGTTGGAGGAAAACGAACTTTGAAAAATGGTCTAAACACACAAACAAAACAGTATTTCCATCCTTTGTTCTGGTATATGGACCCATGAAATCCATATAAAGACGCTGGAAGGGTCGTTCAGTGATATATTGTTTCCCCATCCGGGACGGCGCATAGCATTCGTGGCCTTACTTCCTTTGCATATATCACAGTTCTTAATCAAGAATTGCACATATTTTACCATTCCCGGCCAATAATACTTTTGCCTTAACCGGGCCAGCGTCTTGTGTATTCCTCCATGTCCAGCGGAAGGAGAAGAATGACAAGCCTCCAAAAGCTCAGAACGCAGCTCAGTAGGTACCCACAGCTGTCAGGCATGGTCCTCCTGTACCACGTCCCCAGTCATAAACCCCGTCCGTCTGTACACGTAACCGTCCGAAACTAGTAGGTCAGGCAGTTGGTCCTGGTTCTTCGTAATGTTCTCCCTCACGTCCTCATATTCCTGCGAAGAGAAAGCTGGGGAGCTGAAGTCTACCTCCAAAGTCCTGTTCATCCGTCCTAACTCTTCCATGTAAATCCGGGAAAGAGCATCAGTCACCACATTTTGAGCTCCTTTCCGGTGCTCAATATTAAAATTGTACGCTTGAAGTTTTAAACTCCATATGCCAAGCCTGCCAGACAGGTCCTTTTGACTCATCAACCACTTCAAGCTTGCGTGATCCGTAATTATGGTGAAGGGTAGTCCTTCCACATAAGGTCGGATCTTCTTTACGCACAATATCGCTGCATAACACTCCAGCTCAGTGACACTATAATTCCTCTGAGCCTTATTGAGTTTTGCAGACATGTAGGCGACCGGATGCTCATTCCCTTCGTCATCCATTTGGAAGAGTACTCTCCCTACCCCTTGCGTCGATGCGTCGCACTGTATATAAAAGTGCCTGTCAAAGTCCGGATTCGTCAAAACTGGCGCTGAGATGAGACTCTTTTTAAGTCTGTCAAAGGCCAGCTTTGCATCGTCAGTTGAGGAGAACTTCCTCAGTTGGTCCTTCTTCAAACAGTCATGTACCGGGGCAGCTACCGTCGCGTAGTCTTTAATAAATCGTCGGTACCAGCCGGACATGCCTAGGAACCTCCTCAACTGCTTAGCCGTCCTGGGCTCTGGAAACTCATCAATTGCCTCCACCTTCCGGCTGTCGTTCCTGATGCACCCGTTCCCAACAACATAGCCCAGATACCACTTCCTTGAAGCAAAACTTGCTTTTTTCGACGTTGATGGTCAGTTTGGCATCCCGCAGGCAGGCCACCCGGTCCAACAGCACAAGATGCGAGTCGAAACTGGCAGAACACACGAGAAGATCGTCGAGGTAGACAAAGACATTCTCCCGCAAGACAGAGGGAATGACTTTGTCCATCAGCCTACACATTCGCTGCGCGGCATTGCACAGCCCGAAAGGCATCTCTGTAAACTGATACAGTGGCCTTCCCGGAACGGTGAACGCCGTTCTACCCCTCGACTTTTCCTCCAGCGGTATCTGCCAGAATGTGTCCTTCAGATCAATCGCACTGATGTACCGAGTCAGTTGCTTTCCAGGTGTGGTGGCGACTAGACGTGCGTTCGTGGCGGACTACCTAGGTAGGCCTTTTTTCGGAGTTTTGGAAGTTTTGCGGTTTTTAGTGTTGCGATACCGTCGGTTTACGCTGGTAATTTGTACGAGTGAGTTTTTGCACAAATTACGTTAATAATTTGTTGTAAACAAATTATTTTGTTTTGAAGTCATCCCTAGGGGTGACTTTTTGTGAATTTGCGGTTTTGCGTTTGCAAATCGTGCGGGTGCGTTTTTGCGCGATTATTGTTAATAATTTGCTAATAACGAATTATTAACAATATTAACATACTGTTGTGCCGATTTTGACGGTCCCGTGGTCAAGTGAAAAGTGTCGGGTGTTGTGGAAATGTCCACGAACACGACGCGAGTTAAGTCGCGTAAGAAGGCCGTCGCGGTTGGCGCGGTCGGCGTGAACGGTGCAGCGGGGGTGGATGTCGTGGTGGTGAAGTCCGCGAGGGAGGACTCGTCGGCGCTGTCCGAGTCGGAGCTCGCTGCGGCTTCTAAGCACGCCAAGAAGGATGGTGCGAAGGCCATGAAGATGGCGTTCTCGGTGGACGCGCTGAAGATGGTGGGACTCACGAGTGACTGTGAGTCCTCGTCATCTTCGGATGAGTGTATGAAGGTGGTAAGCCCCAAGCTTGCCACCAGGGTAAGTATCCAGCATTTAGGGGGTAAGGGTGTCAGTGGGAGTGCCCGTGAGGGTAAGGGTGCTGGTGGGAGTGCCCGTGAGGGTACTGAATTGAGTGCTCCGGTGGTTGCCACCGCTACATCTGGGTCGTTCGGTGAGCGGCTCAAGGCAGTCACGGGTGACCTCATCGGCGTCCTTTATGAGGGTGACGGTGTCAGCCGATTGCTGACCCGTCGCATTTTAGATGTAGCAGGGGGTATGAGCGATTGCTCATCGAGCTTGCTGGGGAGAACGAGCGTCTGAAGGGACGCTTGGAGGAGCGAGGAACCGCCGGTAGCGGGTTCGTGGCGCCGGTGAGTCGGCCTGGATTGTACATATTATAGTAAATACCAAGAGCAAATGAAAAAAAAAAAAAAAGAAATATATAGCACTCCAACTGTTCCTCCGCTACACCAGACCGGGCCCTCTCTCCGCCAGACCTCCTTCCAGACTTCTTGTTTTAAAATACAGGCCTCCTCCTTTTTTTTTTACTTCACAACTCAAAATTCAATTTAGTTCACTTTAAATAGTTTAGTTCAATTTAGTTCACTCCCTTTTTTTATTTTTCTGTGGCATCTTCCAACCTGCACCAGCATCCATCGTTTTCTTTTCTTTTATAAATTAAATTTCAGCCTGCACCAGCATCAATCGTTTTCTTTCTTTTATAAATTGAAATTCAATGCTTTGCAACACAGATTGAGCTGAGCGATTCTCGTATTAGTTATTCCCAAATAAAATTACCACAGATGCGGGTTCCTTAGTTTTTTGGTTTTTTCTTTTTTTAAACCTTTTCATTTTTTTTTACTTTTTCTTTCTAGGTCCATCAGCCTGCACATTCGCTGCGCGGCATTGCACAGCCCGAAAGGCATCTCTGTAAACTGATACAGTGGCCTTCCCGGAACGGTGAACGCCGTTCTACCCCTCGACTTTTCCTCCAGCGGTATCTGCCAGAATGTGTCCTTCAGATCAATCGCACTGATGTACCGAGTCAGTTGCTTTCCAGGTGTGGTGGCGACTAGACGTGCGTTCGTGGCGGACTACCTAGGTAGGCCTTTTTTCGGAGTTTTGGAAGTTTTGCGGTTTTTAGTGTTGCGATACCGTCGGTTTACGCTGGTAATTTGTACGAGTGAGTTTTTGCACAAATTACGTTAATAATTTGTTGTAAACAAATTATTTTGTTTTGAAGTCATCCCTAGGGGTGACTTTTTGTGAATTTGCGGTTTTGCGTTTGCAAATCGTGCGGGTGCGTTTTTGCGCGATTATTGTTAATAATTTGCTAATAACGAATTATTAACAATATTAACATACTGTTGTGCCGATTTTGACGGTCCCGTGGTCAAGTGAAAAGTGTCGGGTGTTGTGGAAATGTCCACGAACACGACGCGAGTTAAGTCGCGTAAGAAGGCCGTCGCGGTTGGCGCGGTCGGCGTGAACGGTGCAGCGGGGGTGGATGTCGTGGTGGTGAAGTCCGCGAGGGAGGACTCGTCGGCGCTGTCCGAGTCGGAGCTCGCTGCGGCTTCTAAGCACGCCAAGAAGGATGGTGCGAAGGCCATGAAGATGGCGTTCTCGGTGGACGCGCTGAAGATGGTGGGACTCACGAGTGACTGTGAGTCCTCGTCATCTTCGGATGAGTGTATGAAGGTGGTAAGCCCCAAGCTTGCCACCAGGGTAAGTATCCAGCATTTAGGGGGTAAGGGTGTCAGTGGGAGTGCCCGTGAGGGTAAGGGTGCTGGTGGGAGTGCCCGTGAGGGTACTGAATTGAGTGCTCCGGTGGTTGCCACCGCTACCTCTGGGTCGTTCGGTGAGCGGCTCAAGGCAGTCACGGGTGACCTCATCGGCGTCCTTTATGAGGGTGACGGTGTCAGCCGATTGCTGACCCGTCGCATTTTAGATGTAGCAGGGGGTATGAGCGATTGCTCATCGAGCTTGCTGGGGAGAACGAGCGTCTGAAGGGACGCTTGGAGGAGCGAGGAACCGCCGGTAGCGGGTTCGTGGCGCCGGTGGGTCGGCCTGGATTGTACATATTATAGTAAATACCAAGAGCAAATGAAAAAAAAAAAAAAGAAATATATAGCACTCCAACTGTTCCTCCGCTACACCAGACCGGGCCCTCTCTCCGCCAGACCTCCTTCCAGACTTCTTGTTTTAAAATACAGGCCTCCTCCTTTTTTTTTTACTTCACAACTCAAAATTCAATTTAGTTCACTTTAAATAGTTTAGTTCAATTTAGTTCACTCCCTTTTTTTATTTTTCTGTGGCATCTTCCAACCTGCACCAGCATCCATCGTTTTCTTTTCTTTTATAAATTAAATTTCAGCCTGCACCAGCATCAATCGTTTTCTTTCTTTTATAAATTGAAATTCAATGCTTTGCAACACAGATTGAGCTGAGCGATTCTCGTATTAGTTATTCCCAAATAAAATTACCACAGATGCGGGTTCCTTAGTTTTTTGGTTTTTTCTTTTTTTAAACCTTTTCATTTTTTTTTTACTTTTTCTTTCTAGGTCCTCGTTCACTCTGATTTCACTCTGACTGACTCCACTGACTGCTACAAACGTTTTGACTTCACCCACCCCAGACACTTTCTAATCAACCAAAAACTCCCACTCTTCTCATGCACGTAACACGTACACACGCACATACGCACTCAGCCACCTACTCACAACTTCTAAGCAGAAGGAGAGCGAAATTCTGCAGGGCCCACTCTTGTGCTGCTTAGCTAAGGTGAGCACAATAGGTAAGTACATACATACAGCTAGACATAAAACACATCAACTTTACAAAGCTAAAAACTGAGAGCAGTGACCACACAAAAATCAAGGTCAGTTCTAACTTCTAAAACTTTCTTGATTAACGGATTGCAGTGGACGAAAACAACGAAAATTGACACAAACAAGGTAAGCAGTAAAAAAAAACAAATAATCATGTTGCCAAAACTAAACCTTAACACATATTAATATTACTTATATAATTTTTTTTTTCACTTGTGTGACAGCGGAACAGGCGCACACAACAGGCTCGAAGCCGCCGATGATGCTTGCAGCATGGAGCGTGTTCATAAAATAATTATGTGAAGCCTGTTTCACTGCCCACTCGCACGTGTGGCCTCGACCCACACTCATGCTCTATGAATCTTTAGCTGAGCTAGCCAAAGAAAACTACGGCTACCTATCTCAAACAACACGCAACACCCACTGCCCTCACCCAGCACACATAAAAATTGCACAGCTCCCCTGCCATTGCACTGGCCCATAAACCTAACTATCCTAAATATTGCACTACCCTACTTACAAATCTAGGCTTACTCAAATAAAATATCACAGATAGAATATCACTAGATCAAATGAATAGTCAAGCAAAATGTCACAGCAATAAATAAATAATAATGGTGAGTAAGAATTTACAAAAACGAGTCAAGAAATAAAATAAAATTAATATATAAATAAATAAATGTATAATTACCAAAATAAATAAATAAATAAACAACACAAAATGACAAATAGTTACATCCACCTGACAAAATTTACATATAAACCCAAAGCGCGATTACCACAAAATTTACGACACAAACAAATCTTTAGCGTGGTATACGCCTAACCTCTTACCTCTTAACGTTCCCAGCTCATATAGCGAATTGCCAATCTTCTGGATAATGCATTTTACATTTTCTGGGGCCAACTTGGCATTGTAACCCTCCACTTGGTTACTTAGCTTGAAGTCGCGGCGGTATACAACTTGTCCAACATGAAAACATATATCCCTACTACGCGTGTTATACGCTCTTGCACTTCTCTCATGAGCTGACTTTAATGCTTCAAACACCTTTTGCCGGATCAACTGCTGCTTATCAGCCGGATGTGTTATGACACGCTCGTCATCCTTAATAGCATTGACCCTTCTCATGAGCTCATAGGCGCCTGCATGTTGTACCATCTGAGCCTTGAACACCGCGTAGTAGGGCGCCATGCCAATTGAACGATGAACTACACTCCTTAGCGCAAAGGCCGCGTCACTCACATGTGCGTCCCAGTAGCGTTGGTCTTCCCCCACAAACGAACGCAACATCTCCAAGACTGATCGGTTAACCCGCTCAGAAGCGTTCGCCTGCGGAGAATAGACCCCGGTCCTCACATGCTTAACACCATACTTGGAAAATAACGACTTAAACGACTCGGACGCAAACTGTTTGCCATTATCAGAATGGACAAACTCAGGGACGCCAAAGACATGAAACACACTACTTTCTAAGTACTTTACAACATTCACAGTGGTGGCTTGACGCATGGGTTGGAGAAAAACGAACTTTGAAAAATGGTCTAAACACACAAACAAAACAGTATTTCCATCCTTTGTTCTGGTATATGGACCCATGAAATCCATATAAAGACGCTGGAAGGGTCGTTCAGTGATATATTATTTCCCCATCCGGGACGGCGCATAGCATTCGTGGCCTTACTTCCTTTGCATATATCACAGTTCTTAATCAAGAATTGCACATCTTTTACCATTCCCGGCCAATAATACTTTTGCCTTAACCGGGCCAGCGTCTTGTGTATTCCTCCATGTCCAGCGGAAGGAGAAGAATGACAAGCCTCCAAAAGCTCAGAACGCAGCTCAGTAGGTACCCACAGCTGCCAGGCATGGTCCTCCTGTACCACGTCCCAAACTCCGTCCGTCTGTACACGTAACCGTCCGAAACTAGTAGGTCAGGCAGTTGGTCCTGGTTCTTCGTAATGTTCTCCCTCACGTCCTCATATTCCTGCGAAGAGAAAGCTGGGGAGCTGAAGTCTACCTCCAAAGTCCTGTTCATCCGTCCTAACTCTTCCATGTAAATCCGGGAAAGAGCATCAGTCACCACATTTTGAGCTCCTTTCCGGTGCTCAATATTAAAATTGTACGCTTGAAGTTTTAAACTCCATATGCCAAGCCTGCCAGACAGGTCCTTTTGACTCATCAACCACTTCAAGCTTGCGTGATCCGTAATTATGGTGAAGGGTAGTCCTTCCACATAAGGTCGGATCTTCTTTACGCACAATATCGCTGCATAACACTCCAGCTCAGTGACACTATAATTCCTCTGAGCCTTATTGAGTTTTGCAGACATGTAGGCGACCGGATGCTCATTCCCTTCGTCATCCATTTGGAAGAGTACTCTCCCTACCCCTTGCGTCGATGCGTCGCACTGTATATAAAAGTGCCTGTCAAAGTCCGGATTCGTCAAAACTGGCGCTGAGATGAGACTCTTTTTAAGTCTGTCAAAGGCCAGCTTTGCATCGTCAGTTGAGGAGAACTTCCTCAGTTGGTCCTTCTTCAAACAGTCATGTACCGGGGCAGCTACCGTCGCGTAGTCTTTAATAAATCGTCGGTACCAGCCGGACATGCCTAGGAACCTCCTCAACTGCTTAGCCGTCCTGGGCTCTGGAAACTCATCAATTGCCTCCACCTTCCGGCTGTCGTTCCTGATGCACCCGTTCCCAACAACATAGCCCAGATACCACTTCCTTGAAGCAAAACTTGCTTTTTTCGACGTTGATGGTCAGTTTGGCATCCCGCAGACAGGCCACCCGGTCCAACAGCACAAGATGCGAGTCGAAACTGGCAGAACACACGAGAAGATCGTCGAGGTAGACAAAGACATTCTCCCGCAAGACAGAGGGAATGACTTTGTCCATCAGCCTACACATTCGCTGCGCGGCATTGCACAGCCCGAAAGGCATCTCTGTAAACTGATACAGTGGCCTTCCCGGAACGGTGAACGCCGTTCTACCCCTCGACTTTTCCTCCAGCGGTATCTGCCAGAATGTGTCCTTCAGATCAATCGCACTGATGTACCGAGTCAGTTGCTTTCCAGGTGTGGTGGCGACTAGACGTGCGTTCGTGGCGGACTACCTAGGTAGGCCTTTTTTCGGAGTTTTGGAAGTTTTGCGGTTTTTAGTGTTGCGATACCGTCGGTTTACGCTGGTAATTTGTACGAGTGAGTTTTTGCACAAATTACGTTAATAATTTGTTGTAAACAAATTATTTTGTTTTGAAGTCATCCCTGAATTTGCGGTTTTGCGTTTGCAAATCGTGCGGGTGCGTTTTTGCGCGATTATTGTTAATAATTTGCTAATAACGAATTATTAACAATATTAACATACTGTTGTGCCGATTTTGACGGTCCCGTGGTCAAGTGAAAAGTGTCGGGTGTTGTGGAAATGTCCACGAACACGACGCGAGTTAAGTCGCGTAAGAAGGCCGTCGCGGTTGGCGCGGTCGGCGTGAACGGTGCGGCGGGGGTGGATGTCGTGGTGGTGAAGTCCGCGAGGGAGGACTCGTCGGCGCTGTCCGAGCCGGAGCTCGCTGCGGCTTCTAAGCACGCCAAGAGGGATGGTGCGAAGGCCATGAAGATGGCGTTCTCGGTGGACGCGCTGAAGATGGTGGGACTCACGAGTGACTGTGAGTCCTCGTCATCTTCGGATGAGTGTATGAAGGTGGTAAGCCCCAAGCTTGCCACCAGGGTAAGTATCCAGCATGCTTAGGGGGGGGTAAGAGTGTCAGTGGGAGTGCCCGTGAGGGTAAGGGTGCTGGTGGGAGTGCCCGTGAGGGTACTGAATTGAGTGCTCCGGTGGTTGCCACCGCTACCTCTGGGTCGTTCGGTGAGCGGCTCAAGGCAGTCACGGGTGACCTCATCGGCGTCCTTTATGAGGGTGACGGTGTCAGCCGATTGCTGACCCGTCGCATTTAGATGTAGCGGGTTCGTGGCGCCGGTGGGTCGGCCAGTGCCGGTGGGTCGGCGGGTAGTGGAGGGTATGGCGGGTCCTTCGGGGGTTCCTGCCGGTGCTGGTGACAGCACCGTTGTGGCAGCGCCCTCGACCTTTCCAGCCCTCCCTCCTGCGCGCCCTGTTGTGAAACCAGCTGAGACGTGGTCCTTGGTGGTCAAGAGCCGGAAGGCCGGTGAGACACCCAAGGAAGTGGTCGACAAGGTGGTGAAGCAGGTGGGCCCGACCCTGGGTGTGCGCGTCCACGCAGTAAAGGCTCTTCGTGGTGGTGGTGCGATTATTCGCACCCCCTCTGTGTCCGAACGCGAGAAAATCGTGTTGAACCCGAAGTTTAGCGAGGTTGGGTTGGATGTGAGCGTCAATAAGAAGCTGGGTCCTAAGGTCGTAGTTCGTGGGGTTCATAGTAGAATCACCCTTGACGAGTTTATGGGTGATCTCTACAAGATGAATCTCAAGGAGAAAATTACCTTGGAGACCTTCGAGAAGGAGGTCAGACTCGTGAGCCGCCCTTGGAAGGAGGGCGGAGATGGTGCGACAAACGTCATCCTGGAGGGCAGTGACCGTGCCATGGGAGCTCTCCTGGAGGTAGGTAGTTGTTACATTAAGTGGTTATGCTTCCGTGTATGGGAACACGAGATGACTCCGGGCTGCATCCGCTGTCTCAGCCTGGACCGGCCTGGACAGGGTGAGCGAGTGTAGGCTGAAAGAAGATGTCTGCCGTCGTTGTGGGCAGTCTGGCCATCATGGTCGGAAGTGCGAAAATGCGTTGCACTGCCGAAACTGCGCGTTCAATGGGAAGCCAGCTGTACGTCGTATGATGTCGGCTAACTGCCCCATTCACGCTACATATGTTGCCCGCGCGAATGCAAGACATTAGTATGTCTTGTAAGATTGTGCAGTTGAACTGTCAGCGCGCTTACACTACGATGGGTGATTTGGGACAATTTTTGTGCGAGTCTGGCAGCAGCTTTGCTCTGCTACAGGAGCCGTACTACCAGCAGGGTGGGGTAAGGGGTTTGCCAGCTGGTATGCGTGTCTTCTCCGATGTGGGGGGCAATGCTGCTGTGGTGGTGAATGACGTGCATACTCAGTGTATGCTCGTTGATTCAAGCGAATGGGGTGTTTGTGTGAGTGTGCAGGGTGTGTACGGCAAGCTCTTGTTGACAAGTGTTTACTGTCGTTATAGCAGTGATCTAGAGCCCTATATAAGTTATATGGATAGGGTGCTACTACTTGCGAGTAGCAATCCCGTTATCCTCGGTGCTGACGCGAATGCATCATCCGCGCTTTGGTTCAGCAAAACGTCCAGATTGGCTGGGCGGCTGACAGTTTGCTGTGCGCCACAGCGATGAACCCTGGGGTCAGCTGTATAAGGTGTGTCGTGGCAACAGAAGGATGGTTGGAATTATTGGCATCCGTGTTGGCGATTCCGTATTGCCAACATGGAATGCTTCTGTGAGTGCACTACTTTCTGAGGTTTTTCCTGGTGCGGTGCCTTCAGGTCATCCTCACGATGTGGGGTTGCCTGTTGATCCCCCTGAATTGGTGACCTCGGAAGTTAGGTGTGCGGTCTCGCTGATAAGGACCAGGAGGTCTCCTGTATTGGATGGGATTACTGGAGAGATGATGAAAGCCATCTGGAAGGTAATTCCTGAATACCTGGTTACCCTGCTCGGGAAGTGTGTGCGTGACGGATACTTTCCTTCTGAATGGAAGACCGCCAGAGTCATTGTGCTTTTGAAGTCGCCTGATAGGGTCAGGTCTAATCCTAGATCCTATCGGGGGATTAGCCTTCTTCCGGTACTTGGAAAAGTGCTGGAGAGGGTTATGGTAGAACGGCTTCATGAGTGCTTGCGTGATGACATGTGTCCTTGGCAGTTTGGTTTCAGGATTGGTCGGTCTTTGGAGGATGCGTGGGCGTATGTGAGGGATTGTGTGAGCTCCTCTAGTGCGGAATACGTCTTGGGTGTATTCGTGGATTTCAAGGGTGCGTTTGTCTACTTGAGCTGGTCTAGTATCACCAGTAGGCTACGTGAGTTGGGCTGCCGAGAGGTTGGACTGTGGGAGAGTTACTTCTCTGACAGAAAGGCATGCGTGCCTGGAAGTAATCAATGCGTCTGGGCTGATGTAGTCAGGGGCTGTCCGCAGGGTTCCGTCTGTGGTCCATTTATTTGGAAACTCGTGATGGATCCTCAGTTGCGGCGTCTTGGTCTGTCCTGGAAGTGTTGTGCTTACGCCGACGATCTGCTTGTCCTCGTTGAGGTTCGGTCGCGTGCCGCGATTGAATCCTTGGGAGAGAGTGCCATGAGTGTTGTGTGTGTGAGTGGGGTGCTCAGGTGGGTGTGGACGTGGCAATGGACAAGACCGTGATAATGCTGCTCAAGGGCAGATTATCACGTAATCGACATCCAATTGTCCGTGCATCTGGTTTCTCTCTCAAATATGTGACTGAGGTTAAGTACTTGGGGGTGACTATCGGTGAAAGGATGGACTTCCTTCCCCATCTGACACATACGCGGGAGCGTCTTGTGTGTGTGGTGGGTCAGGTGCGTCGGCTGCTTAGGTGTGACTTAGGTAGACGTGCTGTCCGTGTCCTCTATGGGGGTCTGTTCCTTGCGTGTGCAACCTTTAGTGCGTCGGTCTGGTGCGATGTGTGTCTGCTGCTGGGTATCGCAAGATTCTGGCATGCCGGAGGGTTATGCTTGCCGCATGCCTGCCAGTATGCCGTATGGTCTCCACGGAGGCCTTACAGGTATTAATGGGGGTTGCCGCTCTTGACTTGGAGGTGGCCCGTCGTGCGGCCATCTTCAGATGCAGGAGGGGATTACCATTGCCGCAGCATGAATGGTTTGAGAGTGATGTGGAGAGGCTTAGTGTGACAGAGCGCAAAGCGTTCTTGAATGAATGTGTTTCATCTAGCTGGCAAACTAGATGGAACAATAGTGAAAAGGGTACAAGGGTAAATATGAGTGTATACGGGACGTCTGATTTGCCGCAAGTCATCCTTGGTTTGGCTTCAGTCTGAGCTTGGGCTTTTTGCTTACTGGCCATGGCTCTCTTAATGCATTTTTGTTTAAGAGATGCCTCACGGCTTCAGAAGGTTGTGACTGTGGAGCTGAGATTGAGGATTGGCTGCATGTCTTGTGTGTCTGCCCATTGTACTCCGACTTTAGGGATTTGGGGGCTATGGGGATTAGTTGGACTGACCAGGGGTTCTGTGTGAGTGAGGCTCTCTCCACATCAGAGCAACTGGAATGTCTGGACCGGTTCGCCGGTAGAGTGTTCGTGGAGCGTCGTGCGAGGGTAGGTTAGCTGCCCAATTTTGTGCGTGAGTGGTAATGACACTGCTTCACCGGAAGCTGCTCTTCCACCACCTTGGGTTCGCCCAAGACCCAGAACAGCAAACGAAGGAAATCGTGCCTTCACTCTCTCCAGATCCATGGCTTGATCGCTAGTGAGGAAATGTCGGTCCGTCCCAAAGGTCAGGTCCGTTGATGTCGGTACCAGTCCGCTCACAGACGCTGGACCGGTTGCGTCTCTCACACACTTGGACACCTACTAATTACTGACAACCCGAAGGTTCGCTAGAAGTCAACCCCAAAATAGAAATCTTGCTGTAAAGCCGGAACTATGAGAAAATCTATGTCCTTTGTCAAACCCTCGTACTCAACCTTGCGCTGGTGCAGGCTTTTAACCGGACGGCCGGCCTGCTTTTCTAATTTGACGGGATCCTTTCTCTGAAGAACCCTGATAGGTTCCCCGGGAATTACTCCTTTTGCGCAGGGTTTCCCGGGTTCCCTGCAGGATTAGCGTTTTTTGGACAATACACACAATGGGACACATCGCTACCACAAAGAAAACACTTCAGATCATGGAATGCCGACTTACACTTCGCGTCATCCATCTCCACATTCTTCTTGAAGTGGTCACCCGGGATCCCACAACTGAAACACAAATTCAAATGAAAGGGGGCTTGCGGACTGACGGACGTAGCCTTGAACAACGACAACAATGAACTGGGCGTGTTGGTAGATGGACGAGACACTAACGGATACGACGTTGACATAACTCCAGGATCCCGTACCTGAGAGGGCTTAGAGGCGGCCTGGATGCGACCCGCAGGACCTGTCCTGGATCTGAAAGGTCCCAAAGCCTCTAACTGGTCCTCAGACTCACTGTCCCCAAGGCAAAACTCCACCTCGCTTACCTGCCTCGCTCTCGACCTGTTTTCCCTCAAGACTTTCTCGGCTCTCTTACATTCATGCCTCAGGTCGGCAAGATTATCAATTTGGGAAGCGAAGGTCAGACTAGCGAGGTTAGGCCGTAAATTGTCTCTAACAATGGACTCCAAATCCCTCTCAGGTATCTTCTTGCGCAGCCGGAAGGTGAGATCATGGACCTCAGAGTAAAACTCTTCAAAACTTTCAGCACTCTGTTGCTTACGGTCCATAATCTCCCTTATGATCTCGTAATCTGAGTCGGCAGCTCTGAAATGGCTGAGGAGCTCCTTCTTGAGGTCAAAATAGTCAAAGGCCGGATACCCCTCATGGTCCTCAAGCAGCTGCCAGTACCACTTAGCTGCAGCTTCGGTGACGAGGCAGTGAACTCGGTGAAGAGCTGCCCGTATGAGACTTCGTACTACTCGCATAACTTCTCGATACGGAACACAAAGCTCTCCACTGTCATTTCCTTACAAGAGCCGTCGAACTTGACATGCCACTTGTCAAGATCAACTCTCTTCCGCCCCTCCACCTCACTGCGGCTGTGCATCGTCGAAGGACCATCCGATGGTCTCGGCCTCCGACCACCCGACTGCCGATCGACCTGCGAGTCCCTCAGCCCCACAGGGTCTCTCCGCGGACCCGTCCCAGCGTTGCCGAGGCCAGGAGTAGAGGCACCAACTGGCTCCATCCCTTCCGGATTGCGACCCGCCGGCGCCTCCACTGCGGCCACCCTCCTAGCCAGAAAAGCCACGTCTCCACGCATTCGCTGCATCTCTTCTGCGCAGTTCACCATCATTTGGTTCTGCTGCATCAGCATGGCCATCGTCTGACTTAAGCGGTCAGATCCGGCAGCCGACGCCGCACCTCCACCTGATGCCGAACAGCGAAGTTGATCAGCTGCTTCTACACCTGGAGACGGGACCTGTGGAGGATTCTCTTCCGACATCTCAGACAGCTTTTCCAGCTTCTGACTGAAACTGACGGAGTCTGCTGAAGGGTCCTGCACCATCTGAATTTCCAAAGCCCTGCTAACACTCCTGGTGATCGGTCTCCTTATACCGAGATCCCGCCCAGATTCACGCTCCTCCATACACTGAGCACCCTACTCCAACCCACTCACTCCTCTTTCACACGCCCACTCACCTTATTCAAATCGAGGCCAGAATCATTCTGTGTTCAAAGTGGATTGGATAGAACTATATATATATATATATATATATGTATATAAACATACGGGCTCGGGGCTAATAATTAGGCTAACGTATGGAGGTGTTCCTTACTCGACTCACTTGATTAGGCGTCGGCGACGATGGTTTAGGCGTCGGTGACGATTGTTCCTGGGCGTCGGTGACGGTGGTTCCTGGGCGGCGGCTATCCGGCTCGTCTGGACCAAAATGTTTATTTGCACAATGCTAATTTTTCACAATGTTAATTTTTCACAATGTTAATTTTTCTTTTTCGTCTCGCAAAATCGTCTCGTTTGCACGCGTCCACGATTGAGATTGAAAATATATATTTATATATATATATATATATATATATATATATATATATATATATATATATATATATATATATATATATATATATACCCTTGGCTTGACCGTCAAACCTTACGAGAATTGTCGATTCGTGAGTAACGGTCCACTAAAGTAACGGCAGCACCAAAGCTTATATTTTTGCTGCAAGCATCGCTTGCTGCGAAGCCCACATTTTTTGCAAAAATTTACTGCTTGGCGCATAAGCAAGCCCCGTGCTCCCGCACAAGAAATCTTTAGACTCTAAAGTTTAGAGCAGCCTTCTGCTGAGCTCTCCCGAGAGATTGCTTTGGTTTCACGCTCTCACATTTTTGCACCAAGTCACTTGAGTGCTCCTTAATTGCGCTCAGTGCAAAGTCGAAAAACCACCACCTTTTGCTGGTTGGTTTTTGCGGGTATTTTTTTCTGCTGCTCGCGCTCTTCTGCTTGCGTGGATCAGTCATACAGAGTGCACACAAAACACAAAAACCTGTTTTTTCTATATGCACTCTCCCAAGTGATAGCAGTGTGAAATTCACTATTCAAGGGTGACCCAACGCGAAATCGAAAAGCGAGACACCCGGTAGGCAGTGTTCGCAGCAACTAGTCTCTTTGTAACTAGTTGCCAACTTTAGAGACAACGCGTGGTTGATTTTCGGAAGCAAGCTCCTCGAGCCCCAACGCAATCAGCTAGCGACGCGCAAATATTCTGTGACTTTTTTCCTCTAAAATAAAATACAATTTTTTCCGAAATAGCTTTTCGGTGCGTTTTCTTTTAGTTTTTCGACTTTATTCGCCGCCCCTAAGCGAACCCTAAAAATATAATGGCGTCACTCGACAAATTTATACGCGCCTCCGACGCGATCGTCGAATTCGAGGCCGACTTCGTGACCATCCCTGAGCAAGAGCACTCGGACTTTTCATTAGATGCTCATCTGGAAGAGCTCAAGACGATGTGGAAGGCGACCAAGGAAGTCTACTACACGTGCCTAGACCAGTTGATGGCCTCCGAAGAATCCGCACCCGCTGACGTAGAAGTGATTAAGGCGAAGCAACGCAACTGCTACCGAACTTATATTCGCTGCGCCACGAAAATCGGCGCATGCCGAAAAACTCGTCTCACTTCTTCCGCACTCAATACAGCAGCAGCTGAAATGCCAGCATCTGGCTACAACATCAGCTTGCCCCCTTGCGACACCCAAGCCTTCCACGGCGATTACCTCTCGTGGCCCTCTTTTAGGGATATGTTCACGGCCCTTTATATCAAGAACACCAGAATTGCGCCGGTTGAGAAGCTTTTCCACCTGAATCAAAAAACTACCGGCGAAGCTAAAGAAATCGTGCAGAAATCCCCTCTCACGAATGAAGGTTTTGCCCAAGCGTGAAAAAATCTGTCCGACAGGTACGAGAACGGGCGCGTCCTCACCAACGCCCATTTGAAGAAGATCTTCAGCCTGTCCCCCATCACGAAGGAAACCGGTGGCGCTATTAAAGACCTGCAGCGCGAAATCAATAATATTCTCGCCGCGCTCGCGCTACAAGGTGTTGATACCTCGCATTGGGACGCGATAATCGTCTTTTTGTGCTCCAGCAAGCTCCCAGAAGCAACGCTTTCCCTCTGGTAGCAATCTCTCACCAACAAAACGGAGATCCCGAAATGGACAGATCTGGATGCGTTTCTCACTCATCGATTCCAGACCCTTGAAACGGTGCAAGATATTAAGTGCACACCCGCCTCGAAATCAACACAGCCCCCAACTCCGACTCACTCGACTCCAGCCTCTAAACGCGTCAACACCTTTCAATTTAAGGTGCCCCAAGATAGCTACCTTCTGCTGCTCTTTGTCGGAGATCCTGTTATCAGTTTCTCAGCTTGCCCGTTGCACAGCGGCTGAATACCGTTCAGAAAAACCGCTTGTACAGCAACTGGTTGGCCAGATCTCATTCCTTGAAAAGGTGTCCAAGCAGATTCAATTGTGTCAAATGTAATGGCAGGCATCACACCCTCTTGCATCGTGAGCACGCTCCATCCTCCTCGAATGCTGTATCAGATTCGACCCCACGTGCCTCAAATCAAGAGCGGCGGTTTGAAAACGCTCCGCGTGCTCAAGCCCCTGCCTATTCGAACTTTATTCCCGGTTCGACTCATCATGCTTTTCAGCAAGAAAAGCCGCATTCTTCGATGCGACCTCCCACGCATATACAGTCCACTCCTCCCCCCACACAGCAACGAAATCAAGAGCAACGGTATGATAACGCTCCGCGTACTCAAGCCCCTGCCTATTCAAATTTTATTCCCGGATCGACTCATCATGCTTCTCAGCAAGAAAGGCCGCATCCTTCGATGCGACCTCCCACGCATATACAGTCCACTTCTCCCCCCGCGCAACAGCGAAATCCACAGGACACGCATCAGGTGTGCTTCGCGAAAGCACCAAAACAGGTACTGTTAGGGACTGCAATGGTAACAATACGCCATCACGGTACATGTTACATCGCGCGCGCGCCTTGATTGATTCTCGATCCGAAGTGTCGTTCATCTCTGAGCGCATACAAAAGCTCTTAAAGCTCCTAGTGCAGCCAACTACAGCTGTAGTTTCAGGCCTCAACGAGACTGTTGCTGCAAAAATATCAAGATCGAGCGATTTTCGGCTGAATTCGCCACTTGATCCCAACTTTCAAACGTGACGGCGCTCGTGCTCCCACAAATCACATGGCGGTTGCCCTCCCACTTGTTAGACAGGTCACTTCTCAGTGGCCTCTCTCAAGACATCGCGCTCGCAGATGTCAACTTCTCCAAAAGCGAGCAGGTCGACGTCCTCATCGGAGCCGATTTATACCTAGCAATCCTGCTGGACGGCATCCACCGCCAAGTGCTGGGCTCCCTCATGGCTCAGCCATGACCATGTGTTCGTTGGATCCGTGTTCGGTTGGATCCTAACCGGCCCGGTTCCCACCATACAATCTGCCACTGCACGCATCAAACGTGCTTACACAACGAAGTCACCTTCGAACAACAGTTCGAACGTTTTTGGGAGGTGGAGGAACTTCCCAAACTAGATTGCTATCCCACTCCGAAAAGTTTCGCGAAGAAAAATACGCGAAGACGCGATGACGGCCGCTACATCGTGTCATTGCCTTTAAAATCGGCTTTCCAGACACGCTCCGCTCAGGGACCTCGAGACATTCAAAATGTATCGCCAAATGTTGGTCGACCCAAAACACACCATATCAGCGCATTCTCTTCCGAGACCCGTGAAAGTCCGCACTGACCGACTTCGAGCTTCAAACGGTAACGTTTGGAGTTTATTGCGCCCCTTTTCTTGCTATACGCACCCTTCTTCAATTGGCAGACGAGGTGAAGCACAAGTTTCCGCTTGCGTCACACATTCTACAGCATTCCATGTACGTTGATGATGTGTTCGCAGGCACGCATGACCTGGTGACCGCTACCCAGACCCGTGACCAACTCATAGCGGCTCTCGACTCAGCAGGTTTTTCACTTCGCAAGTGGACTGCCAACCATAAAGGCATTCAGGCAGACTTGCCGGCATCCCATCTGCCCCATACCGATTTCCTGACGCTAGAAGACTCCAGCATCGCTAAAATGCTGGGAATTCGCTGGAACGCGACCCATGATGACTTCTACTTCGATGTCCAAGCTATCGTCATCAAAGCTGCGTACACCAAACGGGAAATGTTGTCTCTGGTCGCCAAGCTGCTCGATCCAGCCGGTTGGCTGGCTCCGATCATCGTTGCAGCGAAGATTCTGATTCAGCAAGTCTGGTTGGACAAAATCGACTGGGAACTAAAGCTTGAACTAAAAAATATTTTAATGATGATTCAGACGAAAAAGACTCTTTTCTCTCTTTTATTAGGGGGATAAAAGAAAGAAGATTAATCTCTAACCCAGCTCATGCTCCAAGTCATGAGGATGATGAGATGGAAATCATTGATCTTTCAATTCTATAAAATATAGTTTACCAGTAATTAATGAATCGACTCGTGCCTACGCTGTATCTGCTCCATTACACGATCTACTGTTGGAGCGACTCCACCATTGTTTTGGCCTGGCTGAAGAAATCCCCCTGCATTTGGGCGACGCTCGTGGCAAATCGAGTTGCCAAAATCATCGAGAAGGTACCACAGTCGCAATGGTTCCATGTGGATTCCCAGGACAACCCCGCGGATTTAGCCAGTCGCGGTTCCACGCCCCAAGATCTCGCTGAGAGCACCCTCTGGTGGAATGGACCTGTTTGGTTCGCCCACGATAAGGATCGCTGGCCCGAATTCCACGCCTCAGACGAATACGTCACCACACTGGAGCAGAAGACTGTCAAAACGCTGCTCACCCATTGCGCTACCGATGAGGATCCTCTCGAACGATTTTCGTCGCTGCCACAAGCCCTACGTGTACTCTACGATATACTCATACGTATATCGATTTCTCCACAACGCTTAACCAGCTCAGCGTCATCTGCATTCGCACACCTACCTGCACCTCCCACCGGGAGAAATAAAGGAAACTAAACGCTGCCTCGCGATTTCCTGCCAGAAGACTCATTTTACGGACGAGTACGCCGCTCTCGAAAACCACACATTTTATTTGGTATGAAGTTTTTCATACCCAATAAAAATTTCCATTAAACCAAAAGACCATTCCTGGTTTAATGCGACTTGCAGACAAGCAGTCAGGTCTAACGAGCAAGCATTTAGGAATTGGCGTTTAAATAAAACTGCTGATACTAAACTGCTGCGCAATCAGGCCAGAAATAGGTGCAATGCCACTTTAAAGCGCGAAAAAGTTCTTTACGAACAGCGCCTTAGACGCAGAGTTCTTGAATACCATAAGGGTAGCAAGAACTTTTAGTCGTTCATGGGGAGGGTGAAAAATCAGACGAGATCATCTATTCCAACTCTCCTCCAGGGCGATCAGATCTTCACTCACTCGGTTGATAAGGCAAACTTATTAGCCAAAATGTTTGCTGACCTCTGCTCTCTTCCTGAAAGTAGCCAACCACTGCCCAAGGTCGATGATGTATCTCATGCTATGCCTCAGATGCATTTTCGAACGCGAGCTGTTAAAAGAGTGCTTGCAGACCTCAATGTCAATAAGTCCTCGGGACCGGATGGCATTTCAGCCCATGTGTTGAGAAAGTGCGCCTCAACACTGGCTCGCCCATTGTGCAATCTCTTTAATTTATCTTTTACTTCAGGAGTTTTTCCCGCTTCCTGGAAGATTGCCAATGTGCAGCCAGTTCCCAAAAAAGGTGAGGCTACGAATCCTGCAAATTACCGGCCCATAGCAATCTGCTCAGTGCTCTCTAAAGTCATGGAGAGCATTGTAAATTTTAAATTGATGAGGTATCTAGACAGCAACGAGTTGATCAGCGATCGCCAGTACGGCTTCCGTGCTCACCGTTTCACCGGCGATCTGATGGCGTTTCTCACTGAGCGGTGGAGCAGTTGTATTCACCAGTTCGGTGAGAGCAAGGTTGTTGCTCTGGATATCTCCAAGGCATTTGACCGGGTGTGGCATAAAGCACTCGTGTCTAAACTGGCTGCTTATGGTGTCGGTAATATTTTCACTCGATGGATATCGAGTTTCCTCAGCGACTGTTCTATTCGGGTTGTGATAGACGGCTTTGCTTCCGAAGAGCACTCCATTAATGCTGGAGTTCCGCAGGGTTCGGCCCTGTCTCCGACAGGATCTTCATCAATGATCTTCTGTCATTGACATCAAACCCCGTCTACTCGTTTGCTGATGACAGCAGCATTTGTCATTCATATTCATTTTCCAGGCGTCCTTCCATTCTGGAGATCACTAGAAAACGCAGAATTATGAATGACACACTCCAATCCCACCTCAACAAAATCCAGGAGTGGGGTCGTGTGAATCGGGTCGATTTTAATGCGCGGAAGACCCAATGCTGTTTGTTAACCCACAAACGTTTGGCGGGTGACAACTTCCCACCTCTAAATATGGGTGGTGTGGATATTAATGAGTCGGAGGCTCTTGATGTTCTGGGCATGTCAATCCAATGCGATCTTCGCTGGAACGGTCACATCTTTGGCGTGTCGAAAGAAGCGGCCAAGTGTTTAGGCTTTCTTAAGCGGTGTAAGAAATACTTCACTCCAACCGATCTTCGTTGTATCTACACCACTTATATCCGTCCGAAAATGGAGTACAATTCGCATATATGGTCGGGAGCTTCGCGGGCATATCTTCAGCTTCTCGACCGTGTCCAATGTCGTGCGTTAAAACTTATAGGGGACAGTAGGGTATCCAGCTCTATTGAAACCTTGGAGCGTCGTCGTGATGTGGGGTGTGTATCATTATTTTACCGTTACTTTCACGGTAAATGTTCCTCGGAAGTAGCCAGCCTGATTCCTCCGGTTCAGGTATTTAGCAGAATTACTCGGCTTTCCAGAGCGGTGCAACCCTTTATGTCGCGATTCCGTTCCAACGAACCACGCATTACCGTGAGAGTTCGTTTTTCGGTCGCGTCGTTAGATTGTGGAATAATCTCCCTCTTTCCCCCTTCCCACTAACCTGTCATCCCTTCGGAACCAACAAATGCTGTGCATGGATAGGGGGCATCACCTGAGCTTGGTTTCATCTGTCATACAAAAAAAACAAAAAAAAAAAAACACGAAGCTGCGATCTAAAAGCAGCTTACTTTCGTTGAACCCCTTTTCACCACACGGATAACACGATGCTCGTTGGCGGACGGTTGTCCTAGTGTCCCAATTTGCCTTTCGACGAACGGCATCCGATTACTCTGCCATACGGCTGCCAATTCCACACGGATAACACGATGCTCGTTGGCGGACGGTTGTCCTAGTGTCCCAATTTGCCTTTCGACGAACGGCATCCGATTATTCTGCCATACGGCTGCCAATTCTCGCGATTGCTCATTCGTTTTATACACGAAATATCTCTACACGTGGGCAACCAATTAGTTCTTCGTCTGGACCCAATTCTGGATCCCCAAGGTTACAATCCTATCAAAACGACGACTCATACCTGCAAGCCTTGCATCCTACATCGGAAGAAGCAACGAACCCTGTACATGACAGCCCATTATTAACACATTTTCTCATTACAGAGCTCACATGTACTATATTTAATCCGCCGGCAATATGCGCGGACCCGAAGAGGGCGTCTGCTAGCACCACCCGGGGCGGTGCCCATCTGCGCCGCCGCGCCGCCTATTGCCGCCCACCGTCCTCGGGAGCTGTCCCCAACGGCTGACGTCCTGGTGCTCGACGTCTCGGCCGACGAGGCACAAGCGCTTGCCACGACACGGCGCTCGCCCACACCGCCGACCCGACCTTTCCAGAGTTTTTTCGTCGGGCCTGAGGAAGCCTCCTCCGGTCCGGCCCCAGCACAGATGTCCACTTACGACGAGGACCTCCGAATTCGCGGAAGTCTGCGAGTTCGTACGATGTCGGTGCGATATCCGCGGCGCCGCTTGCCGCGTCCACCACGAGAGCCGGTCCCAAGACTCGCACTTCCACCATCATCAGTTCCGGCCCCAAGACGCGCTCATGCCGTAGTTCCCGCCTGGAGACACGACTGACGTCCACCTGCCCTAAGGCTTCCAGCTGATGGACGGGAGCAAGAGTTGTGTTGCCCTCTGTGCGCAGGGCAGCATGTGCTGCGTCGCTGCCATCGGTTCCTGCAGCAGACCATCGTGCGGAGAGGCGTACCACACCCTTCTACATTGAGCTCGAGCCGATGCGCGGCGCCAATTGGCGGGCTTTGGGGGTTTGCAGTCCTGCAAGGCGGGCGGTATGTTAACGCCAACTGCCGCTCGCCAGAGGTGCTCCCTCATCGATCGGTAGGGTGTCAGGCGTGAGAACTGCAGTTCTCTCTCTTGTCAGCCTGCCGGTCATGAGATGAGCCTCTCTCGTGTGAGTAAGCTCGGCTGCGGGCTCTCCCCGCGGCAACTGGCGCAGTTTGACCGGCTTCCAGCGATCGTCGCTGGACCCACACGAGGCACTTCCTTCCGATTCTTACTATCAGCCAGTTGACGCGTGCGGGTTGAAACAATTGTCATCAATTTTGAATTTTGTGCATTGTATTTTTATCATAGTTTTTAAAAAGCTAATTGAAAGAATTGTGAACTTAAATAAATAAACAGTAAACTGAGTGAATTCACATTTACATTTGGTCCTTCGAGCCGGATTGTGCTCGGAGACCACCCAACCGTTTTGAGCTTTACTTTTAGGTCCAAGACGAGCCGGATTACCGCCCGCCGACCAGGAGTCACAACGTAATCATAAGCGACGCCCAACCTAACGTCATTAGCTACGACGCCCAAGCCGCTAGATCGGGTGCTGAAAGGTGAGCTAAATATTAGCCCCGAGCCCTTCCGGCCATATATATATATATATATATATATATATATATATATATATATATATATATATATATATATATATATATATATATATATATATATATATATATATATATATATATATATATATATATATATATAACCAGTTTTTTGCTCGTTAGCTTGCTGCATGTAATTTGCCTGTGTTTGTTGTTTCTAATTTCTATGTGACTTTGGTTTTATTTTTTTCTCTTTATTGCATTCCCGGTTTTGTACATGTTATTGTTGTTGTGCTTGTTGAGTGCGGTGAGAGTTTTGTTTTCTTCCCCGGAGTCGAGCTTTCTGTTTGATGTTCGATTCTTTCTCCTCCAACAAGTTCCCCCAACTTGGTTGAACTTGGTTGGCCGTATTCACAGAATTAAGTCCACCTCAAGTTGGGTCCGCACAACTCGAGGTTACTGCATCCCTTGAAGCGATTTTCGCGGGATCAGCTCAGGTGGAGTGTGGTCCAGGTTCTACACCCGTATTTGTAAGGAAGTTATGCTTCCTTACAGACGCCATTATATTTTTAGGGTTCGCTTAGGGGCGGCGAAGAAAGTCGAAAAACCAAAAGAAAACGCACCGAAAAACTATTTCGGAAAAAATTGTATTTTATTTTAGAAGAAAAAAGTCACAGAATGGTTTGCGCGTCTCTAGCTGATTGCGTTGGGGCTCGAGGAGCTTGCTACCGAAAATTAACCACGTGTTGTCTCTAAAGTTGCCAACTAGTTACGAAGAGACTAGTTGCTGCGAACACTTCTGCCTACTGGGTATTTCGTTTTTTCGATTTCGCGTTGGGTCACCATTGAATAGTGAATTTCACGCTGCTATCACCAGCGAGAGTGCAGACAGAAAAAACAGGTTTTTGTGTTCTGTGTGCACTCTGTGTGTATGGGCAGCGCAAGCAGAAGAGCGCGAGCAGAAGCAAAATGTGCCCGCATAAATCAACCAGCAAAAGGTGGTGGTTTTTTTTACTTGCACTGAGCGCACAAGTAACTCGCTCTTATAGTGGCAAGGAGAGCGCAAGCCACGAAAGCGAAAGTGTGTGATCTTTTCACTTTCTTTGTGAGAGCGCGAAACCAAGAGCATTCTCTCGGGAGAGCTCAGAAGAAGGCTGCTCTAAAGATTTCTTGTGCGGGAGCACGGGGCTTGCTTATGCGTCAAGCGGTGAATTTTGCGCAAAAAATGTGGGCTTCGCAGCAAGCAATGCTTGCGAAGACGGTCAGCAACAAAAATTTAAGCTTTGGTGCTGCCGTTATTTTTGGGGACCGTTATCGACGAATCGAAGATTCTGGAAGGTTTGACGGTCAAATCAAGGGTATATATATATAGAGGACAGTTCCTTGTGTATATATATATATATATATATATATATATATACTCCACACTCAACAAGCACAACAAAAACAACAACACTGTTGTTGTTTTTTTAAAAAAACAACAACATGCAAAGTCGATACTGAGCAAAAAAAATTATTTTACACTCTGCTACGGCAACAACAATCCCAGTCGAAAGCAAAAGAAGCGATTAACAGAAATTTTCGAAGGCCAAACTAAAACAACAAAATGACCAAATGCCGTTAGGTGAGCCATATAAAAGCAGCCTCCGAATTGTAAATCGGGCTCTTGGAAATCAACCATCTAAGCGGTAAGCCCTCGTTGAATAATTCTTGCCTGTCTGAATTTGGTGGAGTGCTTCTAGTGGAAGCCAAATTCAGAATTTTGAAAACTTGTCAATTTAATTCCTGTCTGTCTGAATTTGGTGGAGTGCTTCTAGTGGAAGCCAAATTCAGAATCCTGAAATCCTGAATAATTCCTGCCTGTCTGAATTTGGTGGAGTGCTTCTAGTGGAAGCCAAATTCAGAATCCTGCAATCCTGAATAATTCCTGCCTGTCTGAATTTGGTGGAGTGCTTCTAGTGGAAGCCAAATTCGGAATCCTGAAATCTTGATTAATTCCGTCTGTCTGAATTTGGTGGAGTGCTTCTAGTGGAAACCAAATTCAGAATCTCGAGAGCCTGGCTATCATGCGAGCAAATCCTGAATCCAAATAAGAGTCCCGTAGACAGCCTCCTTGTAGTAGCTAAATATCCCCGTGTATATAAGCAAAATTAGCCCTGACTTACTTACGAACGGACTGACATATAGTATACAATTAGCAATAAGATTGAAGAAAGTATAACACAGAAATGAGAAAATAAAAACTAGAAATAACATTAGACTGTAACTAGGTATAACGAAGGATTGTCCTAATGTATGTGGAGAAAAATAAAGACAAGAATTAGACTAATGAAGAATAAATTGTGGGTTCTTTTATTAAAATGAACGCTGAACGGCCGTGAGCATATCCTGGCGAGAAGACATTCGTTACAAATGGCGCCCGAACAGGGACAAGAAAATTCGTGTATCTCGTAAACCGAAAGTGACTTTGGGAAAAAAAAACCCCGCGAGGGAAGAAAAAGCGTATATCTCGTAAACCGAAAGTGACCTTGTAGAGAAAAAAAAAAACCACGAGAGACAAGAAGATTCGTATATCTCGTAAACTGAAAGTGACTTTGTAGAAAACAAAAGAAAGACCGCGAGTGGAGAAAAATTGCATATCTCGTAAACCGAAAGTGACTTTGGAAAAAAAACCCCGCGAGGGAAGAAAAAGCGTATATCTCGTAAACCGAAAGTGACCTTGTAGAGAAAAAAAACCCACGAGAGACAAGAAGATTCGTATATCTCGTAAACTGAAAGTGACTTTGTAGAAAACAAAAGAAAGACCGCGAGTGGAGAAAAATTGCGTATCTCGTAAACCGAAAATGACTTTGGGAAAAAAAACCCCGCGAGGGAAGAAACAGCGTGTATCTCGTAAACCAAAAACGAATTATAGGAAAAGGAAGACCGCAGGGGAAAAAAATCATTGTATCTTGAAAACCTTGCAGCTGAAGAATAGGGAAAGATTACGCCAGTGGGAAAAAAAAATTCAGGAAAATATAATAGAACTAGCAAATTATAAACCTTCGGAAACAAAGTGTGCAATGGGTAAAAGCTGGATTTACAACGTTTCGAAGGAGAAGTTACAAGACATTCTACGCGAATTTGGGATAGATCCGAATGGCGGGGTTGAAGAATTACGCAGGCTAATGTCCGGATTTGTGTCATCGTCCGACTTGTCAGCGATTGGATAAGTTAGAGGCGCAATGGAGCCGTAGTGTTTCTCCAGGAGCGAGGGCGTTGTCGCCGATGCGTCAGACACCTCCTCCGAAACAGGATACAGGCAAGGGAGGTCTAGGTGCCATGCCCAAGGTGCTACTGACAACGATGCCAAGTCAAAGACCCCTGTACAACGACCAAACAGCCGCAAGAGACCCAAGAACCACAGGAACTGAACGGGAATATGCGAACCAACGAAGAAGCGTCTCTAGTTATTCGGAGGTAATAGATAAAGTACGTAAGTGGGCTTGTAAGTATGATGGCGGGAAAGACCCTATTACCTTCATAGAAAGGGTCGAAGAACTCACAGAGGCATACGAACTACCCAAGGATTTATTACCCCGAACCATGCCTGAGCTGTTAAAGGTCAAAGCCCTCTGTTGGTTCAGAAATAATAATAAAGGTTGGCTCACGTGGGAATCCTTCAAAGTGGATTTCATGAAATTCTTTTTATCGTCGAGATATTTCGAAGAACTGGAAGACAATATTAGGAAAAGAACCCAAGCCACAAAAGAGAAGTTCAAGGATTATGTGTTAGTCATGCAAAGGTTGATGCGTCATATCGGCTATACGGAAGAACACCAGCTACAGAGAATCTACCGGAATTGCCATCGAGACTATCTGCTTTACATAAGACGGACAGACTTCTCGTCACTAGAAGAATTAGTATCCATGGCAGAAGATTTCGAGGGTATACGCCAGGACACAGATCCCTCACGTACGCCCCGGGAACCGTGGCGATCAAAACCGGAACACCATCGAATGATGTCAGCCGCACCATCGGGGAACCGAATAGACCCGCGGACCGTCTGTCGGAGATGCGGTGAAAACGGCCATTTCCAGAGAGAATGCCATAACCCCCGAAAACTGTTCTGCTGGGAGTGTGGAAAACAAGGGCTACGAACGATTGATTGTTGCAGGAAAGCTCCGGAAAATGGGCAGGGCATCCAGCAGAGACGAGGACTGCTGGAGCCAGGGAACCAAAACTCTCCTCGTACCCCACCAAGTGCTTAAACTTCAGTCAGGACAGAATCTTCGCAAAAGTGGCATTAGGAAGGGAACTTGTCACCGGCACTATCGACACGGGAGCCTCGAGAAGTTTCATCAGCGAATTACTAGCCAGAGAGATTGCCGCCGAAGGACGACTAGTAGACGTAGATGTCGACGTTAAGATGGCAGATGGTACGCCGCGTACAATTGACCAAGCAATGGAGGTGGTTATCCGGCTAGGAGCGGCGGAATGTGAAATGCCGTTGCTCATACTCAAGGATGCCATCGATCACGTAATTCTGGGAATAGACTTCCTCACGAATATAGGAGCATCGATCAGCTGTGGAGGTGAAACCATAACTTTAGGTGCTCCGGTGACAACAGCTCCAAATGGTGGACAAGCCGGCGGTTCTACACTTCGGACAATGAGGATAGAGACGAAAACAGCTTCGCACGGAGGCACAACGCAAGAGAGGGCCACCACAACCAACGACCAAACAGCAGAAGGCACGCAAGGAAGTGAAAATGATAAGACGAAAGAAATACAAGTTATAAAAACATTCCTGGAAGCAGAACTTCCGAAAATCGAGGCTTTGAAGGGCCCTTCTAACATCACCACCCATCAGATCGTGATGAAGGATGACCGACCCATCAAGCAGAGATATTACCCGAAAAACCCAGCCATGCAAGCGATTATAAACAAGGAAATAGATGAACTGTTAGAAAAGGACTGTATTGAACCCTCGCATAGCCCGTACAGTGCCCATATCGTCTTGGTGAAGAAGAAAAACGGAAAGTGGCGCCTATGTATTGATTACCGGCAGTTGAATGCACGATCAGTTCCAGATGCATACCCACTTCCTAGGATACAACACATCTTAGACCGGTTACGCGACGCTCAGTACATCAGTAGCCTGGATCTGAAGAATGGTTACTGGCAGATTCCCATGAACCCGGGCAGCAAGCAGTATACGGCTTTTACTGTTCCAGGGAGAGGACTCTTTCAGTGGCGTGTCATGCCGTTTGGTCTGCATTCGGCTCCAGCAACTTTCCAAAGAGCATTGGACCAGGTGATCGGGCCAGAAATGGAACCACACGCATTCGCGTATCTTGACGACATAATTGTGACTGGGAAAACTCTAGAGGAACACAAAAAGAATTTACAAGAAGTATTTCAACGTCTGCGAGCAGCTAACCTAAAAATAAACAGCGAAAAATGTGAGTTTTTCAAAGAAGACTTGAAATATCTAGGTCACGTGGTAAGCCGTCAGGGAATCCATACCGATCCCGATAAGGTAGCGGCTATCAAGGAACTAGAGCCACCAACAAGCGTAAGAGGTGTTCGCCGCTTTCTGGGAGTGGCATCATGGTATCGCCGGTTCGTACCGGACTTCGCTGATTTAGTCATGCCACTCACAAGCCTCTTGAAGAAGGGTAAACGATGGAAATGGACTGAGGAACAACAACAAGCCTTCGAGACGATGAAGAAGAAGCTCACGGAGGCACCGGTATTGGCATGTCCCGATTTTTCCAAGAAGTTCACACTACAGACGGACGCCAGTAACTACGGTTTAGGAGCAGTGCTGACCCAAGAAAGTCAAGAAGGAGAGCGGGTGATCGCATATGCCAGTCGTCATTTAAACAAAGCCGAACAGAACTACTCTGCTACGGAAAAGGAGTGTCTGGCAATCGTATGGGGCATTAGGAAAATGCGGCCATATTTAGAAGGTTACCACTTTAATATTATCACGGATCATCTCTCACTGAAGTGGCTAAACTCACTGGAAAACCCTTCAGGCCGGTTAGCCAGGTGGGCACTCGAACTACAGCAATACACTTTCGACGTAAAATACAGGCGAGGTAAGTGGAACGTAGTCGCGGATGCACTCTCGAGGCAGCCATTCGAAAAACTAGGAAAGGTTACGACGATGGAAGGAAAAGGCAGCTGGATCGAAACGAGAATGACAGACCTTAGAAAGAACCCAGAGAAATTTGCGGACTACGTAATCGAGAACGGGCAACTATACCGACATATCCCAGGTGTCTCAAATGATGAAGATTGCGCAGCGTGGAAACTCTGCGTACCTAACAACCTCCGAAACCGAGTGATGAAGGAAAACCACGACGACCCGAGCGCCGGACACCCTGGAATTCGGAAGACAGTGACAAGGATCGCCAACAGATACTACTGGCCAGGTATGTTCAGAGACATCAGAAAGTTCGTGCGATGTTGCGAGTCATGTCAACGGTACAAACCAGTACAAGACAAGGTGGCAGGGAAGATGCTGACCCAGATACCCGAGGAGCCCTGGTCCATCGTCTGTGCTGACTTCATAGGGCCGTTACCACGGTCAAAACATGGTAATACAATGATACTAGTTTTCCTAGACAAATTCTCGAAATGGACCGAAATAGTACCACTGCGGCAAGCAACTACGGATAGTTTGAAGAGAGCTTTTCGGGAAAGAATATTGGCGAGATATGGAGTTCCAAAGGTACTCGTCACAGACAACGGTGTGCAGTTCAACAGCCGACACTTCCAACGGTTCCTCCAGGATTTAGGTATTCGTCAGCAGTTTACCGCCCCATATACACCCCAAGAAAATCCCGCCGAAAGAGCAAACAGGAACGTGAAGAGGATTGTGGCACAGGTGATAAAAAACGATCAGACGAGTTGAGACGAATTCATTCCGGAAATCTCCTTGGGCATCAATACGATGACATCAGACACAACTGGATTTAGTCCAGCATTCCTCACACAGGGTCGAGAACCGCGGTTGCCGAAGACACTCTTCGACGAAGTCACTTTAGGAACCGGAACCGCGGCACAAAGTCCACAACAGAGGGGTAATCGCCTTCGAGAAGTTTTCCAAATCGTGAAGAGAAATCTTGAAAGGGCAGCAAAGGACCAGGCTCGGAATTACAATCTTCGACGAAGACACTGGAACCCCCCAATCGGAACACTTGTCCTGGTAAAAACACACCACCTATCAAAAGCGGTGGATAAATTCAACGCCAAGCTGGCACCAAAATACGAGGGACCTTACCGAATCGACAGATATACATCACCAGTCATCGTGCAGCTAACCAACATGGAAAATTCAAGTGGTCGCACGGCCCACATCCGAGATCTTAAGGAATATCATCGCGTTGAAGACAGATCAAATACGACCGTGGGCGGCGAACTTACAGAACCCCAGTAGTAGAATTTCATGTCATGTGGCGTCGTAGATCGTGTTGTCCGTCAGTGTAGTAGACCAACCCGTTACTTATTATCCTCTCTCTTAGAAAACCACCAAAAACCAAAAACAAATCAACAACAATGGCAACAACCGCAGAGAAGGAACAATGGCTCGATCGGCTGGATGAGCTGATCCAGTCAAGCAAAGTAGCCGGAACGACAACACCCGTCTTTGCTCCCCTTCGTCGTGTGAGCCGTGACAGCGCAAAGCCGGAGAGAAAGCGGAACCACGAGGATCAGAGGATGGAGTCCTTGACCGAACTAGCGAACGCGGATGATAACGAGGAGGAACCCTTCGTTATTTATCCGCCTGGCCGCGGTGGAATACCGATCCGGGCCGAGGACTATCGCCGTTTAGCCAGAGGGCGGTTCCTGAATGACGCTCTGGTAGAAATGTACCTCCAATACATCAAAAACACCAGGGTCGCAGAAACGGAGAGGCAGCGGGTGCATCTGTTCAGCACCCATTTCTTTGATCGCATCAACCAGGCCGGCACGCCGTGGGAACGGCACGGCAGAGTGAGGCGCTGGACAAAGAATGTGGATTTGTTCACGATGAACCACATCCTTGTCCCAGTGAACAGGGACCAACATTGGTTCCTAATGGTCGTGTGCTTCGTGGGTAGCACCAGCGTCAGGATGATAGAGAAGCCGAAGCAGGACGGGACATGGGGTGCACAGCTACCCTGTATCCTCCAATTCGACTCCCTTAGCCCGGGTCCACGAACGGAGGTAGGCCAACGGATACGGGAGTATCTCGAGTGCGAATACCACTCACGCAAGCCCGACGGCGTTCCCCGGACATTCAGCAACATGAACTTACCCCTATTCGAGCCCAGGGTGTTGCAGCAGGACAACGGGACGGATTGCGGCATATTTCTGCTACAATACGCAGAACAGCTATTCGTCCGGCCAATCGAAGACTACCGCGACGAGTATTTAAACATGGAGGAGTGGTTCTCCAGAGAAGAGGTAGGCAGGAAGCGGCTGAACATCGCAAATACCATCCGGAAGCTGACAGCCGACCTAGGGAAGACACACCGGAAGTTCCCCGCTCTCGACTTCGGGGAACCCACCCCAGAAGCGCCAAAAAGGGTAGGACCACCGATACCCACAGACACCGGACACCCGAACTATTTCGACCCTCTGAGCGGCGCCTACTACGACGACCTCTGCTCCGAAGTCGAGGGGCATTTGGGGCTAGAAACGGTGGCAGAACTACCGACACCAAAACCAGCCAGCGAGGAAGTTACACCACCAACTGAGTCCAGCGAAATAGTCGAACAGAACGACGTCCCAATGCCGCGACAGTTCCGCGACCTGGACGAGCTCGAGGGCCCAGCAGGCACATGCATTAACCGAGAGGTGGTAGACGGTATACGCAGGGGATACCCGCGTTTGGCACAACAGCCACGGAAACGCCAACGCATCCAGTTCCTCTGTGCCGGCCACAGGGTGACCATCACATCAAGGGCGATCACCATTCTTCCGCCACCGGAAGGAAAGGAGGGAGTGTAAGGAAGCATAACTTCCTTACAAATACGGGTGTAGAACCTGGACCACACTCCACCTGAGCTGATCCCGCGAAAATCGCTTCAAGGGATGCAGTAACCTCGAGTTGTGCGGACCCAACTTGAGGTGGACTTAATTCTTTGAATACGGCCAACCAACTTCAACCAAGTTGGGGGAACTTGTTGGAGGAGAAAGAATCGAACATCAAACAGAAAGCTCGACTCCGGGGAAGAAAACAAAACTCTCACCGCACTCAACAAGCACAACAACAATAACATGTACAAAACCGGGAATGCAATAAAGAGAAAAAAATAAAACCAAAGTCACATAGAAATTAGAAACAACAAACACAGGCAAATTACATGCAGCAAGCTAACGAGCAAAAAAATGGTTTAAAAAAACAACAACATGCAAAGTCGATACTGAGCAAAAAAAATAATTTTACACTCTGCTACGGCAACAACAACCCCAGTCGAAAGCAAAAGAAGCGATTAACAGAAATTTTCGAAGGCCAAACTAAAACAACAAAATGACCAAATGCCGTTAGGTGAGCCATATAAAAGCAGCCTCCGAATTGTAAATCGGGCTTTTGGAAATCAACCATCTAAGCGGTAAGTCCTCGTTGAATAATTCTTGCCTGTCTGAATTTGGTGGAGTGCTTCTAGTGGAAGCCAAATTCAGAATTTTGAAAACTTGTCAATTTAATTCCTGTCTGTCTGAATTTGGTGGAGTGCTTCTAGTGGAAGCCAAATTCAGAATCCTGAAATCCTGAATAATTCCTGCCTGTCTGAATTTGGTGGAGTGCTTCTAGTGGAAGCCAAATTCAGAATCCTGCAATCCTGAATAATTCCTGCCTGTCTGAATTTGGTGGAGTGCTTCTAGTGGAAGCCAAATTCGGAATCCTGAAATCTTGATTAATGAGTATCAGAATTTTATTATAAGGTCACCATGTGGATTTGATAAATTAACATCAGTCCCAAAAACAAGTACACTGGTTAAATCGTAATCATCATGGTTTCACATGGAATGATGGCGTCATCGACTTGAGCAGTGTAAAATATTTCGTGAAGCAAAATCTTAAAAACACGCCCGTGTATGTAAAGGGAGCTGAAAAATCCAAGTGGGTTGAAGAAATTTTAAACGTGCCCGTAATTAACGTGGTAGAATTTGGCTGCAGAAACTTTGCAATTTTACAACATACATACTTACTGCAAAGAATATGCCATGCCCGTAATGGGTGTTGTGAGCTTCAAAATGCTATACTATTAAGAAATTTTCTAAATTCATTCAATAAATAAAAAGAAAATGTGTATAATATTGTATTTCATATGTGAGTTTATATTTATAAAATATCTTAAATATAACAATTGTTTTCTTAAAATCTATATTTATATTTAAGTTTATAAAAGTTTTTTCAATATATATACATTAAAAGAAAATTTATTTATAAAATTAAATTGGGTTCTTTTAAATTGGGTTTCTTTTATTCCAAATTAAATATTCCAAATAAATTTTAAATTCTATACAATTACAAAGAATTTAAGTTTTGAAACATATCATCACTATTCAATTCCATTTCTAAATCTATTCTATAATGCCCCCCGCATATGAATTTACATTATCTATTCTTATATAACGCTTATCATAATTAAAACTTAAAGCTATCTTCTGAAGTTTTTCCGTATATATTTGGTGTATTTTACTCCTAAATACATACATATCACCATAAATTATTCTCTTATTTAATAAACAGTCCTTATAACTACTTAAACTTAAACTATCTAATACTGACTTCTTAACACCTTTAGCTTTTTTCGTCTCACTACAATTTTCTACACTATAGGAATACATTTTGGATCTAAGACCAACAAATTCTTTCATGATCCTTCACTTATTTTCATCTTTCATCATACCGAGTACTTTACAATTTTTACGCGGTATGTTAAAAGAATTATTTGGTGAATATTCTGATGTATCGAATTTAAAATCGATATCATCAAGAATACTTTTGTAATAGTCATCGATTTGTAGGGTATATATAAAAGAGTCGGTGTCCATGTAGTTTAAGGTTAAGTTTTCAGAATAATTTGGCTGCATGTAGTCATAATGGAAGTAATACATCTTCCACTTTGATAATTCTAGTACAACAAATCCTAAATAAACAGGTTTGTTGTAAACTACACGATCCCGAGTCAATTGAATAGCGACCATACCTTCAGAGGAATCCGAAAAGTCGGTGAAAAATGTTCTCCTATGAAAATTTGGTTTGGCAATTAGAGCACGAGCACCTAAGCGCCTTCCTCGACTTTGAAAGAAGTAAGAATTTTTACGTCTTTTCTCTTATCTACATTCTTCATGCTCTTACCATAAACTGAAAAATTTATGTATATATTTATGTATTTATGTATTTTTAATTTATGTAATTTATGTATTTTTATAATAAATCAAATTTAATAATTTGAAAAAAATTTTTCCAAATTATTTTTTGCCATTGTGCAGTGATATGTATTTAAATCAATATACTTCTTTAACCATGAAGACTGTTTGAATTTAGGAATTCTATGTTTTTTATTTAATTGTACACCATTTTTAATACACTGTTGAAGATTTTTGTAGTGTATTATGTAGTGAGACTACCCTCATTATCGTTTGTATAAATAAAGGTTTCAATCCTCTCTTTGAAGGTCGAATTAATGACTTTGAGGTGCTCATTTATTGGAATCCAACAATTCTTCTTATTTTTGTTCGTTCTCAGGTGATAGTTCCAGTCTTTCTGCAAAAGGTTTTCATTGCAGTAGGGACAACACACTTGTGCTGGTATTAATGTTGCTGCTGCTACTGTTGATGTTGTGCCGATCATGATGGGAGGGAGGGAGACGGCGATGCCTGCCTTTCGGTGGCGAAGCCGAGAAAAAGTGTAACCTCAGACTTCAGTCAGTCGGTATGGGAGTCTGATTTAGAAGAGTCGCTTTTGAGCGGCAATTCGGGATGTTGGTGTTTTGTAGCTTGGTTGCCTGCAGATGTTCATTTCTGGATTTGTGATGTGCAGAAATTTCTAATTAAATCGGAAAACAGTAAACATTAAAAGAACATTTAAGTGATTAAATAAAATGTATACGCTAATTAATTTGCAAAAAGAGGAACAAAATTATTCTGCCTGTGGTAGAAAAGTGGGAAGTAGAAAATTCTATAATTAATGAAAAGTGACTTTATCAGCAGCCACTATTTATTGGCTTTTAAAAACCATGTTGCTGCAATAATAAATCGACTTACTGATACAAGAAATCGACTTACTGATTCTTTTAATTTCTTAATTTAAATTCAGTATCCACTGAATTATGTGCCAAATTAAAAGAAAAACTGATAAGAAATAAAAAGCAAATGAACACCATTTATCAGCGCACTCAGGCTTTGAAGAAACGTGCAGCAAACATACAGATGTGCAAACAGAAAGAATTTCAGCGTAAGTTACTAAAGCAACAGCAGGAGGAATGGTGTGAGGAAACGGAGTGTCTCAATGTCCAGTTCACCGATTACACCATACGGGTGATTCTCCTTAGAGGCCACCCAGAGTTGGCGATGAATTTCAGTAGCCGGCCAGCGCTCCAAACGGAAACACCAAGTCGACAACTAACAATGGGAGGTTGAATTTGAGTTTAGAAGTTACAGTTTTCATGTATTCGTACAAAACAATATATAAACGAGGGTTAACGTAACTAAAGTAGTAATAAACTGGTTAATTTGGTATATCTATAAATGGGTATAACCATAAATAACTTTGGTATAACTATAAATAATACAATTGGTATATTTTGCGAAAGGCAATTATCGAATATTTGAGTTTTGGACTTTTTCCGAAGTTTTTACATAGTCTCTGTTATATATTAGTTTTCTTCACAGATCCAGAATGTTCCGGTGGCGCCATCATTCAACCTTCCGGAGTCGGGTGAGTTTCATTTTTGTTTTCTTGATTACCGAAAGTAAATTTCAAGCCCAGTTAGAAATAAGGTAGTCTCTTAAACAAAATAATGCCTTAGCAAGAGTTATTTTTGAATTAATGCAATAACTTTAAATTGACCATAATCATTAAATTCACTCACCTGTAAGTCAAGATTTAGAGATGTTAAACATATATAGAATTAAACGACTACTACATGCAACCCAGTCCAACCACTTGTATATTTACCTTCTCAATGTGAAGGCAAGAAGTATGGTAATAGTAAGAAAACTTTCTAGACGGAAGTTGCTGAATTTCATAATCCGTTGAATAAATTTATGATTAATAATAATATTACATGAGATAATTATCTTTATTATCATTTTTCATATGGCGCGCTAAGTGAAAGGTGAGTAGGCAGATCCCCGTGCTGAGCGACACATATCCAAGGGGCTGGTGCGTAGCAATAATTGCACCAGCCAGGTTGGTTGCGTAAAGACGGGGGAGGAAAAACGACATCTACTCCTCCCCTCCCTTTCCTTCCTCTCCATGGGGCCATGAGCGATGGCCGCCCTAATTCGTCCCTGTCCGCCGCTAGGAGTTGCTTATATGTTTGTGCTATTCTGCATCAAGTGGCTGTTTAGCCATTGTAAGTCTTGGCTACTGGTTTGTTTGTTTGGGACCGTGGTTTCTATTCCGCTGTTGGGTTTAAAGAACCCCCCTCCCCACTTTCCCTGAGCACGGTCGGGTAAGCCGAGCAGCCCTCAACAGGGGCTTTTTGAAATTTTTTGTGTGTGTATTAACTACCCAAAACGTTACACGCTACAAATAACTTCTATTTCTTTCTTTTTCTAACACTTTTAAAATTTTATGTTAACACAAACTCACCTGTGCGAACGATTTTCGGTTCGTAGTAACCGGGCGCGGCTAGCGCGCGCTCGATCAATTGGCCTTGAAACAAGTTGCAATGCTGAATTAAACGCTTAGTGCGATGGAATTTAAACGCTTAGTGCGACATTATGGTCGACCGAAAATGTATTCCGCGGAAGCAGCGACTCACAACAATCAATACGGTGTCATTCTCATACAAATACATAGATTCAGTTGATCGGCTACTAGAAATCAGCCTTCCTGCTCGGGCTGATCTCTGAAATGTTATAAGTTACTCTATTTCAAAACGGACGTTTTTATTTTGACAGACATTTCTGAAAATTTCAGGAATGTCTGTAAATATATTTACAATCTGGACCCCTGCCAGTACTATACAGCTCCAGGTTTGTCTTGGGATGCCATGTCAAAGACAACTAATATAGAACTGTACCGAAAACTAATACGACGGATTACGATGCAAGTAAGGTGTCAGAATACTTAATGTATTTGGATTACGATGCAAGTAAGGCGTCAGAATACGTAATGTATTTGGATGCCACTAATTTATACGGTTGGGCAATGTTGCAATATCTACCCTATGGGGGATTCAAAAGGTTTGTTAGTGTGGATTATTTTAATAACAGCATCATTCTTTCAATTCTAGACGATTCTCCCATCGCATACATACGGATACCCGCGACAAAGGTAAAACACTTATTTCGAACTTTCCAAACTCGGACACGACGTCCGCACTTTATTTCACTAAAACACAAACTGATTGTTCTCATTCGAAAAATTTTTCTAGCCAGCCCAGTAGAGCTAAGTGGCTCATTTTCCCACACTCTGTGCCATTGTGCAATATGCATTTCTTGCGGAATTGGAATTCTGAAAAAAAACCATATTGTCTATTGGGCAAGTGCAAGTTTGCACAATAGTTACAACATCCCTCCACCCTTAGGGAAAAAAATTAATATCGTGAAGAGTTATTAATTTTTTCCTTTACATGGTGTTATAGAGCTGGCTAATATTTCAATAATTTTGTTTACTTATTTATTTATTTTCTAAAACCTACCAGGCTTTGCCTTTACAGATAAACAAAAACTATTTTAATACCATTATACATTGAAGTACTCATACATCAAGTACTCATAAGGAACAAATTTCTATCCTCATAAAAATCCACAATCAGAGGGGTCCTCGGACATGCTGTTCAGCGGTCGCGAATTGAGACATGCTTAAATTTTGTAGAGAATGGTCGTAAATTCCTCAAAGGTGAAATGCATGTTTCCTACAAATTTTCGGAAGTGAAGCTTAAAGCTTTTGACTCCGGCTTCCCAGAGTCCACCCATGTGAGGTGCAGCGGCTGGTATGAAGTGCCACTGCAAGTTTTGGTAGGAGAATTGAGTGAGGACGGCGTCCTTACTTTGCTGGAGGAAAGCTTTCCAGTCGTTCAGCAGGGCTTTAGATGCTCCAACGAAATTTTTCCCATTGTCTGAGTATAGATCCTTGGGGCATCCTCTGCGTGCGGTGAAACGGCTGAACGCAGCGAGAAAAGTGGGCGTCGATAGATCGCTGGTAGCTTCGAGATGAATAGCCTTGGTCGCGAAGCAGACGAATATGCAGACGTAACCTTTCGTGATGAGGCACGCCCTGCCGGTATAATTTTTAATGTCAAATGTTGGTTTCCTCCATGCAAACTGATCTCATGGATGAACCGGACTAAGAGTTGGGTAAAAACACAATTATAGGGGATTATAATCGGATGACGTTCGTCATAGGAGAGTGACGGACATGAGGTTAAACGTCCTCTTGCGCGGAGGACTCCATCTTGGGATAAGAATGGATTGAGTGACAGAATTGTACTCTTTCTGTTGTAGCGGACCAACAGGTTGCTACAAATTTGATATATATTTATTTTTGTTTAAACTAAACTATACCTGAATTACGAATAATTATTAGATTTGATAAGCTAAACAACAACAAAACAGAATTAACTAATCCACAAAACCAGAATTGAACCCGGAAATTGTAAAAACAAATTAAGCCCCGCAACACACGATAATGTATATATATACGCACAGATATAAGACATACGCACAAGTAGAGCAGCGGCAATTCTAAAAATAGAATCATGCGACAAGCTTATTTTCACTTTCTCTTTTCCTTTGCGCTTTCGCTGCCGCTGATCTAAAAATAGAATCGAGCATTCAGCTTACACATATTTTCTTTCGTCGCGCAAGCGCTGCATACAGTTCTCATTTAGTTTGGTCAGCATGCGCTTTTAACGACTAGTTTGTGCAAGCTCAAGTCAGCCTTCTGCCGGTAAGCAACGACTCAATTCGTGCTTGCTCTTACAAAACTCTTTTTGCCTGGAGCAGTTGACCACCTGGTTCGGCAGCCCCAAAATTGCATAAACGAGTGGCTCACATATTTTGAACGGGTTCACCAACCCTAGCTATACATCCAGTAGAGTAAAAAAAGTTGCCGGCGTAGCATAGACGTATTTATGAAGTATCTTTGGGCGTATTTAGGACTAGCCGGAATCACTCATTTGGGAGTTACTGTATTTAGGACTAGCCGGAATCACTCCTTTAGGAGTTACCGTATTTAGGACTAGCCGGAATCACTCCTTCGGGAGCTACCGTATTTAGGACTAGCCGGAATCACTCCTTCGGGAGTTACCGTATTTAGGACTAGCCGGAACCATTCCTTCGGGAATTACCAGGCTTCGGCCAGAATCAGTTCTTCGGAGCTTACCCCCGCATTGTGAGCGGCCCTCTGCCGTGGAGCACTCAGCTCCTCCTGCTTTGTAAGCGGCCTTCTGCCGCGGGACATTCGGTCCCTCCGTCACCTGTATTCCCGCAACAGTTGTAAGCGGCCTTCTGCCGCTGGACATTCGGTCCCTCCGTCACCTGTATACCCGCAACAGTTGTAAGCGACCTTCTGCCGCGGAGCACTCGGCTCCTGTACTCACAAATCATTGTACGCGGCCTTCTGTCGCCAGGCATTCGGCCTGACAAAAGCATTTGTAACCAGTGGAGTAGCAAGTAAGATTGTAAAAAACTTTTTATGAATTGGATCAAATAAAAGAATAAATAAAAGGAAAAAAAACGAACACCAACCCGCATACGTCCGAGCTGAATATTTCAGTGATAGATTTGCTTGACGGCAAATCGTGAGTAATTCTTGACCGTCGCGGTGTTTGGTAATTTGAGGGTTACGAGATCCCCCAAAATGGACACTGGGGCGACTGACGCTACCCCAGCTGGGAATAAAAACTCGTTACACTGTCAAGATTCATCTTCATTTCCAGACAGTGATATTCATTGGCAAAATGAACCTTCTGCATGAGATTAGTTAGTCGGGTTTTAACATATTGAATCTCATGCGAATCAATACTTTTATCGTGTCGTCTAAATGAGGGGCGATGTTGGGGGTGTGAGTGATGGAAGAACCGGAAAATGTACGAAAATACGCGGAGAGCTCGTGGTAAAGAAGAAAATCTTTCCAAGAGGTCTTCATAGTGGGGAAAATATGCAAAATACGATTTGATGGGTTTTGCTTCCAGTTCGGTTTCAAAAATGTCGGGGTGAGGGGAGTGAGGCCAGTACTTTTTCTCTTGGCGCAACCAATCCGGACCTTGCCACTATAATGAGGTTTGTTGCAATTCAAGCGGATACATGCCACGACTGGCTAAGTCCGCTGGATTGTGTTTAGATTGGACATGAGACCAGTGAGTGGGATCTACGATTTCCACAATTTTGGCCACACGGTTAGCAACGAACGTAGTCCAGGTGCAAGGCGCTCGTTTTACCCAAGCGAGCACGATGGTCGAATCAGTCCAGCAGTAGAGTTCATACTGAGGAAACTCAAGAAGATATAAGAGGGATAACCGCATTTAACATGTCGGCTAAGAGGGCTGCACCGCACAATTCAAGTCGAGGTACAGATATGGTTTTGATGGGGGCAACTTTGGTTTTTGCATAAAATAGAGAGGTACGGATTTCGTGAGAGTTACGAAGGCGTACATAGACCACGCCGGCGTATGCTTTTTCGGAAGCATCGCAAAACGCATGGATTTCAATGCCACTCGTTGGAGTGAAATGAATCCATCGAGGTATTTTTATGAGGTTAATTTGGTGATAGCACTGGACGAATTTTATCTAGAGTTGTAGGGTTGACGGGGTCAAGGGGTCATCCCAGCCGGTGGCATCCAGCCAAACTTGTTGCATGAGGGTTTTTGCGATAATAATGACCGGAGCCATCCAGCCTGCAGGATCAAAGAATTTTGCAAGGAGTGACAGCATTTCTCGTTTGGTGTAAGAGGGGGCAATATCGAATGGTTTGGATTCAATGGTGAAGTAATCAGCCTTTGCATTCCATCGGATACCGAGTGTTTTTGCTGTGCTGGCGTCTTCCAATTCTAGGAAATCCTTATTCAATAGGTCTTCAGGAGGTATGCCTAATAGAATTTCCTGATGGTTAGCTGTCCATTTTCGCAGGGTAAATCCAGCAGAGCGAAGGGCTGCTGTCAATTCCTTTCGCGCACGGAGCGCCGTGTCGATAGTATGAGCACCACACAGCGCGTCGTAAATACATGGCTGTCCTCAAAATGGTAGCAGCCAGGGGGAACTCGGTTTCGACATCCTGGGCCAGCTGATGAAGCGTGCGAATTGCAAGATAGGGGGCACAGTTTACACCGAAGGTGACGGTTTGAAGTTCAAATTCGTGCACTTCATCATCTGGTGAATTTCTGAAAAGAATTCGTTGATAGCGCGAGTGCTTCAGATCCACCAGAATCTGGCGATACATCTTCTCGATGTCTCCGTTGAAGACATATTGATAAAGACGCCATTTGTAAATGAGGAAAGTTAGATCTGCTTGTAAAGCCGGACCGGGGTAGAGAGTGTCGTTGAGACTGAAACCGTTGGTTGTGGGGCAGGAAGCGTTAAAAACAACTCGCACCTTGGTGGAGCTGCTTTCTGGCTTGATGACTGCATGGTGAAGTAAGTAGTAAGTGTCAGAATGGAGCGAGGTTTGTTCAGGGTGAACAGGGATCATATGATTCAAATGGGAGTATTCTTGAATCACTGAATCATAAAGTTCTTTAAAACTCGGGGTTTTCAGGAGCCGCGCTTCGTTGCGGAGAAATTGTTTAAGAGCTATTTTTCTTGAACGTCCAAGTTGTAACTGCGAAGGGAATTCTTCTTTAAACGGCAACGAGACTATGTAACGCCCATCGGGACGTCTTTGTGTTGTTTTCTCATACAAATCGTTGCAGTATTTTTCAGTTGGAGTGCGAGGACGCTGTTTTGGGATCTCTAGTTCCCAGAAGCGCGAAATCTGACGGTCGAGGGAGACCTCGTTGAAAAAAGAGACCCGCGTGGTAATTGAAGGTGTTGGCAGGCCCTGAGGGAGAGTACCCGTTAGAATCCAGCCGAATATTGTTTCTTGGGCTACGAGTGAACCCAGAATATTTCGCTTAATGCCATCCAGCAGGATTAGAGGGTATATGTCAGCTCCAATCAAGACATCGATCTGATCACTTTGGTAGAAAATGTCATCAGCCAACGGGATATTAGGGAGGGATTCACAGAGGTTCCGGTCAAGGGAGCAGACGGGAAGATTTCCGGTTAATTTTGGGAGGACGAGAGCCTTGGTTTCTATACGAGTTCCGGAATTGCGAGGAGAGCCAATGTTAAACATACAAAGTTTGCTAACAAGGGCTGTGATAGCTTGGTTGACACTTGCCACCCGCGCTTGAATGGTTTTCGTAGGTAGATGTAAGCGCTTTTGAATGCGCTCGGAGAGAAAAGTGGCTTCTGATCCGGGATCTGTAAGCGCACGAGCGAGATATGTTTCCTCGCGGTAACAGATATGTACCATTGCAGTAGCGAGTAAAACTTGCTTTGGTCGAGGGGTGAAGCAAGTCAGCACATTGGGTGTTTGAGGGGCTTCAGTGGACTGTAATTGATGTTGAGTTGTAGAGGTGGGGATAATTTGTTGCGGATTATTTTGTGCATTATTTGGCGTAGGGCCACGAGGAGTGGAGGTATGAGGGCGCGAGGTTGCGGTGGTAGAGCTCGAGCGGAGCTTTGAATTGGGAATTGGGGTCGCCTCGCGATGTAATAGCGAATGATGTGACATACACATGACATGACATACACGTGTAAATACTTTGACAATCGCGCATTTGGTGCGAATGCGCAAGACAATTCGAACAGAATTTCAACCGTTGAATTGTTGACCAACGGGTTTCGAAGCTCAAAGCTAGAAAACGTGGACATTGGCGTAGAGGGTGAGTTTGATCTGTGCATAGTTTGCAGCTAGTCGGGAGCATGTTCGCCTGGAAAGTGTGCACACGCTTTGAAGCGGGGAGATTGCGAGCATTGCTGGTCGATGCCTTTTTAACCGAATCAGCGGATTTGCGAATATCGAAGAGTGTTTCCAGGGTTTGGAAATGGGATGTTAAAAACGAATCCATTTCCTTCCACTTCGGAATATCGCGATTTTGGGAAATGGATTGTTCCCACAGAGAGAGGGTGTTTTCGGGGAGACGAGTTGAACAAAGGTGAACTATAATGTCATCCCAACTCTCGACACCTACATCATATAAAGTTAAAGCGGACAGACAGTTATTAATTTCCCGCTGTAGTCGTTTAATTGCAACTCCGGATTCTTTTGAGATTGGGGTGAGGTTAAATAGGGTCCGGAGTTGCGTATTAATGAGTATGCGTTTGTTTTCGAAGCGGTCGATCAAATTGTTCCACGCTTGTTCGAAGCCGCTGTCGATCAGTGTAGATTTTTGAACGATCTCCTTTGCTTCACCTTGGGTTTTTTGGTTTAGGTGGAACAATTTTTCGACGGGAGAAAGTCGATTATTTCTAATATAGAGCGCGGAGAACATGTCTCTAAAGGTTGGCCATGATTGGTAATCACCTTTAAAGACATCAGTATCGCACGGTGGTAAATTGAGGTTGTGTCCCGAGAAAGGGGAGCGAGAGAGGGGATTGCGACTGCCGCTGAAGCTGAAGATGTAGGTGAGGCAGCGAGATGTTGCTGTTCGTTGATTTTCGCTGAGAAGCGAACATATATCTGATAACAGCGTCGGTACTTCGTTTTGACGACGATTATATCAGCTCCACGAGCCTCCGGGTTAGCGTCGTTGATGGGATCCTTCGAGGTGATGAGGTACTCTACGCAAGAGTTGTATGAAGATTTGACGCCTGACCAGACCGCCTTAAGTTCCTCGAGATGAGAGGAAGAATTCCGAATGATCACGCACTGGGATGGCGAGATATTCGTCTTCGAATTCTTCTAAAGTTCGGCAACGCTGAGGAATTTCTGAAGAGGGTCCATCGTTGTGAAAAATTAGAGATGAAAGAATTAGCAAAGAATAAAACCAAAAGGAGGGATTGGAAATTTGTTATATTTTATTTTTTTAAGTTTTATGAGAATTTATTAAGAGACACGATTATCAAAGATTGGAATTTTAATCGTATTTATTTTCCAAATAATTTGTATTTATTTGAATTGAGATGTGGTCAATTAGCGTTGTATCGCGGGGGGGCTGTATTAGTGTACCTTCATAAATTTTCACAAGTGATTTAAATGAAACTAGTTCAACTAATTAAAATAGAACCAGTTGAACCACTTTCACAAATGTGTTTTCCCAACCGGGCACTTGCTGCTTGTGCGCTGCTTGTGCGCTGCTTGTACGACGTCGACGACGATGGCAGCGGATATAGCAGAAAGCAAACCACGAAAAAGTTTGCTTTTGCCTATAGAAAGGTGGTGGTTTTTTCTTGTTGAGGATCCCACGCTGCTGCAGACTGTACTGCTGCTAAAATTCTAGTTGCTAAACTAGAAACGATCAACGGTAAATTTCAAATAACGTTTGAAATTGAACCGTTGTGAGTATTTGATGAAAATATAATATATAATATATATATATATATATATGTATTTTTAGAAATAACTTTTTCTAATTTTATGAGAAAATGATTGATTTGATGTGCACCACGGGATGGGTGCACATAAATCCAGCTAAAAATTGTGATTTGTTTGGGGGAGATTAGCACTTGGTCACACGGGCTTGAGATTCCAGGGGAGGAAAAGTAAGGAACCGTGTGGTATTCCAAGTGCTGCCGCGCGACGCCGAACCGATATTTGGTAAAGTTATATATGCACGAGAGTGCATATATTTATGTAATATATTTCACTGGAATGTGAAAGGGGGATTTTGCCGGTAGAGAGTAATATAGTTATAGTAATATATTTCACTGGAATGTGAAAGGGGGTTTTTGCCGGTCCGTTGGGGGGGGGGGGGGCTTTTCCGGTAGAGAATCCGGTTATGAGGGGTTTCTGCCGGTCGAGAATCCGGTTGTGGGGGGTTTTCGCCGGTATAGAATCCGGTTCGATTGGACCAAAATGTTGGGGTGGTCTCCGAGTGCGGGCGAGATCCGGCTCGAAGGACCAAAATTTTCACGTGGGAGTGTGATTTATAATAATAAAGAGGACTTACCGGCTTGCTCGAAATTCGAAATTCGAATGGAATTCCAAATTGTGGTAGTCCGGAGTATGTAACTTCCTTTTGGGAAGCCCATTTGTCGTCCCGTCTGTTGTGTGCGCCTGTTTCGCTGTCACACAAGTGAAAAAAGTATAAATATAATTAATATATGTTAAGCCTTAGTTTTGGCAACATGCTTATTTGTTTTTTCTGCTTGCCTTGTTTGTGTCAATTTTCGTCGTTTTCGTCCACTGTAATCCGTTAATCAAGAAAGTTATAGAAGTTAGAACTGACCTTGATTTCTGTGTGGTCACTGCTCTCAATTTTTAGCTTTGCAAAATTGATGTGTTTTATGTCTAGCTGTAAGTATGTACTTACCTGTCGTGCTCACCTTATCTCAGCAGCACAGGAGTGGGCCTTGCAGCATTTCGCTCTCCTACTGCTTAGAAGTTGTGAGTAGGTGGCTGAGGAGTGCGTATGTGCGTGTGTACGTGTTATGTGCATGAGAGTAGTGGGAGTTTTTGGTTGATTAGAAAGTTTCTGGGGTAGGTGAAGTCAGATCGTTTGTGGCAGTGAGTAGAGTCAGGCAGGTGAAATCGGAGTGAAGCTCCAGCAGCGAGAACTTAGAAAAAAAAGGAGTAAAAAAAAACGAACTAATGAACCTACATCAGAGTAAAAAAAGGAGGAAAAGTGAATTCAACAATAAAATTTAACGCTAAAGAATTTAACAAAAAAAAAGACTGTGAAAAGGATTAAACTGAAGATTCTGTTTGGGAAATACTAATACGGGAATTGGAGTTATTGTACAATTAATAAAAGGCAGCACAATCTGTGTTATAAATTGTTGAATTTGAAGTTAAAAAAAAACAATTTTAGCTCTTGGAGGATGCCACTAAAAAAAAGTGAACTAATTGAATGCTAAATTATAAAGTCTAAAAAGGAAAAAAGAGGCCTGTAAACTTTTGAAACAAGAAGTCTGGAAAGGAGATCCGGCGGAGTGATGGCCTGGACAGCGGAGGAACAGCGGGAGCGATATACAACTTTTTTTTTCTTTTTCTCTTGTACAGTTGCTTTTGATATCTTAAAATGTAAAAATACAATTTAAAATATTAATGTGACAATACAGTTTTTTTTCTAGAAATTATAGCCACAGGAACCCCATGGTGGTACCATCAGCAGGATTCCCCACGGGTGAGTGCATGTTCAGTGCTTTTATAAACCTTTTAATTTGAAATTTTGAATTCAAGAAAACTGGATTAGTTTTATAATTTTGAATAAAAAAAAAACTGAAATTGTCTGCAAAGTGAAGTGAAGTTAGCATTTGTTTAAATTTTTGTTTAATTTAAAAAAAAATGGTGTTAAAATTTTAAGATTGATTTAAAATTTAAACTTTAAAGTTCTAAAATTGGGTATTAAAATTTTAATTTTTTTTGAAATAAGAGTTTAACTGAATATTGAATTTGTATTAGGCTGTGAGAAAAATTGAATTGAATTTTATTGATTTCTTATTGTAATACCAATATATTTACTTGAAATAAATTAGAATTAAAAATATAAATTGGAGTTTAACAAAATTTAGCAATAAATATATGTACACATAACTATAAACAACAACCAATACGAAGATTTTTAGATTTTTTTTTTCTTTGGCAACTTCCATCGGCGATGCCCTGAAGGGGACTGGAGTTTTTTTTTTGTTTTTCCCTTAGTCAGCAGAATGCATTGCTAAACGCAAAGCATTTGGGCTCATGTGCTGGGGGACCTGAACGGAGGGAGCCGGAGCTCCTGGTTGTGACGTACGGACCGAAATGACGGACGGACAGGAATGAGACTTTTGACTGAATCAGTGGCAGGGGATCACACTAAAAACGCTGGAGCCAGAGTGTGGTCCATGGTTGTGACCTTGTTGGTCACAAGAGAGGTGGGTTAGCTCCACCACTGACGGACAGGACGATAGGGTTCGTGATGTCTTGTGTCGTTTGGGGTGAATGTGTGCAGGTGATGGGAGTGCTGGGTAAGATTGTGGCTAGTTTAGGTGATGCATGAGTGGGGTGAAGTGAATGGAGGTGGGTGAGGTAAGTAAGTGGTGGGGAAATGGTTGGGAATTTGTGAGATAACAGGGTGATAGGATCAGGTGAAAGGGGCGCTCTCATCGCATGCACGACGCGTGCATGGGACTTCTTTTCCTTATTCTCTTTCTTACTTACCCTCCTTTAATTTCCTCTTTCCCCTCTTCCCCTATTTCCCCTTCTTTCTAAACTTTTTTTGTTCTCTTTTTTTTGTCGGCTAATGGGGGTGTTGTTTCCACCATAGCCCACAGCAAAACTTCGTGCCAAAAAGAACGATATTATATTTATATATATATATATAAAAAATAAAATAAATATAATATATATATATATATATAAAATATCATTATTTTTGCCACGAAGTTTTGCTGTGGGCTATGGTGGAAACAACACCCCCATTAGCCGGCGAGCTGAGCCGATGCCACCGTGCCACTGCCACCTGAACCAGGCCCATAACAAATGGCGCCCAACGATTTTTTTTTCACCCTTTTATCTTCTCTTATCATACTTCTGCTATTTCTTTTTTTTTTTGTGGACGGTTTGGCAATCTCGGTTGCTGCCTCGAACCATAAGGATCCGTTCATGTGGAATTTTGTGGTAGCGGTTGGGGTTGCCAGATTTTCTGTTGGCGGGACTTTTTGCGATCGTGTTCCTTCTGACAGCACCAGTGCTGTCGGAAGTGGTGCCGGTCGCGGGGATTCTCGCATGGGGTTGACGATGGTGAGTTACTGGCGGTCCGCTGCCGGTACAACAGCTTTTCACGGCGTGTGCTGTGAGGCGGGTCGCCGGAAATCTCACTGGGGGTAAGATGCTGAAGGGGGGGAGGGGTGGGGCGTGGCATCCAGCGCAGTAGCTTTGGCGAAAAGCTCTAGTGTCACGTTCCAAGTCTGCAGCATAGACTGACGGAGGTTTTCGTGGAATTTGGAGGACGTGACGGGACATGACTGACTCACACGACCGGGTGTTTGACTTCCTCTATGGCCAGCTCAAGCACATCAGCCCAAGCACATAAATAGTATTGATTTTATTATTTTTGTTTTTTTAGAGGATCTTCGGTTTAGGTTGCATTTTTTTTTCTTTTTGGTTTTTTTTTAAGTAGTAGTTTTTTTTGCCATTTTTAATTAATTTTTTGAATATAGTACAAGTATTATTTCATTCAGATTGGTTTTTCTTTTCCTTCTGAATTTGAGCCGCAGTTTTTTTTAATTGATTTTTGAGTTCTATCCAAGCCACTTTGAAGACAGAATGATTCTGACCTCGATTTGAATAAGGTGATGGGCGTGTGAAAGAGGAGTGAGTGGGTTGGAGTAGGGTGCTCAGTGTATGGAGGAGCGTGAATCTGGGCGGGATCTCGGCATAAGGAGACCGATCACCAGGAGTGTTAGCAGGGCTTTGGAAACTCAGATAGTTGGCTCAGTACTTAGCCAAATAGACACCGGGATACCGCGCCGAGTAGATTTTGTCCCGCTGAACTATTTTGACAGGTGTGCTGATCTGGTGTTTGGACGGTCGAGCTTTGGTGTCAGGCAGCAGCCGGATTTGCGGTCGGAGTCGGTGGTGCAGGACCCTTCAGCAGACTCCGTCAGTTTCAGTCAGAAGCTGGAAAAGCTGTCTGAGATGTCGGAAGAGAATCCTCCACAGGTCCCGTCTCCAGGCGTAGAAGCAGCTGATCAACTTCGCGGTTCGGCATCAGGTGAAGGTGCGGCGTCAGCTGCCGGATCTGACCGCTTAAGTCAGATGATGGCCATGCTGATGCAGCAGAACCAAATGATGGTGAACTGCGCCGAAGAGATGCAGCGAATGCGTGGAGACGTGGCTTTGCTGGCTAGGAGGGTGTCCGCAGTGGAGGCGCCGGCGGGTCGCAATCCGGAAGGGATGGAGCCAGTTGGTGCCTCTACTCCTGGCCTCAGCGACGCTGGGACGGGTCCGAGGAGGGACACTGTGGGCCTGAGGGACTCGCAGGTCGATCGGCAGTCGGGTGGTCGGAGGCCGAGACCATCGGATGGTCCTTCGACGATGCACAGCCGCAGTGAGGTGGAGGGGCGGAAGAGAGTTGATCTTGACAAGTGGCATGTCAAGTTCGACGGCTCTTGTAAGGAAATGACAGGAGAGCTTTGTGTTCCTCATTGAGAAATTATGCGAGCAGTACGAAGTCTCGTACGGACAGCTCTTCACCGAGTTCCACTGCCTCGTCACCGGAGCTGCAGGTAAGTGGTACTGGCAGCTGCTTGAGGACCATGAGGGGGATCCGGCCTTTGGCTACTTTGACCTCAAGAGATAGCTCCTCAGCCATTTCAGAGCCGCCGACTCAGATTACGAGATCATAAGGCAGATTATGGACCGTAAGCAACAGAGTGCGGAAAGTTTTGAAGAGTTTTACTCTGAGGTCCATGATCTCACCTTCCGGCTGCACAAGAAGATACCTGAGAGGGATTTGTTGTCCATTGATAGAGGCAATTTACGGCCTAACCTCGCTAGTCTGACCTTCTCTTCACAAATTGATATTCTTGCCGACCTGGGGCATGAATGTAAGAGAGCTGAGAAGGTCATAAGGGAGAACAGGTCGAGAGCAAGGCAGGTAAGCGAGGTGGAGTTTTGCCTTGGGGACGGTGAGCCTGAGGACCGATTGGAGGCTTTAGGACCTTTCAGATCCAGGACAGGTCCGGCGGGTCGCCTCCAGGCCGCCCCTAAACCCTCTCAGGTACGGGATCCTGAAGTTGTGTCAACGTCGTATCCGTTAGTGTCTCGTCCATCTACCAACACGTCCAGTCCATTGTTGTCTTTGTCCAAGGCTACGTCCGTCAGTCCGCAAGCGTCCGGTAATCAAGTGCTTTGTCCGTCCCGCTTTCATTTGAATTTGTGTTTCAGTTGTGGGATGCCGGGGACCACTTCAAGAAGAATGGGGAGAAGGATGACGCGAAGTGTAAGTCGGCATTCCATGATCTGAAGTGTTTTCTTTGTGGTAGCGATGTGTCTTATTGTGTGCATTGTCCAAAAAACGCGAATCCTGCATGGAACCCGGGAAACCCTGCGGAAAAGGAGTAATTCCCGGGGAAACTATCAGGATTCTTCAGAGAAAGGATCCCATCAAATTGGAAAAGCAGGCCGGCCGTCCAGTTAAAAGCCTGCACCAGCGCAAGGTTGAGTACGAGGCTGCACGAGCAAGGATTTTTGTGAGCGAGGTAGGTACCAACCCAAAAGGAAGGAACTACAGAAAAATTGCAAAAATGCGCGAGAAAAGGAAGTTATTGAGACGGATTAAGAAAATAATTGTATCCGCCATTGTGACGCTGGAAAGCGATAATAGATTTTTCGCTAAGACGAAGGTGGACGGTGATAGCGTTACGGCTTTGCTAGATTCGGGAGCTTCTGCCAACTGTATCGGAAATGGCGCTTATGACTTTTTACAAAAACGAAACAGACAAGTCCTTCCGTTAAAGGGGAAGAAAATTAAAACCGCAAATGGTGATGAGACTGCCGTCGAGGGAGTGGTATCACTTCCGGTGGAGTGCGAGTGTTTGACAAAGGACATGAATTTTCTCATAGTTCCGCCTTTACAGCAAGATTTTTATTTTGGGCTTGACTTCTGGCGAACCTTCGGGTTGTCAGTAATTAGTAGGTGTCCAAGTGTTTGTGTGAGAAACGCAACCGGTCCAGTGTCTGTGAGCGGACTGGTACCGACATCAACGGACCTGTCGTTTGGGACGGACCGACATTTCCTTACTAGCGAGCAAGCCATGGATCTGGAGAGAGTGAAGGCACGATTTCCTTCGTTTGCTGTTCTAGGTCCTGGGCGAACCGACATGGAGGAGCACGTAATAGAGGTTGTGGACGAGCAGCTGCCGGTGAAGCAGCGTCATTACCCTATCTCGCCCGCGATCCAGAAGCTGATCTTTGATGAACTTGACCGGATGCTGAGTCGGGGGGTCATCGAGGTCAGCAACAGCAGCTGGAACTCCCCAGTTTCGTTGGTGAGGAAGGAGACGTAGAACCGACTGTGTCTTGATGCAAGAAGACTAAATGAAGGAACGGTAAAGGATGCATACCCGTTACCTCACATTGAGGGCATCCTTAGCAGACTGCAAGACACTCGGTACATCAGTGCGCTTGATCTGAAGGACGCATTCTGGCAGATACCGCTGGAGGAAAAGTCGAGGGGTAAGACGGCGTTCACCGTTCCAGTTCACTGTATCAGTTTACGGTGATGCCTTTCGGGCTGTGCAATGCCGCGCAGCGAATGTGTAGGCTGATGGACAAGGTCATTCCCTCTGCCTTGCGGGAGAATGTCTTTGTCTACCTCGACGATCTTCTCGTGTGTTCGACCAGTTTCGACTCGCATCTTGCGCTGTTGGACCGCGTGGCCAAATGTCTTCGGGATGCCAAACTGACTATCAACGTCAAAAAGAGCAAGTTTTGGTTCAAGGAAGTGAGGTATCTGGGCTATGTTGTCGGGAACGGGTGCATCAGGACCGACAGCTGGAAGGTGAAGGCAATTGACGAGTTTCCGTAGCCCAGGACGGCTAAACAGTTGAGGAGGTTCCTAGGCATGTCCGGCTGGTACCGACGATTTATTAAAGACTACGCGACGGTAGCTGCCCCGGTACATGACTGTTTGAAGAAGGACCAACTGAGGAAGTTCTCCTCAACTGACGATGCAAAGCTGGCCTTTGACAGACTTAAAAAGAGTCTCATCTCAGCGCCAGTTTTGACGAATCCGGACTTTGACAGGCACTTTTATATACAGTGCGACGCATCGACGGAAGGGGAAGGCGGAGTACTCTTCCAAATGGATGACGAAGGAAATGAGCATCCGGTTGCCTACATGTCTGCAAAACTCAATAAGGCTCAGAGGAATTATAGTGTCACTGAGCTGGAGTGTTATGTAGCGATATTGTGCGTAAAGAAGTTCCGACCTTATGTGGAAGGACTACCCTTCACCATAATTACTGATCACGCAAGCTTGAAGTGGTTGATGAGTCAAAAGGACCTGTCTGGCATTGGCATATGGAGTTTAAAACTTCAAGCGTACAATTTTAATATTGAGCACCGGAAAGGAGCTCAAAATGTGGTGCCTGATGCTCTTTCCCGGATTTACATGGAAGAGTTAGGACGGATGAACAGGACTTTGGAGGTAGACTTCACCTCCCCAGCTTTCTCTTCGCAGGAATATGAGACCCTGAGGGAGAACATTACGAAGAACCAGGACCAACTGCCTGACCTACTAGTTTCGGACGGTTACGTGTACAGACGGACGGGGTTTATGACTGGGGACGTGGTACAGGAGGACCATGCCTGGCAGCTGTGGGTACCTACTGAGCTGCGTTCTGAGCTTTTGGAGGCTTGTCATTCTTCTCCTTCCGCTGGACATGGAGGAATACACAAGACGCTGGCCCGGTTAAGGCAAAAGTATTATGGGCCGGGAATGGTAAAATATGTGCAATTCTTGATTAAGAACTGTGATATATGCAAAGGAAGTAAGGCCACGAATGCTATGCGCCGTCGCCGGATGGGGAAACAATATATCACTGAAAGACCCTTCCAGCGTCTTTATATGGATTTCATGGGTCCATATACCAGAACAAAGGATGGAAATACTGTTTTGTTTGTGTGTTTAGACCATTTTTCAAAGTTCGTTTTCCTCCAACCCATGCGTCAAGCCACCACTGAGAATGTTGTAAAGTACTTAGAAAGTAGTGTGTTTCATGTCTTTGGCGTCCCTGAGTTTGTCCATTCTGATAATGGCAAACAGTTTGCGTCCGAGTCGTTTAAGTCGTTATTGTCCAAGTATGGTGTTAAGCATGTGAGGACCGGGGTCTATTCTCCGCAGGCGAACGCTTCTGAGCGGGTTAACCGATCAGTCTTGGAGATGTTGCGTTCGTTTGTGGGGGAAGACCAACGCCACTGGGACGCACATGTTAGTGACGCGGCCTTTTTGCTAAGGAGTGTAGTTCATCGTTCAATTGGCATGGCGCCCTACTACGCGGTGTTCGGGGCTCAGATGGTGTAACATGCAGGCGCCTTTGGGCTCATGAGAAGGGTCAATGCTATTAAGGATGACGATTGTGTCATAATACATCCGGCTGATAAGCAGCAGTTGATACGGCAAAAGGTGTTTGAAGCATTGAAGGCAGATCATCAAAAAAGTGCAAGAGCGTATAACACGCGTAGTAGGGATATATGTTTTCATGTTGGACAAGTGGTATACCGCCGCAAATTCAAGCTAAGTTGCAGTTCTCGGTGGCTCGGTGGTTTAGTGTGTGGCACACTAGCCATCGATTTTCCGGGGACGTGGGTTCGAGTCCCGCCGTGTGCATGGGTGTTAACTTTTCTTATCGTGACGTCTCAATTTCTAATGCGTACTTAAGGCCTCGCCTAGCGCTAGTTGTGAAATTAAGAACCATTCGTTGACTCCGGCAGTGTTTGCAATAATAAAGCAAAATAGCTGTTCTTAGAAAGCTTTGCTTCGCAACACTTGCCGGAGTCGAATTAGTAGAATGCGAAAAGTTCCCTTTCCCTTCCTCTCCCACTGTCCCCCATTCCACCAGTAGCCAATCATGAAAAAAAAAAGAGATTGATCTCTTAAGGGCTACTGCTAGAATCTGATATATAAAAAAAAAAAAAAAAAAAAAAAAAAAAAAGTAACCAAGTGGAGGGTTACAATGCCAGCAAATGTAAAATGCATTATGCAGAAAAAGATTGACAATTCGCTATATGAGCTGGGAACGTTAAGTGGCAAGAAGTTGGGCGTATACCACGCTAAAGATTTGTTTGTGTCGTAAATTTTGTGGTAATCGCGCCTTGGGTTTATATGTAAATTTTGTCAGGTGGATGTAACTATTTGTCATTTTGTGTTTTCTGTTATTTATTTATTTATTTATTTATTTTGGTAATTATACATTTATTTATTTATTAATTTTATTTTATTTCTTGACTCGTTTTTGTAAATTCTTACTGACCATTGTTATTTATTTATTGCTGTGATATGTTGCTTGACTGTTCATTTGATCTAATGATATTCTATCTGTGATATTTTAGTTGAGTAAGCCTAGATTTGTAAATAGGGTAGTGCAATATTTAGGATAGTTAGGTTCATGGGCCAGTACATTGGCAGGGGAGCTGTGCAATTTTTATGTGTGTTGGTCTGAGGGCAGTGGGTGTTGTGTCCTGTTGGAAGATAGGTAGCAGTAGTTTCTTTGGCTAGCTCAGCTAAAGATTCATAGAGCATGAGATGTGGGTCGAGGCCACACGTTCGGGTGGGTAGTGAAACAGGCTTCACATAATTTTTTTACGAACACGCTCCATGCTGCAAGCAGCATCGGCGGCTTCGAGCCTGTTGTGTGCGCCTGTTTCGCTGTCACACAAGTAATAGAAGTATAAATAATATTAATATATGTTAAGCTTTAGTTTTGGCAACATGCTTATTTGATTTTTCTGCTTGCCTTGTTTGTGTCAATTTTCGTCGTTTTCGTCCACTGTAATCCGTTAATCAAGAAAGTTATAGAAGTTAGAACTGACCTTGATTTCTGTATGGTCACTGCTCTCAATTTTTAGCTTTGCAAAATTGATATGTTTTATGGCTAGCTGTAAGTATGTACTTACCTGTCGTGGTCACCTTAGCTCAGCAGCACAGGAGTGGGCCTTGCAGCATTTCGCTCTCCTACTGCTTAGAAGTTGTGAGTAGGTGGCTGAGGAGTGCGTATGTGCGTGTGTACGTGTTATGTGCATGAGAGGAGTGGGAGTTTTTGGTTGATTAGAAAGTGTCTGGATTGGGTGAAGTCAGATCGTTTGTGGCAGTGAGTAGAGTCAGACAGGTGAAATCGGAGTGAAGCTACAGCAGCGAGAACTTAGAAAAAAAAGGAATAAAATAAAAAAAAACGAACTAATGAACCTGCATCAGAGTAAAAAAAAGGAGGAAAAGTGAATTCAACAATATAATTTAACGCTAAAGAATTTAACAAAAAAAAAAAGACTGTGAAAAGGATTAAACTGAATATTCTGTTTGGGAAAAACTAGTGTGGGAATTGGAGTTATTGTACAATTAATGTTGAAGATTGAAGAGAAGGCAGCACAATCTGTGTTATAAATTGTTGAATTTGAAGTTTTTAAAAAAAACAGTTGAAGCTGGTGGAGGATGCCACTAAAAAAAAGTGAACTAATTGAATGCTAAATTATAAAGTCGAAAAAGGAAAAAAGAGGCCTGTAAACTTTTGAAAGAAGAAGTCTGGAAAGGAGATCCGGCGGAGTGAGGGCCTGGACTGGTGCAGCGGAGGAACAGGGGGAGCGATATACAACTTTTTTTTTCTTTTTCTCTTGTACAATTGCTTTTGATATCTAAAAATGTAAGAATACAATTTAAAATATTAATGTGACAATACAGTTTTTTTTCTAGAAATTATAGCCACAGGAACCCCATGGTGGTACCATCAGCAGGATTCCCCACGGGTTAGTGCATGTTCAGTGCTTTTATAAACCTTTTAATTTGAAATTTTGAATTCAAAATATAAATTAAATTTTTGTTTAATTTAAAAAAAAATTAGTATTAAAATTTTAAGATTGATTTAAAATTTAAACTTTAAAGTTCTAAAATTGGGTATTAAAATTTTAATTTTTTTTGAAATAAGAGTTTAACTGAATATTGATTTTGTATTAGGCTGTGAGAAAAATTGAATGAATTTTATTGATTTCTTATTGTAATACCAATATATTTACTTGAAATAAATTGGAATTAAAAATATAAATTGGAGTTTAACAAAATTTAGCAATAAATATATGTACACATAACTATAAACAACAACCAATACGAAGATTTTTAGATTTTTATTTTTGGCAACTTCCATCGGCGATGCCCTGAAGGGGACTGGAGTTTTTTTTTGGTTTTTCCCTTAGTCAGCAGAATGCGTTGCTAAACGCAAAGCATTTGGGCTTATGTGCTGGGGGACCTGAACGGAGGGAGCCGGAGCTCCTGGTTGTGACGTACGGACCGAAATGACGGACGGATAGGAATGAGACTTTTGACTGAATCAGTGGCAGGGGATCACACTAACAACGCTGGAGCCAGAGTGTGCTCCATGGTTGTGACCTTATTGGTTACAAGAGAGGTGGGTTGGCTCCACCACTGACGGACAGGACGATAGGGTTCGTGATGTCTTGTGTCGTTTGGGGTGAATGTGTGCAGGTGATGGGAGCGCTGGGTAAGATTGTGGCTGGTTTAGATGATGTATGAGTGGGGTGAAGTGAATGGAGATGGGTGAGGTAAGTGAGTGGTGGGGAAATGGTTGGGAATTTGTGAGATGACAGGGTGATAGGATAAGGTGAAAGGGGCGCTCTCATCACATGCACGACGGGTGCTTGGGACTTCTTTCCTTATTCTCTTTCTGTCTTACCCTCCTTTAATTTCCTCTTTCCTCTCTTCCATTATTTCCCCTCCTTCTAAACTTTTTTTTTGTTCCCTTTTATATATATATATATATATATACGGACGGAAATAGTACCAGTGCGCGCGGCTATCGCTAAGGCGGTGAAGAAAGCATTCAGAGAGAGAATCCTGTCTCGTTTTGGAGTTCCGAAAGTATTATACGGCCCCGTATACACCACAGGAGAACGCCGCCGAAAGGGCCAACCGAACTATCAAAACCCCGGTTGCTAAGCTGGCAGAAAATGATCATTTTGTGTTATATATATATATATATATATATATATAACACAAAATTATTTTTGGCACGAAGTTTTGCTGTGGGCTATGGTGGCAACAAGCCCCCATTAGCCGGCGAGCCCGATGCCACCGGGCCACTGCCACCTGAACCAGGCCCACAACACATCGCCTGTGATCATTTTCTGCCAGCTTAGCAACCGGGGTTTTGATAGTTCGGTTGGCCCTTTCGGCGGCGTTCTCCTGTGGTGTATACGGGGCCGTATAATACTTTCGGAACTCCAAAACGAGACAGGATTCTCTCTCTGAATGCTTTCTTCACCGCCTTTGCGATAGCCGCGCGCACTGGTACTATTTCCGTCCACTTGGAAAGTTTGTCTGCGAACACGAGCATGGCCGTGTTGCCGTGCGTAGACCTGGGTAAAGGCCCCACGAAATCTACGCAGACCGTGGTCCAAGGTGCCTCCGCGATGTGCGTAATTATTTCTCAGGCTGGCTTCTTTTGTGCCGGTTTGTACTTCTGGCAAGAATTGCAGTAATTTTGAATTACCCCAAAATGTCCACCTGTCCGAGCTGGTTTCCGTGCACGATTCTGGGGCACGATTCTGGGTGATGAGAGCACTTTCCGTCTCTGGTATGATGGAACGCACAGTTTCCATTCGCTTCCCTCCTCGTGCCCGACTCGCCGTGGAATGTGACGATAGAGCTTGTGACGGCGCACAAAAATATCAAGCAGTCGAACAGACCTAGGAACTGCTCCCAAGTCGAATGGGAACACTTCTCGTCAGAAAGCACACACACGTTCACGCCACTACTAAAGACAATCGTTTAGAAACGCCCACATACACGGGCGGGCATGAGAAAGTATGCGGATAAAAGTAAAAGTGACGTGGTGTGCATGTTACCTGCAAATGCAACTGAGCGGCAGAGCGGCATATATGCAAGTTATACCAGCGAGGAGAGCAAGCAATCAAAGTGCGCTGAGTACTAATAACCTAATTTGTACACTGCACAACCCGAGTCAAAGAGTGCAGTGAATACATAGATCAGCTCTCAGCTGATCTAAAGTGACCCACTTTTGCAGCTTATATATTGGAAAAAACAATTTACGAGTATGTAAGAAGACGGCAGTGAAGTTCACTGACCGTAGAACTTCTTAATCTTGGGAAAGTGGTTATTTGAAACAAGTACTTTTTTTTACGAAAACTGCTTAACGGAATACGAAATACTGCACTCCGTTAAAATCGAAGATTATAGAAAAAGGCTCCAGCGAGTATAAAACTGACTGCAAAACAGAACTCGGGGTTCAGTCTGCCTTTCGTTTTAGTAAGTTTAGTCGGTATCTCGTTTCAGTAAACTCAGTACGGTTCAGCAAGGTTCAGCAAGTAAAATTTCAGTCAGTGCAAGTCAGTTGAGAAGTTCAATTCAGTTGGTTCAGAATAAAGTGATAAAGTGCAAAATTATTGGCTGAAATTGAGCAGAGTGTCAGTCATCCCAGAGAAGTACGGCGAACACAGCGGAAATAAACCACTTCTTTCAATCCTGTGCACAGCTCAACAACACCCAGCCAAAAGCCAAGGTATCGTACTATATTTAAGTTATAAAGTTCGAAAGTAGAACAACAGAAAATACACAGTCGCAGTGGCTCGAACGCCCTCCTGTTGTATGAGTTAAAAGCGCTAAAAATACACAGTCGCAGTGGCTCGAACGCCCTCCTGTTGTATGAGTTAAAAGCGCTGGAGAACACAGTCGCAGTGGCTCGAACGCCTTCCTGTTGTATGAGTTAAAAGCGCTAAAAATACACAGTCGCAGTGGCTCGAACGCCCTCCTGTTGTATGAGTTAAAAGCGCTAGAAGCACACAGTCGCAGTGGCTCGAACGCCCTCCTGTTGCAAAATCGAAGCGCCAGAAATACGCAGTCGCAGTGGCTTGAACGCCCTCCTGTCGTAAGAACAAAGCGCTAGAAGCACACAGGCGTAGTGGCTCGAACGCCCTCCTGTTGCACCAATCGAAGCGCCAGAAATACGCAGTCGCAGTGGCTTCAACGCCCTCCTGTCGTAAGAAGCACACAGTCGCAGTGGCTTGAACGCCCTCTTGTGGCAAAACTCGAAGCGCCAGAATTACGCAGTCGCAGTGGCTTGAACGCCTTCCTGACGTAAAAGCTATAGTACCAGAAATACACAGTTGTAGTGGCTTGAACGCCCTCCTGTCCCCTGGCAACCAAGGGTAACACTAGAAATAGAGAAGTTTTTGTACAGTGGCTGGTGTAAGCAAACTCACCAGATATACCAGAGAACGGTCGCGGTGGCTTGTAGACCTTTCCGTCAGTGCAGACATCAGATCTCACAAACGCAGTGAGATATCAGCAACCCAAGAGAACATCAGTGATCTAATAAACGCAGTGAGATATCGACAATCCAGCAGAATACCAGTGATCTCACAAACGCGGTGAGATATCAACAGCCCGACAGAATACCAGTGATCTCACAAACGCGGTGAGAAATTAACACCCCAGCAGGATTTCAGTGACCTCGAAACGCATAGGGGTACTAACGATATTATATTATTGTATTTCTAGTACAACTACCAATTGTATAAACAAACTAAACACAAATATTAGAATAAGCTAGTTGTAAGGTGACTACAGATATTGAACCTAAATAATCTTGTCTTGTAATCGAACCCTGGAATCCCGGCGAGCTAATCCAAGCCTTAGAAGAAGACAAGAAGGTTCGTTACAAGTGGCGCCCGGAACAAGTGGCACAGGAACAATATCATATTCACCAACAGGTGAAAAAAACGACTAGAAATATATATAATAAATTAAAATTTATCATGGAGCCGACTGGGACCAAAACGTACCGAACAGGATGGTTATACCGGCTAAATAAAGAAGCGCTTGCTCAGTGCTTGAGTGAGTTTGGACTCGTCACAGAAGGAACCTTAAATGACATGAGGAAAAGACTCGTCGAGTTCGTCAACGAAGGAAACCACGCGGAGAGTGTGGAACGAAGGTTGAGGGCGTATGAAGCGGAAGTTGGTCGCACAACACCGGAACCTAATGACCTGCCGAAGGTACTGATGATGGATGTTCCGACGAGGGAACGCAGCCCGATTGGTTGAGGGAGCGTAAACAACCCGCGGGTGACGGACAGCAACCCGCTGGAAAGAATTGAGCGACATTCGTATCCCGATGTTATTGACAAGGTGAGGAAATGGTCCGTGAGGTATGATGGCGGGGTCGACCCTTTGGCCTTCGTAGAGCGGATGGAGGAGCTGACCGAGATGTATGGCCTCGACAGTAATATGTTGCCACGTGCGATGCCAGAGTTGCTGGAAGACAAAGCCTTGCTCTGGTATCGAAATAACAATAATCATTGGCGGTCATTGGAGGCCTTTAAGCAAGACTTCCTGGACTTCTTTCTGCCTAGTCGTTTCTTCGAGAGACTCGGCGATGACATTCGCAGTCGGCAACAAAGCGCAAATGAGAAGTTCAGGGACTACGTCATAAGCTTGCAAAATCTGAAGAGACATAGCAGGTACACGGAGAGAGAAAAGCTGGAGAGATTCTACAAAAACTCTGCGTTCGAGTACCAATTATACATCAAAAGGCAAGATTTCCAGGAACTGAAGGAGTTGCTCTCGTTGGCCGAGGACTTCGAGTGCCTGCGATCTGCCAAGACGGACGAGTTTTCAGAAGAATACCAGACGCGGCCAGTAGCCTCAAGACGGTGGCCATCTGAACGCAACCATGCGATGAGCCAGGCGGTCTCAAGGCCTTTCAACCCGAAAACGGCATGCGGACGCTGCAGGCAGGAAGGACACGTGCGCCATGATTGCCGGAACCCTGTCGTGATTTTCCGCTGGGAGTGTGGCCGAGAGGGAACAAGAACCATTGACTGTTGCAGACAGAGACAGGGAAACGACCTGGGACCCGCCGAAAGCGAGAGGAGGCGGGCCCCAGCCAGAGGATCTCTCGCAGAAATTAAAGCCCCTCCGGATTAACAATCGACGCATCGTGGCCATGGTGTCCATCCATGGTGTCCATCCAGGCAAAGGAATACAGGCGACAGTGGACACGGGAGTGACGCGAAGTTTCGTGAGCAGGGCGCTCGCGGAAAGACTGGTGGGAAAGAGGCCGTTTGAGAAAGCGAAGGTGGAAATTCGCATGGCAGACGGGACAAGCAGGAAAGTGTCAGAATGTACCACACTAGAAGTTGATATGGGAAATGGTATATGCGAGTTGTCCTTCCTTGTGTTGACGGAAGTCCTAGACGACGTGCTCCTCGGAATGGATTTTCTGTGCGGGATAGGAGCGACACTCTCCTTCGGAGGTGAGACCGTGTCTTTGGGCACGACAGAGAAACAGGAGAAGCCGAATGACGCAGTCATTTGCACATCAGCACAAGAATCAGGTTCTAGACCAGAGGACATCGAGAGTATTCTTCAGGAGGAAATGAAGAAATTTGAAATCCTGAAAGGCGTCTCCAATATTACGGAGCATAAAATAGTGATGCGGGATGAGCGTCCTATAAAACAACGGCATTTTCCCAGAAATCCGGCGATGCAGGCTGTCATCGACAAAGAGATCGACGAACTCCTCGAGAAAGGCTGTACACAACCTTCAAGCAGTCCATACAGCGCACCAATCGTGTTGGTGAGGAAGAAGTCTGGTGAATGGAGATTATGCGTGGATTACCGCCATCTGAACGCCCGATCGATTCCGGATGCATACCCCGTTCCAAGAATTCAACATATTTTGGAGCGGCTGCGAGCTGCAAAGTATATAAGTAGCCTAGATTTAAAGAGCGGGTACTGGCATATTCCCATGGCAGAAGACAGTAAGCAATACACGCCGTTTACTGTACCTGTAAGAGGACTTTTCCAGTGGCGGGTGATGCCCTTCGGGATACATTCGGCTCCAGCCACTTTTCAGCGAGCTTTGGACCATGTTATCGGTCGCGATTTGGAACCTAAAGCTTTCGCCTACCTGGACGACATACTTGTTACACGATCGTCTGCGGAAGAGCACATCGCGAATCTTAGAGAGATTTTCCGGCGTTTGAGACAGGCTAATCTCAAACTCAACGTAAACAAGTGTGAGTTCTTCAAGAAGGAATTGAAATACCTGGGGCATGTGGTAAGTGAGCAAGGTATCCAGACAGACCCTGATAAAATTTCGGCGATACAGAATTTAAAACCGCCAACCACCCTCAGAGAACTACGAAGATGTTTGGGCATTGCCTCCTGGTATCGCAGGTTCGTGCCAGATTTCGCAAAGACCGTCCAGCCAATGACCACTCTATTAAGGAAAGGAAAACATTGGAAGTGGGGCGAGGCGCAGCAAGAAGCGTTTGAAACCCTCAAGCAAAAACTCACGTAGGCACCAATACTGGCGTGCCCAGACTTCAACGAGAGATTCCAACTGCAAAGGGAAGCGAGCGACTTCGGTCTTGGAGCCGTACTCACACAACAACTGGAAGGTCAGGAGCGTGTTATCGCGTACGCCAGCCGACATCTCAACAAGGCCGAAAGGAATTACACGGCAACAGAAAAATAATGCCTGGCCATAGTGTGGGGTATTCGTTAGAGGCGCGCTTACCTTAAGGGATACCGGTTCACCGTAATCACAGATCATCTGGCGCTAAAGTGGCTAAATTCTATTGAGAGTCCATCCGGGAGAACAGCGAGATGGGCCTTGGAACTCCAACAGTTTTACTTTGACATCCAGTACCGGAAGGGGAAGCTGAATGTATTCGCGGATGCACTGTCCCGACAGCCGCAAGAAACCGTAGCCAGAGTAGCAGCAGAGGAGACACGCGAACAGCCCTGCAAGTGGTTACAAACAAAGGTCAGAGAAGTGGAATAAAATCCGGAGAAGTTCCCAGACTACACCTTGGAGAATGGAATTTTATACCGTCATATTCCAAATCGACTCGGAGACGAGGACTCCACGCCGTAGAAACTATGCGTGCCTAGGACAATGCGAGGCAGAGTACTCAAAGAGAATCACGACCATCCGTGCGCTGGCCACGGAGGAGTCCTACGACGAGCAAACACCAGGCAGCGGTCAGGAACCCATACAACCCGCGGATAAGGGGAAAAATCTAAAAGAAGTCTTCAAATTGGTGGTGAGAAATTTGGAAAAGGCAACACAGGATCAGGCGCACCACTATAACTTGCGACGACGACAGTGGAAACGTACCAGGTAATTGCATTCGTGTCACCAGTGATCGTCCGTTTACAGAAAGAAGGTGAGACTCGGCCTAAAACGGCGCATGTGAGCGAGCTCAAGGCATACCAGCAGGCGACAGCGCAAAGTGACCATACTCCCGAGGGAGTTTCTGGCAACGTACGTATGATTCAGGGTACAGGAAGCCCGCCAACCACAGACGCTGACGGTCAAACCAAACCAGGGGCAGAAACAAACAAACGCGGGGGCAAAAGGAAACTGTGTCGGCCAGAACCCGATCACAGGAAGGGAAAACCGGCTTCAGCAAGAATAGCCATAGCCAGCGAAGAATTCAACAGCGACCCGAACGCAAAACACAGGCAGAAGCCGCAAACGCGACGACAGAATTACAACAGGCCACAGGTGGACACCCGTGGCGCAGACATAAAAAAGAAACAGAAGGCCATACATCCGGCGGGCGGAAAACACACGACTCCAGCATATTCGCAAGATCGCGAGCACTTGAAATTCGGCGACTTCACACCGGAAGAAAGGAAGGCATTATTTTACGACAAATTGTCCTTCCAGCTATCAGCTTCGCGAATCAAAGCAAAAGCTGAACTACAGGGAAAGGAAAAATTCCCAACAAGGTGTTGGGCCTCGAAGGCCAAGAATCTACAATAGAGAGTTCTACGAGAGAACTACAGGATACGCTATAACGACGCACGTTCGATTGGCACGATATGATAACAATAACAAGAACAACATATGCAACAACAGCATCATCGAGAACAACACACGTAAAATATCTTTAATAAAGTACTCAATTAGAAGTGGTAACAGGAAAAAAAAAACACGAGGCACACACAACAGAAGCTCACAATTTTAGCAAAACAGCTACGGGAAATTTAGGCAGCCATAACAGCAACAGAAAGAACCCCGGCAACCGGACAAATGAAAGCAACAACGACGCAAGTGGAAAGGGAAAAACCGCGTAAGCTAAATGAATCAAAGCAATAAACGTCTAAACGGCACAAGTCGAAGGAATCACTTACGAGTAAAAAAACAAGTTCGTATCTCCGGTGAGGGTGAAGGAGCATAGGGAATCTCTAAACATAACAGTAAACAGGCCAGTAATAGCGTTGCGCGGCCTGTATGTTTAGAGATGCCCTATGTACGCAACTGCAATTCTTGCCAGAAGTACAAACCAGCACAAAAGAAGCCAGCCGGAGAAATATTTACGCACATCGCGGACGGACGGTTGGATGGAGCGTTGGATGGTTTTGTAAACCCCAAAATGTCCAGCTGTCGGAGAATCGTGCTCGTGATGAGAGCACTTTCCGTCTCTGGTATGATGGAACGCACAATTTCCACGTGTCCGACTCGCCGTGGAATGTGACGATAGAGCTTGTGACGACCCAAATTTGCACAGCAAATTTTTGTGCAAATTTGGCGCACAAAAATATCAAGCAGTCGAACAGACCTAGGAACTGCTCCTAAGTCGAATGGGAACACTTCTCATCACACGTTCACGCTAGTACTAAAGACAATCGTTTAGAAACGCCCACATACACGGACGGGCATGAGAAAGTATGCGGAGAAAAGTAAAAGTGACGTGGTGTGCATGTTACCTGCATATGCAACTGAGCGGCAGAGCGGCATATATGCAAGTTATACCAGCGAGGAGAGCAAGCAATCAAAGTGCGCTGAGTAGTAATAACCTGATTTGTACACTGCACAACCCGAGTCAGAGAGTGCAGTGAATACATAGATCAGCTCTCAGCTGATCTACAGTAACCCACTTTTGCAGCTTATATATTGGGAAAAACAATTTACGAGTATGTAAGAAGACGGCAGTGAAGTTCACTGACCGTAGAATTTCTTAAGCTTGGGAAAGTGGTTATTTGAAACAAATACTTTTTTTTGTACGAAAACTGCTTAACGGAGTACGAAATACCGCACTCCGTTAAAATCGAAGATTCTAGAAAAAGGCTCCAGCGAGTATAAAACTGACTGCAAAACAGAACTCGGGGTTCAGTCTGCCTTTCGTTTCAGTAAGTTGAGTCGGTATCTCGTTTCAGTAAACTCAGTATGGTTCAGCAAAGTACAGCAAGTAAAATTTCAGTCAGTGCAAGTCAGTTGAGAAGTTCAATTCAGTTGGTTCATAATAAAGTGATAAAGTGCAAAATTATTGGCTGAAATCGAGCAGAGTGTCAGTCATCCCAGAGAAGTACGGCGAACACAGCGGAAATAAACCACGTCTTTCAATCCTGTGCACAGCTCAACAACACCCAGCCAAAAGCCAAGGTATCGTACTGTATTTAAGTTATAAAGTTCGAAAGTAGAACAACAGAAAATACACAGTCGCAATGGCTCGAACGCCCTCCTGTTGTATGAGTTAAAAGCGCTAAAAATACACAGTCGCAGTGGCTCGAACGCCCTCCTGTTGCAAAAATCGAAGCGCCAGAGATACGCAGTCGCAGTGGCTTGAACGCCCTCCTGTCGTAAGAACAAAGCGCTAGAAGCACACAGTCGCAGTGGCTCGAACGCCCTCCTGTTGCAAAAATCGAAGCGCCAGAAATACGCAGTCGCAGTGGCTTGAACGCCCTCCTGTCGTAAGAACAAAGCGCTAGAAGCACACAGGCGTAGTGGCTCGAACGCCCTCCTGTCGTAAGAAGCACACAGTCGCAGTGGCTTGAACGCCCTCTTGTGGCAAAACTCGAAGCGCCAGAATTACGCAGTCGCAGTGGCTTGAACGCCTTCCTGACGTAAAAGCTATAGTACCAGAAACACAGTTGTAGTGGCTTGAACGCCCTCCTGTCCCCTGGCAACCAAGGGTAACACTAGAAATAGAGAAGTTTTTGTACAGTGGCTGGTGTAAGCAAACTCACCAGATATACCAGAGAACGGTCGCGGTGGCTTGTAGACCTTTCCGTCAGTGCAGACATCAGATCTCACAAACGCAGTGAGATATCAGCAACCCAGCAGAACATCAGTGATCTAATAAACGCAGTGAGATATCGACAATCCAGCAGAATACCAGTGATCTCACAAACGCGGTGAGATATCAACAGCCCGACAGAATACCAGTGATCTCACAAACGCGGTGAGAAATTAACACCCCAGCAGGATTTCAGTGACCTCGAAACGCATAGGGGTACCAACGATATTATATTATTGTATTTCTAGTACAACTACCAATTGTATAAACAAACTAAACACAAATATTAGAATAAGCTAAATATAAAGTGACTACAGATATTGAACCTAAATAACCTTGTCTTGTAATCGAACTGGAATCCCGGCGAGCTAATCCAAGCCTTAGAAGAAGACAAGAAGGTTCGTTACAAGTGGCGCCCGAAAAGGAACAATATCATATTCACCAACAGGGAAAGAAACGACTAGAAATATATATAATAAATTAAAATTTATCATGGAGCCGACTGGGACCAAAACGTACCGAACAGGATGGTTATACCGGCTAAATAAAGAAGCGCTTGCTCAGTGCTTGAGTGAGTTTGGACTCGTCACAGAAGGAACCTTAAATGACATGAGGGAAAAGACTCGTCGAGTTCGTCAACGAAGGAAACCACGCGGAGAGTGTGGAACGAAGGTTGAGGGCGTATGAAGCGGAAGATGGTCGCACAACACCGGAACCCAGTGACCTGCCGAAGGTACTGATGATGGATGTTCCGACGAGGGAACGCAGCCCGATTGGTTGAGGGAGCGTAAACACCCCGCGGGTGACGGACAGCAACCTGCTGGAAAGAATTGAGCGACATTCGTACCCTGATGTTATTGACAAGGTGAGGAAATGTTCCGTGAGGTATGATGGCGGGGTCGACCCTTTGGCCTTCGTAGAGCGGATGGAGGAGCTGACCGAGATGTATGGCCTCGACAGTAATATGTTGCCACGTGCGATGCCAGAGTTGCTGGAAGACAAAGCCTTGCTCTGGTATCGAAATAACAATAATCATTGGCGGTCATTGGAGGCCTTTAAGCAAGACTTCCTGGACTTCTTTCTGCCTAGTCGTTTCTTCGAGAGACTCGGCGATGACATTCGCAGTCGGCAACAACGCGCAAATGAGAAGTTCAGGGACTACGTCATAAGCTTGCAAAATCTGATGAGACATAGCAGGTACACGGAGAGAGAAAAGCTGGAGAGATTCTACAAAAACTCTGCGTTCGAGTACCAATTATACATCAAAAGGCAAGATTTCCGGGAACTGAAGGAGTTGCTCTCGTTGGCCGAGGACTTCGAGTGCCTGCGATCTGCCAAGACGGACGAGTTTTCAGAAGAATACCAGACGCGGCCAGTAGCCTCAAGACGGTGGCCATCTGAACGCAACCATGCGATGAGCCAGGCGGTCTCAAGGCCTTTCAACCCGAAAACGGCATGCGGACGCTGCAGGCAGGAAGGACACATGCGCCGTGATTGCCGGAACCCTGTCGTGATTTTCCGCTGGGAGTGTGGCCGAGAGGGAACAAGAACCATTGACTGTTGCAGACAGAGACAGGGAAACGACCTGGGAACCGCCGAAAGCGAGAGGAGGCGGGCCCCAGCCAGAGGATCTCTCGCAGAAATTAAAGCCCCTCCGGATTAACAATCGACGCATCGTGGCCATGGTGTCCATCCATGGTGTCCATCCAGGCAAAGGAATACAGGCGACAGTGGACACGGGAGCTACGCGAAGTTTCGTGAGCAGGGCGCTCGCGGAAAGACTGGTGGGAAAGAGGCCGTTTGAGAAAGCGAAGGTGGAAATTCGCATGGCAGACGGGACAAGCAGGAAAGTGTCAGAATGTACCACACTAGAAGTTGATATGGGAAATGGTATATGCGAGTTGTCCTTCCTTGTGTTGACGGAAGTCCTAGACGACGTGCTCCTCGGAATGGATTTTCTGTGCGGGATAGGAGCGACACTCTCCTTCGGAGGTGAGACCGTGTCTTTGGGCACGACAGAGAAACAGGAGAAGCCGAATGACGCAGTCATTTGCACATCAGCACAAGAATCAGGTTCTAGACCAGAGGACATCGAGAGTATTCTTCAGGAGGAAATGAAGAAATTTGAAATCCTGAAAGGCGTCTCCAATATTACGGAGCATAAAATAGTGATGCGGGATGAGCGTCCTATAAAACAACGGCATTTTCCCAGAAATCCGGCGATGCAGGCTGTAATCGACAAAGAGATCGACGAACTCCTCGAGAAAGGCTGCATACAACCTTCAAGCAGTCCATACAGCGCACCAATCGTGTTGGTGAGGAAGAAGTCTGGTGAATGTAGATTATGCGTGGATTACCGCCATCTGAACGCCCGATCGATTCCGGATGCATACCCCGTTCCAAGAATTCAACATATTTTGGAGCGGCTGCGAGCTGCAAAGTATATAAGTAGCCTAGATTTAAAGAGCGGGTACTGGCTTATTCCCATGGCAGAAGACAGTAAGCAATACACGGCGTTTACTGTACCTGTAAGAGGACATTTCCAGTGGCGGGTGATGCCCTTCGGGCTACATTCGGCTCCAGCCACTTTTCAGCGAGCTTTGGACCATGTTATCGGTCGCGATTTGGAACCTAAAGCTTTCGCCTACCTGGACGACATACTTGTTACACGATCGTCTGCGGAAGAGCACATCGCGAATCTTAGAGAGATTTTCCGGCGTTTGAGACAGGCTAATCTCAAACTCAACGTGAACAAGTGTGAGTTCTTCAAGAAAGAATTGAAATACCTGGGGCATGTGGTAAGTGAGCAAGGTATCCAGACAGACCCTGATAAAATTTCGGCGATACAGAATTTAAAACCGCCAACCACCCCCAGAGAACTGCGAAGATGTTTAGGCATTGCCTCCTGGTATCGCAGGTTCGTGCCAGATTTCGCAAAGACCGTCCAGCCAATGACCACGCTATTACGGAAAGGAAAACATTGGAAGTGGGGCGAGGCGCAGCAAGAAGCGTTTGAAACCCTCAAGCAAAAACTCACGCACCAATACTGGCGTGCCCAGATTTCAACGAGATATTCCAACTGCAAAGGGACGCGAGCGACTTCGGACTTGGAGCCGTTCTCACACAACAACTGGAAGGTCAGGAGCGTGTTATCGCGTACGCCAGCCGACATCTCAAGAAGGCCGAAAGGAATTACACGGCAACAGAAAAATAATGCCTGGCCATAGTGTGGGGTATTCGTAAGATGCGCGCTTACCTTAAGGGATACCGGTTCACCGTAATCACAGATCATCTGGCGCTAAAGTGGCTAAATTCTATTGAGAGTCCATCCGGGAGAACAGCGAGATGGGCCTTGGAACTCCAACAGTTTTCCTTTGACATCCAGTACCGGAAGGGGAAGCTGAATGTATTCGCGGATGCACTGTCCCGACAGCCGCAAGAAACCGTAGCCAGAGTAGCAGCAGAGGAGACACGCGAACAGCCCTGCAAGTGGTTACAAACAAAGGTCAGAGAAGTGGAACAAAATCCGGAGAAGTTCCCAGACTACACCTTGGAGAATGGAAATTTATACCGTCATATTCCAAATCGACTCGGAGACGAGGACTCCACGCCGTAGAAACTATGCGTGCCTAGGACAATGCGAGGCAGAGTACTCAAAGAGAATCACGACCATCCGTGCGCTGGCCACGGAGGAGTCCGCAAGACCATATGCCGAGTAACAAACAAATATTACTGGCCCGGAATGTTTCACGATGCGAGAAGATACGTGCGGCAGTGTGAATCGTACCAACGTTACAAGCCGAATCAGCAAAAGGCAGCAGGGAAAATGCTCACTCCAAGATTCTAGTAACGGATAATGGGACTGAGTTTACGAGTCGCAGTTTTCGTCGTTTCCTCCAGGACATGGGTGTAAAGCAACAGTATACTGCTCCATACACACTACAGGAGAATCCCACGGAGAGAATCAACAGAACGATAGAAACGATTATAGCACAACTTTCGGACAACAAGCATCGGAACTGGGACGAACTGCTCCCAGAAATTACGCTAGCCATTAATAGCAGCGTATCCGAGACCACAGGATACAGCTCGGCATATCTCACTCAAGGACGAGAACCAAGACTTCCGGGAACCTACTACGACGAGCAAACACCAGGCAGCGGTCAGGAACCCATACAACCCGCGGATAAGGGGAAAAATCTAAAAGAAGTCTTCAAATTGGTGGTGAGAAATTTGGAAAAGGCAACGCAGGATCAGGCGCACCACTATAACTTGCGACGACGACAGTGGAAACCAGAAATTGGGCAATCAGTACTCGTGCGACAGCACCCGCTGTCAAAAGCTATCGACAGCTTCGCGGCGAAATTGTCTCCGAAATTTGACGGCCCGTATCAGGTAATTGCATTCGTGTCACCAGTGATACAGAAAGAAGGTGAGACTCGGCCTAAAACGGCGCATGTGAGCGAGCTCAAGGCATACCAGCAGGCGACAGCGCAAAGTGACCATACTCCCGAGGGAGTTTCTGGCAACGTACGTATGATTCAGGGTACAGGAAGCCCGCCAACCACAGACGCTGACGGTCAAACCAAACCAGGGGCAGAAACAAACAAACGCGGGGGCAAAACGAAACTGTGTCGGCCAGAACCCGATCACAGGAAGGGAAAACCGGCTTCAGCAAGAATAGCCATAGCCAGCGAAGAATTCAACAGCCACCCGAAAGCAAAACACAGGCAGAAGCCGCAAACGCGACGACAGAATTACAACAGGCCACAGGTGGACACCCGTGGCGCAGACATAAAAAAGAAACAGAAGGCCATACATCCGGCGGGCGGAAAACACACGACTCCAGCATATTCGCAAGATCGCGAGCACTTGAAATTCGGCGACTTCACACCGGAAGAAAGGAAGGCATTATTTTACGACAAATTGTCCTTCCAGCTATCAGCTTCGCGAATCAAAGCAAAAGCTGAACTACAGGGAAAGGAAAAATTCCCAACAAGGTGTTGGGCCTCGAAGGCCAAGAATCTACAATAGAGAGTTCTACGAGAGAACTACAGGATACGCTATAACGACGCACGTTCGATTGGCACGATATGATAACAATAACAAGAACAACATATGCAACAACAGCATCATCGAGAACAACACACGTAAAATATCTTTAATAAAGTACTCAATTAGAAGTGGTAACAGGAAAAAAAAACACGAGGCACACACAACAGAAGCTCACAATTTTAGCAAAACAGCTACGGGAAATTTAGGCAGCCATAACAGCAACAGAAAGAACCCCGGCAACCGGACAAATGAAAGCAACAACGACGCAAGTGGAAAGGGAAAAACCGCGTAAGCTAAATGAATCAAAGCAATAAACGTCTAAACGGCACAAGTCGAAGGAATCACTTACGAGTAAAAAAACAAGTCCGTATCTCCGGTGAGGGTGAAGGAGAACTGAAGTCACCGACCCTTGCGGTAGAGGTTCCGTCCCTGGTCCAGTATTCGCCCAGCAGCAACAACGCCAACGATACGCCCAACAACCTGAATGAGGCAATCAATTATGGGTGTGTCGGCCAGATGAACGGCAATCAGGCTACTATATAATATCACCTACCTTACACTCCACTCTGCTACTGTTTTTTTTGTTTTTAAAAAAAAAATACACCGCAGATCCGACGGATCGTCGTTGACGTTGATATTTATTGTTTATTTTGTTTAAATTATAAAGAAATTTTAGACATAAATGACTACAGTTGTATTAATTATAGTCTTGGTGTTGGGTGTAGCTGAAATTTACGTCATCTCCCAAATAATTTATTATTTTATGCGGTGGTTGCAGGTTTCCAAAACTATCAAAATATTATTTGTAGTGCCTGTCTTTGTAATACGCTACCCAATGAGTACCAGGGCCCTTTCATGTATCCAGATTAACGATTCCACATTCTTGCTGACGAGGTCGTTTCGGGAGACTGTCTGGCATAAAAATACCTCTGAAATGCGGTAGATTCTTTGCATGTTTCATCAAGTCGACGTCTGTGAGGGCTCTTTTGGGTAGATTCTTTAAAAGTTTTTTGGTTGCGGACTAGATTATAAACCCAATCCTTTTTTGTATGGTTTCAGGTATAATCCTTTTCCCATGGCGATTGCTTCCATAGTTTTATTATGTCGATTTGCTTCTTCCAATTGCTGTCGTGCGACTTTTGTTTCATTAACTGCTTTGGCGATTGCAGCACCTCCAGATGCTAAGCCTCCAACAGCTACCAGAGCAGTTAAAATCGGTACTAATGGTAGAAACCCTCCTGTATTAGGAACGGGTATATTGCGTGGAATGTCAATCGTGGATTTCTTCCGTCCGAAAGAATTTTTGACAACCTTTTGCGCGATTTTTATAGAACTGGGAATATCTTCGGGTTTTCGTTGTTTAATAATTTACAGAGCGCTTTTAAGTGCTTTAGTGAATATTTTCTCGGTACATTTCTTTTTTACTTTTGTCTTAATTTTCTTAAGAGTTTTACTCATCGTGCTCCCCATACCGAATTTTACTTTAGCTTTCATTGCGTTTGTATCTAATCGTGCGTTTATTCGCTCACTCAATTTGCTGTCTTTTGATTTTACTCTTTGCCACGCCCTTTCAATTAATATTTTATCTTCTTTATTATCGCTTCGTGGCGCTTATTCAAGTCTCGTGTTTTATCATAAGCTATGTCGTGCTCTCTACATGCGGCGTCCAGGGGATTGATTCCTTTATCGCCTCTTGCAAAGCGTTGGTTTAGTTTAGTTCATGGTCCACAAAACTGATAACCCGGTAAATGAAGTTCAATTGGTAGAGAATTTATTACACCATTTAATAAACCTCTTCGGTTACTGACTGATTATTAATGACATGTTTCTTGTAAATTATAGCCATTTTATATCTTTTCACCTACTCGTACTGAATGAAAATTAATATAAAGATGTGGTTATTGTATATTTATATTAATTCGAAACCTTTAAGCGAGGTGTAAACCGTCACTACTCTCTCTTTCCCCCTTCCCATTAATCTGTCATCCCTTCGGAACCATCAAATGCTTTGCGTGGATAGGGGGCATCCCCTGAGCTTGGTTTGATCTGCCATAAAAAAAAAATTGCTATAATGCGTTTCGTTAAGCAAGACAAAAATATTGTTGTAAAAAATCTGGATTCTGTTACTGACAACGTATCGAAATCCCGACACGGCTCCCTGCTGACGAATTCAATAAGATGCCTTATTGTCGGACCTTCAAATTGTGGAAAGACCAACGTCATGTTGAGTTTAATAGAAAGTCCTAATGGACTGAATTTTGCAAATATATACTTATATTCAAAGTCGTTGTATCAACCTAAATATGAATATTTAAAACAATTAATGAAACCAATTCAAAATATGGGACTATTTACATTTTCCGACAACGAAAAAGTTATCAAAACAGATGAAGCAAAAACCAACTCAATAATGATATTCGATGATGTTGCTTGTGAGAAGCAAAATAACATTAGAGAATACTATTGTACGGGCAGATACAAATGCATCGATTGCTTTTATTTATGTCAAACATATACACGCATCCCCAAGCATTTAGTACGCGATAATGCCAACATGATTATTATGTTTAAGCAAGACGAGATGAACATGAAGCACATATATAGTACAAAGCTCAAGTAGGAACCGACATGACTTTTGAAAAATTTCTAAATATATGTAGAGAGTGTTGGAAAGACGAGTATGGATTTCTGGTAATCAGCAAAGACGACCCGATGGGCGTTATAGAAAAGGTTTTGACATTTACATTCAACTATAAATAAAAGCATCCCCGATACTTTCATACTAGTATGAAAACAGCCTTTGAACTGATCTGATAGCTGTCGCACCTGATCTGATAGCTGATACACCTGATCAGATAGCTGATACACCTGATCTGATAGCTGATATACCTGATCTGATCTGTTAGCTGTTTAAGCAGATGCTAAGAATGAATGAAGAAATATTAAAAGACCTTGTAAAAACCAGACGTATTTTGAAACAGAAATTTCGCAACCTAAAACTGAGTAAAGCAGATGTAGAAAATCAAATAAAAGAGTCAATTAAGCCAATCACAAAACCTCTAAAGGAAGTGGTTCGAAACACTACAATACCAACAGCATCAACAAATAACAAGAATGTTCTAGATTTTACGCATAATGAGATGCCACTCAAACTAAAAACAAGTACACCACATAAAACAAAGAAAGAGATCGATTATAGACGAGACTCTTGGCAATAGTAATGAAGAGGGAGCCTTTTTCTCTCAAATAAATGATACAGAGGAAGATGTAAACAAATCAACTAAAGTTATGGATTTATCTGAACTGGAACAACAAAATGAGCTGGATACAGCATATGGACTGCATAGAGGAACAGATGGTGAATGGAGATTTGGAAACAGTGCTTTCAAAATACAAAACGGCGAAATATTAATATCCGACAAACCGTTTGACACTTCATCCCCCACCTCTTTCAACCTTACACCCGGTCTCTTTCAGTTATTGTTCCACAAGACACCATCAAATTATAACGAAGCATCGAAGCAACGAAGATCGTCAACGATACTTCCGATTCCGCATTCCGTAAATAAATTTCACTGGACCTTTTCGCCAGTTCCTGCGAAACCAACGTGACGGATTCGATGAGTAATCGCAGCGAACCATTAGAACCGTCAGCCAAAGACTATGGTGGCAACAACCCTCCATTAGCCGGCGAGCTGAGCCGATGCCACCGTGCCACTGCCACCTGAACCAGGCCCACAACACATCGCCTGTGATCATTTTCTGCCAGCTTAGCAACCGGGGTTTTGATAGTTCGGTTGGCCCTTTTGGCGGCGTTCTCCTGTGGTGTATACGGGGCCGTATATACGGGGCCGTATATACGGGGCCGTATAATACTTTCGGAACTCCAAAACGTTCAGGATTCTCTCTCTGAATGCTTTCTTCACCGCCTTAGCGATAGCCGCGCGCACTGGTACTATTTCCGTCCACTTGGAACTATTTGTCCACGAACACGAGCATGGCCGTGTTGCCGTGCGTAGACCTGGGTAAAGGCCCCACGAAATCTACGCAGACCGTGGTCCAAGGTGCCTCCGCGATGTGCGTAAATATTTCTCCGGCTTCTTTTGTGCTGGTTTGTACTTCTGGCAAGAATTGCAGTTGCGTACATAGGGCATCTCTAAACATACAGGCCAGTAATAGCGTTGCGCCAGAAGTTGGATGGTTTTGTAAACCCCAAAATGTCCAGCTGTCGGATAATCGTGCTCGTGATGAGAGCACTTTCCGTCTCTGGTATGATGGAACACAATTTCCACGTGTCCGACTCGCCGTGGAATGTGACGATAGAGCTTGTGACGACCCAAATTTGCACAGCAAATATTTGTGCAAATTTGGCGCACAAAAATATCAAGCAGTCGAACAGACCTAGGAACTGCTCCTAAGTCGAATGGGAACACTTCTCAGCACACGTTCACGCTAGTACTAAAGACAATCGTTTAGAAACGCCCACATACACGGACGAGCATGAGAAAGTATGCGGAGAAAAGTAAAAGTGACGTGGTGTGCATGTTACCTGCATATGCAACTGAGCGGCAGAGCGGCATATATGCAAGTTATACCAGCGAGGAGAGCAAGCAATCAAAGTGCGCTGAGTACTAATAACCTGATTTGTACAAAAAGAAATCGAGCAGAGTGTCAGTCATCCCAGAGAAGTACGGCGAACACAGCGGAAATAAACCACGTCTTTCAATCCTGTGCACAGCTCAACAACACCCAGCCAAAAGCCAAGGTATCGTACTGTATTTAAGTTATAAAGTTCGAAAGTAGAACAACAGAAAATACACAGTCGCAGTGGCTCGAACGCCCTCCTGTTGTATGAGTTAAAAGCGCTGGAGCACACAGTCGCAGTGGCTCGAACGCCCTCCTGTTGCAAAAATCGAAGCGCCAGAAATACGCAGTCGCAGTGGCTTGAACGCCCTCCTGTCGTAAGAACAAAGCGCTAGAAGCACACAGGCGTAGTGGCTCGAACGCCCTCCTGTTGCACCAATCGAAGCGCCAGAAATACGCAGTCGCAGTGGCTTCAACGCCCTCCTGTCGTAAGAAGCACACAGTCGCAGTGGCTTGAACGCCCTCTTGTGGCAAAACTCGAAGCGCCAGAATTACGCAGTCGCAGTGGCTTGAACGCCTTCCTGACGTAAAAGCTATAGTACCAGAAACACAGTTGTAGTGGTTTGAACGCCCTCCTGTCCCCTGGCAACCAAGGGTAACACTAGAAATAGAGAAGTTTTTGTACAGTGGCTGGTGTAAGCAAACTCACCAGATATACCAGAGAACGGTCGCGGTGGCTTGTAGACCTTTCCGTCAGTGCAGACATCAGATCTCACAAACGCAGTGAGATATCAGCAACCCAGCAGAACATCAGTGATCTAATAAACGCAGTGAGATATCGACAATCCAGCAGAATACCAGTGATCTCACAAATGCGGTGAGATATCAACAGCCCGACAGAATACCAGTGATCTCACAAACGCGGTGAGAAATTAACACCCCAGCAGGATTTCAGTGACCTCGAAACGCATAGGGGTACCAACGATATTATATTATTGTATTTCTAGTACAACTACCAATTGTATAAACAAACTAAACACAAATATTAGAATAAGCTAAATGTAAGGTGACTACAGATATTGAACCTAAATAACCTTGTCTTGTAATCGAACTGGAATCCCAGCGAGCTAATCCTAGCCTTAGAAGAAGACAAGAAGGTTCGTTACAAGTGGCGCCCGAACAGGAACAATATCATATTCACCAACAGGGAAAAAAACGACTAGAAATATATATAATAAATTAAAATTTATCATGGAGCCGACTGGGACCAAAACGTACCGAACAGGATGGTTATACCGGCTAAATAAAGAAGCGCTTGCTCAGTGCTTGAGTGAGTTTGGACTCGTCACAGAAGGAACCTTAAATGACATGAGGAAAAGACTCGTCGAGTTCGTCGACGAAGGAAACCACGCGTAGAGTGTGGAACGAAGGTTGAGGGCGTATGAAGCGGAAGATGGTCGCACAACACCGGAACCCAGTGACCTGCCGAAGGTACTGATGATGGATGTTCCGACGAGGGAACGCAGCCCGATTGGTTGAGGGAGCGTAAACACCCCGCGGGTGACGGACAGCAACCTGCTGGAAAGAATTGAGCGACATTCGTACCCCGATGTTATTGACAAGGTGAGGAAATGTTCCGTGAGGTATGATGGCGGGGTCGACCCTTTGGCCTTCGTAGAGCGGATGGAGGAGCTGACCGAGATGTATGGCCTCGACAGTAATATGTTGCCACGTGCGATGCCAGAGTTGCTGGAAGACAAAGCCTTGCTCTGGTATCGAAATAACAATAATCATTGGCGGTCATTGGAGGCCTTTAAGCAAGACTTCCTGGACTTCTTTCTGCCTAGTCGTTTCTTCGAGAGACTCGGCGATGACATTCGCAGTCGGCAACAACGCGCAAATGAGAAGTTCAGGGACTACGTCATAAGCTTGCAAAATCTGATGAGACATAGCAGGTACACGGAGAGAGAAAAGCTGGAGAGATTCTACAAAAACTCTGCGTTCGAGTACCAATTATACATCAAAAGGCAAGATTTCCGGGAACTGAAGGAGTTGCTCTCGTTGGCCGAGGACTTCGAGTGCCTGCGATCTGCCAAGGCGGACGAGTTTTCAGAAGAATACCAGACGCGGCCAGTAGCCTTAAGACGGTGGCCATCTGAACGCAACCATGCGATGAGCCAGGCGGTCTCAAGGCCTTTCAACCCGAAAACGGCATTCGGACGCTGCAGGCAGGAAGGACACATGCGCCGTGATTGCCGGAACCCTGTCGTGATTTTCCGCTGGGAGTGTGGCCGAGAGGGAAGAGGAACCATTGACTGTTGCAGACAGAGACAGGGAAACGACCTGGGACCCGCCGAAAGCGAGAGGAGGCGGGCCCCAGCCAGAGGATCTCTCGCAGAAATTAAAGCCCCTCCGGATTAACAATCGACGCATCGTGGCCATGGTGTCCATCCATGGTGTCCATCCAGGCAAAGGAATACAGGCGACAGTGGACACGGGAGCGACGCGAAGTTTCGTGAGCAGGGCGCTCGCGGAAAGACTGGTGGGAAAGAGGCCGTTTGAGAAAGCGAAGGTGGAAATTCGCATGGCAGACGGGACATGCAGGAAAGTGTCAGAATGTACCACACTAGAAGTTGATATGGGAAATGGTATATGCGAGTTGTCCTTCCTTGTGTTGACGGAAGTCCTAGACGACGTGCTCCTCGGAATGGATTTTCTGTGCGGGATAGGAGCGACACTCTCCTTCGGAGGTGAGACCGTGTCTTTGGGCACGACAGAGAAACAGGAGAAGCCGAATGACGCAGTCATTTGCACATCAGCACAAGAATCAGGTTCTAGACCAGAGGACATCGAGAGTATTCTTCAGGAGGAAATGAAGAAATTTGAAATCCTGAAAGGCGTCTCCAATATTACGGAGCATAAAATAGTGATGCGGGATGAGCGTCCTATAAAACAACGGCATTTTCCCAGAAATCCGGCGATGCAGGCTGTCATCGACAAAGAGATCGACGAACTCCTCGAGAAAGGCTGTACACAACCTTCAAGCAGTCCATACAGCGCACCAATCGTGTTGGTGAGGAAGAAGTCTGGTGAATGGAGATTATGCGTGGATTACCGCCATCTGAACGCCCGATCGATTCCGGATGCATACCCCGTTCCAAGAATTCAACATATTTTGGAGCGGCTGTGAGCTGCAAAGTATATAAGTAGCCTAGATTTAAAGAGCGGGTACTGGCATATTCCCATGGCAGAAGACAGTAAGCAATACACGGCGTTTACTGTACCTGTAAGAGGACTTTTCCAGTGGCGGGTGATGCCCTTCGGGCTACATTCGGCTCCAGCCACTTTTCAGCGAGCTTTGGACCATGTTATCGGTCGCGATTTGGAACCTAAAGCTTTCGCCTACCTGGACGACATACTTGTTACACGATCGTCTGCGGAAGAGCACATCGCGAATCTTAGAGAGATTTTCCGGCGTTTGAGACAGGCTAATCTCAAACTCAACGTGAACAAGTGTGAGTTCTTCAAGAAAGAATTGAAATACCTGGGGCATGTGGTAAGTGAGCAAGGTATCCAGACAGACCCTGATAAAATTTCGGCGATACAGAATTTAAAACCGCCAGCCACCCCCAGAGAACTACGAAGATGTTTGGGCATTACCTCCTGGTATCGCAGGTTCGTGCCAGATTTCGCAAAGACCGTCCAGCTAATGACCACTTTATTAAGGAAAGGAAAACATTGGAAGTGGGGCGAGGCGCAGCAAGAAGCGTTTAAAACCCTCAAGCAAAAACTTACGTAGGCACCAATACTGGCGTGCCCAGATTTCAACGAGAGATTCCAACTGCAAAGGGACGCGAGCGACTACGGACTTGGAGCCGTTCTCACACAACAACTGGAAGGTCAGGAGCGTGTTATCGCGTACGCCAGCCGACATCTCAAGAAGGCCGAAAGGAATTACACGGAAACAGAAAAATAATGCCTGGCCATAGTGTGGGGTATTCGTAAGATGCGCGCTTACCTTAAGGGATACCGGTTCACCGTAATCACAGATCATCTGGCGCTAAAGTGGCTAAATTCTATTGAGAGTCCATCCGGGAGAACAGCGAGATGGGCCTTGGAACTCCAACAGTTTTCCTTTGACATCCAGTACCGGAAGGGGAAGCTGAATGTATTCGCGGATGCACTGTCCCGACAGCCGCAAGAAACCGTAGCCAGAGTAGCAGCAGAGGAGACACGCGAACAGCCCTGCAAGTGGTTACAAACAAAGGTCAGAGAAGTGGAACAAAATCCGGAGAAGTTCCCAGACTACACCTTGGAGAATGGAAATTTATACCGTCATATTCCAAATCGATTCGGAGACGAGGACTCCACGCCGTAGAAACTATGCGTGCCTAGGACAATGCGAGGCAGAGTACTCAAAGAGAATCACGACGATCCGTGCGCTGGCCACGGAGGAGTCCGCAAGACCATATGCCGAGTAACAAACAAATATTACTGGCCCGGAATGTTTCACGATGCGAGAAGATACGTGCGGCAGTGTGAATCGTACCAACGTTACAAGCCGAATCAGCAAAAGGCAGCAGGGAAAATGCTCACTCCAAGATTCTAGTAACGGATAATGGGACTGAGTTTACGAGTCGCAGTTTTCGTCGTTTCCTCCAGGACATGGGTGTAAAGCAACAGTATACTGCTCCATACACACCACAGGAGAATCCCACGGAGAGAATCAACAGAACGATAGAAACGATTATAGCACAACTTTCGGACAACAACCATCGGAACTGGGACGAACTGCTCCCAGAAATTACGCTAGCCATTAATAGCAGCGTATCCGAGACCACAGGATACAGCTCGGCATATCTCACTCAAGGACGAGAACCAAGACTTCCGGGAACCTACTACGACGAGCAAACACCAGGCAGCGGTCAGGAACCCATACAACCCGCGGATAAGGGGAAAAATCTAAAAGAAGTCTTCAAATTGGTGGTGAGAAATTTGGAAAAGGCAACGCAGGATCAGGCGCACCACTATAACTTGCGACGACGACAGTGGAAACCAGAAATTGGGCAATCAGTACTCGTGCGACAGCACCCGCTGTCAAAAGCTATCGACAGCTTCGCGGCGAAATTGTCTCCGAAATTTGACGGCCCGTACCAGGTAATTGCATTCGTGTCAACAGTGATCGTCCGTTTACAGAAAGAAGGTGAGACTTGGCCTAAAACGGCGCATGTGAGCGAGCTCAAGGCATACCAGCAGGCGACAGCGCAAAGTGACCATACTCCCGAGGGAGTTTCTGGCAACGTACGTATGATTCAGGGTACAGGAAGCCCGCCAACCACAGACGCTGACGGTCAAACCAAACCAGGGGCAGAAACAAACAAACGCGGGGGCAAAAGGAAACTGTGTCGGCCAGAACCCGATCACAGGAAGGGAAAACCGGCTTCAGCAAGAATAGCCATAGCCAGCGAAGAATTCAACAGCGACCCGAACGCAAAACACAGGCAGAAGCCGCAAACGCGACGACAGAATTACAACAGGCCACAGGTGGACACCCGTGGCGCAGACATAAAAAAGAAACAGAAGGCCATACATCCGGCGGGCGGAAAACACACGACTCCAGCATATTCGCAAGATCGCGAGCACTTGAAATTCGGCGACTTCACACCGGAAGAAAGGAAGGCATTATTTTACGACAAATTGTCCTTCCAGCTATCAGCTTCGCGAATCAAAGCAAAAGCTGAACTACAGGGAAAGGAAAAATTCCCAACAAGGTGTTGGGCCTTGAAGGCCAAGAATCTACAATAGAGAGTTCTACGAGAGAACTACAGGATACGCTATAACGACGCACGTTCGATTGGCACGATATGATAACAATAACAAGAACAACATATGCAACAACAGCATCATCGAGAACAACACACGTAAAATATCTTTAATAAAGTACTCAATTAGAAGTGGTAACAGGAAAAAAAAAAACACGAGGCACACACAACAGAAGCTCACAATTTTAGCAAAACAGCTACGGGAAATTTAGGCAGCCATAACAGCAACAGAAAGAACCCCGGCAACCGGACAAATGAAAGCAACAACGACGCAAGTGGAAAGGGAAAAACCGCGTAAGCTAAATGAATCAAAGCAATAAACGTCTAAACGGCACAAGTCGAAGGAATCACTTACGAGTAAAAAAACAAGTTCGTATCTCCGGTGAGGGTGAAGGAGCATAGGGCATCTCTAAACATACAGGCCAGTAATAGCGTTGCGCGGCCTGTATGTTTAGAGATGCCCTATGTACGCAACTGCAATTCTTGCCAGAAGTACAAACCAGCACAAAAGAAGCCAGCCGGAGAAATATTTACGCACATCGCGGACGGACGGTTGGATGGAGCGTTGGATGGTTTTGTAAACCCCAAAATGTCCAGCTGTCGGAGAATCGTGCTCGTGATGAGAGCACTTTCCGTCTCTGGTATGATGGAACGCACAATTTCCACGTGTCCGACTCGCCGTGGAATGTGACGATAGAGCTTGTGACGACCCAAATTTGCACAGCAAATTTTTGTGCAAATTTGGCGCACAAAAATATCAAGCAGTCGAACAGACCTAGGAACTGCTCCTAAGTCGAATGGGAACACTTCTCATCACACGTTCACGCTAGTACTAAAGACAATCGTTTAGAAACGCCCACATACACGGACGGGCATGAGAAAGTATGCGGAGAAAAGTAAAAGTGACGTGGTGTGCATGTTACCTGCATATGCAACTGAGCGGCAGAGCGGCATATATGCAAGTTATACCAGCGAGGAGAGCAAGCAATCAAAGTGCGCTGAGTAGTAATAACCTGATTTGTACACTGCACAACCCGAGTCAGAGAGTGCAGTGAATACATAGATCAGCTCTCAGCTGATCTACAGTAACCCACTTTTGCAGCTTATATATTGGGAAAAACAATTTACGAGTATGTAAGAAGACGGCAGTGAAGTTCACTGACCGTAGAATTTCTTAAGCTTGGGAAAGTGGTTATTTGAAACAAATACTTTTTTTTGTACGAAAACTGCTTAACGGAGTACGAAATACCGCACTCCGTTAAAATCGAAGATTCTAGAAAAAGGCTCCAGCGAGTATAAAACTGACTGCAAAACAGAACTCGGGGTTCAGTTTGCCTTTCGTTTCAGTAAGTTGAGTCGGTATCTCGTTTCAGTAAACTCAGTATGGTTCAGCAAAGTACAGCAAGTAAAATTTCAGTCAGTGCAAGTCAGTTGAGAAGTTCAATTCAGTTGGTTCATAATAAAGTGATAAAGTGCAAAATTATTGGCTGAAATCGAGCAGAGTGTCAGTCATCCCAGAGAAGTACGGCGAACACAGCGGAAATAAACCACGTCTTTCAATCCTGTGCACAGCTCAACAACACCCAGCCAAAAGCCAAGGTATCGTACTGTATTTAAGTTATAAAGTTCGAAAGTAGAACAACAGAAAATACACAGTCGCAATGGCTCGAACGCCCTCCTGTTGTATGAGTTAAAAGCGCTAAAAATACACAGTCGCAGTGGCTCGAACGCCCTCCTGTTGCAAAAATCGAAGCGCCAGAGATACGCAGTCGCAGTGGCTTGAACGCCCTCCTGTCGTAAGAACAAAGCGCTAGAAGCACACAGTCGCAGTGGCTCGAACGCCCTCCTGTTGCAAAAATCGAAGCGCCAGAAATACGCAGTCGCAGTGGCTTGAACGCCCTCCTGTCGTAAGAACAAAGCGCTAGAAGCACACAGGCGTAGTGGCTCGAACGCCCTCCTGTCGTAAGAAGCACACAGTCGCAGTGGCTTGAACGCCCTCTTGTGGCAAAACTCGAAGCGCCAGAATTACGCAGTCGCAGTGGCTTGAACGCCTTCCTGACGTAAAAGCTATAGTACCAGAAACACAGTTGTAGTGGCTTGAACGCCCTCCTGTCCCCTGGCAACCAAGGGTAACACTAGAAATAGAGAAGTTTTTGTACAGTGGCTGGTGTAAGCAAACTCACCAGATATACCAGAGAACGGTCGCGGTGGCTTATAGACCTTTCCGTCAGTGCAGACATCAGATCTCACAAACGCAGTGAGATATCAGCAACCCAGCAGAACATCAGTGATCTAATAAACGCAGTGAGATATCGACAATCCAGCAGAATACCAGTGATCTCACAAACGCGGTGAGATATCAACAGCCCGACAGAATACCAGTGATCTCACAAACGCGGTGAGAAATTAACACCCCAGCAGGATTTCAGTGACCTCGAAACGCATAGGGGTACCAACGATATTATATTATTGTATTTCTAGTACAACTACCAATTGTATAAACAAACTAAACACAAATATTAGAATAAGCTAAATATAAAGTGACTACAGATATTGAACCTAAATAACCTTGTCTTGTAATCGAACTGGAATCCCGGCGAGCTAATCCAAGCCTTAGAAGAAGACAAGAAGGTTCGTTACAAGTGGCGCCCGAAAAGGAACAATATCATATTCACCAACAGGGAAAGAAACGACTAGAAATATATATAATAAATTAAAATTTATCATGGAGCCGACTGGGACCAAAACGTACCGAACAGGATGGTTATACCGGCTAAATAAAGAAGCGCTTGCTCAGTGCTTGAGTGAGTTTGGACTCGTCACAGAAGGAACCTTAAATGACATGAGGGAAAAGACTCGTCGAGTTCGTCAACGAAGGAAACCACGCGGAGAGTGTGGAACGAAGGTTGAGGGCGTATGAAGCGGAAGATGGTCGCACAACACCGGAACCCAGTGACCTGCCGAAGGTACTGATGATGGATGTTCCGACGAGGGAACGCAGCCCGATTGGTTGAGGGAGCGTAAACACCCCGCGGGTGACGGACAGCAACCTGCTGGAAAGAATTGAGCGACATTCGTACCCTGATGTTATTGACAAGGTGAGGAAATGTTCCGTGAGGTATGATGGCGGGGTCGACCCTTTGGCCTTCGTAGAGCGGATGGAGGAGCTGACCGAGATGTATGGCCTCGACAGTAATATGTTGCCACGTGCGATGCCAGAGTTGCTGGAAGACAAAGCCTTGCTCTGGTATCGAAATAACAATAATCATTGGCGGTCATTGGAGGCCTTTAAGCAAGACTTCCTGGACTTCTTTCTGCCTAGTCGTTTCTTCGAGAGACTCGGCGATGACATTCGCAGTCGGCAACAACGCGCAAATGAGAAGTTCAGGGACTACGTCATAAGCTTGCAAAATCTGATGAGACATAGCAGGTACACGGAGAGAGAAAAGCTGGAGAGATTCTACAAAAACTCTGCGTTCGAGTACCAATTATACATCAAAAGGCAAGATTTCCGGGAACTGAAGGAGTTGCTCTCGTTGGCCGAGGACTTCGAGTGCCTGCGATCTGCCAAGACGGACGAGTTTTCAGAAGAATACCAGACGCGGCCAGTAGCCTCAAGACGGTGGCCATCTGAACGCAACCATGCGATGAGCCAGGCGGTCTCAAGGCCTTTCAACCCGAAAACGGCATGCGGACGCTGCAGGCAGGAAGGACACATGCGCCGTGATTGCCGGAACCCTGTCGTGATTTTCCGCTGGGAGTGTGGCCGAGAGGGAACAAGAACCATTGACTGTTGCAGACAGAGACAGGGAAACGACCTGGGAACCGCCGAAAGCGAGAGGAGGCGGGCCCCAGCCAGAGGATCTCTCGCATAAATTAAAGCCCCTCCGGATTAACAATCGACGCATCGTGGCCATGGTGTCCATCCATGGTGTCCATCCAGGCAAAGGAATACAGGCGACAGTGGACACGGGAGCTACGCGAAGTTTCGTGAGCAGGGCGCTCGCGGAAAGACTGGTGGGAAAGAGGCCGTTTGAGAAAGCGAAGGTAAAAATTCGCATGGCAGACGGGACAAGCAGGAAAGTGTCAGAATCACACTAGAAGTTGATATGGGAAATGGTACATGCGAGTTGTCCTTCCTTGTGTTGACGGAAGTCCTAGACGACGTGCTCCTCGGAATGGATTTTCTGTGCGGGATAGGAGCGACACTCTCCTTCGGAGGTGAGACCGTGTCTTTGGGCACGACAGAAAAACAGGAGAAGCCAAATGACGCAGTCATTTGCACATCAGCACAAGAATCAGGTTCTAGACCAGAGGACATCGAGAGTATTCTTCAGGAGGAAATGAAGAAATTTGAAATCCTGAAAGGCGTCTCCAATATTACGGAGCATAAAATAGTGATGCGGGATGAGCGTCCTATAAAACAACGGCATTTTCCCAGAAATCCGGCGATGCAGGCTGTCATCGACAAAGAGATCGACGAACTCCTCGAGAAAGGCTGCATACAACCTTCAAGCAGTCCATACAGCGCACCAATCGTGTTGGTGAGGAAGAAGTCTGGTGAATGTAGATTATGCGTGGATTACCGCCATCTGAACGCCCGATCGATTCCGGATGCATACCCCGTTCCAAGAATTCAACATATTTTGGAGCGGCTGCGAGCTGCAAAGTATATAAGTAGCCTAGATTTAAAGAGCGGGTACTGGCATATTCCCATGGCAGAAGACAGTAAGCAATACACGGCGTTTACTGTACCTGTAAGAGGACATTTCCAGTGGCGGGTGATGCCCTTCGGGCTACATTCGGCTCCAGCCACTTTTCAGCGAGCTTTGGACCATGTTATCGGTCGCGATTTGGAACCTAAAGCTTTCGCCTACCTGGACGACATACTTGTTACACGATCGTCTGCGGAAGAGCACATCGCGAATCTTAGAGAGATTTTCCGGCGTTTGAGACAGGCTAATCTCAAACTCAACGTGAACAAGTGTGAGTTCTTCAAGAAAGAATTGAAATACCTGGGGCATGTGGTAAGTGAGCAAGGTATCCAGACAGACCCTGATAAAATTTCGGCGATACAGAATTTAAAACCGCCAACCACCCCCAGAGAACTGCGAAGATGTTTGGGCATTGCCTCCTGGTATCGCAGGTTCGTGCCAGAATTCGCAAAGACCGTCCAGCCAATGACCACGCTATTACGGAAAGGAAAACATTGGAAGTGGGGCGAGGCGCAGCAAGAAGCGTTTGAAACCCTCAAGCAAAAACTCACGCACCAATACTGGCGTGCCCAGATTTCAACGAGATATTCCAACTGCAAAGGGACGCGAGCGACTTCGGACTTGGAGCCGTTCTCACACAACAACTGGAAGGTCAGGAGCGTGTTATCGCGTACGCCAGCCGACATCTCAAGAAGGCCGAAAGGAATTACACGGCAACAGAAAAATAATGCCTGGCCATAGTGTGGGGTATTCGTAAGATGCGCGCTTACCTTAAGGGATACCGGTTCACCGTAATCACAGATCATCTGGCGCTAAAGTGGCTAAATTCTATTGAGAGTCCATCCGGGAGAACAGCGAGATGGGCCTTGGAACTCCAACAGTTTTCCTTTGACATCCAGTACCGGAAGGGGAAGCTGAATGTATTCGCGGATGCACTGTCCCGACAGCCGCAAGAAACCGTAGCCAGAGTAGCAGCAGAGGAGACACGCGAACAGCCCTGCAAGTGGTTACAAACAAAGGCCAGAGAAGTGGAACAAAATCCGGATCAGTTCCCAGACTACACCTTGGAGAATGGAAATTTATACCGTCATATTCCAAATCGACTCGGAGACGAGGACTCCACGCCGTAGAAACTATGCGTGCCTAGGACAATGCGAGGCAGAGTACTCAAAGAGAATCACGACCATCCGTGCGCTGGCCACGGAGGAGTCCGCAAGACCATATGCCGAGTAAGAAACAAATATTACTGGCCCGGAATGTTTCACGATGCGAGAAGATACGTGCGGCAATGTGAATCGTACCAACGTTACAAGCAGAATCAGCAAAAGGCAGCAGGGAAAATGCTCACTCCAAGATTCTAGTAACGGATAATGGGACTGAGTTTACGAGTCGCAGTTTTCGTCGTTTCCTCCAGGACATGGGTGTAAAGCAACAGTATACTGCTCCATACACACCACAGGAGAATTCCACGGAGAGAATCAACAGAACGATAGAAACGATTATAGCACAACTTTCGGACAACAAGCATCGGAACTGGGACGAAGTGCTCCCAGAAATTACGCTAGCCATTAATAGCAGCGTATCCGAGACCACAGGATACAGCTCGGCATATCTCACTCTAGGACGAGAACCAAGACTTCCGGGAACCTACTACGACGAGCAAACACCAGGCAGCGGTCAGGAACCCATACAACCCGCGGATAAGGGGAAAAATCTAAAAGAAGTCTTCAAATTGGTGGTGAGAAATTTGGAAAAGGCAACGCAGGATCAGGCGCACCACTATAACTTGCGACGACGACAGTGGAAACCAGAAATTGGGCAATCAGTACTCGTGCGACAGCACCCGCTGTCAAAAGCTATCGACAGCTTCGCGGCGAAATTGTCTCCGAAATTTGACGGCCCCAGGTAATTGCATTCGTGTCAACAGTGATCGTCCGTTTACAGAAAGAAGGTGAGACTCGGCCTAAAACGGCGCATGTGAGCGAGCTCAAGGCATACCAGCAGCTGACAGCGGAAAGTGACCATACTCCCGAGGTAGTTTCTGGCAACGTACGTATGATTCAGGGTACAGGAAGCCCGCCAACCACAGACGCTGACGGTCAAACCAAACCAGGGGCAGAAACAAACAAACGCGGGGGCAAAAGGAAACTGTGTCGGCCAGAACCCGATCACAGGAAGGGAAAACCGGCTTCAGCAAGAATAGCCATAGCCAGCGAAGAATTCAACAGCGACCCGAAAACAAAACACAGGCAGAAGCCGCAAACGCGACGACAGAATTACAACAGGCCACAGGTGGACACCCGTGGCGCAGACATAAAAAAGAAACAGAAGGCCATACATCCGGCGGGCGGAAAACACACGACTCCAGCATATTCGCAAGATCGCGAGCACTTGAAATTCGGCGACTTCACACCGGAAGAAAGGAAGGCATTATTTTACGACAAATTATCCTTCCAGCTATCATCTTCGCGAATCAAAGCAAAAGCTGAACTACAGGGAAAGGAAAAATTTTCAACAAGGTGTTGGGCCTCGAAGGCCAAGAATCTACAATAGAGAGTTCTACGAGAGAACTACAGGATACGCTATAACAACGCACGTTCGATTGGCACGATATGATAACAATAACAAGAACAACATATGCAACAACAGCATCATCGAGAGCAACACACGTAAAATATCTTTAATAAAGTACTCAATTAGAAGTGATAACAGGAAAAAAAACACGAGGCACACACAACAGAAGCTCACAATTTTAGCAAAACAGCTACGGGAAATTTAGGCAGCCATAACAGCAACAGAAAGAACCCCGGCAACCGGACAAATGAAAGCAACAACGACGCAAGTGGAAAGGGAAAAACCGCGTAAGCTAAATGAATCAAAGCAATAAACGTCTAAACGGCACAAGTCGAAGGAATCACTTACGAGTAAAAAAACAAGTCCGTATCTCCGGTGAGGGTGAAGGAGAACTGAAGTCACCGACCCTTGCGGTAGAGGTTCCGTCCCTGGTCCAGTATTCGCCCAGCAGCAACAACGCCAACGATACGCCCAACAACCTGAATGAGGCAATCAATTATGGGTGTGTCGGCCAGATGAACGGCAATCAGGCTACTATATAATATCACCTACCTTACACTCCACTCTGCTACCGTTTTTTTTTTTTGTTTTTAAAAAAAAACACCGCAGATCCGACGGCATCTCCGTCAACGATACTTCCGATTCCGCATTCCGTAAATAAATTTCACTGGACCTTTTCGCCAGTTCCTGCGAAACCAACGTGACGGATTCGATGAGTAATCGCAGCGAGCCATTAGAACCGTCAGCCAAAGACTATGGTAGCAACAACCCCCCATTAGCCGGCGAGCTGAGCCGATGCCACCGTGCCACTGCCACCTGAACCAGGCCCACAACACATCGCCTGTGATCATTTTCTGCCAGCTTAGCAACCGGGGTTTTGATAGTTCGGTTGGCCCTTTTGGCGGCGTTCTCCTGTGGTGTATACGGGGCTGTATATACCGGGCCGTATATACGGGGCCGTATATACGGGGCCGTATATACGGGGCCGTATAATACTTTCGGAACTCCAAAACGTTCAGGATACTCTCTCTCTGAATGCTTTCTTCACCGCCTTAGCGATAGCCGCGCGCACTGGTACTATTTCCGTCGACTTGGAACTATTTGTCCACGAACACGAGCATGGCCGTGTTGCCGTGCGTAGACCTGGGTAAAGGCCCCACGAAATCTACGCAGACCGTGGTCCAAGGTGCCTCCGCGATGTGCGTAAATATTTCTCCGGCTGGCTTCTTTTGTGCTGGTTTGTACTTCTGGCAAGAATTGCAGTTGCGTACATAGGGCATCTCTAAACATACAGGCCAGTAATAGCGTTGCGCCAGAAGTTGGATGTTTTTGTAAACCCCAAAATGTCCAGCTGTCGGAGAATCGTGATGAGAGCACTTTCCGTCTCTGGTATGATGGAACGCACAATTTCCACGTGTCCGACTCGCCGTGGAATGTGACGATAGAGCTTGTGACGACCCAAATTTGCACAGCAAATTTTTGTGCAAATTTGGCGCACAAAAATATCAAGCAGTCGAACAGACCTAGGAAATGCTCCTAAGTCGAATGGGAACACTTCTCAGCACACGTTCACGCTAGTACTAAAGACAATTGTTTAGAAACGCCCACATACACGGACGGGCATGAGAAAGTATGCGGAGAAAAGTAAAAGTGACGTGATGTGCATGTTACCTGCATATGCAACTGAGCGGCAGAGCGGCATATATGCAAGTTATACCAGCGAGGAGAGCAAGCAATCAAAGTGCGCTGAGTACTAATAACCTGATTTGTACACTGCACAACCCGAGTCAGAGAGTGCAGTGAATACATAGATCAGCTCTCAGCTGATCTACAGTGACCCACTTTTGCAGCTTATATATTGGAAAAAACAATTTACGAGTATGTAAGAAGACGGCAGTGAAGTTCACTGACCGTAGAACTTCTTAAGCTTGGGAAAGTGGTTATTTGAAACAAATACTTTTTTTTGTACGAAAACTGCTTAACGGAGTACGAAATACCGCACTCCGTTAAAATCGAAGATTCTAGAAAAAGGCTCCAGCGAGTATGAAACTGAGTGCAAAACAGAATTCGGGGTTCAGTCTGCCTTTCGTTTCAGTAAGTTCAGTCGGTATCTCGTTTCAGTAAACTCAGTACGGTTCAGCAAAGTACAGCAAGTAAAATTTCAGTCAGTGCAAGTCAGTTGAGAAGTTCAATTTAGTTGGTTCAGAATAAAGTGATAAAGTGCAAAATTATTGGCTGAAATCGAGCACAGTGTCAGTCATCCCAGAGAAGTACGGCGAACACAGCGGAAATAAACCACGTCTTTCAATCCTGTGCACAGCTCAACAACACCCAGCCAAAAGCCAAGGTATCGTACTGTATTTAAGTTATAAAGTACGAAAGTAGAACAACAGAAAATACACAGTCGCAGTGGCTCGAACGCCCTCCTGTTGCAAAAATCGAAGCGCCAGAGATACGCAGTCGCAGTGGCTTGAACGCCCTCCTGTCGTTAGAACAAAGCGCTAGAAGCACACAGTCGCAGTGGCTCGAACGCCCTCCTGTTGCAAAAATCGAAGCGCCAGAAATACGCAGTCGCAGTGGCTTGAACGCCCTCCTGTCGTAAGAACAAAGCGCTAGAAGCACACAGGCGTAGTGGCTCGAACGCCCTCCTGTTGCACCAATCGAAGCGCCAGAAATACGCAGTCGCAATGGCTTCAACGCCCTCCTGTCGTAAGAAGCACACAGTCGCAGTGGCTTGAACGCCCTCCTGTGTCAAAACTCGAAGCACCAGAATTACGCAGTCGCAGTGGCTTGAACGCCTTCCTGACGTAAAAGCTATAGTACCAGAAATACACAGTTGTAGTGGCTTGAACGCCCTCCTGTCCCCTGGCAACCAAGGGTAACACTAGAAATGGAGAAGTTTTCGTACAGTGGCTGGTGTAGGCAAACTCACCAGATATACCAGAGAACGGTCGCGGTGGCTTGTAGACCTTTCCGTCAGTGCAGACAACAGATCTCACAAACGCAGTGAGATATCAGCAACCCAGCAGAACACCAGTGATCTCATAAACGCAGTGAGATATCGACAATCCAGCAGAATACCAGTGATCTCACAAACGCGCTGAGATATCAACAGCCCGAGAGAATACCAGTGATCTCACAAACGCGGTGAGAAATTAACAACCCAGCAGGATTTCAGTCACCTCAAAACGCATAGGGGTACCAACGATATTATATTATTGTATTTCTAGTACAACTACCAATTGTAACAAACTAAACACAAATATTAGAATAAGCTAGTTGTAAGGTGAATAAAGATATTGAACCTAAATAATCTTGTCTTGTAATCGAACCCTGGAATCCCGGCGAGCTAATCCAAGCCTTAGAAGAAGACAAGAAGGTTCGTTACAACCGGACCGTTACTTGAAGTCAGTGTTATTGTGAAATTTCTTGAGCTCACTCAGATGAACTTTTCGCTTCTTCCCGTCTCCTGCTTATTCCACAAGTACGATTACGGGCGAAATAAAATCAGTGAAATGATACGGTCCTTCGTACTTCGGCGCTAGTTGCGCCGCAAAGCCTTCTGCTGCCTTTGACAAGGGGTGTTGTCTGACCAGTACTTGTTGCCCAATTTCGTATTTCCATGTGCGCCGTCGCAGATTTTAATGGTGAGCCTGCGTTTTCGAGGCCTTTTCAAGATTCCTGTGAACTATTTGAAAAATTTCTTTGAGGTTTTCTGCTTTATGGGTGGAATTCCCGTTGCCCAAGGTGATTTCGTCGTAGAGGGGCGCCGGCAGTCTGGGTTCGCGGCCTTGTACTAAGAAGGCCGGGCTGTATCCAATTGTTTCATACAAGCCCGTGTTAATAGCTAGAGTGATTTCTGGTAATTTGTCGTCCCATCGCCTGTGATCATTTTCTGCCAGCTTAGCAACCGGGGTTTTCATAGTTCGGTTGGCCCTTTCGGCGGCGTTCTCCTGTGGTGTATATGGGGCCGTATACTGTTGTCTTACTCCCAGTTGTTGTACGCATTTTCGAAAGATACGATTCGTAAACTGCGTTCCGTTGTCCGAAATCAATACTTTCGAAACTCCAAAACGAGACAGGATTCTCTCTCAGAATACTTTCTTGACCGCTTCAGCGGTAGCCGCGCGCACTGGTACTATTTCCGTCCACTTGGAAAATTTATCCACGAACACGAGCATGGCCGTGTTGCCGTGAGTAGATTTGGATAAAGGCCCCACGAAATCTACGCAGACCGTGGTCCAAGGTGCTTCCGCGATGTGCGTGAATATTTCTCCGGCTGGCTTCTTTTGTGCCGGTTTGTACTTCTGGCAAGAATTGCAGTTGCGTACATAGGGCATCTCTAAACATACCTGGCCAGTAATAGCGTTGCGCCAGAAGTTGGATGGTTTTGTAAACCCCAAAATGTCCAGCTGTCGGAGAATCGTGCTCGTGATGAGAGCACTTTCCGTCTCTGGTATGATGGAACGCACAGTTTCCATTCGCTTCCCTCCTCGTGTCCGACTCGCCGTGGAATGTGACGATAGAGCTGTTCTTCCTTGATGATGTAGTCGCCGTGTCTCTTGGGTTCTCGTCGTACTTCCGCCTTCTTCCGCTTTCTTCCGCTCGACCCATGCACATGTTTGGCCCTCTACCGATGCTTCAGCCCGCTCGAGGATGTCTCTTGGTTGTGGCGACAACGCGTCGGCGGCCACGTTTTGCAGTCCTTTCCGGTATTGGATGTCATAAAAATTGTTGCAACTAAATTGTAAATTGTTGCAACTGCAGCGCCCAGCGAGCGATGCGTCCTGACGGACTCTCTATGGAGTTAAGTCATTTCAGTTGACCGATTTGTGTCTGGAGCGCAGAGTAATTGAGCCAATGCCTCGCTGATAAAATTTCGCGTCGCTCCGGTGTGTACGAGTGCCTCCACGCAAACTTCGTCGACGTCCACGATTATAGTAATGCGATTATTTTCCCACTCTATTGCCGATCTGTTATCCGTTTTGGCTGCTGTTGGTGCGTTGGTGGCTGAGGCGTCTGGCGCTGTAGCGCTCGTTGTTCGGGTTTATCCGCCTCGATTTATACGTGACCCTTCGGCGTTTCCCTGTCGGCAGCATTCGATCGTGCGCACATTCCGACGCCCACACACGCTCTCCTGTATACTCGGCGTGTCTCATGAGATCCTGGATTGTTACGACATACTCCTTAAAACTTTCACCTGGTTGTTGTCGTCGAGCCTTAATGGCGTCGTCCAGCTGCTCGAAATATCGGCCCGGAAGAAAGAACGTCAAAAAATATTTTTTGAATGCAGTCCATTCCACCCATTGCTCGTCATTATTTCGATACTATGCGGATGCCATGTCCGTTAATAGCTCTGGAATGGTTTTCGGGAGAAGGTCATGATCAAGTCCATACGACCAGAAACCATCTTTGGTTCTTGTGACTTGAGTAGTGTGTTGACTTAAGACTGGCTTTCTTCACTTGCTCCGAGCGTTCCGTTAGTGTGTGCTCACTCGAGTGTCGTGTTTATAGTGAATTTATGGTCCCTGTTCAGGCGTCATCTGTAACGCTGCTCTGGCCGAACTTCAGTCCACAGAAAATTTAGTGGAACAATAAATTCACTTTATTTATTTATTTAATCTTAATACACTACTTGTATAATTTGTGCACCCTTCTTGAGTAGCTGGTAATTCCACCTTTGCTGACTGCTTGACGTCTTTGGGAGTTGGATTTACACTCGGGTCGTTTTGTTCGCGTTGATGAATGCGCCAATGGATGCGCCTTTGTCGCGCTGATGAATGCGTTTGAGTCGCGCCGGTGAATGCACCTGTGTCGCGACGGTGAATGCGCCTGTGTTGCGCTGATGAGTGCGCTTGTGTCGCACTGGTGAACGCGCTGTTGTCGCGCTGGTAATCGCGCTGGTGTCACGCCGGTGAATGTGCCGGTGAATGCGCCTGTGTCGCGATAAAGTCTCTGGTGTCGCGCTGATGAATGCGTCGATGAATGCTGGTGTTGTGGCTAGTAGCTGGGGTGAATGGATACAGGATTGCCTTCGGCAGGATGGCAATACACCCGTACACCTAATGCAAGGAAGGAGTACCTTCGGCAGGATGTATAACACCCGTACACCTAATGCAGGGAAGGATTGCCTTCGGCAGGATGTATAACACCCGTACACCTAATGCAAGGAAGGAGCTACTGCACAACTGACTAGATGTGAACTTGGAGCCACGATGCTGTCCAGGCCACTGCCTGCGAAGAACTCCCCCTCTGTTTGCTGTGCACGCTCTTTTATACCTTTTCCTGTGCGTATTTTCTTGTTGACCTCATTGTTCCCACCTCGAAAAGCTGTTATTTCGATGTGACCAGATATCCAGTACCCGTAGGTGAAATTACCAGCTAATAAATCTCATGTTAACTACTACTGGACTAGTTCTAATTAATCCTAAGCGTAATTTTACTTTCAAAGTATTCGCTCTGCACGTATTAATTTTATTCGTTACAGAATTAATGCTTATTCAAACATAAAGTGTAAATAGCTTAGTTTGTGTCGTGTACCTATGGTGTCGCGTCACACTCCCCCTTTACCCTTTTTTTTTACGGCAGATGAAACCAAGCTCAGGGGATGCCCCCTATCCATGCACAGCATTTGTTGGTTCCGAAGGGATGACAGGTTAGTGGGAAGGGGAAAGAGGGAGTAGTGACGGTTTACACCTCGCTTAAAGGTTTCGACGCTGTAAGTGGGCGGGAAGACATTCGCAGGGAGACTATTCCACAATCTAATGACGCGACCGAAAAAGGAATTCCCACGGTAATGCGCGGTTCGTTGGAACGGAATCGCGACATAAAAGGGGTGCACAGCTCTGGAAAGCCGAGTAGTTCTACTAAATACCTGAACCGGAGGATTCATTACTTCATGTAATGAGAAAGGACTTTAGTAAGAAAGTGGCGTATCTCTTCCACTACCTCGGTCCGGGGCTGCGCTGAGTCGAGTACCATGATGGACGGACGTCGCTGCGCGAGCTCTGCAGTGGCCACGGCGTCCAGGTTGGTGACGATGACTGCGTACCAGTGTTCGTTACGGACGATCGGAATGACCACGTGACGCTGCTGGAACAGATCGACTTACCGTACCCAGAGTCGCATACTCTGGTATCAGTTCTCTGCCGTTTGTGCTGGTCGACGCAACAGCCCCTGTAGGAAGAAGGTGTCGAAAATATGAGTTCTTACCCTTGTTTCTTCCGGCAGTCCCTCCTCCCAAAGCCATCTGAGGAAGATTTTGACGACCGTGTCGTTTAATTTTTGCCCATGTCGTTTAATTTTTGAAATCAATACTTTCGAAACTCCAAAACGAGACAGGATTCTCTCTCTGAATGCTTTCTTGACCGCTTCAGCGGTAGCCGCGCGCACTGGTACTATTTCCGTCCACTTGGAAAATTTGTCCACGAACACGAGCATAGCCGTGTTGCCGTGAGTAGACCAGGGTAAAGGCCCTACGAATCTACGCAGACCGTGGTCCAAGGTGCTTCCGCGATGTGCGTGAATATTTCTCCGGCTGGCTTCTTTTGTGCCGGTTTGTACTTCTGGCAAGAATTGCAGTTGCGTACATAGGGCATCTCTAAACATACCTGGCCAGAAATAGCGTTGCGCCAGAAGTTGGATGGTTTTGTAAACCCCAAAATGTCCAGCTGTCGGATAATCGTGATTCTCGGACAGCACTCTCCGTCTCTGGTTTGATGGAACGCACAGTTTCCATTCGTTTCCCTCCTCGTGTCCGACTCGCCGTGAAATGTGACGATAGGGCTGCTCTTCCTTGATGATATAGTCTCTTGGGTTCTCGTCGTATTTCCGCCTTCTTCCTCTCGACACATGCACACGTTTGGCCTTCTGCGGATGCTTCAGCCCGTTCGAGGATGTCTCTTGGTTGTCGCGACAACGCGTCGGCGACCACGTTTTGCAGTCCTCCAGCGCCCAGCGAGCGATGCGTCTTGACCAGGTTATTCGGGGCCATTTCAGGGCCAGGTGATCCGTGATTATCGTGAATTCATACCCCTCCACGTATTGTCTCATCTTCCGGATGCCCCATACAATTGCTAGGCATTACTTTTCCGTACACGAGTAATTGTTTTCGGCGTTTGTGAGACGGGGGCTTGCGTAGGCGATGACCTTTTCTTCATTTTCGATTCTTTGGAAAAGTACAACTCCAAGTCCATGGTTGCTGGCATCCGTTTGGAGTGTGAAGCGTTGCGTGAAGTCAGGAACTGAATGAATTTCTGTTTGAGCATTTCGAATGCCTCCTGCTGTTCCGGTCCCCAGATCCACCGTCTTCCTTTCCTTAGCAGTGATGTTAGTGGTTGGACAATATTCGAAAGATTGGGAACAGAGCCCCCATTTGTTATTTTTCTTCCGCACCAGCACAATTGGTGCGCTATATGGGCTCTTAGAAGGTTCAATACGTCCATCCCTGATTAATTCGTCGATCTGGTCGTTAATCACAGCTTGCATGGCCGGGTTCCGTGGGAATTATCGCTGCTTTATTGGCCGGTCGTCCTACATGAGAATTCGGTGTGACGTGATGTTCGTGGTGCCCTTTATTGATTCGAAGGCTCTTAATTCATTTTCCAGGAAGGCCGCGATTTGTGTCTCTGGGTTGGATTTTTCGTTGTGCACCATCGGGCAAAGGAGCTGGCGAATATCTTCGGTGCGGGGGGAAGTTTAAGTGTCTGCCCTTCAGTGGTTATTTCCGTTTGGATTTCCTGAGGAAGTCCAGGCCCAGAATTAAGTCGTCGATGGCGTTAGGCAGTACGAACAGCTGCGTCTCGCATTGAATGCCATTAAATCGGATGGGTATCACGAGTGATTCTGTGACTTTCGGCGACCTGCCGTCGGCCAGGCGAACTGAGAGCTTTGTTGACCGATGTGTGTCTGGAGTCAAGAGTAATTGAGCCAATGCCTTGCAGATAAAATTTCGCGTCGCTGCGGTGTCTATGACTGCCTCCACCCAAACTTCGTCGACGTCCACGATTATAGTAATGCGATTATTTTCCCACTCTATTGCCGATCTGTCATCCGTGTTGGCTGCTGTTGGTGCGTTGGTGGCTGAGGCGTCTGGCGCTGTAGCGCTCGTTGTTCGGGTTCCGCACCGCCTCCATCATTCGATCGTACACACATTCCGACGCCCACACACCCAGCGAAACAAGTACGTTGGATTTCGAACTTGTCTTTCGACGTGTCCGCTTTGACCACAACGTTAGCACGCCTGGCGGGTATCGATGATGACCTCAACTTGTCTAAACCGCGTCCTGGTATCTATATGCTTCGGTGCGGCGGACGTCAGCGTCGTTTCATCGTCCTGTAGGCACTCCAACTCTAGGGAAAGTGCAGTTAACTCCTTAAAACTGGTGAAATTCTTGCGTCGATTGTGCGTCTGTAGCTCAGTCCGTGAATTACGATAAATTCGCTCGAGCTTCTGCTCTCCTGTATACTCGGCGTGTCTCATGAGATCCTGGATTACTACGACATACTCCTTAAATCTTTCGCCTGGTTGTTGCCGTCGAGCCTTAATGGCGTCGTCCAGCTGCTCGAAATATCGGCCCGGAAGAAAGAACGTCAAAAAATATTTTTTGAATATATATTGGCAATTGCTGGTAAAAAATTAAGTTGCTGCAGATAAATTTATATCACTGCGAAGCTGCACAGGAGCTACTAAAGAAGTCCACCCTAGACCACAAAATAGATGTTGTGATTGCAGCTGAGCAATATCGGAACCCACCAAATTGGCTAGCAGATGACAGTGGTAAAGCGGCGATATGGATATGTGGAAACATGCCTCTCCAAGATAGACCAATTCCTAACAGGAAATATTATGTGTCGGCGAAAATAGATGGAATACATGTCTACAGCTGTTACTTCTGTGGTTGTTTTTCTGGAAGTCCTCGCTGTGGGCTACTCCAAGACCACAGACCGTCTGAATAAAAACACTGTATCTTACTTTGGACACTTTATTGTGTGGAATACGTTTCCACGTTCACTACTCACTATTCACTAATTGACTTATGCCACTCAACTCTCCTCCACTAACTCATACCAGTCTTATTTATATTTCTGTATGAGGAAGCTTAAATACGGAAACAACAATATGCTAACTGTAGCGGAAAAGACCTGCCTCAACACCTGAGCGCAAGAAAGTGGGTCACTAGTTCCACGGTCAACAAGTGCAATAGCGCTTCACCAGCAGCTAGCGCGCGCTCGATGAATTGACCTTGGCAAGTTACAATGCGGAATTAAACGCTTAGTGCGACACCATTATGGTCGAGTGAAAATATGTTCCGCGGAAGTAGCGACTCACAACATCCCTCCACCCCCAGGGAAAGGAAAAATTAATATCGTGAAGCGATGTTAATTTTTCCTTTTATTACAATGCTTCTACTGGGTGGTATTAACTGTTTGATATTATTCTTAACGCTATTACGAATTGCTTAAGTAAATTCCATAACCGCTTCTTGTTTCGCCTCCTCGGATATGCTGACTGGAGAATAAGATGATGATGGTTCTACCGAATTATGCTTCTGCTGCTACGAACTGTCATCTCGTCTTTGGGTGATGTTTTCTTGTATGACGCGTTGCAGGGCACCCACATTTGAAGAAATGGTGTGTGACAGCACCGAATGGACATGCTGTTCGTAGTTCCAGTCTACTTTGAACGGAGTGATGTGGCCTTCGGTGTTTCCTTCTCGTTTTCTTGGACTGCTGGGGTTGTGTGCTACGTTGTAGACTGTCTGGTGGACCTCCCATCTTACTTCACGCTAATTGATCATAGCTCATATCTCGACTGTGGCTTCACGATTCCCTTGTCTCACTTCGGACGTTAGCTCTAATTTGCGACTATGATCTGTAGGCAGATGATTTGCGGGGATGGTCCCAAGAAAAATATTTTAGCACGTTCACCCTGTTGACTAATGCTAGCGAGAAAACATCGCCATGGCCGTCTTTGTCGAACAATGATGTCTGTGTTGGTGCCGTACAACGTGATGGTTCGGAGAAGCATCTTCGATGTGCCGTTCGTATCTTGGAGTCCATATTTAAATTGAAGCTACCAGCTACGTGTTGATGCTGTTGGTGGCTTATCCTATTTATTTTCTAATACTTATACTACGAAGTAATGCAATGACATTTGTTATTTCATGAGTATCTTACGATTGTTCTGTAATATTTATATACTTATGACTATATACAATTTCGTATATATATATAATTTCGTATATTGCGTTCGTATTCGATTATCGAACTAAAATCAATATATTCATCAAGTGAAACCATTAAATTTTAGGTGAAATTTTTAACCTTTTTGTTGTGTCCTTAAAAATATTTTTCTAGTGCCTCTTATCTAGTTTCTCTTGTTTTTTTTTTATACATATTCTCATTTCCTTTTTCCTTAATTTTAAAATTTATGTACTTTATTTTCATACATTTTTCAGAGTGTTTTTTCTTTCTTATTTTTTTCCCTTTCATATATTTATTGTTCCTTTGTTTTCTTTCTTTTGTTTTTTGATACTTATTATTTATTTATTTATTTTTTTGTTTTCCTTTTCTCTTCTTTTTTCTTCTCTTCTCTCTTTTTCTTTCTTTTTCCTTTTAATCAAGAGTTTTGTCAGTTTGTTTTTTTTTTCCCCTATGTACAATTACTTCAACTATTTTTCTCTTATTGCTATCCACAACTAACAGCTCTATTAGTTTATGACTTCTATATTACCATTAAAATTATTTAATTAATGAAATTTACAATTATTTAATTTACTTAACTTAATTTAACTCTTTAGCAAGTTGAAAAGTAACCTTTAACTTCTATTTTATTTGTCCCCCTTTTTTTCAATATTTTTATTCTTATAATTTCCCGAGTAATTTTCAATCTTTCGTATTTACAATTTTCTATTTCAACCATTATTCATTGCTATTATTCATTCGAACCTCTGTGTAATTACTTCATTTAAAATACTCTTCTAGTTGCTTCCTCCTTACTAGACGCTTCCGTGTGCATTTAACATATCTATATACAAGTAACGGTAACCAATTCGTGATGCCACATAATGTCATGGCGCCCTGACACCATGTGACAAAACCGTCTCCGAATTTTCTACCCAAAAATTATTGCAAATTGGACTTCTGATAAATAGGATTAGGTCCAAGTAAAAATTGAATTAAAACTAAGTTTATATTGTTTCCACCATATGCATGTACTTGGAAACAATGTAAACAACATAATAAAGCAATAAAACAACATAAAAAGCAATATAAACAACATAAACTTAATATATTGCCTTAACCAAGCCTAGATATATGGTTTAAACTAATTCTATAATTAATTAACATATTTTGTTAGTAAGTTAAGTTAGTGTCCGGTTAGTTAAACAAAATATCTCCTAAAACTACGTACAAAAACCAAAACCGTTTTGTGTTAATAAGGACATTCCTGACGTACTCACTCAAGCGCACTGAGCAATTATTTGCGGCGTCGCAGTTAATGGGATCCAGCCCTCTCTTTTTTTCCACCTATGACCGCCTTGAAATACAAAAATATATGTTATTTTACGTTCTTTATTTTTCCCTATTTACTAAATTTTTTGTTGAATTGTATGTGTTGAGCGTGGTTTTCCGGTTCCGATTTACTGCATCCGTAGCTGTTCCTATTTTAATTGAATTGTTGTAATGTTTAAGCAAATTGTTATGGAATGGCTTATCCCTGTTCTTAATTTTTAGAACTGTCGTGACTGGGCTTCTAATGCCTATCACCTCATATGGGCCTAACCAAATCGGTGAAAATTTATTTTTCCTCGTTTGATTTTTCAGCATTACTTTATCTCCAGCTTTAAAAATTATTGGGTTTAGCCTGTCATCGTACTGTTTTTTGGCCGCTTCCTTTGCACGTTCCTGATTCTGCCTAACCATCTCATGGGCCCTTTGTATTTGGAATTTCTGCACCTTGACGGGATCGTCCGCATTATAGAGTGGGCCACATTTTTTCTTCAAATTTGTTGGTATCTGCGCGTCGAATCCAAACAGTGTGCGAAAAGGGGTTTGTTTGGTGGTTGTATGCGGAGTGTGATTATGCACGTGCATTGCCGCTGATAACCACTGGTCCCAATTGGATCCGTCCTCTTTCGCAAAACTACGCAAATATTCTGCCAAGGGTCTATGGCTTCGTTCTAAGGAACCATTGGCCTGTGGGTGGTACGGTGTTGTGTGTAATTTTTTAATTCCTAACAACTTACATGTGTCACTGAATAATTTTGAAGTGAAGTTGGTACCGTTATCTGTTACTAAAATTCGTGGAATTCCGTATCGCGTTACCACTTCGTCGTAGAAGGCTCTGGCTACGGTACTCGCCTCTGCGTCGGGAATAGCTGTGCAAGCCATAAATTTTGAGAAATCGTCTTGGAATGTGAGGATGTATTTATTACCAGATACAGTCTCCGGTAAAATACCTACAATGTCCATATAAACCTTATCGAAGGGCCGCACTGGCGTGTCTGTTAATACTAGGGGCATTTTCGTTAATACTGAACTTTTGTTCACTTGACATTTGGGACATGCTCTAACGTATTCTTTTATCTGCTTTTGCATGCCTGGCCACCTGTATTCTTGCCTAATGCGTAAATAGGTTTTTACCGCCCCTTGATGACCTCCTAATGGTTTATCATGGAAATCCTTTATTATTGTCTTAATTTCCTTTGGGTCTTCCAGAAGAATTGTGCTATTACCCTGTTCCGCCTTTGGACTATCCGGTTCCACTGATGCGGAGATTTCCTGCAGCCTGTCGTTTTCTTGGTTCTTTTGTTCTTTTGCCTTAGAGCGCGTTTGGACTGCCGCCACCTCGCTGCTATTTTGGGGTATTCTACTCAGAGCGTCCGCATTTAAATTTTTCTTCCCAGGTTTATATATAATTTCGAAATCGTACTCCGATAGTTTATGTCTAAACCTGGCTAGACGAGAGGTCTGATCCCTTAAATTTGCTATACCCTTTAAGGGCTGGTGGTCTGTAAATACTTTGAACGGCCTCCCCAAAAGATATGCTCTAAAATTCTTCGTTGCCCACACTATGGCCAAGAATTCCTTTTCGATTGTGGAGTACCGTTTCTCGGCTCCACTCAACGCCCTACTGGCGAAAGCTATTGGCCTGTCCTTGCCTACTTCCCCTTGGGACAATACTGCTCCCAGAGCTTCATTGCTAGCATCGGTAGTCAAGAGAAATTCTCTGCTAAAATCTGGATATGTCAATACCGGTGGTGAAATTATTGCTCGCTTCAACGTCTCGAAAGCCTTTTGGCAATCCTCGGACCATTTAAAAACTACATTTTTCCTCAACAGCTTATTAATAGGTAAAGCTATCTTTGCCATATTGTCTATGAATTTCCTATAATAATTTACTAAACCCAAAAATGCTTGCACCTCCTTCTTATTCCTAGGTGGCAAAATATTCTTGACACATTCTACCTTCTGTGGGTCCGGAAGTGCACCATTTTCCGAGCACTTATGACCTAAATACACGACTTCGCGCCGCAAAAACTGGCATTTCCTAATATTTAACTTAAGATTATTGATTCTTAAGGCTTCTAACACTTTCGCTAATCTAACCTCGTGCTGCTCTAAATTACTACCATAAACTACAATATCATCTAAATATACAAAACAATCTATTCCTTGGAGACCTGTGAGGATGTGATTCATGATCCTCTGAAAGGTAGCAGGCGCGCCCGTTAACCCAAACGGCATTCTCTTAAACTCAAAATGTCCCAATCCTGTACTAAACGCAGTTTTTCCTCTATCACTCTTATCTACTAACACTATTCCGTCATGTAAAAGCTTAGCTACCTGTCTGTTCACTTCCTCCCTATGAGCCTGTGGGAGTCTATACTGCCTCTGATTTATCGGAGCCTGTTCGGACCCCGTTGGAATTGTATGTTTCAACACCGCTGTGCACGTTAAACTGTCACCCTCTAGCAGAAATACATCATGAAACGTGGAAATTATTCTTTCCATAGATTCCATTTCCTCCGGATTCAGGGTGGGGTCGAGTATTATTTCTTTCCTCAAGGTCTCTAACCTTTTCTCCACATTTATACCTTCCATCTCTCCCACTCTATTTATCATATTAGGACGGGGTGTTTCAAACTCATTGAAATTAGAAAACCCTGGCCTAAAATTACTGTCTATCTCTATATCCTTTTCCGTTGAATTTAGTACCGGAACGTAAATTACGCCCCTCTTTACTTTTGCTAAGTTTCCCCCATATACACTCCTGGAACAATTTCCTGTTTGTGAACTACTATTTCCGGAATATTGGTTTTAACCCTAACTGGAACTACTCTAATAGTTCTCGCCATTACTCTTGAATCTTCAATATGTAAAACTCGATCTATTTCTCCCATTGAACGCATAACCAGCGTCTTAATATGTTTCTTATTCGCATCCATAAACGTTACTCGTTTTTTAATTGAGTTTATAATTGACCGATTCCATAAATTGTCCCTACCAATTATGCCATCCGCTGACACTCCCTGTCCAAGTGGCACCACTTGTAGCTTTAAACAAAGGTGATTCATATCGTTAGGTGTGATCAGTATGGAACCCTTCGTTGTTACACATCCACCGAAAGCTCCATTAAGGGTTTTTACGTCTTTCATATTTACCGGCAATGATCCCCTCAACGCGTTCTCCTTTACCAGGCTCGTGTCTGCTCCAGTATCTACTAATAGTAGTGTCGTGACCACGGACGAGGGTGGATGCAGCTACCCACCGCAGTGCAGTGTTCAGTATGCTCGCGGAAACAAAGAAACAAATATAAAGAAATATTTTCAAACAAACAAAGTCACAGTGCAATAACATTGATTTGGATTACAGATTAAAACATAACAATAGACATCAATAAATTCCCTAAAACAATAACACCAAATATCACAAATAGACAATTAAACGGAATGCGGAGAACCAAGCGAAGGGCTTATTTATGCCCTCCGCAGTAAAGCTCAGCATTTCGTTTCTTTCTTCTCCTCCTCCTTCTTCCTGGTCCCGTTAGGTGTGCAGGCGGCTGTGAGTGCACCGTGGGCTGAAGCGTGGCAAGATAAAGGCATAACACTTGTCTTGTCGCGTTTTGCTTTGCCTGCGGTGTAGGCTTGTCCGTTTGTGCAGCTGACTTTATACCTCTTTACAGTGGGTGGCGATGACAAAATTTCGTATAGACACCACAAATGTGCGTGGCTTGAGGGCGAATTTCTTCGCGGTCTATGCGTATGTCTGTACTCACCAACCGCATATAATGGCACTGGGTGAGACCCAGGTGTCTGAGGGTGCAGATCCACTGGATTTTCACTTGCCTGGGTACCACTTACTGCCATTATTTTCATCACACAGAGGCCTCGCCTTATATATTCGCAGTGATGTTGCGTACCAGTGTCAGCAACACCTTTGCACGACGGATGCCGAATTTAGCTCCATGTGGGTTAAGTTCAAAATCCAGTCGCACATCCTGCACTTCTGCTTCATTTATAGAAGCCCGGGTCTAGAGAGGCTGCCAACTTTTGATAAACTTGACAGTCTCTCTGATTCGATTTCTAAAATCCTGGAATCGTATCCGAACAGTGAAATTGTTGTTGCTGGTGATTTCAATGTTCATAATTCCAATTGGCTACGTCATTCGAGTCACACAACACCTGAGGGTTTGTATGTTGAGTTGTTTGCTGAGTCTAATAATTTGACTCAATTAGTGAAGGAACCAACGCACTTTCCCTGCGTTGATGGGCAAAACCAAAATATTCTGGACCTCTTTCTAACTTCACATCACAGCAAGTATGATGTGAATGTTCTTGCACCTCTTGGTAATTCGGACCACGCTACAATTTCTGCTACCTTCCCATATTCTAGTCTTCAATCCGCTCATCAGCCAGCTCCGAAGCGGACAGTGTGGCTTTATGAGAAGGCTAATTGGGATGCGCTGAACTCCTTTTTCAGCCGTTTCAATTGGCAATTGTGTTTCAGGGATAGAAACATAAATGCTGCAGCAAAATTGGTAGAAAATATAATTTTATTTGGTATGAGGTCTTTCATACCTAATAAAAGAATTTCCATTAAACCAAAAGACCATTCCTGGTTTAATGCGACTTGCAGACAAGCAGTCAGGTCTAAAGAGGAAGCATTTAGGAATTGGCGTTTAAATAAAACTGCTGATACTAAACTGCTGCGCAATCAGGCCAGAAATACGTGCAATGCCACTCTAAAGCGCGAAAAAGTTCTCTACGAACAGCGCCTTAGACGCAGAGTTCTTGAATACCATAAGGGTAGCAAGAACTTTTGGTCGTTCGTGGGGAGGGTGAAGAATCAGACGCGATCGTCTATTCCAACTCTCCTGAAGGACGATCAGATCTTCACTCACTCGGTTGACAAGGCAAACTTATTAGCCAAAATGTTTGCTGAAAACTGCTCTCTTTCTGAGAGTAGCCAACCACTACCCGTGATCGACGGTGTGTCTCATATTATGCCTGAGATGCACTTTCGAACGCGGGCTGTTAAAAGAGTGCTTGTAAACCTCAACGTCAATAAATCCTCGGGACCGGATGGCATTTCAGCCCACGTGTTGAGAAAGTGCGCCTCAACATTGGCTCGCCCATTGCGCAATCTGTTTAACTTATCGTTTACTTCAGGAGTTTTTCCTAGTTCCTGGAAGATTGCCAATGTGCAGCCAGTTCCCAAAAAAGGTGAGGCTACGAATCCTGCCAATTACCGGCCCATAGCAATCTGTTCAATGCTCTCCAAAGTTATGGAGAGCGTTATAAATTTTAGCCTGATGAGGTATCTAGAGAGCAACCAATTGGTCAGCGATCGCCAGTACGGTTTCCGTGCTCACCGCTCCACAGGCGATTTGATGGCGTTCCTCACTGAGCGGTGGAACAGTTGTGTTCACCAATTCGGTGAGAGTAAGGTTGTTGCTTTGGATATCTCCAAGGCATTTGACCGAGTGTGGCATAAAGCACTTGTGTCTAAACTGGCTGCTTATGGTGTCGGTGATACATTCACTCGATGGATATCGAGTTTCCTCAGCGGCCGTTCTATTCGGGTTGTGATTGACGGCTTTGCTTCCGAAGAGCACTCCATAAATGCTGGAGTTCCGCAGGGTTCGGTCCTGTCTCCAACACTTTTTCTCATTTTTATCAATGACCTTCTGTCATTGACATCAAACCCCGTCTACTCGTTTGCTGATGACAGCAGCATTTGTCATTCATATTCATTCTCCAGGCGTCCTTCTATTCTGGAGATCAATAGAAAACGCAGAATTATGAATGACACACTCCAATCTGACCTCAACAAAATCCAGGAGTGGGGTCAAGCGAATCGGGTCGATTTTAATGCGCGGAAGACCCAATGCTGTTTGTTAACCCACAAGCGTTTGGCGGGTGACAACTTCCCACCTCTAAATATGGGTGGTGTGGATATTAATGAGTCGGAGGCTCTTGATGTTCTGGGCATGTCAATACAATGCGATCTTCGTTGGAACGATCACATTTTTGATGTGTCGAAAGAAGCAGCCAAGTGCTTAGGCTTTTTAAAGCGGTGCAAGAAATACTTCACTCCAACCGACCTTCGTTGTATCTACACCACTTATATCCGTCCGAAAATGGAGTACAACTCGCATATTTGGTCTGGAGCTTCGAAAGCATATCTTCAGCTTCTGGACCGTATACAAGGTCGTGCGATAAAACTTATAGGGGACAGTAGGGTATCCAGCTCTATTGAAACCTTGGGATGTCGTCGGGATGTGGGGTGTGTAACCTTATTTTACCGTTACTTTAATGGTAACTGTTCCTCTGAAGTAGCCAGCCTGATCCCCTCGGTTCAGGTATTCAACAGATCTACTCGGCTTTCCAGAGCGGTGCACCCCTATTACGTCTCGATCCCGTTCCATCGCACTACCCACTACCGCGAGAATTCGTTTTTCGGTCGCGCAGTTAAATTGTGGAATAGTCTCCCTGCGCATGTTTTCCCACCCACTTATAACGTCGATGCTTTCAAAAGAGGTGTAAATCGACACTACTCCCACTTTTCCCCTTCCCACTAACCTTTACCCTTCTAAACCAACGAATGCTTTGCATGGATAGGGGGCATCCCCTGAGCTTGGTTCTATCTGCCATAAAAAAAAATAAAAAAAAAAAAAAAAAAAAAAAAAAAATAGGATGAGTTTTCCATTTTTTGCACCTTCATAAGATATTTCAATGAACACGTCATCTATAGTGTCTGGGCGACCCTTCTGCCAGTTCACTCCTGAATTTATTTGTCCCCTTCTCTCCGTTGTATTCAGTTTTATATTATTGCTCTTACTTGTACTATTTACTATCTTTGAGAAAATATTTTCTAACATTTTCGTTGCGTCTTTTGGCTTTACTGTTTGTTTGTTATTGACTGCTTGCTTAACTCCAATTTCGCTCACCTCCTCACAACTGTAAACTTCTTCTGGGACTGATTTAACACTTTCAATGCTCCCGTCTGCACTATCGACCCGCCCGTGATCGACTTTCTCGCAACGATCAGAGGAGAACGGTTCAACAATCGTTTTCGATGTATGACTCGTCACTCCCATGATGTGTGGCCTCGAGTTACTTTTCTTTTCGGGTTCCCAGCTTAGTGGCCTTGGCTGGGCCCTCGATAGTTTCCCTGCACTGTTCCTTGATTTCTCTTGGTGGGGCAATTTATTGCTATGTGTCCTGTTTTTTCACAACGGAAACACTTAATATCATCTCCCCTGCTTCTGCTTTCCCTATTACTCGTATTCCATCTACCCTCATTAGATTGTGGCTGATGTCTACCGCTACTCATGTGGTCGCTACTATTTCTTCTCTGATAACTTACCTGACGTTCGGGTAAATTTCCTCTCGTTGGCTGCCCTCGTGACTGACATCTCCAACTTAGTTCATGCCCATACATCATGCATTTCTCACAGAATGGGCTATTTTTCCTTACGAGACACTCGTCCCTAGTATGGCCCTTCCTTCCGCAGAAACTACATACTATTCGCGCTTTGGCACTGGCTTCCCCACCTTGTGGACGTCCCATCCTTTTTCCGTCCCGCGTGATACTCGGGTTTTGCATGAAGTTCTCGCCATGCTGTGTATTTATTTTCCTTGGGGCATCCACGGGTGTATGGCATGCAGTCCTTTGGTTCATTTCTGCCGTCCAGACCGGATTCATGTTCGCTAAAAGGTTTGGTTGGGCCCCGAGAGATCTGCTGATGATCTCGTCTAGCTGTATTGCTTCTGCGATCAGCCTTTCCATCTCGATCACGTTGGTGCCCAACATCTTCATCCTTATCGTTGGGTCTCTTAACCCCAACACGAATGTCCTTGCTAATGATTTATTAATCTCAAGTCGCAGTCCATGATCCTGGGCCTCATTATAATGGGATTTCGTAATATCCTCTGCCTGTGTCCTTAGATTTATTAACCTTTCTCCGAACTCCACTATTTCTTCCCCTGGGAGTTGGGACACTGTCTGTATTTCCGATATTATTGTATCTAAAGATCTACACTTCAGATAGGACAGCTTTAAGGTACTGTACAGCTCTTCTACGCTTGCTATTTTCTTTCCTCTAATTAACCCGTATGCGTTCCCATGAAATCTTTGTTTTACGCACGCCAAGAAGTCACCTATTTCGGAATCCGATATACCTCTTCTCGCAAGTTCACATCCCTCAATAAATTTATACACTTCATTTCTCAAATCTGGTGAACGGGTACCTGAGAAAAAAGGTACTAATCTGTTTACATTCTTCGCAATTGCTTCTATACTCATTTTTAACCCTTTGTTACTCCTGATGCTTTTTAAACCTGTTGCAGGTAGTGAAGGACGGCCAGTCGGATCTTTGTGTGGCAGGGTCTTATCTGCTAACAATTCTTCCTGTCGCAGGAGTCTATTTTCTTCTTTTAACTCCTCTATTCTCCTATGAGCCTCTTCTAAAGATTCAAAACTTTCCCTGCTTTTTTGGTTTAAAACTGTTGAGAGCAAATTTCCCGAAACTCCTTTTTTCTCAATCAACTTTCTCAATCTGATATTTTCCTCTTCTACTTCCTTTATTAAAATTGCCTCTAATTCTCTGTCCGTCAAGTAGTTGTCGTATCTATTCTTTAAGGCGTGAAATTCAGCTTTCCACCTTTCTAATTCCTTTAGTGCACTTTTATTTTTATTTGATACAAAATTGAGCAATTCTTCTAAAATTGCATCCGCCTTCTCTACCTTGGAGAGATTACCTAGATCTTTAATTTTTTCCTTTATTAAAACCAAATTCTCTTTATTGTTAACAGTAGACGAAAGATTATCCCAAATTTTTTCAATGAACCTATCTAACTGTCCAACCAAATCTTTATAATCCCTTCCTAAATCCCTTAATCGTGCCTCCAAATCGAATGAAATATCCATAAAAGAGTAACAAAAAACCACAAGAACAAAAAGACAACGCTTGCAATTTTGCCGACACTTTAGGTCTGACGAGCAAATGAGCAAAAACAATCAAAACCTCCGCAATGTTTTGCGCTGAAATCCAACCTCAAGCGTAAGCGCCACCGCCACTCTCGAGTTTCGCGTTACTTTTTAATTACAGCTACACTTCGCGAATTTTCTTTCAAAATTTTTTTTTTTTTCGTAGCATTCGCAAAACTGCTAAATCAGAAAATATTCAATTTTCGATTCTTCTGATAATTTTTAGATTTGCTCGACAAATTAATATAATAATCCTATATAGCCAGACTCAGCCACAGGATTACGGGTAAGGGAGTCTTGCCCAGGATTATTTATGTGTGTTAGTATTATTATCTATTCGCTACAAATTCCTCCCTTTAAAATTTTTCTTTTAACACAAACTCACCTGAGCGAACGATTTTCGGTACTTAATTACCGGCTGCGCCAAATATGTTGTGGTTTTTCTGGAAGTCCTCGCTGTGGGCTACTCCAAGACCACAGACCGTCTGAATAAAAACACTGTATCTTACTTTGGACACTTTATTGTGTGGAATACGTTTCCACGTTCACTACTCACTATTCACTAATTGACTTATGCCACTCAACTCTCCTCCACTAACTCATACCAGTCTTATTTATATTTCTGTATGAGGAAGCTTAAATACGGAAACAACAATATGCTAACTGTAGCGGAAAAGACCTGCCTCAACACCTGAGCGCAAGAAAGTGGGTCACTAGTTCCACGGTCAACAAGTGCAATAGCGCTTCACCAGCGGCTAGCGCGCGCTCGATGAATTGACCTTGGCAAGTTACAATGCGGAATTAAACGCTTAGTGCGACACCATTATGGTCGAGTGAAAATATGTTCCGCGGAAGTAGCGACTCACAACACTTCCCACCAAGTTTAAAATTCGATGAATATCTGGCAGCTGTGAATAGTTTGGTTAGAGATGCCAGCAGTACTAGCCCTAACATAATAGCCGGTGATTTTAATGCCTGGTCTACTGCATGGGAAGTCGCCTTACAAATCAAAGAGGTAAAATTCTTTTAGAAGCATTTTCGCAGTTGGATGTTATGCTGCTAAATGATGGTCAAAAGTGTACGTATGAACGGAACTGTATGAGTTCTTTTATTGATCTCATCTTTGCCAGTAGATCGCTTATTGGCAAATTGGTATAGTATGTAAGCGATATCTATACAAATAGCGACTATATGGCAATTATTACGCATCTCAGTCGAAATCAAAAACCGGACAAAGCAAAACGCATATGAAAAGCTGGAAACTTGTAACGATGTACAGGAAATCCTTGGCGTTTATGCTGCAAAATTTCGCAGTTACTGCAGAAGGTGCAGAAGAACAAAGTAAGAAAATTGTCTCAGCAATTGCTGCTGCATGTGATGCATCAATGCAGAGGAATACACTGAAATGTACCAGAAAAGCGAAGGATGAAATGTATATTAGCCAGAAGACGACAGCAACGTATGAGAGGTACAGAAGAGTACGCTGTGCGAACGAAAGCTTATACAGTGGCAAGGAAAAGTCTCAAGAAAGCGATAAGGAAAAATGTTACACTTTTGAATAAAACCACATACATAAACAATATGAAATTCCACAATAAACACTGAATATATGTTACCCCTTTATCATTACTCCAGTGTTGGAAAAGGTTAACGCGAACAATTAAAATAAATTTTCCTGCTGCAATTTAAGCAAAATAGCGAATAATAACAAAATTATTAACCTTTTCGCAAAGCCTTCTGCTGCCTTTGACAAGGGGTGTTGTCTGACCAGTACTTGTTGCCCAATTTCGTATTTCCATGTGCGCCTTCGCAGATTCTAATGGTGAGCCTACGTTTTCGAGGCCTTTTCAAGATTCCTGTGAACTATTTGAAAACTTTCTTTGAGGTTTTCTGCTTTTCCTGTCGGGTGCTGGTTGGAATTCCCGTTGCCCTTGGTGATTTCGTCGTAGAGGGGCGCCGGCAGTCTGGGTTCGCGGCCTTGTACTAAGAAGGCCGGGCTGTATCCAATTGTTTCATACCCGCCCGTGTTAATAGCTAGATTGATTTCTGGTAATTTGTCGTCCCAGCGCCCGTGATCATTTTCTGGCAGCTTAGCAACCAAGGTTTTGATAGTTCGGTTGGCCCTTTCGGCGGCGTTCTCCTGTGGTGTATATGGGGCCGTATACTGCTGTCTCACTCCCAGTTGTTGTACGTATTTTCGAAAGATACGATTCGTAAACTGCGTTCCGTTGTCCGAAATCAATACTTTCGAAACTCCAAAACGAGACAGGATTCTCTCTCTGAATGCTTTCTTGACCGCTGCAGCGGTAGCCGCACGCACTGGCACTATTTCCGTCCACTTGGAAAATTTATCCACGAACACGAGCATGGCCGTGTTGCCGTGAGTAGATTTGGATAAAGGCCCCACGAAATCTACGCAGACCGTGGTCCAAGGTGCTTCCGCGATGTGCGTGAATATTTCTCCGGCTGGCTTCTTTTGTGCCGGTTTGTACTTCTGGCAAGAATTGCAGTTGCGTACATAGGGCATCTCTAAACATACCTGGCCAGAAATAGCGTTGCGCCAGAAGTTGGATGGTTTTGTAAACCCCAAAATGTCCAGCTGTCGGAGAATCATGATTCTCGGACAGCACTCTCCGTCTCTGGTATGATGGAACGCACAGTTTCCATTCGTTTCCCCCCTCGTGTCCGACTCGCCGTGAAATGTGACGATAGAGCTGTTCTTCCTTGATGATGTAGTCTCTTGGGTTCTCGTCGTATTTCCGCCTTCTTCCTCTCGACACATGCACACGTTTGGCCTTCTGCGGATGCTTCAGCCCGTTCGAGGATGTCTCTTGGTTGTCGCGACAACGCGTCGGCGACCACGTTTTGCAGTCCTTTCCGGTTTTGGATGTCATACCTGAATTGTTGCAACTCCAGCGCCCAGCGAGTGATGCGTCCTGCCCAGGTGATTCGGGGCCATTTCAGGGCCAGGTGATCCGTGATTATCGTGAATTCATACCCCTCTAGATATTGTCTCATCTTCCAGATGCCCCATTCAATTGCTAGGCATTACTTTTCCGTACACGATTAATTGTTTTCGGCGTTTGTGAGCATCTCGGATGCCTCCTGCTGTTCCGGTCCCCAGATCCACCGTTTTCCTTTCCTTAGCAGTGATGTTAGTGGTTGGACAATATTCGAAAAATGAGGAACAAATCTCCGATACCACGAAGTAACACCCAGGCAACGTTGTAATTCCTTCAGTGTAGTAGGTGGTTGTAGTTCCTGAATGGCCGAAATTTTATCCGGGTCGGTCTGGATTCCTTTTGAAGTGACCAATTGTCCTGAATAGCGAATCTCAATCTTAAAGAATTCACATTTTTCCGGGTTAATTCGTAGGTTGGCTTCCTTCAACCGTTTGAAGACCTTGTGCAAATTTTCCATATGGTGCTCCACAGACTCCCCGGTGACGATGATATCGTCCAAGTAGGCGAATGATTATGGCTCCAATTCGGGCCCAATGATTTTATCGAGGGCTCGTTGAAAGGTGGCAGGAGCCTAATGGATCCCGAACGGCATAACTCGCCACTAATGCAGTCCACGTCCCGGTACGGTGAATGCTGTACACATATACTGCTTGCTAGATTCCTCCAACGGGATCTGCCAGTATCCGTTTTTTAAGTCCGGAGTGCTGATGACAGAGGATAGGCATCCGGTACTGACTTGGCATTAAGCTGGCGATAGTCAACACAGAGCCCCCATTTGTTATTTTTCTTCCGCACCAGCACAATTGGTGCGCTATATGGGCTCTTAGCAGGTTCAATACGTCCATTCCTGATTAATTCGTCGATCTGGTCGTTAATCACAGCTTGCATGGCCGGGTTCCGTGGGAATTATCGCTGCTTTATTGGCCGGTCGTCCTTCATGAGAATTCGGTGTGACGTGATGTTCGTGGTGACCTTTATTGATTCGAAGGCTCTTAATTCATTTTCCAGGAAGGCCGCGATTTGTGTCTTTGGGTTGGATTTTTCGTTGTGCATCATCGGGCAGAGGAGCTGGCGAATATCTTCGGTGCGGGAGGGAAGTTTAAGTGTCCGCCCTTCAATGGTTATTTCCGTTTGGATTTCCTGAGGAAGTCCAGGCCCAGAATTAAGTCGTCGATGGCGTTAGGCAGTACGAACAGCTGCGTCTCGCATTGAATGCCATTAAATCGGATGGGTATCACGAGTGATTCTGTGACTATCGGCGACCTGCCGTCGGCCAAGCGAACTGAGAGCTTTGTTGACCGATGTGTATTTGGAGTCCAGAGTAATTGAGCCAATGCCTCGCTGATAAAATTTCGCGTCGCTGCGGTGTCTATGACTGCCTCCACCCAAACTTCGTCGACGTCCACGATTATAGTAATGCGATTATTTTCCCACTCTATTGCCGATCTGTCATCCGTGTTGGCTGCTGTTGGTGCGTTGGTGGCTGAGGCGTCTGGCGCTGTAGCGCTGTTGTTCGGGTTCCGCACCGCCTCCATCATTCGATCGTGCACACATTTCGACGCCCACACACCCAGCGAAACAAGTACGTTGTATTTCGAACTTGTCTTTCGACGTGTCCGCTTTGACCACAACGTTAGCACGCCTGGCGGGTGTCGATTATGACCTCAACTTGTCTAAACCGCGTCCTGGTGTCTATATGCTTCGGTGCGACGGACGTCAGCGTCGTTTCATCGTCCTGTAGGCACTCCAACTCTAGGGAAAGTGCAGTTAACTCCTTAAAACTGGTGAAATTCTTGCGTCGATTGTGCGTCTGTAGCTCAGTCCGTGAATTACGATAAATTCGCTCGAGCTTCTGCTCTCCTGTATACTCGGCGTGTCTCATGAGATCCTGGATTACTACGACATACTCCTTAAATCTTTCGCCTGGTTGTTGCCGTCGAGCCTTAATGGCGTCGTCCAGCTGCTCGAAATATCGGCCCGGAAGAAAGAACGTCAAAAAATATTTTTTTAATATATAGTGGCAATTCCTGGTAAAAAATTAAGTTGCTGCAGATAAATTTATATCACTGCGAAGCTGCACAGGAGCTACTAAAGAAGTCCACCCTAGACCACAAAATAGATGTTGTGATTGCAGCTGAGCAATATCGGAACCCACCAAATTGGCTAGCAGATGACAGTGGTAAAGCGGCGATATGGATATGTGGAAACATGCCTCTCCAAGATAGACCAATTCCTAACAGGAAATATTATGTGTCGGCGAAAATAGATGGAATACATGTCTACAGCTGTTACTTCCCACCAAGTTTAAAATTCGATGAATATCTGGCAGCTGTGAATAGTTTGGTTAGAGATGCCAGCAGTACTAGCCCTAACATAATAGCCGGTGATTTTAATGCCTGGTCTACTGCATGGGAAGTTGCCTTACAAATCAAAGAGCTAAAATTCTTTTAGAAGCATTTTCGCAGTTGGATGTTATGCTGCTAAATGATGGTCAAAAGTGTACGTATGAACGGAACTGTATGAGTTCTTTTATTGATCTCATCTTTGCCAGTAGATCGCTTATTGGCAAATTGGTATGGTATGTAAGCGATATCTATACAAATAGCGACTATATGGCAATTATTACGCATCTCAGTCGAAATCAAAAACCGGACAAAGCAAAACGCATATGAAAAGCTGGAAACTTGTAACGATGGACAGGCAATCCTTCGCGCTTATGCTGCAAAATTTCGCAGTTACTGCAGAAGGTGCAGAAGAACAAAGTAAGGAAATTGTCTCAGCAATTGCTGCTGCATATGATGCATCAATGCAGAGGAATACACTGAAATGTACCAGAAAAGCGAAGGATGAAATGTATATTAGCCAGAAGACGACAGCAACGTATGAGAGGTACAGAAGAGTACGCTGCGCGAACGAAAGCTTATACAGTGGCAAGGAAAAATCTCAAGAAAGCGATAAGGAAAAATGTTACACTTTTGAATAAAACCACATACATAAACAATATGAAATTCCACAATAAACACTGAATATATGTTACCCCTTTATCATTACTCCAGTGTTGGAAAAGGTTAACGCGAACAATTAAAATAAATTTTCCTGCTGCAATTTAAGCAAAATAGCGAATAATAACACAATTATTAACCTTTTCGTTATATTGCATTATGCAATGATCGCTTTAGTTCTTTATATGTATATATGTTTTGTGCAAAAAATCCATTTTGTTTGGTGAAGAAATATCAACACTTGCTTCTTTTCTTTTAACTCAGCTGCAATGGATGAAAATTGTACCTCACAACACTAAATATTTCTCACTAAACACAGCCCGTTCGTTGAAATTCGAAGCCCGAAAATGTAAACAACATAACCACGTAAGTACGCCGTAAGACGAAGACACGGCGTGACGTTCGGGTTAGAAAATACCAAATTCAAGACGAAGTGACTGTGTGATAGACGAACGTGAAGCACTCACGTTGAGTTACAGAATAAGGCCCTAAGTCTGATTTGCAGTGAAATGCTTCCAGCCCACCTCGGTGGCCATTTTACACTTGTTCCTGAAAAAAAAATTGCATGGTCTTGCGTTTAACCATATCAATAGTTGTTGGACTCAGAGGCAATATTACGCGTGTTCCTGACAACTAAAAACGAAATTTTCATGGTTCAGAGGCAGTCTTACGCTTGACCATATCAATAATTGTTGGACTCAGAGGCAATATTGCGCTTGTTCCTGACAACTAAAACGAAATTTTCATGGTTCAGAGGCAGTCTTACGCTTGATCATATCAATAATTGTTGGACTCAGAGGCAATATTGCGCTGGTTCCTGACAACTAAAACGAAATTTTCATGGTTCAGAGGCAGTCTTACGCTTGACCATATCAATAATTGTTGGACTCAGAGGCAATATTGCGCTTGTTCCTGACAACTAAAAACGAAATTTTCATGGTTCAGAGGCAGTCTTACGCTTGACCATATCAATAATTGCAAGGCAATATTGATATAATTCTCAGAGGCAATATTGATATAATTCATACATCTCATTATTTCTAGACTTAACAGTTGAAATTATTGTGGCAGTTAAGAATTTTAAGATATTATAATAGTAATAATTACAGTACATTCAAAAGGTTAAGGACATTTCAAGGGAAAACGTACATAATATTATTTAGTTTATTTGAAATAATTGTGATATGTAGAGGAGAATAAAGAAGCAAAGGTTGCAGGGTGTTATTCGGTTTGGGATAAAACCAGTTTTATTACTGAATCGATGGGCTTGCATGGTTATTATTCGTAATATGCTTTAGTACATCTCTAGCAGCAACAATATGATTCTTGGTGTTTAATCTTTTTAGTTTATATCTGTCATTAGGCAGAATGCCAACAACTTCATATGGTCCAGTATATAGTGTGGTTGTAATTTACTTTTTCGGATCTGATTACTATGGCATACGACCATTTGCCCAATATTTAGTTTTTCAGGTCTCTTTTTATTTTTGTCGAAGCGAAGTTTCATTTTTTTAGCATTTTCCTTTAGCCTGTCTTCGGCTAACGAGCGCAAGTTTTCAATGTTGTCGTATTCCGGTTCGATTTCATATTCTTGTAATAATGCGCCAACTTCTGGGGGTTCTACCCGTAATGCCCGTCTACAATTTTAATGGTGAAAATCCAGTGGCTTTATTTACTGTGGTATTTAGGGCTAGTTGCACTCGACTCACGTAGCTTGTCCATTCAAAACTATTTAATGCATTTGTTCGCAACAGATTTGATACCGTGTCAACATAGCGCTCAACCTGTCTATTCGCTCTGCTACTACCAGGTGCGATTGCGATTAGATGATGATCAATGCCAATCGTTACACATAATTTACGGAATTCTTCATTAGTGAAATTAGTTCCTCGATCGCTGACGATTTTATTTGGGGTGCCAAATAATGCCACGTATTCCGAGAAAATTTTTACGGTCTCGTCTGCTTTTAAGGTTTTACAGGGCTTTAGAATGACAAATTTTGTAAAGGCGTCAATTAATATAAAAATAAATTTGTATTCGTCGGCGATGTCTTCATCGTAAGGGCCAATAAAGTCTATATGCACCGTGGAAAAAGGAATTGCGTTCTTTTCTATAGGATGCAATTCCATTTGCCACTAGGTCTTTTTGCTACTAAACAAATAAGGCAGGACTCTACGAATTTTCTTACATTTCTTGTCATGTTAGGCATCCAAAAGTATTCGCGAATTTGTGCTAGCGTTTTCTCCCACCCAATGTGGCAATTGTCTTCATAGAACCGCCTCATTACTGTCAATCTGACTGATTGCGGTAAGTAAATTTTGGCAGAATCCTGCAGTTTTTTATACAAAACACCGCTTTTCACTACACAGTTTGATAGAGTGTCTGAATCTCGTGCCTTAATTTTGCATAATATGTCAGTAGTGGTGGGGTCGTTTCCCTGTTCAAGTTGTATCCATGATTGAGACATGTTATTAACTAAGCAGCATCTTTGGAGCGGTAGTCATCTCAGGTAGTCAGCATGCATCATGTTTTTGCCTTTACGGTATGTGATTTCAAAATCGAAATCTTGCAGATAAATCCACCATCTTGCAATGCGGGGTAATAAATCCTTCTTATGTCTTTAATGCATTGCAGTCTGTCACCAGAACAAACTTTATACCCAAAAGGTAATGACGAAAATGTTTTATGGCATTAACCACAGCCAACGTCTCCAATTCATAGGTGTGATAATTTATCTCGTAGCCTTTAGTTGCTTGACTATAATATGACAATACACATAAGCGACCATTCAAGCGTTGTAACAGGATAGCTCCATAACCAAGAGCACTTGCGTCCGTGTGCAATTCAGTGTCCAAATCAGGATTAAATAGGATTAAAACAGGGCGTGTAGTCAATATTTGTATAATATGTTGCCTGGCTGATTCACATTCATCAGACCATAGGAATTTCGTACCATTCTTCAATAGCGCTGTTATACAATTGGTCTTTGTTGCGAAGTCAGAGACAAATCTACGGAAGTAATTTGCTAAACCCATAAACAGTCTTACCTGTTTAACTGATGTTGGTATTGGCGATTTTACTAACGCATCAACTTTTGACGTGCTAGGTTGAATACCATTTGCAGAAATTTCTCTGCCCAAATATTATATTGACGTTTGCAGGAACTTGCATTTTTTGTAAATTTATTGAAAAACCACTTTCGGTAAGCGCTTAAATTACCAGCTCAAGAATCTTTAATCCTTCTTCTAGGGTCTTCGTTGCTATTAGTACGTCGTCCAAATATACCAGTGCCGTGGTGTCTCTTAGTTTACCTAAGGCAGCATTAATGGCACGTTGAAACACGGCAGGGGCATTGGCGAGCCCGAAAGGCATGCGTAAATATTCATAATGTCCATCCGGCGTAATGAAGGCGGTTTTTTCAACTGAGTCTTCGGCGATGGGTATTTGATGAAATCCGGAGGCCGTATCGAGCGAGGAAAAAATTGTATTGCCCGACACTTTATCCAACTGGTCATCAATACGTGGTAAAGGGTAACGGTCTTTGATAGTGATTTTATTTAGTGCGCGATAATCTACGCATAGTCGATCCTGGCCACTTTTCTTTTTAACTAATACCACCGGACTGGCAAAAGGAGATTTACTATCATGCACTATACCGTGTTCTTTGAGTTCTGAAATAATGTTAGCCACGATTTTTCGTTCAGACGGTGCCATTTGGTATGGTGTGTAATAAATGCTGAGTTCTTTTAATAAAAGAATTATCAACGAACCAGTTTTTACCGTGGTTGTGGGGAAACCTGAAATGATTTGTTTTGAATATTTACTTAAAATGCAGTCGAGTTTGTTCGTTTGTATAGGCCATTCATAATGGGTTCTGCACCAATTCCTTGTAACCGTAAAAAATGTGGACGCTTCAGAACTGAGAGTTGTTCAGCAATATCGGATCTCATCAACGAACAGTCTGATCCCGTGTCCAATAAACATTGGTATAGATTTCCCTTAATGATTATAGGAGTTTCACGAGCGCTTAAAGCGATTGTCGTGCAAATATTTACGTGTTTATGGCCAGCTTTTTGTCTTACCCAACACTTGCTTTTATCACGGCCGATATTTTTACAGAATTCACATACGACTGCTTTTTCGTTCTTATTATAAGCGCTTAAAGCTCCAGGCGTGTCATTTCTTGTTATATTAGCCTGAGTGCATTGCGATCGTATGTGCCCAATTTGTCCACAACCGAAACACCTTTTTTCTGAATCAGTTCTTATGCGCTTGGAAGTCTTTGGTGTGTCGTTCGAATTGCGCTTAGAAATTTGCGTTACTGAAGTGGAGGAATCTTTATTGTAGTGTCCGGGTCTCATGATTTTTTCTTGGTTGGTCTCTCACAGACGATAAGGAATCAATTAGTCCTTGTATTGATGTTGGCATGACGAAGGTCAAGGAGTTTCGCAAAGTTACCTCGGATATGCAACCCACAATGATTTTCACTACCTTATCTTCTGGAATGTCGAAGGGTAGGCGATTGATTTGTGAAACTTTCTCCATTACGAAATCGGTGTAGTTATTAAAATTTTCACTTTCGATATTGGCAACTTTTCTCAAGTTAGCGACTATGTCGGTACTATTTGAGAACGTATAGATAAGAGATGCTCGCAAGTCGGACCAATCATAATATTGATAGCCGTATTTGTCATACCATGCTTTTGCTCGGCCTAATAAAGAGCTTTGGACTCTGGGCACAATGTCAAAGTTTTGTGTGCCGTCACGTTTTGCCCGTTCGTCCACATCGGCACACCACTTATGGACGTATATGTGTGAATGATCCGGGTTGAAACACGGAAATCCCACACTCGGTTGCTTATCACATTTTTGCTGGACCGATTGTAGTATTGTATTTAGGGCATCGACTGTGATAGTAAAATTGTTGTTGGTCGTTGTTGGTTCTGTTACGGCTTCTTGATGAGCCTCACTTCCACCAGATCCATCAATATTAGGAGTGCCAGTTGTAGAATTTTCGGCCATCTTGTCGGCCGACAAATACGGTAACTCCCGAAGGAGTGATTCCGGCTAGTCCTAAATACGCCTAAAGATACTTCAAAAAGACGTCTATACTACGCCGGCAACTACTTCTACTCTACGGGATGTATAAATAGGGTTGATGAACCCGTTCAAAATATGTGAGCCACTCGTTATGCAATTTTGGGGCTGTCGAACCAGGTGGTCAACTGCTCCATGCAAAAGGAGTTTTCTGTAAGAGCAAGCACGAATTGAGTCGTTGCTTGCCGGCAGAAGGCTGACTGGTCTGGCACAAATTATTCGTTAAAAATACATGCTGCACAAAACTAAGCGAGAATCATATGCCGCATGTGCGCGACGAAAGAAAATATGAGTGAGCTGAATTCTTATTCTATTTTTAGATCTACAGCAGAGAAGGCGCGACGAAAAGAAAAAGTGCAACTAAGCCGGTCGCATGTTTCTATTTTTAGACAGGTCGCTGCTTTGCTTGTGCGTACGTATGTCTTATTCTCTGAGCGTATGTATCGTGTTTTCGGGGCTTGATTTTGTTTTTGCATTTTCCTGGTTCGATTCCGGTTTTGTTGTGCTTTCTTGCTTATGGAGAACTTCTTTTAATTTCATTAGTTTGCATGATTATTGTGATTATTATTATTTTAATGCTACTTATTCCTAATTCCAATAATTTGTAATAATTATATTAATTTCTACTTTCAATAATTTCTGATGATTCTAACTATTATTAAAGTTCTATTCTATTAAAGTTCTAATTATTGAATTCAATAGAACTTCTATATTTTGGTTTTAACAAAAGTAAAAATATATGATATTTGTAGCAACCTGTTGTAACGAAGTTTCTTGCCGGGGTATACTCAGTCTCGCCAGAGTCCCGTACCGAACACTTAAATAAAAAGCTTTCGGTTTTCTTTTCACAGTTTTTCGACTATTTATTTACCGTAATTCAAAGTTTTATTTTTCGGTATTTTATTGCTAACAGTATTTCTTAAAACTAGTTCCTTTAATTCTAATGTCCGCTGAATAGCACTCAGTCCGTAAAATACAAAATCTATATACACACAGAGTTCTAGAATACGAGGTTTTATGATTGTCGGCGTCAGCCACTACGAGGTACAAGAATTTACTTTCATTCAGGTTTGGCGTCCGGTTAAAAGCACTCGGCCACGACGAGGTACTAAAATTTACTTAGATTCGGGATTGGCGACCGCTTAAAAGCACTCGGCCACGACGAGGTACTAATGAAATTTACTTGGAATCGGGATTGGCGTCCGCTTAAAAGCACTCAGCCAGGACGAGGTACTAAAATTTACTTGGAATCGGGTTTGGCGTCCGCTTAAGAGCACTCAGCCACGACGAGGTACTAAAATTTACTTGCAATTGGGATTGGCGTCCGCTTAAGAGCACTCAGCCAGGACGAGGTACTAAAATTTACTGGGAATTGGGATTGGCGTCCGCTTAAGAGCACTCAGCCAGGACGAGGTACTAAAATTTACTTGGAATTGGGATTGGCGTCCGCTTAAGAGAACTCAGCCAGGACGAGGTACTAAAATTTGCTTGGAATTGGGATTAGCGTCCGCTTAAGAGCACTCAGCCAGGACGAGGTACTAAAATTTACTTGGAATTGGGATTTGCGTCCGCTTAAGAGCACTCAGCCAGGACGAGGTACTAAAATTTACTTGGAATTGGGATTGGCGTCCGCTTAAGAGCACTCAGCCAGGACAAGGTACTAAAATTTACTTGGAATTCGGATTGGCGTCCGCTTAAGAGCACTCAGCCAGGACAAGGTACTAAAATTTACTTGGAATCGGGATTGGCGTCCGCTTAAGAGTACTCAGCCAGGACGAGGTACTAAAATTTACTTGGAATTGGCGTCCGCTTAAGAGCACTCAGCCAGGACGAGGTACTAAAATTTACTTGGAATTGGGATTGGCGTCCGCTTAAGAGCACTCGGCCAGGACGAGGTACTAAAATTTACTTGGAATTGGGATTGGCGTCCGCTTAAGAGCACTCAGCCAGGACGAGGTACTAAAATTTACTTGGAATCGGGATTGGCGTCCGCTTAAGAGCACTCAGCCAGGACGGGGTACTAAAATTTACTTGGAATTGGGATTGGCGTCCGCTTAAGAGCACTCAGCCAGGACGAGGTACTAAAATTTACTTGGAATTGGGATTGGCGTCCGCTTAAGAGCACTCAGCCAGGACGAGGTACTAAAATTTACTTGGAATTGGGATTGGCATCCGCTTAAGAGCACTCAGCCAGGACGAGGTACTAAAATTTACTTGGAATTGGGATTGGCGTCCGCTTAAGAGCACTCAGCCAGGACGAGGTACTAAAATTTACTTGGAATCGGGATTGGCGTCCGCTTAAGAGCGCTCAGCCAGGACGAGGTACTAAAATTTACTTGGAATTGGGATTTGCGTCCGCTTAAGGGCACTCAGCCAGGACGAGGTACTAAAATATACTTGGAATTGGGATTGGCGTCCGCTTGAGAGCACTCAGCCAGGACGAGGTACTAAAATTTACTTGGAATTGGGATTGGCGTCCGCTTAAGAGCACTCAGCCAGGACGAGGTACTAAAATTTACTGGGAATTGGGATTGGTGTCCGCTTAAGAGAACTCAGCCACTACGAGGTACTAGAGGTTCAAGGTTTGACGACTTACCACTTGGAGCACGAGATTCCAAAAGAGATCGAATTCAGCGCGGTGGGCCCTTTTATACACCGATCAAAACAACTCCGCTGCAGTCGTTGTTCTTGTGAACATTCTGGAATTTTCTAATGTGCATAGCGGCACACAATGTACTTGTTGTTGTTGTGCTAATTTCGAGAAATATTTCTTGTGATTTTGTTGGTAGTTCTTGTTCACATTCCAGAATTTTCTAATCTGCATAGCGGCACACAACGTACTTGTTGTTGTTGTGCTTATTTCTAGAAATAAATTCTTGTGATTTTGTTGGTAGCTTCCCACGCTCTAATTTAATTTTTGCTTGCTTGTTTCGGGTTTCAGTCTGTGTTGTAGTTGTTGTAAACAGTATTCCACCTGATTTTATTAGTAATTTCCCAAGGCTCTGCTTTAATTTTTGCTTGCTGATTTGGCGTCTCGGTCTGTGTTGTAATTGTTGTAAAAAGTATGTGGTTCATGTATTCTCTGTGACTGTGGTTTTTTAATCCCTTTGTTAGCAATCGAGTTAATGTGGTTGTTGTTGTTATTGTTAGTTTTGCATATTTTCGCCTTTGCTACGTTGCCTTTTTTCTTTTTATTGTTGCTGATAGAATTTATTTCACCTGAAATTGGGTCCGCACAACCCAGGTCACCGCGTTTTCAGTTTACGTTTACTAAAAACGGGCTCGGTTGGGATGCAGGCCAGGTTCTACACCCGAAGTTGTAAGAAAAAATATTTTTTCTTACACTCCCTCCTTTCTTTCGGATAGCAGGACAGTGATCCGTTTAGGGGTCAGTGTCACGCGATACTTCGGTTGCATGGTGGTATTCTTTGAGCTCCCCAATGTGAGCCGTGCGAGTTTTTGTATTTCCCTGGGAGTTGAGCTCGACGATAACCGGTGATATATATCTCTGGATCTGGTATGGCCCGTCGTATTTTGGAGCCAGCTTGGCGGTAAACTTATCCACTGCTTTCGAGAGGGGATGACTTCTCAATAATACCTACGTTCCTATTGCCGGGTTCCATTGTCTTCGCCGAAGGTTATAGTGTCGGGCTTGGTCTTTGGATGCTCGTTCGATGTTCCTCCTCACGATGTTGAATATCTCCTGCAGCCGCTTACCCTTGTGTTCGGGACTCTGTGGTGCTGAACCTGTACCTATGGTAACTTCATCGAAAAGCGATCCTGGAAGCCACAGTTCTCGTCCCTGTGTGAGGAAAGCGGGGCTGAAACCTGTCGTCTCCGATGCCATGCTGTTGATTGCCAAAGAAATTTCTGGGATCAACTCATCCCATTGGGTTTGCCTATTATCGGCCACTTGTGCAAGAATTCTTTTCACGTTTCGGTTGGCTCTTTCTGTTGGGTTCTCCTGGGGGGTATAAGGTGCTGTAAACTGTTGTCGGATTCCTAAATCTTGAAGAAATCGCTGCAGTGTCCTACTGTTGAATTGAACTCCGTTGTCCGTGACGAGAACTTTTGGAACTCCATACCTCGCTAGAATCCTTTCTCGAAACGCCTTCTTCACACTGTCTGCGGTTGCTTGTCTCAGTGGTACGATTTCGGTCCACTTGGAGAATTTGTCAGAGAAAACTAGAATCATCTTGTTGCCGTGCTTGCTTCGGGGTAATGGTCCAACGAAGTCGACACAGACGACTGACCAAGGCTCCTCTGGTAACTGTGTCAGCATTTTTCCGGCGGCTTTGCTCTGCAAAGGGTTATATCGCTGACATGATTCACAGCAGCGCACGTGTTTCCTTACATCCCTGAACATGCCTGGCCAGTAGTACCTGTTGGCTATCCTGGTGACGGTTTTTCTAATGCCTGGATGTCCAGCGCTGGGGTCATCGTTGTTTTCCTTAAGAACTCGGCCCCGAAGATACCTCGGAACACAGAGCTTCCATGCGGCACAATCCTCGTCGTTTACCTGCCCTGGGATATGTCGATACAGTTGACCGTTTTCCATAGTATAATCGGCAAACTTCTCTGGATTCCTCTTAATTTCTGCTATCTTGGTTTCTATCCAGTTGCACTTTTCCCCGTTAGTCGTAACCGTGCTCAGTTTTTCTACTGGCTGTCTGGAAAGTGCGTCTGCGACCACGTTCCAATTGCCCTTGCGGTATTTCACGTCGAACATGTACTGTTGTAACTCAAGCGCAAATCTTGCTATACGCCCTGAAGGATTTTCCAAACAGTTCAACCACTTCAGTGAGAGGTGGTCTGTGACGACGCAGAACCTGTAGCCTTCTAAATACGGTCGCATTTTCCTGATTCCCCAAACGATCGCGAGGCACTTCTTCTCTGTCGCTGAGTAGTTGATTTCGGCCTTGTTTAAATGCCGGCCGGCGTAGGCGATGACCTTCTCTCCCTCATCGGTTTCTTGCGTGAGAACCGCTCCTAACCCGTGGTTGCTCGCGTCAGTCTGCAGCGTAAATGGTTTGGAAAAATCTGGGCACGCCAGTACTGGTGCCTTCGTGAGCTTTTCCTTGAGGTTCTCGAACGCCTGCTGTTGCTCGTCGGTCCATTGCCAGCGTTTGCCCTTCTTAAGAAGGCTGGTGAGTGGGACTACCAATTTGGCGAAGTCCGGTACGAACCGCCGGTACCAGGATGCTATCCCGAGGAATCGCCTAACGCCTCTGACATTTGTTGGGGCCGTCAGTTCCTGAATAGCCGCTACCTTGTCTGGATCTGTGTGAATTCCTCTGCGGCTCACGACGTGACCTAAATATTTCAAATCTTGCTGGAAAAACTCGCACTTCTCCTTGTTGATTTTCAAATTAGCCGCTCTTAAACGTCGAAATACTTCCTGTAGATTGTTCATGTGTTGTTCCAGCGTCTTTCCTATTACAATGATGTCGTCCAGGTAAGCACACGCGTGTGGTTCCATCTCGGGTACAATGACTTGGTCCAATGCCCTTTGGAACGTCGCGGGTGCCGAATGTAGGCCGAACGGCATAACTTTCCATTGAAAGAGTCCCCTTCCTGGTATTGTGAACGCGGTGTATTGCTTGCTTTCTGGACTCATGGGTATTTGCCAGTAACCGTTCTTGAGATCAAGTGGACTAATGTATTGCGCGTCGCGGAGTCGATCTAGAATATGTTGTATCCTCGGAAGTGGGTATGCGTCAGGCACTGATCTTGCATTTAGCTGACGATAATCCACGCAAAGTCTCCATTGCCCATTCTTCTTTTTAACAAGAACAATTGGTGCAATGTAAGGGCTATGAGAGGGCTCGATACAGCCTTTTTCCAGCAGCTCGTCTTATCTTGTTAATTATCGTTTGCATTGCAGGGTTCTTAGGGTATTACCTCTTCTTTATTGGCCTATCATCTCTCATGACGATTTTATGGGTCGTTATGTTGGAAGGTCCTTCCAGCATCTCGAATTTCTCATGCTCTGTCTTTAGGAATTTCTTGATGATGTGTTGGTCTTCTTTTCGCGAGTTGTTGGTTTCTGCGCCTGGTTCAGAGTGTTGTTCGTTCTCCACATCAGTCTTCTCCAATGGTTTCGCCTCAGGAACTTGGGCGCAATCCGTGTGAACTGTCGAGCAAGTCCCTCGTTCGGCTTTCGAGTCTCCCAGCGTAATCGTCTCACCACCACAGCTAATAGAAGCTCCTATGCTTGACAGGAAGTCCAAACCCAGGATCACATGGTCTGTCACATCCTGTAGAATCAGAAGTGGGAGCTTACACTCTGCAGTCCCCAAACGCACGCAGACTTCGACGGCTTCCTTCACGGCACGCACGGTGCCGTCGGCCATTTTGACCCGTACGTCCACCTCCATCAGCTTTCCGTCTGTCATCACAGCCGCCGCGTTGCTAATGAAGGTCCGCGAGGCTCCTGTGTCTAGAGTTGCTGTGACGAGTTCCCTTCCTAAGGCTACCTTGGCGTAAATCCGGTCTCGATTGTAGTTTAAGTACTTCGTGGGGTACGAGGAGAGTCTATCTTGTTCGGTGCCAGCAGCCCTCGTCCCTGCTGGACACCCTGCGCGTTTCCCGAAGGTTTCTTGCAGAATTCAATCGTCCGGACCCCCTCCTTTCCACAAGTCCAACAGAAAAGTTTCCTTGAGTTTCGGCATTCTCGTTGAAAATGTCCGCTTTCGCCACATCTTCTACAGGCTGTTCGAATGTCTCGCTGTTTTCCTGTGTTTTCTATGGTCATCATCCTGTGCGTCCCTGGTAATTGTCGGTGCTGAGTATGAATTTCTCGTGGAGGTTCGGGTTCCTTTCGTATGCCTTCAAAATCTTCAGCCAATTCAATGAGATCCTCCAACGCAGAGAAATCAGACCTCCTTATGTAAAGAAGATAATCCCTATGGCAATTCTTGTAAATCCTCTGTAGTTTTTGCTCCTCTGTATAGTTCACATGTCGCATTAATGTCTGCATGGCCAGTACATAGTCCTTGAACTTCTCCCGAGGCCCTTGGATCCTTTTCCTAATGTTGTCCTCCAGTTCTTCGAAATATCTCGATGGCAAAAGAATTTCAGGAAATCGGTTTTAAACAATTCCCATCTTGACCAGCTCCTATTGTTATTCCTGTACCAACACAGAGCTTTGTCCTTCAGCAACTCCGGCATGGTTCGTGGCAGCATATGCTTAGGCAATTCATATGCCTCTGTGAGCTCCTCGACTCTCTCGATGAAGCCTATTGGGTCCCTACCACCGTCGTACCTACAAGACCATTTACGTACCTTGTCAATTACCTCAGAGTAGCACATCCTACTATGGGCCACACTCTCTGTCTCGCACCTCGCTGCTATGCAACCACCTGTTGACATGGAAACTTGATTGCCGGGGTTCATGTTAAGCACTTCTGTTGGATTTGCCCTCTGTTCGCTGTGTTTCGGAACCGCACCTTGCAATGATGGCGTCGCCGGTCGCGCACTTGGAGAAACGCCGCGATTCCACTGCACTTCAAGTTCGCGTAACCTGTCGATCAGCTCGTCGGTCAGATCAGGCGACATCAAAAACCCGGAGAGCACTTTACGAAGTTCGTCGACCGTGCCTTTTGATTCCACACCGAATTCGCGTAGAATCTCCTGCAGATTCTCTTTTGGAACATTATAAATCCACCGTTTACCCATTTCGATTTTCCGTTTATTTCGTGTAACAGTTTCCGCGTTATTTCTTTGCACGATGTTTTTCTATTTTGTTCTGTTTATTTCGTGTAACTGTTCCTTTGAAATACCGCGTTTTTTTTGCACAATGTTTTTTTATTTGAATTCGCCGTTAGCACAGTTTAGCGCTCAATTATTTGTTCGATTTATCGTTCGCTTCGCGTAACTGTTTATAATACAGTTTTTTTTCTAAAGTTTCGTTTTTTCGCGATTCAGCACTATAGTTTTTGATTTTTCTCGGAAACTAATGTCCCTGCTCGGGCGCCATTTTGTAACGAAGTTTCTTGCCGGGGTATACTCAGTCTCGCCAGAGTCCCGTACCAAACACTTAAATAAAAAGCTTTCGGTTTTCTTTTCACAGTTTTTCGACTATTTATTTACCGTAATTCAAAGTTTTATTTTTCGGTATTTTATTGCTAACAGTATTTCTTAAAACTAGTTCCTTTAATTCTAATGTCCGCTGAATAGCACTCAGTCCGTAAAATACAAAATCTATATACACACAGAGTTCTAGAATACGAGGTTTTATGATTGTCGGCGTCAGCCACTACGAGGTACTAGAATTTACTTTGATTCAGGTTTGGCGTCCGCTTAAAAGCACTCGGCCACGACGAGGTACTAATGAAATTTACTTGGAATCGGGATTGGCGTCCGCTTAGGAGCACTCAGCCAGGACGAGGTACTAAAATTTACTTGGAATCGGGATTGGCGTCCGCTTAAGAGCACTCAGCCAGGACGGGGTACTAAAATTTACTTGGAATTGGGATTGGCGTCCGCTTAAGAGCACTCAGCCAGGACGAGGTACTAAAATTTACTTGGAATTGGGATTGGCGTCCGCTTAAGAGCACTCAGCCAGGACGAGGTACTAAAATTTACTTGGAATTGGGATTGGCGTCCGCTTAAGAGCACTCAGCCAGGACGAGGTACTAAAATTTACTTGGAATTGGGATTGGCGTCCGCTTAAGAGCACTCAGCCAGGACGAGGTACTAAAATTTACTTGGAATCGGGATTGGCGTCCGCTTAAGAGCACTCAGCCAGGACGAGGTACTAAAATTTACTTGGAATTGGGATTTGCGTCCGCTTAAGAGCACTCGGCCAGGACGAGGTACTAAAATTTACTTGGAATTGGGATTGGCGTCCGCTTAAGAGCACTCAGCCAGGACAAGGTACTAAAATTTACTTGGAATCGGGATTGGCGTCCGCTTAAGAGTACTCAGCCAGGACGAGGTACTAAAATTTACTTGGAATTGGGATTGACGTTCGCTTAAGAGCACTCAGCCAGGACGAGGTACTAAAATTTACTTGGAATTGGGATTTGCGTCCGCTTAAGGGCACTCAGCCAGGACGAGGTACTAAAATTTACTTGGAATTGGGATTGGCGTCCGCTTGAGAGCACTCAGCCAGGACGAGGTACTAAAATTTACTTGGAATTGGGATTGGCGTCCGCTTAAGAGCACTCAGCCAGGACGAGGTACTAAAATTTACTGGGAATTGGGATTGGTGTCCGCTTAAGAGCACTCAGCCACTACGAGGTACTAGAGGTTCAAGGTTTGACGACTTACCACTTGGAGCACGAGATTCCAAAAGAGATCGAATTCAGCGCGGTGGGCCCTTTTATACACCGATCAAAACAACTCCGCTGCAGTCGTTGTTCTTGTGAACATTCTGGAATTTTCTAATGTGCATAGCGGCACACAATGTACTTGTTGTTGTTGTGCTAATTTCGAGAAATATTTCTTGTGATTTTGTTGGTAGTTCTTGTTCACATTCCAGAATTTTCTAATCTGCATAGCGGCACACAACGTACTTGTTGTTGTTGTGCTTATTTCTAGAAATAAATTCTTGTGATTTTGTTGGTAGCTTCCCACGCTCTAATTTAATTTTTGCTTGCTTGTTTCGGGTCTCAGTCTGTGTTGTAGTTGTTGTAAACAGTATTCCACCTGATTTTATTAGTAATTTCCCAAGGCTCTGCTTTAATTTTTGCTTGCTGATTTGGCGTCTCGGTCTGTGTTGTAATTGTTGTAAAAAGTATGTGGTTCATGTATTCTCTGTGACTGTGGTTTTTTAATCCCTTTGGTAGCAATCGAGTTAATGTGGTTGTTGTTGTTATTGTTAGTTTTGCATATTTTCGCCTTTGCTACGTTGCCTTTTTTCTTTTTATTGTTGCTGATAGAATTTATTTCACCTGAAGTTGGGTCCGCACAACCCAGGTCACCGCGTTTTCAGTTTACGTTTACTAAAAACGGGCTCGGTTGGGATGCAGGCCAGGTTCTACACCCGAAGTTGTAAGAAAAAATATTTTTTCTTACACTCCCTCCTTTCTTTCGGATAGCAGGACAGTGATCCGTTTAGGGGTCAGTGTCACGCAATACTTCGGTTGCATGGTGGTATTCTTTGAGCTCCCCAATGTGAGCCGTGCGAGTTTTTGTATTTCCCTGGGAGTTGAGCTCGACGATAACCGGTGATATATATCTCTGGATCTGGTATGGCCCGTCGTATTTTGGAGCCAGCTTGGCGGTAAACTTATCCACTGCTTTCGAGAGGGGATGACTTCTCAATAATACCTACGTTCCTATTGCCGGGTTCCATTGTCTTCGCCGAAGGTTATAGTGTCGGGCTTGGTCTTTGGATGCTCGTTCGATGTTCCTCCTCACGATGTTGAATATCTCCTGCAGCCGCTTACCCTTGTGTTCGGGACTCTGTGGTGCTGAACCTGTACCTATGGTAACTTCATCGAAAAGCGATCCTGGAAGCCACAGTTCTCGTCCCTGTGTGAGGAAAGCGGGGCTGAAACCTGTCGTCTCCGATGCCATGCTGTTGATTGCCAAAGAAATTTCTGGGATCAACTCATCCCATTGGGTTTGCCTATTATCGGCCACTTGTGCAAGAATTCTTTTCACGTTTCGGTTGGCTCTTTCTGTTGGGTTCTCCTGGGGGGTATAAGGTGCTGTAAACTGTTGTCGGATTCCTAAATCTTGAAGAAATCGCTGCAGTGTCCTACTGTTGAATTGAACTCCGTTGTCCGTGACGAGAACTTTTGGAACTCCATACCTCGCTAGAATCCTTTCTCGAAACGCCTTCTTCACACTGTCTGCGGTTGCTTGTCTCAGTGGTACGATTTCGGTCCACTTGGAGAATTTGTCAGAGAAAACTAGAATCATCTTGTTGCCGTGCTTGCTTCGGGGTAATGGTCCAACGAAGTCGACACAGACGACTGACCAAGGCTCCTCTGGTAACTGTGTCAGCATTTTTCCGGCGGCTTTGCTCTGCAAAGGTTTATATCGCTGACATGATTCACAGTAGCGCACGTGTTTCCTTACATCCCTGAACATGCCTGGCCAGTAGTACCTGTTGGCTATCCTGGTGACGGTTTTTCTAATGCCTGGATGTCCAGCGCTGGGGTCATCGTGGTTTTCCTTAAGAACTCGGCCCCGAAGATACCTCGGAACACAGAGCTTCCATGCGGCACAATCCTCGTCGTTTACCTGCCCTGGGATATGTCGATACAGTTGACCGTTTTCCATAGTATAATCGGCAAACTTCTCTGGATTCCTCTTAATTTGTGCTATCTTGGTTTCTATCCAGTTGCACTTTTCCCCGTTAGTCGTAACCGTGCTCAGTTTTTCTACTGGCTGTCTGGAAAGTGCGTCTGCGACCACGTTCCAATTGCCCTTGCGGTATTTCACGTCGAACATGTACTGTTGTAACTCAAGCGCAAATCTTGCTATACGCCCTGAAGGATTTTCCAAACAGTTCAACCACTTCAGTGAGAGGTGGTCTGTGACGACGCAGAACCTGTAGCCTTCTAAATACGGTCGCATTTTCCTGATTCCCCAAACGATCGCGAGGCACTTATTCTCTGTCGCTGAGTAGTTGATTTCGGCCTTGTTTAAATGCCGGCTGGCGTAGGCGATGACCTTCTCTCCCTCATCGGTTTCTTGCGTGAGAACCGCTCCTAACCCGTGGTTGCTCGCGTCAGTCTGCAGCGTAAATGGTTTGGAAAAATCTGGGCACGCCAGTACTGGTGCCTTCGTGAGCTTTTCCTTGAGGTTCTCGAACGCCTGCTGTTGCTCGTCGGTCCATTGCCAGCGTTTGCCCTTCTTAAGAAGGCTGGTGAGTGGGACTACCAATTTGGCGAAGTCCGGTACGAACCGCCGGTACCAGGATGCTATCCCGAGGAATCGCCTAACGCCTCTGACATTTGTTGGGGCCGTCAGTTCCTGAATAGCCGCTACCTTGTCTGGATCTGTGTGAATTCCTCTGCGGCTCACGACGTGACCTAAATATTTCAAATCTTGCTGGAAAAACTCGCACTTCTCCTTGTTGATTTTCAAATTAGCCGCTCTTAAACGTCGAAATACTTCCTGTAGATTGTTCATGTGTTGTTCCAGCGTCTTTCCTATTACAATGATGTCGTCCAGGTAAGCACACGCGTGTGGTTCCATCTCGGGTACAATGACTTGGTCCAATGCCCTTTGGAACGTCGCGGGTGCCGAATGTAGGCCGAACGGCATAACTTTCCATTGAAAGAGTCCCCTTCCTGGTATTGTGAACGCGGTGTATTGCTTGCTTTCTGGACTCATGGGTATTTGCCAGTAACCGTTCTTGAGATCAAGTGGACTAATGTATTGCGCGTCGCGGAGTCGATCTAGAATATGTTGTATCCTCGGAAGTGGGTATGCGTCAGGCACTGATCTTGCATTTAGCTGACGATAATCCACGCAAAGTCTCCATTGCCCATTCTTTTTTTTAACAAGAACAATTGGTGCACTGTAAGGGCTATGAGAGGGCTCGATACAGCCTTCTTCCAGCAGCTCGTCTATCTCCTTGTTAATTTACGCTTGCATTGCAGGGTTCTTAGGGTAATACCTCTGCTTTATTGGCCTATCATCTCTCATGACGATTTTATGGGTCGTTATGTTGGAAGGTCCTTCCAGCATCTCGAATTTCTCATGCTCTGTCTTTAGGAATTTCTTGATGATGTGTTGGTCTTCTTTTCGCGAGTTGTTGGTTTCTGCGCCTGGTTCAGAGTGTTGTTCGTTCTCCACATCAGTCTTCTCCAATGGTTTTGCCTCAGGAACTTGGGCGCAATCCGTGTGAACTGTCGAGCAAGTCGCTCGTTCGGCTTTCGAGTCTCCCAGCGTAATCGTCTCACCACCACAGCTAATAGAAGATCCTATGCTTGTCAGGAAGTCCAAACCCAGGATCACATGGTCTGTCACATCCTGTAGAATCAGAAGTGGGAGCTTACACTCTGCAGTCCCCAAACGCACGCAGACTTCGACGGCTTCCTTCACGGCACGCACGGTGCCGTCGGCCATTTTGACCCGTACGTCCACCTCCATCAGCTTTCCGTCTGTCATCACAGCCGCCGCGTTGCTAATGAAGCTCCGCGAGGCTCCTGTGTCTAGAGTTGCTGTGACGAGTTCCCTTCCTAAGGCTACCTTGGCGTAAATCCGGTCTCGATTGTAGTTTAAGTACTTCGTGGGGTACGAGGAGAGTCTATCTTGTTCGGTGCCAGCAGCCCTCGTCCCTGCTGGACACCCTGCGCGTTTCCCGAAGGTTTCTTGCAGAATTCAATCGTCCGGACCCCCTCCTTTCCACAAGTCCAACAGAAAAGTTTCCTTGAGTTTCGGCATTCTCGTTGAAAATGTCCGCTTTCGCCACATCTTCTACAGGCTGTTCGAATGTCTCGCTGTTTTCCTGTGTTTTCTATGGTCATCATCCTGTGCGTCCCTGGTAATTGTCGGTGCTGAGTATGAATTTCTCGTGGAGGTTCGGGTTCCTTTCGTATGCCTTCAAAATCTTCAGCCAATTCAATGAGATCCTCCAACGCAGAGAAATCAGACCTCCTTATGTAAAGAAGATAATCCCTATGGCAATTCTTGTAAATCCTCTATAGTTTTTGCTCCTCTGTATAGTTCTCATGTCTGCATGGCCAGTACATAGTCCTTGAACTTCTCCCGAGGCCCTTGGATCCTTTTCCTAATGTTGTCCTCCAGTTCTTCGAAATATCTCGATGGCAAGAAGAATTTCAGGAAATCGGTTTTAAACAATTCCCATCTTGACCAGCTCCTATTGTTATTCCTGTACCAACACAGAGCTTTGTCCTTCAGCAACTCCGGCATGGTTCGTGGCAGCATATGCTTAGGCAATTCATATGCCTCTGTGAGCTCCTCGACTCTCTCGATGAAGCCTATTGGGTCCCTACCACCGTCGTACCTACAAGACCATTTACGTACCTTGTCAATTACCTCAGAGTAGCACATCCTACTATGGGCCACACTCTCTGTCTCGCACCTCGCTGCTATGCAACCACCTGTTGACATGGAAACTTGATTGCCGGGGTTCATGTTAAGCACTTCTGTTGGATTTGCCCTCTGTTCGCTGTGTTTCGGAACCGCACCTTGCAATGATGGCGTCGCCGGTCGCGCACTTGGAGAAACGCCGCGATTCCACTGCACTTCAAGTTCGCGTAACCTGTCGATCAGCTCGTCGGTCAGATCAGGCGACATCAAAAACCCGGAGAGCACTTTACGAAGTTCGTCGACCGTGCCTTTTGATTCCACACCGAATTCGCGTAGAATCTCCTGCAGATTCTCTTTTGGAACATTATAAATCCACCGTTTACCCATTTCGATTTTCCGTTTATTTCGTGTAACAGTTTCCGCGTTATTTCTTTGCACGATGTTTTTCTATTTTGTTCCGTTTATTTCGTGTAACTGTTCCTTTGAAATACCGCGTTTTTTTTTTTTTGCACAATGTTTTTTTATTTGAATTCGCCGTTAGCACAGTTTAGCGCTCAATTATTTGTTCGATTTATCGTTCGCTTCGCGTAACTGTTTATAATACCGTTTTTTTCTAAAGTTTCGTTTTTTCGCGATTCAGCACTATAGTCTTTGATTTTTCTCGGAAACCAATGTCCCTGCTCGGGCGCCATTTTGTAACGAAGTTTCTTGCCGGGGTATACTCAGTCTCGCCAGAGTCCCGTACCGAACACTTAAATAAAAAGCTTTCGGTTTTCTTTTCACAGTTTTTCGACTATTTATTTACCGTAATTCAAAGTTTTATTTTTCGGTATTTTATTGCTAACAGTATTTCTTAAAACTAGTTCCTTTAATTCTAATGTCCGCTGAATAGCACTCAGTCCGTAAAATACAAAATCTATATACACACAGAGTTCTAGAATACGAGGTTTTATGATTGTCGGCGTCAGCCACTACGAGGTACTAGAATTTACTTTGATTCAGGTTTGGCGTCCGCTTAAAAGCACTCGGCCACAACGAGGTACTAATGAAATTTACTTGGAATCGGGATTGGCGTCCGCTTAAGAGCACTCAGCCAGGACGAGGTACTAAAATTTACTTGGAATCGGGATTGGCGTCCGCTTAAGAGCACTCAGCCAGGACGAGGTACTAAAATTTACTTGGAATTGGATTGGCGTCCGCTTAAGAGCACTCAGCCAGGACGAGGTACTAAAATTTACTTGGAATCGGGATTGGCGTCCGCTTAAGAGCACTCAGCCAGGACGAGGTACTAAAATTTACTTGGAATTGGGATTGGCGTCCGCTTAAGAGCACTCAGCCAGGACGAGGTACTAAAATTTACTTGGGATTGGGATTGGCGTCCGCTTAAGAGCACTCAGCCAGGACGAGGTACTAAAATTTACTTGGAATTGGGATTGGCGTCCGCTTAAGAGCACTCAGCCAGGACGAGGTACTAAAATTTACTTGGAATTGGGATTGGCGTCCGCTTAAGAGCACTCAGCCAGGACGAGGTACTAAAATTTACTTGGAATTGGGATTGGCATCCGCTTAAGAGCACTCAGCCAGGACGAGGTACTAAAATTTACTTGGAATTGGCGTCCGCTTAAGAGCACTCAGCCAGGACGAGGTACTAAAATTTTCTTGGAATTGGGATTGGCGTCCGCTGAAGAGCACTCAGCCAGGACGAGGTACTAAAATTTACTTGGAATTGGCGTCCGCTTAAGAGCACTCAGCCAGGACGAGGTACTAAAATTTATTGGGAATTGGGATTGGCGTCCGCTTAACAGCACTCAGCCACTACGAGGTACTAGAGGTTCAAGGTTTGACGACTTACCACTTGGAGCACGAGATTCCAAAAGAGATCGAATTCAGCGCGGTGGGCCCTTTTATACACCGATCAAAACAACTCCGCTGCAGTCGTTGTTCTTGTGCACATTCTGCAATTTTCTAATGTGCATAGCGGCACACAATGTACTTGTTGTTGTTGTGCTAATTTCGAGAAATATTTCCTGTGATTTTGTTGGTAGTTCTCGTTCACATTCCAGAATTTTCTAATCTGCATAGCGGCACATAACGTACTTGTTGTTGTTGTGCTTATTTCTAGAAATAAATTCTTGTGATTTTGTTGGTAGCTTCCCACGCTCTAATTTAATTTTTGCTTGCTTGTTTCGCGTCTCAGTCTGTGTTGTAGTTGTTGTAAACAGTATTCCACCTGATTTTATTAGTAATTTCCCAAGGCTCTGCTTTAATTTTTGCTTGCTGATTTGGCGTCTCGGTCTGTGTTGTAATTGTTGTAAAAAGTATGTGGTTTTTTTTTTTTTTTTTTTTTTTTTTCTATATCAGAATTCAGGAGCTGCTAAGCTTCAAAGCTTTTTGTGCTGATAGCACGAGCTACTGTTAAGAGGGATGATGGAGGTAGTTCTACAAAACTAGAACTATTTTCTAGTTTTGTAGAACTACCTTTAAGCGAAGGTGTAAACCCGAAACCTCTGAGCTAAGTGTAAAGCGTTACTACTCCCTCTTTCTCCTTCCCACTAACCTGTCATCCCTTCGGAACAAAGAAATGCTGTGCATGGATAGGGGGTATCCCCTGAAAAAAAAACAAAAAAAACTATTAGCGCTAGGCTATGCCTTAGGTAAGCTGAAAACAACACAATTAACATCCATGCGCAAGCGGAATTCGAAACCGCATCCTCGGAGCTCGCAACGAAGGTATCACCCATTTCACCACCGAGGACCGCTTTCTTTACCTGTTGTTCTTTTAGAAATTTACTGAGGTATTGCCGCATTTCTTTTGATTGATTGGTATAACTAAAGACAACTGTGCTGCTAATTCTTCTTTCTTTAGCTTGTACATAAACCTCATGTTGTCAGGTAGGCCGTCGTCATTATTGATATCAGGATGTGGTGAACTGCTTCTGCTGGAACCTGGTCGCAGCTCGGGCGCCATTTATAGCGCGTTTTTGTTTCCAGCTGGGTTATGCTCAGTCGTCAGTGTCAATTTCGACGAACCCGCGAACATCACGCTGGTTCATGTATTCTGTGTGACTGTGTTTTTTTAATCCCTTTGTTAGCAAGTGAGTTAATGTGGTTGTTGTTGTTAGTGTTAGTTTTGCATATTTTCGCCTTTGCTACGTTGCCTTTTTTCTTTTTATTGTTGTTGATAGAATTTATTCCACCTGAAGTTGGGTCCGCACAACCCAGGTCACCGCGTTTTCAGTTTACGTTTACTAAAAACGGGCTCGGTTGGGATGCAGGCCAGGTTCTACACCCGAAGTTGTAAGAAAAAATATTTTTTCTTACACTGTATTGGTTTGCTACATTCTACCCTGACAACGGGATAGCAGAAAGCAAGATGTGTATAGACATCGCAGCTCCGGTGTTAATCTGGCTATGGTGTGGGTTGGAGTCGCGGCAGTTCGTTGAACCGTCGACGTGCTTCCCTGGATAATGCGACTTCTCCTGAGGGTTGCCTCCATCGGTGGTTTATACGGGAGTGGAGGTCCCGCCATGTTGGCTACTGCCTGTGGTGGAATTCCGGGTCGGCGCGGTTGCGTGCGTATTCTTCGAGTATCCATGATTGACTGGAGGAACTTCCATATAATGAGTCCTATTTATATTATTTAGACTTGAGTGTCTTCTTTGTAGTGGGAGCGGTAATTATTTTATGTCGTTTGATCGGGAGTCTGAGGATGATCATGGGGTCGGCTGTTCTCCGGAAGTGGAGAGAATTCTTTCAAATCGCTGACTCTCATCGTATAACACGACGATGTTGGGAAAGACGAAGCGGAGGACAGCACATGATTCTTCCGTAAAACTTGGCAGCCAATAGTAGGCCTCCACGGGCGACGTCGCAAGTCGTAGTAATTTTTTTGTTTTTGGTTGGCCTGCCGATTTCGTAGAAGCGCCGTTTCGTAGAGTACCTTAAAATCTGGAGGGGTGTGTTGCTTTCCCGTCACCGGCTGACTTGCGATGCACTGTGGCGGGCAGGGGTTGCGTCCCAAGTTTAGTTCTGCGGGGCTCAGTTGAGTGGAGTCTTGGACGGCTGTGTTGATTGCAAACATGATTTCGGGAATTCTGGCATCCCAGTCTTGATGATCTCCTTGAGTGTAAATAGCCATCATAGTTTAATGACGCGGTTGACCCTCTCAGTCGGATTGCACTGAGGTGCGTAGGCAGCGGTGAACTGGTGTCGAATGCCAAATTTGTTGGTGAATTCTCTCATTCCCTTATTAGCATATGGTGTTCCATTGTCACTGATGAGAACTTCTGGACAACCAAAGCGAAAAACTACTCTCTCTTTTAAATAATGTTGGACGCCACTGCTGGTTGCTTGACGCAGGGGAACAAGCTCAACCCATTTCGTAAATTTGTCTACGAATACCAGGAGCATAGTATTTCCTTTTCGTGAACGGGGTAGCGGTCCTATGAAGTCCGAGGAGACGACTTGCCAAGGTCGATGAGCGACGGTAGTTGTCATTAGTCCGGTGGGAGGTTGGTTCTTCGCCTTATATTGCGCGCAGTTCTGACAGGAGCGGACGTGGCGTAGTATGTCGCGCTGCATGTAGGGCCAGTAGTACCGCTCTCTGGCTCGTCGGAGCGTTTTGTAGTAGCCGAGGTGCCTTCCGTTGGTCTGTCATGAATTTCTTGTAAAACGTCTGGTCGTTGATTGGGGGGTACGCAGAGAGCCCATTTGTTGCTGTGGGTTTTCGGCTTTGATTTTTCCTTATACAGCTTCTGGTCGATGATCTTGTAGCCGGTATGTTCGGTAGAATTCTCCTGTACTTTCTTGTACTGGTGTTGATACCAATCGGTTACGTTGCTTTACAGCAGCTGGTGGGTGTCGGACAAGGGTTGGCGTGACAATGAGTCTGCAACGACATTAAGTGCTCCTTTTCGCTATTCAATGTTGAAGTCGTATTGTTGTAATTCTAACGCCCAGCGAGCTAATCTGCCTGAGGGGTTTTGTAGGGTGTGCAGCCAACGTAACGAATGATGATCAGTTATGACGGTGAATCTGTACCCATCTAAGTAAGGTCGGAGTTTTCGTATGCCAAACAGTACTGCAAGACATTCCTTTTCAGTGGTGGAGTACTTTTTCTCTAATTCGGTGAGCGCGCGGCTTGCATATGCTATCACCACCTCGTGTTCTTCTGCCTTCTGGGTCAGTACCACTCCGAGATCGATGTTACTTACATCAGTTTGAAGGGTGAACGGTCGAGTGAAATCGGGGCAATAGTGAGCGCGTGCTTCAGGTTTCGAAATGCGATGTTCTGTTCTTCACTCCATTGCCAACGTGCCTTCTTCTTGAGTAACTGCCTGAGAGGGGCAGTGATAGTTGCGAACTCTTTGACAAACCGGCGATACCAAGATGCGATTCCAAGCACTTGGCGTAATTCCTTAATATTTTGTGGGGCTGGCAGCTCTTGTATAGCTTTTACTTTTTCAGGTTCGGTGTGAATGCCGTGAGGAGTTATCAGGTGCCCTAAATAGCGTAATTCACTTTTGCAAAAATTGGGTTTTTCAAAGTTAACCCTGAACTTGGCGTTTCTAAGCCTCTGGAATACGGTTTGAAGATTTGTCATGTGTTCTTCGAATGTTTTTCCCAGTACGATGATATCATCAAGGTATGCGAACGCGAACGGTTCTAACTCTGGACCAATCACAGTGTCCAACACTCTCTGGAAGGTAGCGGGAGCGGAATGTAGTCCGAATGGCATGACCGTCCATTGGTAGAGGCCGCGACCAGGAACAGTGAAAGCTGTATATTTTCGTGATGCTTTCTCAAGCGGAATTGCCAGTAGCCTTGTTTTAAGTCGATGGTGGTGATATACTTCGCCTCTCTCAGTTTGTCCAATATAGCTTGTATTTGTGGAAGAGGGTTTGCGTCGCGGACGGAGATTTTATTTAACTGGCGGTAGTCGACACAGAGTCGCCAGGTTCCCTGCTTCTTTTTAACCAATACAATTGGCGAGCTATATGGACTCTTTGATGGTTTTATTTTCCCGTCGGCTAGTAGTTGATAAATTTCTTTATCAATCACTTGCTGCATTGCTGGGTTTCGTGGGTAGTACCTTTGTTTGAATGGAATTTCTGTGACTCGGATGGAGTGGCGACTCACAGTACACAGTCCAGTCATGGTGGCCATGAGAGTTTTTTCACGGTGCTCAAATTCCTTGATACAATTTTCTTCGGAGGCCACACTTGTTATGAGAAGTACTTGTGGAGTGCCCCGAAATCCTACAGTGGTTTGTTCCTCTCCATCGATAAACAACTTGCAGCTAAGCTTGCTCAGTAAATCCATGCCCACAATGAACTCCTCTTTAAGACCTGGCAAATAATATACACGGTGGGTGAATCGTTGTCGATTCTTTTGAATTATAGCCTGGTAACTCTGGTGTATGCATATTCTTTTGCCGTTGGCGAGAGCCAGACATTGCTCTTCCTTTCTAATATGGGCGTGTTTTCGTAAAGAGTCGTTTAGCTCTGCTCCCACCAAGGACAGTGTAGCCCCTGTGTCTACCAATGCCCTTGTCTGGTGGCCATTGCAGGTGATGCTCATTTGATAGCGAGGTTCAGGTGTGCTGGCCTCGAATTGTGGAGAACTTTCGACGACGGTCACGGTTTTTGGGCAGGAACAATCCAGTGTGAGGGTGTTGGGTTTGCCGCAATATGAACAGAACATTATTCGCTTCCCACGGCAATTTCTGCGTGTGTGGCCTGGTTTTTTGCATGTCCAACAGTGGGTGGAGCGTGAATACGGAAGATCGGCAACCCAATTGGTCGTGTGTGTCCGCTGTGATCGGTTTTCTTCTCCCCGTATATGTTCATATTCATCGCCTCAACTCATTAGTGAATCCAGGTCTTGGAAATCACTGCGCCGAATATATAAGCGATACTCTGGCCGTAGCCCCTCATAAATTCTGTCGACGTGATCTTCCTAGCGTAGTCTGGGGTGCTGTCGTATCATGGTTACCAAACTCATTATGTAATCTTTCGCCTTTTCTCGTGGCCCTTGTCGTCGCCGGATAATATCCTCCTCTAGTCGTTGAAGATATCTCGGCGGTAGGAAGAAGTTCATGGCCGCTTCTTTGAACTGTGTCCATGTCTTGATTTCGTCTCTTTTATAACGCCACCAATCTTTGGCGCGATCGCGTAGTATTTCATTTAGCGGCAGCAGTAACTGGTCGTGAGGGATGCGGTAAGCATTTGCTGACTCCTCGATGCTTTCTATGAAGTCCAAAACAGAGAGCGTGCCATTAAAGTGGAGGCCCCATTTTCTGATCGTGTTCATGATCTCACATTCCGCTGGTAGGTGGCTGGTTATTGAATGTGTTGTGGTTACGTCAGGCACAGGTATACTGGTGGCGGCCTTCTCTGTTGCTGCCTCCTCTTTTGCCAGGTTCTCGGTGGACTTTCTGTTTCGCTGCTCTCTGATAAAATTGGTGAGGATCTGTCGCATCTCCTTTACCGTGCCCTCTGTAGACAGTCCGATCAGCTGCATTTGTCCTTCCAACTCTTCTTTTCGTAGCTTATAAATAAAACTCAGATGGTCGGGGAGAAGTCTTTCTTCCTTCTCATTCTCTCTTGTTTGTGAACTGCTTCTTGACGAAGTCGGTCCCTGCTCGGGCGCCATTTGTAACGAGGTTTTATTCCCAGCTGGGGTAGCGTCAGTCGTCCCAGGGTCCATTTTGAGGGATCTCGTAATCCTCAAATTACCAAACACCGCGACGGTCAAGAATTACTCACGATTTGCCGTGAAGCAAATCTATCACTGAAAAATTCAGCTCGGACGTATGCGGGTGGTGTTCGTTTTTTCCTTCTTTACTTATTATTATATCCAATTTACAGAAAAAGTCTTACAATCTTAGTTTCTATGTACAATTTGTTGGCAGGCCGAGTGCCTGGCGACAGAGGGTCGCGCACAACAGTTTGTCGGTGCAGGAGACGGAAAGCCGAGCGCTCCGCGGCAGAAGGCCGCTTACAATGGTGGCGAGTATACAAGTGTCGGAGGGACCGAGTGCCCCGCGGCAGAGGGCCGCTTACAAAGCTGGAGGAGCTGAGTGCTCCACGGCAGAGGGCCGCTCACAATGCGGGGGTAAGCTCCGAAGAACTGATTCTGGCCGAAGCCTTTTAATTCCCGAAGGAATGATTTCGGCTAGTCCTAAATACGGTAACTCCCGAAGGAGTGATTCCGGCTAGTCCTAAATGCGGTAACTCCCAAAGGAGTGATTCCGGCTAGTCCTAAATACGGTAACTCCCAAAGGAGTGATTCCGGCTAGTCCTAAATACGCCCAAAGATACTTCAAAAAGACGTCTATGCTACGCCGGCAACTACTTCTACTCTACGGGATGTATAAATAGGGTTGGTGAACCCGTTCAAAATATGTGAGCCACTCGTTATGCAATTTTGGGGCTGTCGAACCAGGTGGTCAACTGCTCCATGCAAAAGGAGTTTTCTGTAAGAGCAAGCACGAATTGAGTCGTTGCTTGCCGGCAGAAGGCTGACTGGTCTGGCACAAATTATTCGTTAAAAATACATGCTGCACAAAACTAAGCGAGAATCATATGCCGCATGTGCGCGACGAAAGAAAATATGAGTGAGCTGAATTCTTATTCTATTTTTAGATCTACAGCAGAGAAGGCGCGACGAAAAGAAAAAGTGCAACTAAGCCGGTCGCATGTTTCTAATTTTAGACAGGTCGCTGCTTTGCTTGTGCGTATCTATGTCTTATTCTCTGAGCGTATATATCTGTGTTTTCGGGGCTTGATTTTGTTTTTGCATTTTCCTGGTTCGATTCCGGTTTTGTTGTGCTTTCTTGCTTATGGAGAACTTATTTTAATTTCATTAGTTTGCATGATTATTGTGATTATTATTATTTTAATGTTGTTTATTCCTAATTCCAATAATTTGTAATAATTATATTAATTTCTACTTTCAATAATTTCTGATGATTCTAACTATAATTAAAGTTCTATTCTATTAAAGTTCTAATTATTTAATTCAATAGAACTTCTATATATTGGTTTTAACAAAAGTGAAAATATATGATATTTTTAGCAATATATATATATATATATATATATATATATATATATATATATATATATATATATATATATATATATATATATATATATATATATATATATATATATATATATATATATATATATATATATATATATATATATATATATATATATATATATATATATATATATATATATATATATATATATATATATATATATATATATATATATATATATATATATATATATATATATATATATATATATATATATATTTTCGGATATATATATATATATATATATACGAACGAAGTTTAAATACCACACCCCATATATATATATATCTGGTCTTCGGCCTGAACAAAGGCTAAATAAATAAATAAGATATATATATATATATGGGGTGTGGTATTTAAACTTCGTTCAGGCCGAAGACAACACTTGTCTTATTTTATATATATATATAATATATTTTATATATATATATATATATATATATATATATATATATATATATATATATATATATATATATATATATATATATATATATATATATATATATATATATATATATATATATATATATATATATATATGGGCAGGGAAGGAGACGAGATAGATATAGAAAAGTATATAAATTCTTCCTCAACGTCACCTCCTGAATCGATTTAGCTCTGTTAGTCCGTCAATCTGTCTGTCTCTGTGTCTGTCTGTCTATCCGTCCGTCTGTCTGTCCGTCCGTCTGTCTGCCTGTTGAAATCACGATTACGGGAGAAAGAGATATCGCAATGAAATTGGACAAAATATTCTCTGTTATGTGGGGCAGTTTGGGATTGAAAATGGGCGAGATCGATTAACAACCACGCCTACTTTGCATAGAGAAGTTAAAGGAACCTCGCTTTAATAAATGTTATTATGTGAATATTTCATAAACCGTGCGAGATATTCAGGTATAATTTTATTCTGGAACATATAGTGCTATTACTAAAATTTTTGCAAGAAATTGGCGTGCCACGCCCACTCATAACAAAGTTGGCAATAACTCATGAATGGTATAAGATATTGAGACGTAATATTATCACGATATATCCGAAGGCCAATTACAAATAAGCTAGCCAAAAATGGGCGTGTCACGCCCATTGTTGTCAATATCTTGTAAACGGTATAAGATTAACGGTATAAGATATTAACGGTATGTACAATATACCAAATATGGGCGTGGTCAACCCCATATAAAAAAGTTGTCATTATATCGTCAACGGTATAATATATTAACACGTAATTTTATCACAAGGTATCTACAGATATTACCAAGTCGAATAAAAAAAATGGGCGTGGTCCGCCCAATTACAAAAAAGTTGTCAATATCCCATAAACGGTTCAAAATATTAATACGTGATTCTATCTAACAGTATCTAGAGACATTACAAAAATTTTTGCAAAAAATGGGCATGGTCCTTATACAAAAGTTGTTAAATGGAGAAATTATAATTTTTTAGTTATTCGGGTGTAGGGTACTTAGACTTCGGCCAGGCCGAAGACAACACTTTTACTTGTTTAGTGTTTGCCTTTGATGGATTGAAATTATTATTGGGAAGTGATCACTTCCACATAGGTCATTTTCAATTCTCCAATCAATTAATAAAGCGAGATCAAGAAAGATCAATATAAGATAGAAATTGGTGAATTAGATGTATTTCTATATTCATATGAATTATATATATTTAGGTTGTAAATTGTAAAGGTTGTATTGCTTGATTAAAAGTGTGGTTATTATAAAAAAAATACATTATCGCATTAAAATGAAGACAACGCGAACTAAGTCGTGAGTAACAGTTAAGGCATGACTCTTGATAAGATGTTCTCTCAGCATCTAAAATATTTGTGTAAAAATTTATAAAATTATGTTAGATTTTCGTAATTCCTCAATAATGGTAAATATTACGTTATTATAAAAGCTATCTTTATGATGTTTGCGGTTCTCGGTGTCTCGGTGGTGTAGTGTGTGGCACACTAGCCATCGATTTTCCGGGGACGTGGGTTCGAATCCCGCCTTGCGCATGGGTGTTAACTTTTCTTATAGTGACGTCTCAAATTCTAATGCGTACTTAAGGCCTCGCCTAGCGCTAGTTGTAAAATTAAGAACCATTCGTTGACTCCGGCAGTGTTTGCAATAATAAAGCAAAATAGCTGTTCTTAGATCCTGATGATGACGAAAGACGGAATCTATCTACTAGCTTATTGGGATACTTTGTATATCGCTGATGATTCTTTCTTACTGGCTAAAGTCTTTCATTTATATGTTATGTTATTTCTGGGACTGTCGACTATCGCGGAACATATTATATATACCGTTAATTCTTTTTGATATTTTCTGTTTCTTGCATGAAATTTTAGTGAAAAATTTGATACATTTTTTTTATAGCAGATGAAACTATGCTCAGGGGATGCCTCCTATCCATGAAAATCATTTATTGGTTCCGAAGGGATGACAGGTTAGTGGGAGTTGGGAAAGAGGGAGTAGTGACGGTTTACACTTCGCTCAAAGGTTTCGACGCTGTAAGTGTGCGGGAAGACATGCGCAGGGAGATTATTCCACAATCTAATACCAGCTTATATTTAAACGCATATTACAAAAATTACAACGTTACGATTTTTATAATTTATACCTTATATAATTGCTGGGGCTGTCGACTACCGGGGGAAATATATCCCGATAAGTCTTTTCGATATTTGCGGTTTCTGCATGCATTTGAATCTTCTCCTTTCAAAGTCAAAACAATGAACTTGAAGTTATTTCTAAAAAGAAATGTATTCATCTATCACCATTTAAGCCTACTGTGTCTGCAGAAAACATTATCTCTTATGTTGAGAAACATGCGAATATTCCTAGGCATCAAATTTCGTGCTTTAAATTGGTTAAAAAAGATGCTGACCTCACAACTCTAAAAAGCATACATTTTAAACTTGGAGTGGAGAGTAATTATTATGATCCTCTTTTTAACAATTTTTCATGACAATCATATATTAGGGTCCGCTCTTTCAAATTTTTTCAAAAATCGAAATCCCACAAATGGTGCACTAATCCGTTAACTTCTGCTAATAGTGTAATAGCTAATAAATTAAATGATTCAATGTTAAAATTTGAATTCCAAAATCTGTCGTGTATGATAACAAAGTTGAATACTTTTCAAACTTTCTGCTCCGATAATGACTATAATATCTTCATAATAGTTGAAACTTGGCTAAATGATGACTTCTATGATGAAGGACTGATTGATTCAAACCATTACCAATTATACCGTAAATATCGGAATGCACTTACTGGTTGCTCAAGAGGCGGCGGTGTCCTTATGGCAATAAAAAGAAATATATGCTCTTTTGCATGCAGCATTAATCTTATCGACGGTATCCTGGATCAACTTTGCTCTTACTGATGATATTGCATTCTTACCTACTAATGTTAACCTTTCACATAAAATACATTTACTTGATACCTTTTTAGTATCGATTTAGTTCAAATTAATTCTGTTTTTAACAAAATATCACAAATTTTGGATTTAATTTTTGTATCTAAATCATTACATTCTACACTTAGTCCTTGCTCGTTTCCATTCACCAGCTTTAGTCTTTCAAATTCAGTTTTATGATTTCATCAATTGTAATGCTATAGATGAACATACATATAACTATAAAGCTTGTAATTTTGACATACTAAATGAACTCATTTCGCAAAAAGTTTGGGTTAATCTTTTTAAATGCTTAGATATTTCTACATCGTACGAATTTTTTTTTTTAATTTTTTCTTATCTAATCACTGCTAATATGCCATTAATTAAGGAAGTGCACCATTTACCCTGGTACACGAATAGGTTAAAAAAATTAAAGGATCTGCGTAACAATTTCTTCAATAAATTTAAACTTACTGGTTGCATAGAACACAAGACAAAATATGTACATTATATGCGTGAGTTTAACTTATTAAACAAATTCTTTCATAAGCAGTATATTCTTAGTTTAAAAAATAATATAAAAAGTAACTCAATTGCATTTTGGAGGTATTTACAATCCATAAAGAAATCTTCTTATATTCCCTCGTCGACATTTCTTAATGATGAAATTTCATATTCTTTGAATGACACAGAAAATTTATTTGCAAACTTTTTTAAGTCTACTTGACAAGAAAATATTCTAACTTCTAACTGCAATCGACAATTCTATAAATTATCTAAATTTTGGTTCCTTAACATTAAGTAATGGAGAGATAGTCCATTTTATTTTATTATCAATTATAGACCAATCTCTAAGTTAAGTAATGTTTCAAAACTATTCGAAAAAGTAGTCAAAGAACAACTTTATTTTTCACTGAAAAACTTAATTTTCCCATCTCAACTTAGCTTGGTGCAGGTAGATCTACCACAACAAATTTAACTGTTTTTACAAATTATTGCTTATCTTCATTTGATCAAGGAGCCCAAATAGATGTGATTTATTCTGATGTTTCTAAAGCTTTTGATAAACTCTCACATAACATGTTAATTCCTAAATTAGAAATTTTCGGTTTCCACTCTTCTTTTTTATCTTGGCTGAAATCCTACTTAACTAATAGGAAATCTTATGTTTGCATTGATAATGTTAAATCTAACCTTTTGTTGCTACTTCTGGTGTACCTCAAGGTAGCGTTCTTGGTCCACTTTTATTTATCATTTATATGAATGACATTGCTTGTTGCTTTAGTTCAGCTCAATTGCTATTATTTGCTGATGATTTAAAATTTTTTTCGAAAATTAGAAAGCAAATGGACTGCTTTAACTTGCAAAAAGATTTAAACAATGTTTATTTATGGTTTCAAAAAAATAGATTAGCTTTAAACTTTATTAAATGCTTTAATATTACTTATACAGAATCTAATAATCCAATTGTTTTTTTATATTATTTCTCCGATTCCATTATTTCTAGAGTCAAAAACATCCGTGATTTAGGTATTTTTTATTCGTTTCATATTTTTCATAATCATATTTCTTATTCAGGTCTTCAATTTAGAGCTCATATTAATTCTTTAATTAATAAAGCATATTCGCTCCTTGCATTTGTCAAACTTAATAGTACTGACTTTGAAGTGCTTATTTTCAGCTTTCGTGAGATCCCGATTAGAATATTTCTCTTTAATCTGGAACCCGTTTTATAAGGTTCACATTGATTGAATTGAGCATATTCAGAAAACATTTTTAAATTATGCTTTAAGATTTCTAAATTTTCATGAACAAATTCCTCCTTATAAAAGTCGTTGTATGCTCATTGATGTTTCTACTCTTCAGCTACGACGTTGAATCTATAGTATTGTTTTTGTTTATGATTTAATTAATGGCATTATTAACTATGAATACCTTCTTCTGTTAATAACGTTTAATATTCCATCGCCAAGGCTTCTATAATATATATTTATTATACCTTACACCCGAAGGGAGTATTTACTTTGTTCTTTCGTTTGTAACGCAGAGAAGGAGACGAGATATATATGGAAAAGTATATATATATTCTTGCTCATCGTCATCTCCTGAATCGATTTAGCGCTGTCCATCCGTCTGTCTGTCTGTCTGTTGAAATCACGATTACGGGGGAACGAATAGAGATATGGCAATGAAATTTGGCATAAATATTCTTTGTTATGTAGGGCAGTTTGGGATTGAAAGATTGAAAATGTGCGAGATCGGTTAGCAGCCACACCTACTTTACATACGCAATATAAAGCACGTCGTTTTAAACAAGTAAAAGTGTTGTCTTCGGCCTGGCCGAAATCGAAATACCCTACACCCGAGTAACTTAAAAAATTATAAATTGAATTGATATTGAACACAAGATAAGAACTTTTATATGAGTGGGCGAGGCACGCCCATTTGGAAAGCTTATTGGTAAGGCTTCGAGATACAACGTGGCAAAATTGCATTACAATATCTTATACCGTTCATGAGATATTGCCAACTTTGTTATGAGTGGGCGTGGCATGCCCATTTTTTCAAAATGTTATTAATGGCGCTATATATTCCGGAATAAACTTATACCCGAATATCTTGCACAGTTTATGAGATATCCAGATTATAAAATTTTTTGAAACGAGCTACCATACATTCCGTATGTAAAGTAGGCGTGGCTGTTTACCGATTTTGCCCAAACAGCCCTACATAACAAAGAATATTTGTGCCAAATTTCATCGCGATATCTCTTTTCGTTCTCTCGTAATCGTGGTTTCAACAGACAGACAGACAGACGGACGGACAGGGCTAAATCGATTCAGGAGGTGAAGCTGAGCAAGAATATATATACTTTTCTATATCTATCTCGTCTCCTTCTCTGCGTTACAAACGGAAGAACAAAGTGAATATACCCAACTCCCTTCGTGTGTAGGGTATAAAAATATTATAATGTGAATATCTCATAAACCGTACGAGATATTAAGGTATAATTTTATTCCAGAACATATAGTGTCATAAAAGTTTTGAAAAAATGGGCGTGCCTCTCATAAACGGTATAAGATTTGAGACATAATTTTACCGCGATGTATACAGAAGCATTACCACTAAGCTGGCCAAAAATGGGCGTGCCAGGCGCACTCATACAAAAGTTGTCAATATCTTGTAAAAGGTATAAAATATTAATACGTAATATCACGAGGGATCTACAGATATTACCAATTCGTATACCAAAAATGGGCATGGTATGCCCACTTATACAAAAGTTGTCAATATCCCATAAATGGTCTAAAATATGAATACTAGTACGTTATTTTACCCAGCAGTATTTAGAGACATTACAAAAATATTTGCCAAATATGGGCGTGGTCCGCCCACTTATACAAAAGTTGTCAAGTGGCGAAATTATAATTTTTTAGTTACTCGGGTGTAGGGTATTTAGACTTCGGCCAGGCCGAAGACAACACTTTTACTTGTTTTATTTAAGCTATGTACGTTTCCTTTCTTCGGCACTGACTCTTACATTCTGCGACTGGGACATACAATTGTAGCGTGTGAATGCTGTACAGTGCAGTGTGTGTATTAGTGCAGTGCGTGTAATAAACACTGTTTATCGATTGATGTTATACAAATGTACATGAAACACAAAAACTTTTAGAACTCATTAAATATTAATGCTACAAGCTACGATGAATTGTTGACCAGAGAGTTGAAAGCTTCGGTTTATTTGTTATTAGCTTCAGTTAAGTTTTATCCACGCGGATCACACAACGTATGACAGCACCTAAAATAGTGCTAGCCTGCTATCAACAAAACACTCGGTTCATATCCTAGATTGTCCATGTAGAGCTATACATAGGTTCTTGTCCCGTCGGAAACAGTGTTTTTGCAAAAACTTTAGCTAGGTGGCTTCGAATCCACACATGCAAACCAATCAGAAAGCCAGTGAAGATAATTTAAGTCGGAATAGAAAGTCCAAATCTATAAACGAAAAATTACAGATTTAGCTACATTAGTTGCCGAATGGATAATGGGCATTTGTTTAGACACAGGTACTCGTGCTAAATTTGAGCTTTTTGTTAGCGCTCTGGAGGGTTAACGGGTCGGCAGGCATGAGTAAGCCAACGGAAAGTAAGCTCGTCAAGAACTAAAGGAGATTTTTTTTCAATAGACATAAGCAATGAGATACGTTATAATATCGCACCTATACGAACGTTCATAGTTACATACAAAAACTCATACACTGGTACCGACATATTAAGTGTTTGTAGATATACGACCATACTGTCGTATGTGCTTAGTGTGCATAGTAGATATACTTAGTAGAGTGTAGAGTAGAGTGCTTAGTAGATATACGACCATACTGTCGTCATAAGTAAAATAGCAGAATATACAGATAAAAAACTAGGGTACACACCTAGTGTACACATCTGGTGAGGATTAGCTAAAGATCCTAGATCTTTAGAAAATTTAAAATATTGTATATGCCACATTCCGGCTTTTACAAAAAGCCAAAAATTTATTCTTTCTGTGGAGGAATTGGTTTAAGAAACAGTATATCAAATAAACACGTTAAGTATAAATATTTAGTGTACGTGTGACAAAAGATATCGTATTAAAACGTTTGATGAACAAAATATTCTAAAAGCTATTCTAGATTTAGATTAGGACAGCTGCCACTTTTTGTCTTTTGATGGCAAAGTGCCATAAAATATAGCTGAGAAGTCCGTAAATTTAATAAAAAAAATTAACTCAATGACCTCAGAGATACGTGTGAATTGTGGACGATTTGAACGAGGAATAAAGCGTTAGACCTTTGGATTATATTCCTTCTGTAATTTTTGTTTACAAAAAGCCCTTAAAAAATCACACAGCCCATAGAAATGTATCTTCGACGATGTGATGTTTCCAAACTGCCTTCTAAAAAGCGTATGTTTCTAATAAAACAACTAAGTATTGTATATGACAGTGAAATAATTTATTTATTGATTTTTCCACGGAGATGGTAATTATTTGAGGAAAAGCTTTGGCTGCTGACATTCGTCATTCCAAAGAAAGAGACAAAAGAAAACAAGCCTATATGAAGAGAAAGTAGGGAGTAGCAATTTTAAGCTTTTTTTTTTTATTTGAGTCGGCTTTAATTAGATAGTGACTTTTGATGCGATATAAGTTTTATGAAATAAAACTGAATAAATAAATAACAACAAAAGAAAACGAAAATTAATTATATCGAACCCGATTTAATTTGAAGCAAACCGAATCTAAATCAAGTGTGTTCTCTTACTTTTGTTTTTTTTTAATCTGGTTTTTAGTTGATATTAGTTTTAACTGCTACAGTTATACCACTCAAATACGGGCCATATTTAATACGAATATCGTTATGTTTTTTATGGCCTACAGGGCTAATTATGTTAACTTGAATTGATAAAGCGAATTGACTTGAGAGAGAAATTGACTTTCACCTTATGGAATCGTGTGTATGCGATCATAGTGGCGAGAGGGCGAATGACTTGGCAAAAATATCAAATCCATTTTAGTATTTTACCAAGTCGAGCCAAAGTGAGAGAGAGAGCAAACGTTGCCACCTCAATTTTCCACTCAATTAGTTTGCAAACACTTTTGCCCTGTATGAAATGAACTTTTAAACAATGCAAGAATTCATTTTCATTCAACAAAAAACATCATGTTTATTAATCTAATTAGGAACAACACAAAAACAATTAATATTTCTCACAGTCAGTAACAAAATTGAAGTAACAATTACAATAAGTTCTCTGGTAACAACATGTGCAAACTGTTGGTAACAACATGTGCAACTGTGGGCGTGTTCCGCCCACTTATACAAAAGTTGTCAATATCCCATAAACGGTACAAAAAATTAATACGTAATTCTATCTAGCAGTATCTAGAGAAATTACAAAAACATTTGCCCGAAATGGGCGTGTTCCGCCTACTTATAAAAAAGTTGTTAAGTGGCGAAATTATAATTTTTTCAGTTACTCGGGTGTAGGGTATTTAGATTTCGGCCAGGCCGAAGACAACACTTTTACTTGTTTAAAACGACGTGCTTTATATTGCGTATGTAAAGTAGGCGTGGTTGTTAACCGATCTCGCACATTTTCAATCCCAAACTGCCCTACATAACAAAGAATATTTGTGCCAAATTTCATTGCCATATCTCTTTTCGTTCTCCCGTAATCGTGATTTCAACAGGCAGACAGACAGACAGACGGATGGACAGCGCTAAATCGATTCAGGAGATGACGCTGAGCAAGAATATATATATACTTTTCCATATATATCTCGTCTCCTTCTCTGCGTTACAAACGGAAGAACAAAGTAAATACTCCCTTCGGCTGTAAGGTATAATAAATATATATTACAGAAGCGTTCGCGATGGAATACTAACCGTTATTAACTGAAGAAGGGATTCATAGTTAATGATGCCATTAATTAAATCATAAACAAAAACAATACTATGGATTCAACGTCGTAGCTTAAGAGTAGAAAGATCAATGAGCATACAACGACTTTTATAAGGAGGAATTTGCTCATGAAAATTTAGAAATCTTAAAGCATAATTTAAAAATTTTTTCTGAATATGCTCAATTCTATTAATATGAACCTTATAAAACGGGTTCCAGATTAAAGAACAATATTCTAATCGAGATCTCACGAAAGCTGAAAATAAGCACTTCAAAGTGTGCGGATCTACAAAGTCAGTACTATTACGTTTGACAAATGCAAGGAGCGAATATGCTTTATTAATTAAAGAATTAATATGAGCTCTAAATTGAAGACCTGAATAAGAAATATGATTATGAAAAATATGAAACGAATAAAAAATACCTAAATCACGGATGTTTTTGACTCTAGAAATAATGGAATCGGAGAAATAATATAAAAAAACAATTGGATTATTAGATTCTGTATAAGTAATATTAAAGCATTTAATAAAGTTTAAAGCTAATCTATTTTTTTGAAACCATAAATAAACATTGTTTAAATCTTTTTGCAAGTTAAAGCAGTCCATTTGCTTTCTAATTTTCGAAAAAAATTTTAAATCATCAGCAAATAATAGCAATTGAGCTGAACTAAAGCAACAAGCAATGTCATTCATATAAATGATAAATAAAAGTGGACCAAGAACGCTACCTTGAGGTACACCAGAAGTAGCAACAAAAGGTTAGATTTAACATTATCAATGCAAACATAAGATTTCCTATTAGTTAAGTAGGATTTCAGCCAGGATAAAAAAGAAGAGTGGAAACCGAAAATTTCTAATTTAGGAATTAACATGTTATGTGAGAGTTTATCAAAAGCTTTAGAAACATCAGAATAAATCACATCTATTTGGGCTCCTTGTTCAAATGAAGATAAGCAATAATTTGTAAAAACAGATAAATTTGTTGTGGTAGATCTACCTGCACCAAGCTAAGTTGAGATGGGAAAATTAAGTTTTTCAGTGAAAAATAAAGTTGTTCTTTGACTACTTTTTCGAATAGTTTTGAAACATTACTTAACTTAGAGATTGGTCTATAATTGATAATAAAATAAAATGGACTATCTCTCCATTACTTAATGTTAAGGAACCAAAATTTAGATAATTTATAGAATTGTCGATTGCAGTTAGAAGTTAGAATATTTTCTTGTCAAGTAGACTTAAAAAAGTTTGCAAATAAATTTTCTGTGTCATTCAAAGAATATGAAATTTCATCATTAAGAAATGTCGACGAGGGAATATAAGAAGATTTCTTTTTGGATTGTAAATACCTCCAAAATGCAATTGAGTTACTTTTTATATTATTTTTTAAACTAAGAATATACTGCTTATGAAAGAATTTGTTTAATAAGTTAAACTCACGCATATAATGTACATATTTTGTTTTGTGTTCTATGCAACCAGTAAGTTTAAATTTATTGAAGAACTTGTTACGCAGATCCTTTAATTTTTTTAACCTATTCGTGTACCAGGGTAAATGGTGCACTTCCTTAATTAATGGCATATTAGCAGTGAGTACGATGTAGAAATATCTAAGCATTTAAAAAGATTAACCCAAACTATTTGCGCAATGAGTTCATTTAGTATGTCAAAATTACAAGCTTTATAGTTATATGTATGTTCATCTATAGCATTACAATTGATGAAATCATAAAACTAAATTTGAAAGACTAAAGCTGGTGAATGGAAACGAGCAAGGACTAAGTGTAGAATGTAATGATTTAGATACAAATATTAAATCCAAAATGTTTGATATTATGTTAAAAACAGAATTAATTTGAACTAAATCTATTCTAAAAACGGTATCAAGTAAATGTTTTTCATGTGAAAGATTAACATTAGTAGGTAAGAATGATTACAATATCATCAGTAAGGGCAAAGTTGATCCAGGAGACCGTCCATCAGATTAATGCTGCACGCAAAAGAACATATATTTCTTTTTATTGCCATAAGGACACCGCCGCCTCTTGAGCAACCAGTAAGTGCATTCCGATATTTACGGTATAATTGGTTATAGTTTGAATCAATCAGTCCTTCATCATAGAAGTCATCATTTAGGCAAGTTTCAACTATTATGAAGATATTATAGTCATTATCGGAGCAGAAAGTTTGAAAAGTATTCAATTTTGTTATCATACACGACAGATTTTGGAGTTCAAATTTTAACATTGAATCATTTAATTTATTAGCTATTACACTATTAGCAGAAATTAACGGATTAGTGCACCATTTGTGGGATTTCCGATTTTTGAAAAAATTTGAAAGAGCGGACCCTAATATTTAATTGCCATAAAGAATTGTTAAAAGAGGAACATAATAATTACTTTCCACTCCAAGTTTAAAATGTATGCTTTTTAGAGTTGTGAGGTCAGCATCTTTTTTAACCATTTTGAAGCACGAAATTTGATGCCTAGGAATATTCGCATGTTTCTCAACATAAGAGATAATATTTTCTTCAGAAACAGTAGGCTTAAATGATGATAGATGAATCCATTTCGTTTTAGAAATAACTTCAAGTTCATTGTTTTGACTTTGTCCAACAACAATGTGGCGTTTTTTGCATTCTTTCTTCTTACGGTTATCCAATCCGTAGACTGATGATTGGCAGCATTTGTAGAGCAGAGAGCATACGATGCAGTACAAACAACATAAGGTGGACCGTCAGCGTTGAGAATAGCAGAAGCAGTAAGAGCAGGAGCACGTAGATTATTAAAGGTGAGAGAAGCGAAGGCAGTAGCAGCATCAGCAGCAGCAGCAGCTGGAAAAGAGATAGGAGCGTGACCATTCAACCCAGAGTTTGTACGCGTCGATGACGAAGTTTCACGCGCGGCAAGGGATACTAGACCGGTTTTTATTTTTTCAGCATGATTATCCTTATTAGAGTTTTTTATTGCTAGAGAATTAGCATTTACATTAAAAAAGTCACAAACTTTTCATTAAGATCAATCACTGCTTTGATTTCTGAACTGAATTTCTGTTTTAATTCTGCAAGTTCTAGTGTTAGCTCATTGATGGAAGCAACTAAATCACAAGAAGTAATTATGCAACCGGAGCAGAGAAAAACAATGTTCCGGCTTTTAACTAAAAGTTGATGAGAAAAATCATCAACATTTACACAAAGTTTATACAAGTTAGCTTTGCAAATCTTGCAAGTAACCGCAGAGTTTTTTCATGTTATTCGCACAAACAGCACAATTATCTTCCGGCACTTTTCAGCACGTCCGACCAGACTGAAGGACAGGAGAATATTCAAATGCATGCAGAAACCGCAAATATCGAAAAGACTTATCGGGATATATTTCCCCCGGTAGTCGACAGTCCCAGCAATTATATAAGGTATAAATTATAAAAATCGTAACGTTGTAATTTTTCTAATATGCGTTTAAATATAAGCTGGAATTAGATTGTGGAATAATCTCCCTGAGCATGTCTTCCCGCCCACTTACGAAACCTTTCGTAGAAACCTTTAAGCGAAGTGTAAACCGTCACTACTCCCTCTCCCCTTCCCACTAACTTGCCATCCCTTCGGAACCAATAAATGATTTTCATGGATAGGAGGCATCCCCTGAGCTTAGTTTCATCTGCCATAAAAAAAATTGATCAAATTTGGGGTTTTCACTAAAATGCATGCAAGAAACAGAAAATATCAAAACGAATTAACGGTATATATTTTCCGCGATAGTCGACAGTCCCAGAAATAATATAACATATAAAAGAAAGACATTAGCCAGTAAAAAAGTATCATCAGCGATATACAAAGTATCCCAATAAACTAACAGCTGGATTCCGTCTTTCGTCATCATCAGGATCTGATAAAGATAGATTCTATAATAACGTAATTGTTGAATCTCTGACGATTCCAGACGGCGCATTTCGTCCATGCAGTTTGACTTGACAACTTCAGTGAATCTTTGCTTGACCTTGAACTTGTTTTGCTTTAAATTTCATTGCTCCGTTGTCGTTCGCAGTCAACCGGTCGCATTCTTCATAACAGATGCCGCTATTCAGCAGCCAATGTAAAAACCTATGCAAAAAAATGTGTGAAATGGCACGCGACGTTGTTGACATATTGTTAAAGTAAATAGAAACAATTGAAACGAATTTGGATAGCGACAGTTTTTGAGGTGGCACTTGGCATAAAAACGTTGAACGGAAAGGTTTACTGAAGTTGGTGTAGAAATAATTAAGTGATCGAGTTCACTGTATGGCGAATAGTTTAGAATTGTTAGTAATTGTAAATGAAATCAAGTTCAAACATTTAAATACAAATACAATGAAAATTAATTGTACATTGAATACTTCGTTATAACTGAATTTTGACATCAGGTGCAACCTGTAGGTAAGTACCTCAGCTCGCAACACGCAACCCTTCATAAACTAATTAAGGGGTCACCAGTAATATTTATCATTATTGAGGAATTACGAAAATCTAACATAATTTTATACATTTTTAAACAAATATTTTAGATGCTGAGACATCTTATCAAGAGTCACACCTTAGCTGTTGCTCACGACTTAGTTTTCGTTGTCTTCCTTTTAATGCGATAATATAACTATTTTCCAATAACTACACTTTTAATCAAGCAATACAACCCTACAGTGATCTCACTATAGGCAGCTCAAATTACTCTCCACTGCATATCCCAATCCCTTTCAGTTACCTAATCTACAACCTAAATATATATAATTTATATGGATATAGAAATACATCTAATTCATCAAATTCTTTCCAATATTGATCTTTCTTGATCTCGCTTTATTATTTGATTGAAGAATTGAAAACGACCTATGCGGAAGTGACCACTTCCCAATAATAATTTCAATCCTTCAAAGGCAAACACTAAAAAAGCCAAAAATCACTTAAAGCTGAATTATCAACCAGCAAAGCTGACTGGAATTTTTCTCAATCAACCTCTTCTCAACTTAATTTAATATTAACTAATTCTATAAATCAAATCATTAACAAAGAAGGAGAACCATATAAACAAGTAAAATTGTTGTCTTCGGCCTGGTCGAAATCTAAATACTCTACACCCGAATAACTGAAAAAATTATAATTTTGACACTTAACAACTTTTGTATAAGTAGGCGGACCACGCCCATTTTGGGTAATATTTTTGTAATGTCTCTAGATACTGCTGGATAGGATCACGTATTAATATTTTGGACCGTTTATGGGATATTGACAACTTTTGTATAAGTGGGCGTACCACGCTCATTTTTGGTATACAAATTGGTAATACTTGCAGATACCTCTTGAAATTACGTGTTAATATCTTATACCGTTTACAAGATATTGACAACTTTTGTATAAACGGGCGTGGCACGCCCATTTTCGGCAAGCTCATTGGTATTTTTTATGAGTGGGCGTGGCACGCCAATTTGTTGCAAAAATTTCAGTAATAACACTATATGGTCCTGAATAAATTTATACCTCAATATCTCGCACGGTTTATGAGATATTCACATTATTACATTTTTTAAAACGAGGTGCCTTTAATTTCCGTATGTAAAGTAGGCGTGGTTGTTAACCGATCTCGCCCATTTTCGATCCCAGACTGCCCCACATAACGGAGAATATTTGTACCAAATTTCATTGCGATATCTCTTTCTAGCGTAATTGTGATTTTAACAGAGAGACAGACAGACGGACAGACAAGGCTAAATCGATTCAGGAAGTGACTCGGAGCATGAATATATATACTTTTCTATATCTGTCTCGTCTCCTTCTCTGCGTTACATTCGGAAGAACAAAGTGAATATACCCTACTCCCTTGGGGTGTAGGGTATAAAAATATTGTTTTAAAAAGTGCCTTTGATGCCATTCCTCAATCATGTAACAAGCCCAATACCATGGGCCAATTATCATGGTAGAATCCCACTTTTAAAAAAAATTACAACATGAAAGAAACCAGCATGGCAAAATTGTAAACGTAATAATAGCCAAAAAAAGCCTAATTCATACAAACACTCTAGCAACTGATTCAAAAGAGAGCAAAAAACATTGCATAACTTATACACTTCTGATATCAATCCCAATAATCCACTTCAAAAAATTTGGTACATCATCAGACGTTTCTGCGGCTATTTGCTGCATATTTCCACAATCTTGGTACAATAATTCCTCTGATTACAATTTTTCAAGTTATTTTGCAGCTAATAAGTATCTTTCCTAGACAATAACCTTTCCATTACCGCTTCTCCTACTGCAGCTCTCGTCGAAAATAACAAACATTTCTTAGAATTTTTAGCCTTTAATAAATTACATGATGAAACCCTAGGTTAGATAGGGTCTCTTACACCATGAACAAAAACCTGCATATACCACTTAAGAAAATTATATTAATACTATACAACATTTTTTACTTCACACATACATTCTTATAAATTTAGTCTTATTTATGTCAGTCTCTTGTTCTTCTAAAACCTAAAGCAGACAAAACTTTTATGACATCTTACAGATCTCGTTAAACTTTTGTTGCGCTAAACTTTTGGATAAAATAGTAGCTAAAAGGCTTTGGTTGATTAATACAAACAGAAGAGATCTAATAAAATACACCAGACTAAGACTAACTCACACAAAGCTGGAGAGGACTGAGCAGATGGGCCGGTAATTTACAGGATTCGTAGCCTCACCTTTTTTGGGAACTGGCTGCACATTGGCAATCTTCCAGGAAATAGGAAATAATCCTGAAATATATGATAAGTTAAAGAGATTGCGAAATGGGCGAGCCAGTGTTGAGGCGCACTTTCTCAACACGTGGGCTGAAATGCTATCCGGACCCGAGGATTTATTCACGTTGAGGTTTACAAACATTCTTTTAACAGCCCGCGTTCGAAAGTGCATCTCAGGCATAATATGAGACACACCATCTACCACGGGTAGTGGTTGGCTACTCTCAGGAAGAGAGCAGTTTCAGCAAACATTTTGGCTAATAAGTTTGCCTTATCAACCGAGTGAGTGAAGATTTGATCATCATTGAGGAGAGTTGGAATAGACGCTCGCGTTTGGTTCTTTACTCTCCCCACGAACGACCAAAAGTTCTTACTACCCTTATGGTATTCCAGAACTCTACGTCTAAGGCGCTGTTCGTAGAGAACTTTTTCGCGCTTTAGAGTGGTATTGCACATATTTCTGGCTTGATTGCGCAGCAGTTTAGTATCAGCAGTTTTATTTAAACGCCAATTCCTAAATGCTTCCCCTTACACCTGACTGCTTGTCAGCAAGTAGCATTAAACCAGGAATTGTCTTTTGGTGCACCAACATTCAAATCATACTTGCTGGAATGTGAAGTTAAAAAAGGTCCAGAATATTTTGGTTTTGCCCATCAACGCAGGGAAAGTACGTTGGTTATTCCGCGGAAGCAGTGACTCACAACATCCCTCCACTCCTATGGAAAGGAAAAATTAATATCGTGAAGGGATGTAAACTTTTCCTTTTATTACAATATTTATACTGGGTGGTCAACATTTTGATATTAGTGTTAATGCTACTACAAATTTCTTAAGCGAGTAGCATAATCGTTTCTTGTCTGGCCTCCCTCGGACATGCTGATTGGAGATGAAGATGATGATGGTTCTACCGAATGATGGTTTTACCACATTTGAAGAAATGGTGTATATCTGACTGCATCGATTGGACATGCTCCTCGTAGTTCTGGTCCGCTTTGAACGGAGTGATGTGGCCTTTGGTGGTTTTTCTCGGACGACTGGGGTTGTGTGCGACGTTCTTGACTGTTTGGTGGACTTACCATCTTGCTTGACGCTAATTGATCGAAGGAGCTCATATGTGGCTTCACGATTTACTCGTCTTACTTCGGGACGATAGCTCCAATTTGGGTATATGATCTGTAGTCAGACGTTAATTAGTGGAGAGCGCCCCAAAACAAACACGTTTTAGCATGTTCACCTTGTTGACTAATGCTAGAAAGGAAACATCGCCATGGCCGTCTTTGTCTGACAGTGACATCCTTTACTTCTGTAAGGGTGCCGTACAACGTGATGGTTTGGATAAAAAATTTCGATGTAACGCTCCTATCTTGGAGTCCATGATTAAACTGAAGCGTTGTGTGAATAGGTGTTGATGCCGTTGGTGGCTTATCCTATTTATTTTCTAATACTGATACTTATTTCCATTTAATTAAATTTGTTATTTCATGAGTAATATTTTATTTATTTTAGTTTTGTTCCTTAATATTTACGCTGCAGTAAATGCGAGTATATACAGTATATACATACTTATGACTATGTATACTAAACTAAATGTATACAAACTAAAATCAATATATTTATCAAGTGAAACCATTAAATTCTAGGTGAAATTTTTGACACTTTTCGTTATTGTAGAGTATCATAATTATCTCCTTAAAAATATTTTCCTAGTACCTTTCATCTAGTTTTTCTTTTTTCAATAAAATATCCATTCTCATTTCCTTTTTCCCATTTTTTCCTTTTAAAATTGTTGTTCTTTATTTTTATATATTTTCAGGATTTTTTTTGTTCTTTTCGCCTTTTTCGTTTTACTTTTCTCCTCTTACTTTTTTTACCCAAGAGTTTTTTTCAGTTTTTTTTCCTATGTACAATTACTTCAACTATTTTTCTCCTATTGCTATCCACAACTAACACTTCTATTGAAATTAGTTTATGACTTCTATGTTACAATTAAAATTATTTAATTATTAAAATTTAACGGTTATTTAATTAACTTAATTTAATTTAATTCTTTGGCAAGCTGACTTGAAATGTAACTTGAATTATATTTTACTTGCTCTCCTTTTTTTAGAAATGTGATACTACAGGCTTGTGCATTTATTGTGTTCATTACACGTAACGGTAGACTGCTTTGCGATGCCGCATAATGTCATGGCGCCCTAACACCATGTGACAAAGCACAACCGTCTATGAATTATCTACCCCAAAACTTTTACAATCGCAGCTTAAATGTCTATATGCTTTAGCAGATGATTACCTTGAGCAATTATTTGCGGCGTCGCAGTTAATGGGATCCAGCCCTCTCTTTTTCGTCGTCCTGGTAAATACGGAATTTCCCTGTGCCCCACCTACGACCGCCTTGAAATATACAAAAATATATGTTTTTTTGGTTCGTTATTTTTCCCTATTTACTAAAATCTGAATTCTTTTTTGTTGAACTATTGCATGTGTTGAGCGTGGTTTTCCGGTTCCGATTTACTGCGTCTGTGACTGTTTCTATTTTACTCGAAATGTTATGGAATGGCTTATCCCTGTTCTTAATTTTTATAACTGTCGTGACTGGGATTCTAATGCCCATATCGGTGAAAATTTGTTTTTCCTAGTTTGATTTTTAGCATTACTTTATTTCCAGCTTTAAAAATTACTGGGTTTAGCCTGTCATCGTACTGCCTTTTGGCCGCTTCTTTTGCACGTGTCTGATTTTGCATAACCTCATGGGACCTTTGTATTTGAAATTTCTGGACCTTGATGGAATCGTCCGCGTTATAGAGTGGGCCACATTTTTTCTTCAAATTCGTTGGCATCTGCGAACTGGGTTGGCATCTGCGATCTGGGGTGTGTTTAGTGGTTGTATGCGGAGTGTGATTATGCACAGCATTGCCGCTGATAACCACTGGTCCCAATTGGATCCGTCCTCTTTTGCAAAACTGCGAAAATACTCTGCCAATGGTCTATGGGTTCGTTCTAAGGAACCATTGGCCTCTGGGTGGTACGGTGTTTTGTGTAACTTTTTAATTCCTAGCAATTTACATGTATAGGCGAATAATTTTGAAGTGAAGTTTGCACCGTTATCTGTTACTAGAATTCGCGGAATTCCGTATCGCGTTATCACTTCGTCGTAGAAGGCTCTGGCTACAGTGCTTGCTTCTGCGTCAGGAATAGCTGTGCACGCCATAAATTTTGAAAAGTCGTCTTGAAATGTAAGAATGTACTAATTACCGGATACAGTCTTCAGTAAAATACCTACAATGTCCATATAAACCTTATCGAAGGGGCGCACTGGCGTTTCTGTTAATACTAGGAGCATTTCGTTAGTTTTGAACTTTTGTTCACCTGACATTTGGGACATGCTCTAACATATTCTTTTATATGTTTTTGCATGCCTGGCTACCTGTATACTTGTCTAATGCGTAAATAGGGTTTTACTGCCCCTTGATAGCCTCCTGATAGCCTCCTAACGTTTATCATGGAAATTTTTTATTATCGTCTCAATCTCTTTTGGGTCTTCTCGAAGATTTGTATTACCATTCGGTTCCGTCTTTAGAATATCTGGTTCCACTGATGCGGAAATTTCCTGCGGCTTGTCGTTTCCTTGGGTTCTCATTTTTAGTTCTTTTGCCTTGGAGCGCGTTTGGACTGCTGCGACCTCATTCTTATGTTGAAGTATTCTCCTCAAAGCGTCTGCATTTAAATATTATAATTCTTCCCGGGTTTATATATAATTTCGAACTCGTGTATTTCGAGCTCGTGTATTTCGAATTTCGTGTAGCCCAGACAATGGCCACAGATTCCATTTCCTCCGGATTCAGGGTGGGATCTAGTATTATTTCTTTCCTCAAGGTCTCTAAGCTTTTCTCCACATTTATACCATCTATCTCTCCCACTCTATTTATCATACTAGCACGGGGTGTTTCAAACTCATTGAAACTAGAAAACCCTGGCCTAAAATCAGTGTCTATTTCTATATCGTTTTCCGTTGAATTCAGTATCGGAACGTAAACTACGTCCCCCTTTACTTTCCCTAAATTTCCCCCATATATACTCCCGGAACAATTTCCTGTTTATGAACTACTATTTCTGGAATTTTTGGAATTTGGTTCTAATCCTAACTGGAACTACTCTAATAGTTCTTGCCATTACTTTCGAACTTTCATTATGTAAGATCTGATCCAGTTCTCCCCTTGAACGCATAACCAGCATCTCAATATGTTTATTATTCTCATCTATAAATGTTACTCGTTTACTAGCAATGTTTATAACCGACCGATTCCACAAATTGTCGCTACCAATTATGCCATCCGCTGGCACTCCCTGTACAAGTGGCACTTTGTGTAGCGTTAAACAAAGGTGATTCACACCGCTAGGTTTGATAACTACGGAACCCTTCGTGGTTACGTATCCACCAAAAGCTCCATTAAGGGTTTATACGTCGTTAGTGCGTACCGTCAATGACCCACTCAACGCTCTCTCCTTTGCCAGGCTCGTGTCTGCTCCAGTATCTACTAATAGGATGAGTTTCCTAATTTTTGCACCTTCACATGATACTTCAATGAACACGTCATCTACAGTGTCTGGGATGACCCTTCTACCAGTTTAATCCTGAATTAATTTGACCCTTTCTTTCCGTTGTATCCGTTTTATATTATCGCCTTTAGCTATCCCACTTTCTACCCTTGAGAAAAAATTTTCTAACATTTTTGTTGTGTCTTTTTGCCATGAAATCAAGTTTATCTTACTGCTATTTAAAAAATGCTCAGTACAATTATAAACTTTTATTTTATTTTCTTTAACTACATATTTTATTGTACCCAGAGACAATATGATTAAAACAAAAATTTGTGCAATGCTTGCACTTAAGCATGAAGTCAAAACTCCAAACGTATCCACTGACTCAACGGCCATCGGCTTTACTGTTTCTTTGTTATCAACTGCTTACTTAACTCCAATTTCGCTTTCCTCCTCACAACCGTCAACTTTTTCCCGGAATGATTCAATACTTTCAACACTCCCGCCTGCACTATCAATTTGCCCGTGATCGACTTCCTCGCAACGATCAGAGGAGGACGGTTGAACAATCGTTTTCGATGTATGACTCGTCACCCCTATGATGTGTGGCCTCGAGTTCCTTATCTTTACGGGTTCCCAGCTCAGTGGCCTTGGCTGGGCCCTCGATAGTTTCCCTGCGTTGTTCCTTGATAGCTCTTGACGGGGCAATTTATTGCTATGTGTCCTGTTTCTTCACAACGGAAACACTTGATATCATCTCCCCTGCTTCTGTTTCCCAATTACTCGTATTCCATCTACCCTCATTAGATTGTGTCTGATGTCTGCCACTACTCATGGCGTCGTTACTATTTCTTCTCTGATCACCTACCTGACGTTCGGCTAAATTTCCTCTCACCGTCTGCCCCCGTGGCCCACATCTCCAATTTAGTTCATGCCCATACATCATGCATTTCTCACAGAATGGCCTATATTTCCTTATGAGACACTCATCCCTAGTATGGCTTTTCCTACCGCAGAAACTACATACTATTCGCGTTTTGGCACTGGCTTCCCCACCATATCCTTGTGGACGTCCCATCCTTTTGCCGTCCCGTGTGATGCTCGGGTTTTGCATGGAGTTATCGCCATGCTGCGAATTTTATTTCCCTGAGGCATCCATGGGTGTATGGCGTGCAGTCCTTAGGTTCATTCCTACCTGCTGATGATCTCGTTTAGAGATCTGATTGCATCCGCGATCAGACTCTCTATGTCGATCACGTTGGTGCCCAAAATCTTCATCCTTATCGTTGGGTCTCTTAACCCAACTAATTAAGTTAATTAGTTAATTTTCAATTCGTAGTGATACCCTCAGTATATTGGGATTTCGTAATATCTTCCGCCTGTGTCCTTAGATTTAATAACCCTTCTCCGAACTCCACTATTTTTTCCCCAGGGAGTTGGGACACTGCCTGTATTTCCGCGATTATCGTATCTAGCGATCTACTCTTCTGATAGGACAGCTTTAAGGACAATACAGTATATCTCTTCTACGCTCGTTATTTTATTTCCCCGAATTAACCCGTAAGCGTTTAAATGAAAAGTTTGCTTTACACACGCTATAAAGTCACCTATTTCGGAATCCGATATCCCCCTCCTTGCGAGTTCACATCCCTCAATAAATTTATATACTTCATTCCTCAAATCAGGGGAACGGGTACTTGAGAAAAACGGTACTAATCTCTTCACATTTTTTGCTATTGCTTCTATACTAATTTTTAAGCCTGTTACACTCTTGATGATCTTTAAACCTGTTGCAGGTAGTGAAGGACGTCCAATAGGATCTTTGTGCGGCAGGGTCTTGTCTGCTCTTTTGGTTCAAAACTGTCGAGAGCAAATTTCTCTAAACTCCCTTTTTCTCAATCAACCTCCTTAATCCAATATTTTCCTCTTCTACTTCCTTCACTAAAATCACTTCTGTCTGTCAAATAGTTGGCGTATCTACTTTGCAAGGCGCGAAATTCAGCTTTCCACCTCTATAATTCTTTTAGCGCACTTTTATTTTTACGTGCTATAAAATTTAGTAACTGCTCTAAAATTGCATCCGTCTTTTCTACCTTGGAGAGACTACCTGGATCTTTAATTTTTTCTTTTATTAGCACAAAATTCTCTATATTGTTTACAGTTATCCCAAATTTTTTCAATAAATCTGCCTAACTGTCCCACCAAATTTTATAATCCTTTCCTAAATCCCTTAATCGTGCCTCCAAATCGAACGAAATATCCAAAAATTCTAACAAAACAAAACAAACAACACAAAATTTCTCAACTAATTCAATTCTCTAAGGAACACAACAAAAAATAAAAAGACAACACTTGCAATTCTGCCAGCACTTTGGGCCTGATGTTTAGGGCAAATGTTTTTTTTTGTTTTGCTAGATAAAGTTACGTATTAATAATTTGAACCGTTTATGGGATATTGACAACTCTTGTATAAGTGGTCGGACGACGCACATTTTTTGTATACAATTTGGTAATACCTGTATATACCTCGTATCGTATAAAATTTCGTGTTAATATCTTATACCGTTTACAAGATATTGACAACTTTTGTATTAGTGTAATTTAATTCCATATGTAAGGTCCAAACATGTAGGGCCAAACAGCCCTACATAACAAAGAATATTTATGACAAATTTCATCGCGACATCTCTTTTCGTTTTCCTGTAATCGTGATTTCAACAGATAGACAGAGAAACAGACAGACGGACGGACAGGGCTAAATCGATTCAAGAGGTGACGCTGAGCAAGAATATATATACTTTTCTATATCTATCTCGTCTCTTTTTCTGCGATACAAACGGAAGAACAAAGTGAATAAACCTACTCCCTTCGGGTGTAGGGTATAAAAACCGCAGCAACGTTTTGCGCTGAAATTCGACATCAAGCAAGCGTAAGCGCCACCGCCACTCTTGAGTTTCGCGTCATGTTTTAATTGTATTCTTTTTCAATTTCTTCGCGTAGCAAAACTGCTAAGTCTACGGATATCATGAAGTATTCCGTCTTACATTTCCCCCAACAATTTTTCAATTTGCACAACAAATTATTGTTAGTAATTATAATAATCCCCTATAGCCAGACTCAGCCACAGGATTACGGGTAAAGGTGTCTTGCCCAGGATTATTTATGTGGGTTAGTATTAATTTTATATTATAGAAAGTATATATTTTTATGTCCCTATGAGAACACTTAGGTGTAGGGATCCTTTTATTACTAAATTCCATAGAACAAATCTTGGGAAAAATGAACCCATCTCAAAATGCTTGTCTGTTTGCAACGTGACTTAGACTTTAGTTCAAACAGATTTAGATTTAAGAATGATTTGTTAAGATATTTTGATACACATTAATTGTATATTTAGTTTTTAAGTAATCTGTAAGGGCCGCCCATATATAACTTCTATTCTGTTCTTTATTTAACACTTTAATTATTTGTCTATTAACCTTCTATTCCTTTACTTTTTAGTTTAAAATTTTAATTCTAACCACTCTTTTTTTATTTACTATTGATATTAATACAAACTCACCTGTGCGAACGATTTTTGGCTCGTTCAATAACCGGCTGCGCCGAAAATGTTGTGTCCCTAGTTGAGATATTCTTCCCGTGGGCTTCTCTTAAGTCCTTTCTTTTCAACAGTCCGATCCTTTGGCTGAATCAAAAGACTTCAATTTTACTGTAATCACTTTATTTTAAGTCCTTTGGTACTTGGAAATACTTTTCTGGCTCGTATTGCCCACTTACTACACTAGAACTTACAATCCGGAACTGTGCTTCCCTAATGACTACTGACTACTACATTCCAGTCTTATTTATATATCTGTACGCGGAAACTTAAACACAGAAACAACAATACGCTAACTGCAGCGGAAAAGACCCGCCTCAACACCTGAGCGCAATAAAGTTGTGATGTGACCGCGGGCGAAGGTGGATGTTACTCCCCGCCACAATTCATTTTAAGCAATATAAACACATTTACACCACAAGCAATATAAACACATTTACACCATAATAAAATAGAATCACAGTGCACATAACTCAAACCAATAATATAACTTATAAACATGCAACAATTATAAAATTAAAGAAATTCAGTCTAACGGAATGCGGAGAACCAAGCGAGGGGCTTATATATGCTCTCCGCAGTAAATCTCAGCATTTCGTTTGTTTTTACTCCTCCTCCTTCTTCCTGGTCCAGTTAGGTGTGCTGGCGGCTGTGAGTGCACCGTGGGCTGAAGCCCGGCGAGATAAAAGCATAACACTTGTCTCGTCGTGTTTTGCTTTGCTTGCGACGTACGCGTGGCCGCTTGTACGGCTGATGTTACACTTCCTTACAATGGGTGGCGATGACAGAACTCCGCATGGATTCCGCTAAAATACGTGGTTTGAGGGCGAATTTTTTCGACGTCCATGCGCATATTTTTACCCACCAACCGCATGTAATGGCAGTAAGTGAGACCCAGGTGTCTGAGGGTGCAGATCCAATGGGCTTTCACATGCCTGGGTACCACTTGTACCTCTGTAAGGGTGCCGTACAACGTGATGGTTTGGAGAAACAATTTCGATGTACCGCTCGTATTTTGGAGTGGCCTTTGATGGTTTTTCTCGTTTTCTCGGACGACTGGGGTTGTGTGCGACGTTCTTGACTGTTTGGTGGACCTCCCATCTTGCTTGACGCTAATTGATCGAAGGAGCTCATATGTGGCTTCACGATTTACTCGTCTTACTTCGGGACGATAGCTCCAATTTGCGTCTATGATCTGTAGTCAGACGTTAATTAGTGGAGAGCGCCCCAAAACAAACACGTTTTAGCATGTTCACCTTGTTGACTAATGCTAGAAAGGAAACATCGCCATGGCCGTCTTTGTCTGACAGTGACATCCTTTACTTCTGTAAGGGTGCCGTACAACGTGATGGTTTGGAGAAAAAATTTCGATGTAACGCTCCTATCTTGGAGTCCATGATTAAACTGAAGCGTTGTGTGAATAGGTGTTGATGCCGTTGGTGGCTTATCCTATTTATTTTCTAATACTGATACTTATTTCCATTTAATTAAATTTGTTATTTCATGAGTAATATTTTATTTATTTTATTTTTGTTCCTTAATATTTACGCTGCAGTAAATGCGAGTATATACAGTATATACATACTTATGACTATGTATAACTTGCGTGCGTTTTCGACTTTCAAACTAAAATCAATATATTTATCAAGTGAAACCATTAAATTCTAGGTGAAATTTTTGACACTTTTCGTTATTGTAGAGTATCATAATTATCTCCTTAAAAATATTTTCCTAGTACCTTTCATCTAGTTTTTCTTTTTTCAATAAAATATCCATTTTCATTTCCTTTTTCCCATTTTTTCCTTTTAAAATTGTTGTTCTTTATTTTTATATATTTTCAGGATTTTTTTTGTTCTTTTCGCCTTTTTCGTTTTACTTTTCTCCTCTTACTTTTTTTACCCAAGAGTTTTTTTCAGTTTTTTTTTCCTATGTACAATTACTTCAACTATTTTTCTCCTATTGCTATCCACAACTAACACTTCTATTGAAATTAGTTTATGACTTCTATGTTACAATTAAAATTATTTAATTATTAAAATTTAACGGTTATTTAATTAACTTAATTTAATTTAATTCTTTGGCAAGCTGACTTGAAATGTAACTTGAATTATATTTTACTTGCTCTCCTTTTTTTAGAAATGTGATACTACAGGCTTGTGCATTTATTGTGTTCATTACACGTAACGGTAGACTGCTTTGCGATGCCGCATAATGTCATGGCGCCCTAACACCATGTGACAAAGCACAACCGTCTATGAATTATCTACCCCAAAACTTTTACAATCGCAGCTTAAATGTCTGCTAAGTAAAATTAAGCCGAAGTATGAATAACTTTCCATTAATTAATAAAACTGCACAAACCTAATATAATTTAATTAATATAATTTAAATATGCGATATATACGGTTCCAACAAATCCGACAATTAGTTAATAAATTTTGTTAGTAAGTAAAGTTAGTAAGTGTCCGGATAGCTACAGAAAATTCCCCTTAAAGATATACTAGCCAAAACGGTTTTATATAGATGAGCACCTTTGGGCGTACGCTCATAGCGCATAGAATATACTTTAGCAGATGATTACCTTGAGCAATTATTTGCGGCATCGCAGTTAATGGGATCCAGCCCTCTCTTTTTCGTCGTCCTGGTAAATACGGAATTTCCCTGTGCCCCACCTACGACCGCCTTGAAATATACAAAAATATATGTTTTTTTGGTTCGTTATTTTTCCCTATTTACTAAAATCTGAATTCTTTTTTGTTGAACTATTGCATGTGTTGAGCGTGGTTTTCCGGTTCCGATTTACTGCGTCTGTGACTGTTTCTATTTTACTCGAAATGTTATGGAATGGCTTATCCCTGTTCTTAATTTTTATAACTGTCGTGACTGGGATTCTAATGCCCATATCGGTGAAAATTTGTTTTTCCTAGTTTGATTTTTAGCATTACTTTATTTCCAGCTTTAAAAATTACTGGGTTTAGCCTGTCATCGTACTGCCTTTTGGCCGCTTCTTTTGCACGTGTCTGATTTTGCATAACCTCATGGGACCTTTGTATTTGAAATTTCTGGACCTTGATGGAATCGTCCGCGTTATAGAGTGGGCCACATTTTTTCTTCAAATTCGTTGGCATCTGCGAACTGGGTTGGCATCTGCGATCTGGGGTGTGTTTAGTGGTTGTATGCGGAGTGTGATTATGCACAGCATTGCCGCTGATAACCACTGGTCCCAATTGGATCCGTCCTCTTTTGCAAAACTGCGAAAATACTCTGCCAATGGTCTATGGCTTCGTTCTAAGGAACCATTGGCCTCTGGGTGGTACGGTGTTTTGTGTAACTTTTTAATTCCTAGCAATTTACATGTATAGGCGAATAATTTTGAAGTGAAGTTTGCACCGTTATCTGTTACTAGAATTCGCGGAATTCCGTATCGCGTTATCACTTCGTCGTAGAAGGCTCTGGCTACAGTGCTTGCTTCTGCGTCAGGAATAGCTGTGCACGCCATAAATTTTGAAAAGTCGTCTTGAAATGTAAGAATGTACTAATTACCGGATACAGTCTTCAGTAAAATACCTACAATGTCCATATAAACCTTATCGAAGGGGCGCACTGGCGTTTCTGTTAATACTAGGAGCATTTCGTTAGTTTTGAACTTTTGTTCACCTGACATTTGGGACATGCTCTAACATATTCTTTTATATGTTTTTGCATGCCTGGCTACCTGTATACTTGTCTAATGCGTAAATAGGGTTTTACTGCCCCTTGATAGCCTCCTAACGGTTTATCATGGAAATTTTTTATTATCGTCTCAATCTCTTTTGGGTCTTCTCGAAGATTTGTATTACCATTCGGTTCCGTCTTTAGAATATCTGGTTCCACTGATGCGGAAATTTCCTGCGGAAATAGAAAACCTTGGCCTAAAATCAGTGTCTATTTCTATATCGTTTTCCGTTGAATTCAGTATCGGAACGTAAACTACGTCCCCCTTTACTTTCCCTAAATTTCCCCCATATATACTCCTGTTTATGAACTACTATTTCTGGAATTTTTGGAATTTGGTTCTAATCCTAACTGGAACTACTCTAATAGTTCTTGCCATTACTTTCGAACTTTCATTATGTAAGATCTGATCCAGTTCTCCCCTTGAACGCATAACCAGCATCTCAATATGTTTATTATTCTCATCTATAAATGTTACTCGTTTACTAACAATGTTTATAACCGACCGATTCCACAAATTGTCGCTACCAATTATGCCATCCGCTGGCACTCCCTGTACAAGTGGCACTTTGTGTAGCGTTAAACAAAGGTGATTCACACCGCTAGGTTTGATAACTACGGAACCCTTCGTGGTTACGTATCCACCAAAAGCTCCATTAAGGGTTTATACGTCGTTAGTGCGTACCGTCAATGACCCACTCAACGCTCTCTCCTTTGCCAGGCTCGTGTCTGCTCCAGTATCTACTAATAGGATGAGTTTCCTAATTTTTGCACCTTCACATGATACTTCAATGAACACGTCATCTACAGTGTCTGGGATGACAATTCTACCAGTTTAATCCTGAATTAATTTGACCCTTTCTTTCCGTTGTATCCGTTTTATATTATCGCCTTTAGCTATCCCACTTTCTACCCTTGAGAAAAAATTTTCTAACATTTTTGTTGCGTCTTTTTGCCATGAAATCAAGTTTATCTAACTGCTATTTAAAAAATGCTCAGTACAATTATAAACTTTTATTTTATTTTCTTTAACTACATATTTTATTGTACCCAGAGACAATATGATTAAAACAAAAATTTGTGCAATGCTTGCACTTAAGCATGAAGTCAAAACTCCAAACGTATCCACTGACTCAACGGCCATCGGCTTTACTGTTTCTTTGTTATCAACTGCTTACTTAACTCCAATTTCGCTTTCCTCCTCACAACCGTCAACTTTTTCCCGGAATGATTCAATACTTTCAACACTCCCGCCTGCACTATCAATTTGCCCGTGATCGACTTCCTCGCAACGATCAGAGGAGGACGGTTGAACAATCGTTTTCGATGTATGACTCGTCACCCCTATGATGTGTGGCCTCGAGTTCCTTATCTTTACGGGTTCCCAGCTCAGTGGCCTTGGCTGGGCCCTCGATAGTTTCCCTGCGTTGTTCCTTGATAGCTCTTGACGGGGCAATTTATTGCTATGTGTCCTGTTTCTTCACAACGGAAACACTTGATATCATCTCCCCTGCTTCTGTTTCCCAATTACTCGTATTCCATCTACCCTCATTAGATTGTGTCTGATGTCTGCCACTACTCATGGCGTCGTTACTATTTCTTCTCTGATCACCTACCTGACGTTCGGCTAAATTTCCTCTCGCCGTCTGCCCCCGTGGCTGACATCTCCAATTTAGTTCATGCCCATACATCATGCATTTCTCACAGAATGGCCTATATTTCCTTATGAGACACTCATCCCTAGTATGGCTTTTCCTACCGCAGAAACTACATACTATTCGCGTTTTGGCACTGGCTTCCCCACCATATCCTTGTGGACGTCCCATCCTTTTGCCGTCCCGTGTGATGCTCGGGTTTTGCATGGAGTTATCGCCATGCTGCGGATTTTATTTCCCTGAGGCATCCATGGGTGTATGGCGTGCAGTCCTTAGGTTCATTCCTACCTGCTGATGATCTCGTTTAGAGATCTGATTGCATCCGCGATCAGACTCTCTATGTCGATCACGTTGGTGCCCAAAATCTCCATCCTTATCGTTGGGTCTCTTAACCCAACTAATTAAGTTAATTAGTTAATTTTCAATTCGTAGTGATACCCTCAGTATATTGGGATTTCGTAATATCTTCCGCCTGTGTCCTTAGATTTAATAACCCTTCTCCGAACTCCACTATTTTTTCCCCAGGGAGTTGGGACACTGCCTGTATTTCCGCGATTATCGTATCTAGCGATCTACTCTTCTGATAGGACAGCTTTAAGGACAATACAGTATATCTCTTCTACGCTCGTTATTTTCTTTCCCCGAATTAACCCGTAAGCGTTTAAATGAAAAGTTTGCTTTACACACGCTATAAAGTCACCTATTTCGGAATCCGATATCCCCCTCCTTGCGAGTTCACATCCCTCAATAAATTTATATACTTCATTCCTCAAATCAGGGGAACGGGTACTTGAGAAAAACGGTACTAATCTCTTCACATTTTTTGCTATTGCTTCTTTACTAATTTTTAAGCCTGTTACACTCTTGATGATCTTTAAACCTGTTGCAGGTAGTGAAGGACGTCCAATAGGATCTTTGTGCGGCAGGGTCTTGTCTGCTCTTTTGGTTTAAAACTGTCGGGAGCAAATTTCCCTAAACTCCCTTTTTCTCAATCAACCTCCTTAATCCAATATTTTTCTCTTCTACTTCCTTCACTAAAATCACTTCTGTCTGTCAAATAGTTGGCGTATCTACTTTGCAAGGCGCGAAATTCAGCTTTCCACCTCTATAATTCTTTTAGCGCACTTTTATTTTTACGTGCTATAAAATTGAGTAACTGCTCTAAAATTGCATCCGTCTTTTCTACCTTGGAGAGACTACCTGGATCTTTAATTTTTTCTTTTATTAGCACAAAATTCTCTATATTGTTTACAGTTATCCCAAATTTTTTCAATAAATCTGCCTAACTGTCCCACCAAATTTTATAATCCTTTCCTAAATCCCTTAATCGTGCCTCCAAATCGAACGAAATATCCAAAAATTCTAACAAAACAAAACAAACAACACAAAATTTCTCAACTAATTCAATTCTCTAAGGAACACAACAAAAAATAAAAAGACAACACTTGCAATTCTGCCAGCACTTTGGGTCTGATGTTTAGGGCAAATGTTTTTTTTTGTTTTGCTAGATAAAGTTACGCATTAACAATTTGAACCGTTTATGGGATATTGACAACTCTTGTATAAGTGGTCGGACCACGCACATTTTTTGTATACAATTTGGTAATACCTGTATATACCTCGTATCGTATAAAATTTCGTGTTAATATCTTATACCGTTTACAAGATATTGACAACTTTTGTATTAGTGTAATTTAATTCCATATGTAAGGTCCAAACATGTAGGGCCAAACAGCCCTACATAACAAAGAATATTTGTGACAAATTTCATCGCGACATCTCTTTTCGTTTTCCTGTAATCGTGATTTCAACAGAGAAACAGACAGACAGACAGACGGACGGACAGGGCTAAATCGATTCAAGAGGTGACGCTGAGCAAGAATATATATACTTTTCTATATCTATCTCGTCTCTTTTTCTGCGATACAAACGGAAGAACAAAGTGAATAAACCCTACTCCCTTCGGGTGTAGGGTATAAAAACCGCAGCAACGTTTTGCGCTGAAATTCGACATCAAGCAAGCGTAAGCGCCACCGCCACTCTTGAGTTTCGCGTCATGTTTTAATTGTATTCTTTTTCAATTTCTTCGCGTAGCAAAACTGCTAAGTCTACGGATATCATGAAGTATTCCGTCTTACATTTCCCCCAACAATTTTTCAATTTGCACAACAAATTATTGTTAGTAATTATAATAATCCCCTATAGCCAGACTCAGCCACAGGATTACGGGTAAAGGTGTCTTGCCCAGGATTATTTATGTGGGTTAGTATTAATTTTATATTATAGAAAGTATATATTTTTATGTCCCTATGAGAACACTTAGGTGTAGGGATCCTTTTATTACTAAATTCCATAGAACAAATCTTGGGAAAAATGAACCCATCTCAAAATGCTTGTCTGTTTGCAACGTGGTATCTACTGCCTTAGACTTTAGTTCAAACAGATTTAGATTTAAGAATGATTTGTTAAGATATTTTGATACACATTAATTGTATATTTAGTTTTTAAGTAATCTGTAAGGGCCGCCCATATATAACTTCTATTCTGTTCTTTGTTTAACACTTTAATTATTTGTCTATTAACCTTCTATTCCTTTACTTTTTAGTTTAAAATTTTAATTCTAACCACTCTTTTTTTATTTACTATTGATATTAATACAAACTCACCTGTGCGAACGATTTTTGGCTCGTTCAATAACCGGCTGCGCCGAAAATGTTGTGTCCCTAGTTCAGATATTCTTCCCGTGGGCTTCTCTGAAGTCCTTTCTTTTCAACAGTCCGATCCTTTGGCTGAATCAAAAGACTTAAATTTTACTGTAATCACTTTATTTTAAGTCCTTTGGTACTTGGAAATACTTTTCTGGCTCGTATTGCCCACTTACTACACTAGAACTTACAATCCGGAACTGTGCTTCCCTAATGACTACTGACTACTACATTCCAGTCTTATTTATATATCTGTACGCGGAAACTTAAACACAGAAACAACAATACGCTAACTGCAGCGGAAAAGACCCGCCTCAACACCTGAGCGCAATAAAGTTGTGATGTGACCGCGGGCGAAGGTGGATGTTACTCTCCGCCACAATTCATTTTAAGCAATATAAACACATTTACACCACAAGCAATATAAACACATTTACACCATAATAAAATAGAATCACAGTGCACATAACTCAAACCAATAATATAACTTATAAACATGCAACAATTATAAAATTAAAGAAATTCAGTCTAACGGAATGCGGAGAACCAAGCGAGGGGCTTATATATGCTCTCCGCAGTAAATCTCAGCATTTCGTTTGTTTTTACTCCTCCTCCTTCTTCCTGGTCCAGTTAGGTGTGCTGGCGGCTGTGAGTGCACCGTGGGCTGAAGCCCGGCGAGATAAAAGCATAACACTTGTCTCGTCGTGTTTTGCTTTGCTTGCGACGTACGCGTGGCCGCTTGTACGGCTGATGTTACACTTCCTTACAATGGGTGGCGATGACAGAACTCCGCATGGATTCCGCTAAAATACGTGGTTTGAGGGCGAATTTTTTCGACGTCCATGCGCATATTTTTACCCACCAACCGCATGTAATGGCAGTAAGTGAGACCCAGGTGTCTGAGGGTGCAGATCCAATGGGCTTTCACATGCCTGGGTACCACTTACTGCCATTGTTTTCATCACACAGAGGCCTCGCCTTATATATTCGCAGTGCTGTTGCGTACCAGTGTCAGCAACACCTTTTCACGACGGATGCCGAATTTAACTCCATGTGGGTTATGTTCAAAATCCAGTGGCACATCCTGCACTTCTGCTTCATTTATAGAAGCCCAGGTCTAGGGAGGCTGCCAACTTTTGATAAACTGGACAGTCTCTCTGATTCGATTTCTAAAATTCTGGAATCGTATCCGAACAGTGAAATTGTTGTTGCTGGTGATTTCAATGTTCATAATTCCAACTGGCTACGTCATTCGAGTCACACGACACCTGAGGGTTTGTATGTTGAGTTATTTGCTGGGTCTAATAATTTGACTCAATTAGTGAAGGAACCAACGCAAAGTGCGTTGATGGGCAAAACCAAAATATTCTGGACCTTTTTCTAACTTCACATCACAGCAAGTATGGTGTGAATGTTCTTGCACCTCTTGGTAATTCGGACCACGCTACAATTTCTGCTACCTTCCCATACTCTAGTCTTCAATCCGCTCACCAGCCAGCTCCGAAGCGGACAGTGTGGCTTTATGAGAAGGCTAATTGGGATGCGCTGAACTCCTTTTTCAACCGTTTCAATTGGCAATTGTGTTTCAGGGATAGAAACATAAATGCTGCAGCAAAATTGGTAGAAAATATAATTTTATTTGGTATGAGGTCTTTCATACCCCATAAAAGAATTTCCATTAAACCAAAAGACCATTCCTGGTTTAATGCGACTTGCAGACAAGCACAGGTCTAAAGAGGAAGCATTTAGGAATTGGCGTTTAAACAAAACTGCTGATACTAAATTGTTGCGCAATCAGGCCAGAAATAGGTGCAATGTCACTCTAAAGCACGAAAAAGTTCTCTACGAACAGCGCCTTAGACGCAGAGTTCTTGAATACCATAAGGGTAGTCAGAACTTTTGGTCGTTCGTGGGGAGGGTGAAGAATCAGACGCGATCGTCTATTCCAACTCTCCTCAAGGTTGATCAGATCTTCACTCACTCGGTTGATAAGGCAAACTTATTAGCCAAAATGTTTGCTGAAAACTGCTCTCTTTCTGAGAGTAGCCAACCACTACCCGTGATCGATGGTGTGTCTCATATTATGCCTGAGATGAACTTTCGAACGCGGCCTGTTAAAAGAGTGCTTGTAAACCTAAACGTCAATAAATCCTCGGGACTGGATGGCATTTGAGCCCACGTGTTAAGAAAGTGCGCCTCAACACTGGCTCGCCCATTGCGTAATCTGTTTAATTTATCGTTCACTTCAGGAGTTTATCATAAAAAAGTTCTCTACGAACAGCGCCTTAGACGCAGAGTTCTTGAATACCATAAGGGTAGTCAGAACTTTTGGTCGTTCGTGGGGAGGGTGAAGAATCAGACGCGATCGTCTATTCCAACTCTCCTCAAGGTTGATCAGATTTCACTCACTCGGTTGATAAGGCAAACTTATTAGCCAAAATGTTTGCTGAAAACTGCTCTCTTTCTGAGAGTAGCCAACCACTACCCGTGATCGATGGTGTGACTCATATTATGCCTGAGATGAACTTTCGAACGCGGGCTGTTAAAAGAGTGCTTGTAAACCTCAACGTCAATAAATCCTCGGGACTGGAAGGCATTTCAGCCCACGTGTTAAGAAAGTGCGCCTCAACACTGGCTCGCCCATTGCGCAATCTGTTTAATTTATCGTTCACTTCAGGAGTTTTTCCTACTTCCTGGAATATTGGCAATGTGCAGCCAGTTCCCAAAAAAGGTGAGGCTACGAATCCTGCAAATTACCGGCCCATAGCAATTTCCTCAGTCCTTTCCAAAGTTATGGAGAGCATTATAAATTTTAGCTTGATGAGGTATCTGGAGAGCAACCAATTGTTCAGTGATCGCCAGTACGGTTTCCCTGCTCACCGTTCCACCGGCGATCTGATGGCGTTCCTCACTGAGCGGTGGAACAGCTGTGTTCACCAATTCGGTGAGAGTAAGGTTGTTGCTTTGGATATCTCCAAGGCATTTGACCGAGTGTGGCATAAAGCACTTGTGTCTAAACTGGCTGCTTATGGTGTCGGTAATACATTCACTCGATGGATATCGAGTTTCCTCAGCGGCCGTTCTATTCGGGTTGTGATAGAGGGCTTTGCTTCCGAAGAGCACTCCATCAATGCTGGAGTTCCGCAGGGTTCGGTCCTGTCTCCTGGACACTTTCTCTTATTTTCATCAATGACCTTCTGTCATTGACATCAAACCCCGTCTACTCGTTTGCTGATGACAGCAGCATTTGTCATTCATATGCATTCTCCAGGCCTTCTATTCTGGAGATCATTGAAAAACGCAGAATTATGAATGACACACTCCAATCCGACCTCAACAAAATCCAGGAGTGGGGTCGTGCGAATCGGGTCGACTTTATTGCGCGGAAGACCCAATGCTGTTTGTTAACCCACAGGCGTTTGGCGGGTGACAACTTCCCACCTCTAAATATGGGTGGTGTGGATATTAATGGGTCGGAGGCTCTTGATTATTGATTGACTCATTGTTCTGGGCATGTCAATCCAATGCGATCTTCGTTGGAACGATCACATTTTTGACGTGTCGAAAGGAGGAGCCAAGTGCTTAGGCTTTCTTAAGCGGTGTAAGAAATACTTCACTCCAACCGATCTTCGTTGTATCTACACCACCTGTATCCGTCCGAAAATCATGTACAATTCGCATATATGGTCGGGAGCTTCATGAACATATCTTCAGCTCCTAGAACGTGTATAGGGTATCGATATAATAGGGTATCCAGCTCTATTGAAACCTTGGAGCGTCGTCGTGATGTAGGGTGTGTATCACTGTCACCGTCACTACTCCCTCTTTCCCCCTTCCCACTAACCTGTCATCCCTTCGGAACCAACAAATGCTGTGCATGGATAGGGGGCATCCCATTCATCTGCGATAACAAAAAAAATTAAATAAAAAAAAGTGGGTCACTAGTTCCACGACCAACAAACGCAATACCGCTTCACCAGCAGCTATCGCGCGCTCGACGAATTGGCCTTGAAACAAATTGCAATGCGAAATTAAACGCTTAGTGCGATGGAATTAAACGCTTAGTGCGATATCATTATGGTCAATCAAAAATGTATTCCGCGGGGGAAGTGACTCACAACATCCCTCCACCCCTACGGAAAGGAAAAATTAATATCGTGAAGCTATGTTAATTTTTCCTTTTATTACAATGTTTCCACTGGCTGGTCAATATTTTGATATTAGTCTTAATGCTACTACAAATTTCTTAAGTGAGTAGCATAATCGTTTCTCGTCTGGCCTCCCTCGGACATGCTGATTGGAGATGAAGATGATGATGGTTCTACCGAATGATGGTTGTTGCACAGTTTTCTATTTTAATGCAACCTTTATTTTCGCTTTTTGTTGTTTTTAGATTTTATAACTCGTATCAAATTAAACGCTATTAATTATATTATTAAATTATTATATTTATTTAATTTTCTGGTGAACGAAGTTACAAAATTCTTTTTAGTGGCGCGATTCTGTCTTTTCATTATAACAGTTAATGAGCACACTTTTCCACGAGTTGATTTTTCTTTTTCGTCCAAAGAAACAGCATATCATCATTTTTTCCCCAGTGTTGCTTTTGTCCCCCAGTGTTGCCTTTTTTCTACGCCGAATTTATCACCACTCTTGCTAACACTCCCCCTGGGTATAGCCACTAGGATTAGTGGTCTTTACCACATCTGTAGCGCTGATATCAAGGACAGCCAGTGTGACGGCAGGTCGTTCGTAAGTACCATGACTAGTTAACACTGTCGCGCTTCGTACTTGTCTATCCTTAGAATTTTTTGTTGCAATTATTCGTCCTTTAGGCCAGCAGTTTCGTGGGTTCTTAGGATCCGCAATTATAACGATGTAGCCGACCTGAATAGGCTTCACCGGTGCAAACCATTTTGCTCTTCGAGTCAGAGTTGGAAGGTACTCTTTTACCCAGCGTCTCCAGAAATGGTCGGCATATTGCTGACTCGTCATCCAGTTCTTCCTATGTACCCAGTGGTGATCGTTAAAGGTTGCAGTCGGTTCTATACCACTTGATGTCCCAAGCAAGAAATGGTTTGGCGTTAGAGCATCCTCATCTTCATTAGTGATAGGAACATGTGTTAGTGGGCGAGAATTGATTATGTTCTCCAGCTCTATTAATGAGCTCAGCAGGAGTTCGTCGGAAGGATTTCGAACATGCTTAATATGTGATAAAGTGGTTTTTATCGACATTACCAGTCTTTCCCAACTTCCTCTCATATGTGGCGATCCGGGCGGAATAAACACCCACTTAGTGGCAATAGAAAGTTTTCATCAGCTTTTCTTGGTCGACTTTTTGATAAGCCTCTCTTAATTCCCGTTCGTGCCATTGTCACTATGAAATTCCAACGGCGTTCCTCGTCGTGACATAAAATTTCGAAGTGCTAAAATGCAGGAATCAGTCGACAAGGAGTGTGCAATCTCAATATGAACTGCACGCGTAGTAAGACAAGTTAAGAGAACTCCCCAACGCTTTTCGGACCTTCGCAGAATAGTCACCGTTAATGGACCAAAGTAGTCGACGCCAACGAAGGAGAAAGGTCGACTGAATGAGGCCAATCTGGCTGGAGGCAACTGAGCCATCTGAGGAAGTTGTGGTCGTGTTCTCCAAATTTTGCACACTGGACAAGATCGACGAATTGAATTGTAAACAGCTTGTGACGACCCAAATTTGCTGTGCACAAAAATATTAAGCGGTCGAACACTACAAACTTGCTATGATCAAGCAGTCGAACAGACCTAGGAACTGTTCCCAAGGAGAATGGGAGCAGTTCCCAACACAAAAGCACACACGTTTACGCTACTTCTGAAGAGGATCGTTTAGAAACGCCCACACACACACACGGACGGGCAGGAGAAAAGTAAGAGTGACGTGGTGTGCATTTTACATGCAAATGCAACTGAGCGGCAGAGCGACATATATACAAGTTATACCAGCAAGGAGAACAAGCAATCAAATAGCGCTGAGTATTAATAGCCTGATTTGTACACTGCACAACCCGAGTCAGAGAGTGCAGTGAACACATAGATCAGCTCTCAGCTGATCTAAAGCGACCCACTTTTTGCAGCTTATGTACTGCAAAAAGCAATGTATATAAGAAGACGGCAGTGAAGTTCACTGACCGAGGAACTTCTTAACCTTGGGAAAGTGGTTATTTAAAGCAAATACTTTTCTTGCACAAAACCTGCTTAACGGAGTACAAAATACCGCACTCCGTTAAAATCGAAGTTTCTAGAAAAAGGCTCCAGGGAATATAAAACTGACGGCAGAACAGAACTCGGGGTTCAGTCGGTTCAGTCTGCCTTTGGAGTCAGTTAAGTTAAGTCCGCTTCCGTTTCAGTAAGCTCAGCAAAGTTCAGTGTTCAGTACGGTTCAGCAAGTAAAATTTCAGTCAGTGCAAGTCAGTTGAGAAGTTCAATTCAGTTAGTTCAGAATAAAGTGCAAAATTGTTGGCTGAAATCGAGCAGAGTGTAAGTCATCCCAGAGAAGTATGGTGAACACAGCGGAAATAAACCACGTCTTTCAATCCTGTAAACAGCTCAGCAAAACCCAGTCAAAAGCCAAGGTACTGTACTATATTCAAGTTATAAAATTCCAAAGTAGAACAACAGAAAATACACAGTCGCAGTGGCTCGAACGCCCTCCTGTTGTATGAGTTAAATGCGCTAGAAGCACACAGTCGCAGTGGCTTGAACGCCCTCCTGTTGCAAAAATCGAAGCGCCAGAAATACGCAGTCGCAGTGGCTTGAACACCCTCCTGTCGTAAGAACAGGGCGCTAGAAGCACACAGGCGTAGTGGCTCGAACGCCCTCCTGTTGCACCAATCGAAGCGCCAGAAATACGCAGTCGCAGTGGCTTGAACGCCCTCCTGTCGTAAGAAGCACACAGTCGCAGTGGCTTGAACGCCCTCTTGTGGCAAAACTCGAAGCGCCAGAATTACGCAGTCGCAGTGGCTTGAACGCCTTCCTGACGTAAAAGCTATAGTACCAGAAATACACAGTTGTAGTGGCTTGAACGCCCTCCTGTCCCCTGGCAACCAAGGGTAACACTAGAAATCGAGAAGTTTTAGTACAGTGGCTGGTGTAAGCAAACTCACCAGACATACCAGAGAACGGTCGCGGTGGCTTGTAGACCTTTCCGTCAGTGCAGACATCGCATCACACAAACGCAGTGAGATATCAGCAACCCAGTAGAACATCAGTGATCTCATAAACGCATTGAGATATCAACAATCCAACAGAATACCAGTGATCTCACAAATGCGGTGAGATATCAACAATCCAGCAGAATACCAGTGATCTCACAAACGCGGTGTGATATCAACAGCCCAGCAGAATACCAGTGATCTCCCAAACGCGGTGAGATATCAACAGCCTAGCAGAATACCAGTGATCTCACAAACGCGGTGAGATATCATCAGCCCAACAGAATACCAGTGATCTCACAAACGCGGTGAGATATCATCAGCCCAGCAGAATACCAGTGATCTCACAAACGCGGTGAGATATCAACAGCCCGACAGAATACCAGTGATCTTACGAACGCAGTGAGTTATCAACAGCCCAGCAGAATACCAGTGATCTCACAAACGCTGTGAGATATCAACAGCCTGACAGAATAACAGTGACCTCAAAACGCGTAGAGGTGCCAACGATATTATATTATTGTATTTCTAGTATAACTATCCATTGTATAAACAAACTAGACACAAATATTAGAATAAGCTATTTGTAAGGTGAATAAAGATATTGAACTTAAATAACCTTGTCTTGTAATCGAACCCTGGAATCCCGGAGAGCTAATCCAAGCCTTAGAAGAAGACAAGAAGGTTCGTTACAAGCTCTCAGAGCAGGAAGATGAAATCGTTGTCGGATTTCATTCAGTATAGTTTCATGGTTATGATGCTTATACTTATAGTGATAATGAAGAATTACTAACTTAGTACTGATGTGCGTTTTTGGTAGGATAATTTGGCGCTTTAACACTACGTTTACATCGACCTCGAATGAGAATATTGAATCAGTCATTCGCAAACCTTTTACATCGCCTTTCTCATTCGTTTTAGCAAAACTATCAGCTGTTCTGAAAAATCGATTGAAAATAATTTACAACATAGTCTAATAATTTATTGATTGCGAAAAATGGAAGAATTAACAAAAACAGCATTATTAATTTCAAGTATGCAAACAGAAAGTCTTGCAACATTTTGTAACGCCGATTTTATACATTTGTATACATTTAAATTGGAATTCACTATTCATTATAGATAACGTTTCCTTTATGTTAATGTGGGTTGTCCCAACACTTGTTATACGTGTAAAACAGCTGATTGCAATTATTTGCGTTCAATTTCCACTGTTTTTGTTTTGGGATTTTTTTGATCCCAGCTATAGGGTGTTTCAAAATCTTTATTTTGTTCTCATTCGATTCTCATTCAAAACGAATGAGATGGATTCTCATTTGTCAAATCGTATGGAAATTATTCTTATTCGGCTTCTCATTCGCGAAATCTGACGCGAATGAGTCATTCGAGGTCGATGTAAACGTAGTATAAGTCCATACTAGCATCCTTTGAGTACTCAATTCTTCCTTGGGCTAGTATCAACTTATCTTCATCTAAATGTTGACATAGTTTATAGATTGGACTAGATTTACTCACCGCTTGGTTCTTCGATAAACAGCTAATCTCATTACGAAACGCGCTTCGCTGAGCGGCGGTGATCAACAGTTTCTCTCCTTGCTGCAGCTCTGCACTAGTAAGCGGTCCAACTGCGCTTGCGGCTTCCTTTGTCGCCTGGGTCTAAGTCGTCGGTGGTTCACTCATTATCCCTTTTAGCTTGATTCTCGCGCGCCACTTGGTTATGCATCTGGCAAGATATGCACTGCAACGATGTAACTCCGTCCAGCGGGAAAATCGCTCCCAATTGAATAAATTGTACCTATCGTACTCCATGTGCAAGTTTACGTATTGTGCTCTTAGTTCCTCTGGCGTATTCTTTACTAAATATTTTTCCACAGGCCACTTATCCGAAGTTTGCGATAGGAAAATTGGACCGTTGAACCATCGACTACAGAAGGTGAAATCTTCGATGTTTTTCCATTTCGTGGCATCGTCAGCTACGTTTTGTTTTGATGGAACCCATAGCCAGTCTGATGTATTAGAATTATCCTGAATATCGTTTACTCGAAAGGCAACAAACTGCTTATATTTACGAGGATCTGAGCGCACCCAAGACAGAACTTTTTTTGAATCGGACCAGAATACCTTAGTCGTGTCACTATTTGAAGATCGAATGCACGCCACGTCTGCATAGCCACCCTCACTAGCGTCAACGAAAATATGTAACTGGAACTCCGAGCCATCCTTGAAATTCGTAACACCATAGCATCTTGGTATTTGAAGAGTTTTCATTTTCGGTAGGATGTTAATCCAATTTAGCCACTTGCTCCTCTGTTCGTCATGAATCGTCTCATCCCAGCCTGTTCCTGATCGCCAGATTTCTTGAAGCAGCACCTTAAGATACATAAGAACATTTGCAATCAGACCCAAAGGGTCAAAAATTGACATTAGAATCCGCAGAACTTCCCGTTTGGTAGGAAACCGATCACCGGTGAAAATGTCTAACAATTCCACCCTTTTTTTGTTTAAAAATGAACATGTCAGTAGAAGTACACCACCACATACCGACAACCTTCTCAGACGCACTTACGGAGTTAGAAATCAAATTCAAGGCGTCAACATTACTTGATTGGAGTGCAGATATTACTTCTGGCGAGTTGTAAACCCAGTGCCTGATCAGAAATCCTGCATGGCTATGTATAAATCTGATGTCTTTAACGAGCTTTATAGCTTCTTGTTGCGAATCAACACTTACAAGCAGATCATCTACATAATGATTTTCGAGAATCGCATTTACGGCTGTATGATTCAATGAATTCTTTAGCATTCTCGTTCTTGACGTATTGCGCACAGGTCGCTCCGAATGTCGTAACTGTCATTATGTACGTATCGGGATGTTGGTCATTACTACTACACCACAGAAAACGTTGAGAATGTTGGTCGGCCTCTTTGATTTTAATTAGGTGGAACATTTCCATGATGTCTCCACAGAGTCCCACTGCTCTCTCTCTAAACTTATAAAGCACCGAACTTAAATCAACTAGTTGGTCTGGTCCTTTTAGTAAAGCAGAATTTAAAGACATGCCTTTAACCTTTGCAGCGGCGTCCCATACCATCCTCAACTTTTTAGGTTTGTTGGGATTTGTTACCAGGAATATAGGCAGGAACCACGAGCGTGGAGGTCGCCGTGCAGCTTCTTGTGGTGACAATTTTCGCGCGTAACCCTTTGCAATATAGTCGTTGATTTTGTCTTGTAAAGTTACAGCCATTTCCGGTACTTGTGTCATTCGTTTTTGTAGATTCTTAAACCGTTTGAGTGCCATTGGGAAGCTGTTTGGCAATTGAGCATTGTTGTATTTCCATAAAAGGCCAGTTTCGAAGCGATCCTGTACGCGGTGGGTTAATTCCTTGAGTAAGTTTATGGCACGCTGCACTTCCGGTGCCTTTACCAGGTTCACTGAATTGGCTGGCGCGAAATTCTCGTCATACAAAAACTATTTTACTAGCTCCTGCAAACCTATGTCTTCCTCGTCACATTGTTGGCATTCGCACGTAAGAAAATTGCACTAAGCTGTATTATTCCTTGGCACTAAATGTTGGCCCTTCCAAATGCCATGAACCGTCCATCCCAATCTGGTCTTTGTTGCGACGGGCTCTCTAAAATCACCCTCCTTAGCTTTCAAGGGCAAGCCCAGCTGCCAGTTGTCAACGGCAATCAATAACTGAGGTCTCTGATGGTAAGATTGTATTGGTAACCCTCGCAAATTAGCATATTCTCTCTGCAGTTTATTATAGTCGATTTATTATAGTTATACTGTAAGGGCAACTGAAGATTCTTGACGGTTCGGACCTTCCGAAGTTCGTATCGTTTAGCTTGCGAATAGTTGCCACTGATTTTGAGGTCCATCATTCTCATTTCGGTGCATGCCCGCCGTCCATTTTATACGAAGAGGGGCTGGTTGACCGTTGACGTTTAAATGTCGAGCCACTTCTTCATCAAGGAGCGTCAAGGATGAGCCTTCGTCTAAAAATGCACAAATATCTATTGCCATCTTTGTTAACATTGTGTAACATATGATTGTGTTTGTTTGTGTAACATATGATTGTAGTTGTTTATGCCGCACACTGAATCAGACTTGCAACGCTGTCTGCCGTGCCTACCATGGCACCGACGGCATAAACGGTGCTCTCGCACTACTGCCCACCTTGCAGCTAAATTTAAACATTCAAACCCTTTGCATGTTAACTCTGATGGACACTTTCCTTTGCATACACAACATTTACGTTCTGCTGATCTACGTTCAATGTGGCTATTTTTAACTTCTTCTGAGTGCTTATGTAAAAAACCCTTTTCTCTTACCGCTCTATTCGATTTTCCACTATTCGATGAAATCGGCAAGCTAACATAATTTGCCGCGGTGTCTGCTGCGGTTGTTGCTGGTGCTGCAGCTGCGGTTGTAGCTGGCGCTGCGGTTGCTGCGGTTTCTGCGGTTGTAGCTGGTGCTGCGGTTGTAGCTGATGCTGCGGTTGTAGCTGGTGCTGCGGTTGCATTTTCTTGAAATCGCTTCTTTTCGACGGTATGTTTTTTTTTTTTATTTTTTTTTATTTTTTTTTTTTTTTATGGCAGATAGAACCAAGCTCAGGGGATGCCCCCTATCCATGCAAAGCATTCGTTGGTTTAGAAGGGTAAAGGTTAGTGGGAAGGGGAAGAGTGGGAGTAGTGTAAATCGACCTCTTTTAAAAATGTTTGTGTCCAGCTGGAGCATGCTTCCGTTAAATATATCATCGCTTGGCAAGTTTACCTTTGCTAGCGTATGATTAATACGCTTAGTATTAAGTAGGCATTTGTGCTACGTAGTTCAAGCAATTTTGTGATTTTACTCTCGCCGAAACAAATGAACGCACCTCACTCTCATCTGAACTTGAGTCGGCATCCTGTATCAAGCTCAGAATTTGGTACTTTTTGTTTATATAGTCTTGCTCGCGTTTGGCGTTTTCGTCGGCAAGAAGTTTCTCTTCATGCAATCGCTGCAACTGTAACTGGAGCTGTTTGCTAATCGACGCTTTTGACGATCGGGAGCACTTTGAAACATGCGACTTTCTGGTACGTATGATGACTGACTCTGCGAGGGGGGGTGCTGCAAGTTGTTCAGCACCTTCGAATATGCACGATGCGCACTTCCATGTTTGTTTTTCAACGCTGCTGGTGATACCGGCACAGCCGAGGTGGTACCACGAACCACAATTTTCTCCATCACATAAAACCATATCATCTATTGAATCGGATGCAGTACAGTCCTTGCAATTATATTCCTTCTGCAAGTCTTCTGCTGCTGACAAAGCACCCGGATTTTCAGTGATATCTGGCGATCGCTTTAAGCACTGGCTCGACTTAAAGGCTTCTGGAGTCTTCGACATTTTCCAGTGCACCAAACCAACTCATAAAAAAGAATTTTGTAAAATGTTGCACAGTTTTCTATTTTAATGCAACCTATATTTTCGCTTTTTGTTGCTCTTAGATTCTGTAAGTCGTATCAAATTAAACGCTATTAATTATATTATTAAATTATTATATTTATTTAATTTTCTGGTGAACGAAGTTACAAAATTCTTTTTTATTCTGTCGCTTCATTATAACGAATTTATCACCACTCTTGCTAACAATGGTTCTACCACATTTGAAGAAATGGTGTGTATCTGTATGACTGCATCGATTGGACATGCTCCTCGTAGTTCTGGTCTACTTTGAACGGAGTGGCCTTTGGTGGTTTTTCTCGGACGACTGGGGTTGTGTGCGACGTTCTTGACTGTTTGGTGGACCTCCCATCTTGCTTGACGCTAATTAATCGAAGAAGCTCATATGTGACATCCTTTACTTCTGTAAGGGTGCCGTACAACGTGATGGTTTGGAGAAACAATTTCGATGTACCGCTCGTATTTTGGAGTGGCCTTTGATGGTTTTTCTCGTTTTCTCGGACGACTGGGGTTGTGTGCGACATTCTTGACTGTTTGCTGGACCTCCCATATTGCTTGACGCTAATTGATCGAAGAAGCTCATATGTGGCTTCACGATTTACTCGTCTTACTTCGGGACGATAGCTCCAATTTGCGTCTATGATCTGTAGTCAGACGTTAATTAGTGGAGAGCGCCCCAAAACAAACACGTTTTAGCATGTTCACCTTGTTGACTAATGCTAGAAAGGAAACATCGCCATGGCCGTCTTTGTCTGGCAGTGACATCCTTTACTTCTGTAAGGGTGCCGTACAACGTGATGGTTTGGAGAAAAAATTTCGATGTAACGCTCCTATCTTGGAGTCCATGATTAAACTGAAGCGTTGTGTGAATAGGTGTTGATGCCGTTGGTGGCTTATCCTATTTATTTTCTAATACTGATACTTATTTCCATTTAATTAAATTTGTTATTTCATGAGTAATATTTTATTTATTTTAGTTTTGTTCCTTAATATTTACGCTGCAGTAAATGCGAGTATATACAGTATATACATACTTATGACTATGTATAACTTGCGTGCGTTTTCGACTTTCAAACTAAAATCAATATATTTATCAAGTGAAACCATTAAATTCTAGGTGAAATTTTTGACACTTTTCGTTATTGTAGAGTATCATAATTATCTCCTTAAAAATATTTTCCTAGTACCTTTCATCTAGTTTTTCTTTTTTCAATAAAATATCCATTCTCATTTCCTTTTTCCCATTTTTTCCTTTTAAAATTGTTGTTCTTTATTTTTATATATTTTCAGGATTTTTTTTGTTCTTTTCGCCTTTTTCGTTTTACTTTTCTCCTCTTACTTTTTTTACCCAAGAGTTTTTTTCAGTTTTTTTTTCCTATGTACAATTACTTCAACTATTTTTCTCCTATTGCTATCCACAACTAACACTTCTATTTAAATTAGTTTATGACTTCTATATTACAATTAAAATTGTTTAATTAATAAAACAGTTATTTAATTAACTTAATTTAATTTAATTCCTTTGCAAGCTGATTTGAAAAGTAACTTGAAATTCTATTTTACTTGCTCTTCCTTTTTTATAAATGTGATACTACAGGCTAATGTCATGGCGCCCTAATACAAAGCACAACCGTCTATGATTTATCAACCCCAAAACTTTTACAATCGCAGCTTAGATTTCTGCTAAGTAAAATTAAGCCGAAGTAAGAATAACTTTCCATTAATTAATAAAACTGCACAAACTTAATATAATTTAAATATGTATATTGTTTTAAGCAAGGCGATATATACGGTTCCAACAAATCCGACAATTAGTTAATAAATTGTGTTAGTAACTAAAGTTAGTAAGTGTCCGGTTAGCTACTGAAAATTCCCCTTAAAAATATACTTGCCAAAACGGTTTTATAGGGATGAGCACCTTTGGGCGTACTTAAGCGCATAGAATATACTTTAGCAGATGATTACCTTGAGCAATTATTTGCGGCGTCGCAGTTAATGGGATCCAGCCCTCTCTTTTTCGTCGTCCTGGTAAATACGGAATTTCCCTGTGCCCCACCTACGACCGCCTTGAAATATACAAAAATATATGTTTTTTTGGTTCGTTATTTTTCCCTATTTACTAAAATCTGAATTCTTTTTTGTTGAACTATTGCATGTGTTGAGCGTGGTTTTCCGGTTCCGATTTACTGCGTCTGTGACTGTTTATATTTTACTCGAATTGTTGTACTGTTTAAGCAAATTGTTATGGAATGGCTTATCCCTGTTCTTAATTTTTATAACTGTCGCGACTGGTCTTCTAATGCCCAGTCACGATCACCTCATATGGGCCTAACCATATCGGTGAAAATTTGTGTTTCCTAGTGTGGTTTTTAGCATTACTTTATTTCCAGCTTTAAAAATTACTGGGTTTAGCCTGTCATCGTACTGCCTTTTGGCCGCTTCTTTTGCACGTGTCTGATTTTGTATAACCTCATGGGCCCATTGTATTTGGAATTTCTGGACCTTGATGGGATCGTCCGCGTTATAGAGTGGGCCACATTTTTTCTTCAAATTCGTTGGCATCTGCGAACTGGGTTGGCATCTGCGATCTGGGGTGTGTTTAGTGGTTGTATGCGAAGTGTGATTATGCACAGCATTGCCGCTGATAACCACTGGTCCCAATTGGATCCGTCCTCTTTTGCAAAACTGCGAAAATACTCTGCCAATGGTCTATGGCTTTGTTCTAAGGAACCATTGGCCTCTGGGTGGTACGGTGTTTTGTGTAACTTTTTAATTCCTAACAATTTACATGTATCGGCGAATAATTTTGTAGTGAAGTTTGCACCGTTATCTGTTACTAGAATTCGTGGAATTCCGTATCGTGTTATCACTTCGTCGTAGAAGGCTCTGGCTACAGTGCTTGTTTTTGCGTCTGGAATAGCTGTGCACGCCGAAAATTTTGAAAAGTCGTCTTGAAATGTATGAATGTACTTATTACCGGATACAGTCTTCGGTAAAATACCTACAATGTCCATATATACCTTATCGAAGGGCTGGACTGGCCTTTCTGTTAATACTAGGGGCATTTCGTTAGTTTTGAACTTTTGTTCACCTGACATTTGGGACATGCTCTAACATATTCTTTTATGTGTTTTTGCATGCCTGGCCACCTGTATTCTTGCGTAATGCATAAATAGGTTTTTACTGTCCCTTGATGGCCTCTTAATGGTTTATCAGGGAAATCTTTTATTATCGTCTCAATCTCTTTTGGGTCTTCTAGAAGAATTGTATAACCATTTTGTTCCGTCTTTGGACTATCCGGTTCCACTGATGCGGAAATTTCCTGCGGCTTGTCGTTTCCTTGGGTTCTCATTTTTAGTTCTTTTGCCTTGAAGCGCGTTTGGCTGCTGCGACCTCATTCTTATGTTGAAGTATTCTGCTCAGATCGTCTGCATTTAAATAATTCTTCCCGGGTTTATATATAATTTCGAACTCGTGTATTTCGAATTTCGTGTAGGCCAGACAATGCCCAATAATTCCCTCTCTCTAGTTGACTATTGGAAAGCTATTGGTCTATCTTCGCCAATTTTCCCTTGCGACAACACGGCTCCTAGAGCTTCGCCACTAGCATCGGTGGTCAACAGAAATTCCCTGCTAAAATCTGGGTATATCAATACCGGTGGTGAAAGTATTGCTTGTTTTAACGTCTCGAAAGCCTTCTTGCAATCCTCGGACCATTTAAAAACTACATTCTTCCTCAATAGCTTATTAATAGGTAAAGCTATCCTCGCCATATTGTCTATGAATTTCCTATAATAATTTACTAAACCCAAAAATGCTTGCACCTTCTTCTTATTCCTAGGTGGCAAAATGGTCTTAACACATTCTACCTTCTGTGGGTCCGACAGTGCACCATTTTCCGAGCACTTATGACCTAAATTTCTAAAATTCTGGAATCGTATCCGAACAGTGAAATTGTTGTTGCTGGTGATTTCAATGTTCATAATTCCAATTGGCTACGTCATTCGAGTCACACAACACCTGAGGGTTTGTATGTTGAGTTGTTTGCTGAGTCTAATAATTTGACTCAATTAGTGAAGGAACCAACGCACTTTCCCTGCGTTGATGGGCAAAACCAAAATATTCTGGACCTCTTTCTAACTTCACATCACAGCAAGTATGATGTGAATGTTCTTGCACCTCTTGGTAATTCGGACCACGCTACAATTTCTGCTACCTTCCCATATTCTAGTCTTCAATCCGCTCACCAGACAGCTCCGAAGCGGAAAGTGTGGCTTTATGAGAAGGCTAATTGGGATGCGCTGAACTGCTTTTTCAGCAGTTTCAATTGGCAATTGTGTTTCAGAGATAGAAACATAAATGCTGCAGCAAAATTAGTAGAAAATATAATTTTATTTGGTATGAGGTCTTTCATACCCAATAAAAGAATTTCCATTAAACCAAAAGACCATTCCTGGTTTAATGCGACTTGCAGACAAGCAGTCAGGTCTAAAGAGGAAGCATTTAGGAATTGGCGTTTAAATAAAACTGCTGATACTAAACTGCTGCGCAATCAGGCCAGAAATAGGTGCAATGCCACTCTAAAGCGCGAAAAAGTTCTCTACGAACAGCGCCTTAGACGCAGAGTTCTTGAATACCATAAGGGTAGCAAGAACTTTTGGTCGTTCGTGGGTAGGGTGAAAAATCAGACGAGATCGTCTATTCCAACTCTCCTCAAGGACGATCAGATCTTCACTCACTCGGTTGATAAGGCAAACTTATTAGTTTGTTTTAAACTTATTATTAGCAAAAAAATGTTTGCTGAAAACTGCTCTCTTCCTGAGAGTAGCCAACCACTGCCCGCGGTCGATGATGTATCTCATGCTATGCCTCAGATGCATTTTCGAACGCGAGCTGTTAAAAGAGTGCTTGCAGACCTCAATGTCAATAAGTCCTCGGGACCGGATGGCATCTCAGCCCATGTGTTGAGAAAGTGCGCCTCAACACTGGCTCGCCCATTGCGCAATCTCTTTAATTTATCTTATACTTCAGGAGTTTTTCCAGCTTCCTGGAAGATTGCCAATGTGCAGCCAGTTCCCAAAAAAGGTGAGGCTACGAATCCTGCAAATTACCGGCCCATAGCAATCTGCTCAGTGCTCTCTAAAGTCATGGAGAGCATTGTAAATTTTAAATTGATGAGGTATCTAGAGAGCAACGAAATGATCAGCGATCGCCAGTACGGCTTCCGTGCTCACCGTTCCACCGGCGATCTGATGGCGTTTCTCACTGAGCGGTGGAGCAGTTGTATTCACCGGTTCGGTGAGAGCAAGGTTGTTGCTCTGGATATCTCCAAGGCATTTGACCGGGTGTGGCATAAAGCACTCGTGTCTAAACTGGCTGCTTATGGTGTCGGTAATAGTTTCACTCGATGGATATCGAGTTTCCTCAGCGGCCGTTCTATTCGGGTTGTGATAGACGGCTTTGCTTCCGAAGAGCACTCCATTAATGCTGGAGTTCCGCAGGGTTCGGTCCTGTCTCCGACACTTTTTCTTATTTTCATCAATGACCTTCTGTCATTGACATCAAACCCCGTCTACTCGTTTGCTGATGACAGCAGCATTTGTCATTCATATTCATTTTCCAGGCGTCCTTCCATTCTGGAGATCACTAGAAGACGCAGAATTATGAATGACACACTCCAATCCGACCTCAATAAAATCCAGGAGTGGGGTCGAGCGAATCGGGTCGATTTTAATGCGCGGAAGACCCAATGCTGTTTGTTAACCCACAAGCGTTTGGCGGGTGACAACTTCCCACCACTAAATATGGGTGGTGTGGATATTAATGAGTCGGAGGCTCTTGATGTTCTGGGCATGTCAATCCGATGCGATCTTCGCTGGAACGATCACATCTTTGACGTGTCGAAAGAAGCAGCCAAGTGCTTAGGCTTTCTTAAGCGGTGTAAGAAGTACTTCACTCCAACCGATCTTCGTTGTATCTACACCACTTATATCCGTCCGAAAATGGAGTACAATTCGCATATATGGTCGGGAGCTTCGCGGGCATATCTTCAGCTTCTCGACCGTGTCCAATGTCGTGCGTTAAAACTTATAGGGGACAGTAGGGTATCCAGCTCTATTGAAACCTTGGAGCGTCGTCGTGATGTGGGGTGTGTATCACTATTTTACCGCTACTTTCACGGTAAATGTTCTTCTGAAGTAGCCAGCCTGATTCCTCCGATTCAGGTATTTAGCAGAACTACTCGGCTTTCCAGAGCGGTGCACCCCTTTTATGTCGCGATTCCGTTCCAACGAACCACGCATTACCGTGAGAGTTCGTTTTTCGGTCGCGTCGTTAGGTTGTGGAATAATCTCCCTGCGAATGTCTTCCCGCCCACTTACAGCGTCGAAACATTCAAGCCAAGTGTAAACCGTCACTACTCCCTCTTTCCCCCTTCCCACTAACCTGTCATCCCTTCGGAACCAACAAATGCTGTGCATGGATAGGGGGCATCCCCTGAGCTTGATTTCATCTGTCATAAAAAAAAAAAAAAAAAAAAAAATACACGTCCTCACGCCGCAAAAACTGACATTTCCTAATATATAATTTGCGATTATTAATTCTTAAAGCTTCTAATACTTCCGCTAATCTAACCTCATGCTGCTCTAAATTACTACCATAAATTACAATATCATCTAAATATGTTGACATTCCATCCCTTGGAGACCTGTGAGGATGTGATTCATGATCCTCTCAAAGGTAGCAGGCACTTCCGTTGGCTCAAACGGCATTCTCTTAAACTCAAAATGTCCCAATCCTGTGCTAAATGCAGTTTTTCCTCTATCCCTCTTATCTACTCACTCCTGATGATACCCACTAGCTCAATCTAAGGTCGTGAATTATCTACTATTACCTAACTGATCTAGAATCTCATCAATTCTCGGAATTGGGAAAACTTGTTTGATTGTGACTTCATTCAGTTTCCTGTAGTCTACTACTAGTCTCCACTTCTTTTCTCCGTTCTCATCACCTTTCTTGGGAACTATCAACAATGGAGAGTTCCAGGCAGAAGTAGTACTTGGTCTCATTATTCCGTCATGTAAAAGTTTAGCTACCCGTCTGTTCACTTCCTCCCTATGAGCCTAAGGGAGTCTATACTGCCTCTGATTTATTGGAGCCTGTTCAGCCACCATTGGAATTATATGGAATTATGTATATGATCTAGAACCACATAGATCAAGCAAAAATGTGTGTATCTGGTTAACGTTGTAAAAACACGAGGTTTTTATGAACAAAAACGAGTTGCCAGGAGGTTTTTATAATTTCAGGGTTGCCAGCAGCCGCAACATGGTATCACCAGGATACCATTAGTCCTGAAAGAAATTAAAGTCGGGTTTGGATGTTTGAAAGCTATCTTGGATAGGCAGTGGACAGATCTTTGTTATAGGACGTTTAAGTAATCCATTCTTCGTTCTAACTGTGACAACACGTACTAGGTTGTCTGCGCCCGGATGCAATTCCATCATACACGCCAAAGGCCATTGAAGACATGGAAGTCTTTCATCCTATATTAAAACAACATCGTGAATTTGCAGATTAGGTTGGCGTTTTAACCAGTTAGGCCGGCTTTAAAGTCTAGACAAGTATTCGCTACTCCAACGACGCCAAAATTGTTGCGCTAGATATTGACAGTTTTTCCAACGATTTGGAAATGATTTGTGCAAGTCGAGCTCTGGACTCGGCGGTGAAAGTAATGAACCTCCAGTTGTCCTGGTGTTAGGACCATGAAATCCGAAGGATCGTTTGTGAGTGGGCATAAAGGTCTAGAATTAAGGCATGCTTCGACCTGAACTACGACAGTGCTCAGCTCCTCGTATGTTAGGATGCGATCTTCGATGGTGGTTTTAGATGGGTTTTCATAGATTTTACACCCGCCTCCCATAATCCACCAAAGTGTGGAGCCGATGGTGGGATGAAATGCCACTGTATTTGTTTTTCAATCAAGAAAGGCGCTATTTTAGAATTAATGAATGCCTTATATGACTTATAGTCTGCATGTAACTTGCGGTTTGCACCGATGAAATTAGTACCGCAATAGCTGTAAATGTCACTACATAAGCCTCTTCTTCCTATAAATCGGTTTAACGCTCCGATGAAGGCATCTGCTGACAAGTCTCCTACTGCCTCCAAGTGTATAGCCTTGGTGGCTAAGCACACAAACAGAGCTACATATCCCTTTATTGTAGTACGACCTCGTCCCTTTGATGGTGAAATACTCAGCGGACCTGCATAATCGACTCCTACCGCTGTAAACGGCTTAGATCGACAGACTCTTGGAGCCGGCAAGCTGCCCATGAGCTGCTGCGCTGACTTAGAACTGCATTTGTAGCAAACTATGCATCGATGTATTGCAGATCTAACTACGTTGCGACCATTGATGATCCAGAAGCGTTTTCTGATGTGATTCAAAATTATAGCAACGCCACCGTGAAGTGTTTTTAGATGACTATCGTTAATTACAAGTTTAGTGAAGTGATGGTTTGCGGGTAAGATGTAAGGATGTTTTTATCTTTCAGGAAGTAATGAATCTCGAAGGCGTCCTCCTAGTCGAAGGTAGTTCGTTAACCGTTGTTCTTGAATTCGACGCGCATTGGTTATGAACCGATGACAATAAGCGACAACGCGGACTAGTTTTGCAAATGATGAAATCTTTTCAATCAGCGCATTGATAGGATTTGGTTGCACGTGGACCATGTTGACTCTTATTTTTCTAATTTCTTCTGACCTTGAATTCAGCAATGCGGATTTCTCAACCTCTGTTGGCCAATTGTTAGATGGCAACAGAAGCCATGCCACCATATTTGACATTTTGACAGTTTTGTCAAAACTTCCGGAACTCGAACGTGCCGCTCAATAGCATTGCTTTAACTTGTCGTTGTGTTTCGATAGCCTCTTGAATGCTATTTGCTCCGGAAAGAATGTCATCTACATAAGCGTGCCTCTTGATAACGTTCACGGCCTTTGGATAATTATTCGCCTCATCCTCTGCTAGTTGGTGCAACGTTCGAATTGCGGTGTATGGTGCGGATGCAGTCCGGAACATGACCGTGGTGCAGCATAGTTCCCTCAGGTCCTCTTCAGGGTTAGCTCGCCAAAGAATACGTACCAAAATTTACGTAATAAATTTTCACATTCAATCAGAGTGGACGCAGAGGATATCCTTATCGATGAGCACGGTTTTTCCAAAAATAATATAACCAAAGGTGGTTTGTTGAGCAATTGGCATTCCACTGGCATCTCGGCGAGTATCGCTTAGCACAATTTCATCATATATGTCACTGCCTAGTAATAAATCCACACTCTGTAGTTTAAAGTACATTGGGTCTGCCAGCGATAAATCATGCAAATGAGACCAACATTTTTGCTTCTTTTTTTGAATTAGGATCAAGGCGCGAGGATACGGAAATATCTACGCAGAAACGAATGTTTGCGATTCGTTCGTCAGCTAGGCCACTGACATTCACGTGTAATCTTGTTCGTTGTAAACGAAGCAATTGAGCTGCGTATTCTGAAATAAATGACGCTTGCGAACCTTGATCTAAAAATGCGCGCATGGGAATCGATGAGCCATCAGAGGTATCGACCAAAACCATGGCTGTTGGAAGAACGACGTCCTGGAATTTTGAGTAGGCGCTCATTGGATTGTATTCAGACGGAGACTGGACCGCGTTGGCTCGCTGTTTACCTGGATAAGCCCGAGCCCATTGAATGTAGAGCGCATGTAATTGGGTTCTTGAAGATATATCTCTGTGGGTTGGGTTGCTGCCGAAGACTCGGTCGAGGCCACCTGTTGCTCGATATATGCATTTTGTGTTTTCGTTTGGAACGTGTGGATAGCGGAGCTATCGCCAGCACGCTCCGTATTTTTCAGAGGGGAGACCAAATGGATAAGTGTGTGATGATTACCTTCGCATTTAAAACAGCGTTTCAGACTGTTACACTTTGCTGCAACATGATTGCAATTCAGGCAATTTGAGCAAAGATTGTATTTGGTCACTGCTGCCCTTCTTTCTTCGATTTTAAGTCCCAAAAAAATTACGCATTTGCGAACTGGATGTTCACCCTTGCCGCATACAGGGCATACAGCGGAGGTCTTCACATGATACGATCTTATATCCCTTTTGCTGGATACTATGCTGTTTTGGCGTGGCAATTGCTTAGACACAGCAGTTGAACTAGGTCTGCATGAGGTAACCATCATATGATACTGTTCGTCAAGGATAGTACACAACTTTGCGAATGTAGGTACAGCCCTTTTGTACGCGTGGCGTGCTCCCACTCTACTCGCACCGAATTTGGTAGTTTCTTTAGCATATAGTATACTAGAATGTGGTTCTCCTGGTTCATGTTGATCCCCAACTTCGAAATTGAATTTACGCACGAGCGGCATGTTTGAGTGAGTCGTCGTAACGCTGCTGCATCATCACGAGCTACTCGTGTTTGATGTTCAAAAGCATCCATGTAGTGTGAAAATAGAACTCTTTCGTTGTCGTAGAACGTAGTGAGCATTTCCCAAGCATGTTTGTAGTTTTCTCCAACAAGACTAATATGTTCAATATCCTGGGCAGCAGCTTCTGATAATGCACCTTTTAAATAGTGAAAACGTTGAAAATCATTTAAACGTGTGTTTTCGTGGATCAGTGATGTAAAAGGTTCTTTGAAAGTTGGCCATTCAACAAAATTCCCAGCAAAGGTGGGAAGTCTTATCTCTGCCAACGGTACTTCCTTGATCGGAACCTCGGCCGTTGCATGAAAGTCCGGTGATTGTGTTTTCACTTTGCTAACATTCACCTCGGGCTCCTTTGGAGGGAAAATGACCGTATGCGATGAACGAATGGCAGATACTACTTCGATGTATTGCTCTTCAAAATTGTCTGGCAGTTCCTGATCAATGTATGAGCTCTTTACCTTTGGATCTGTAGCCGCCTTCATCAAGCTTTTGTGGTTAAGTCTTCTTAGTGATTGAAGGAGTGCCGTCTGCTCGTTTACAAGCAAATGTGGTCGCATTCCAAAAATCACTGTCTATTTCTATATCCTTTTCCGTTGAATTCAGTATCGGAACGTAAACTACGACCCCCTTTACTTTCGTTAAAGTTTCCCCCATATATACTCCCGGAACAATTTTCTGTTTATGAACTACTATTTCCGGAATATTGGTTCTAATACTACCTGGAACTACTCTAATAGTTCTCGCCATTACTTTTGAATCTTTATTATATAAAATTTGATCGAATTCCCCCTTTGACTTCATAACCAGCGTCTCAATGTGTTTCTTCTTCTCATCTATAAATGTTAATTGCTTAGTAACTGTGTTTATAATCAATCTATTCCACAAATTGTCCCTACCAATTATGCCATCCGCTGGCACTCCCTGTCCAAGTGGCACTATGTGTAGCGTTAAACAAAGGTGATTCATACCGCTAGGTTTGATCACTACGGAACGCTTTGTGGTTACACATCCACCAAAAGCTCCATTAAGGGTTTTTACGTCGTTAGTGTTTACAGTCAATGATCAACTCAACCCGCTCTCCTTTACCAGGCTCGTGTCTGACCCAGTATCTGCTAATAGGTTGAGTTTTCCATTTTTTGCAGCTTCACATGATACTTCAATGAACACGTCATCTATAGTGTCTGGGCGACCTTTCTGCCAGTTCAATGCTGAATTAATTTGCTCCTTCTTTCCGTTGTATTCCATTTTATATTATCGCCTTTACTTATCCCACTTTCTACAGTTGAAAAAAATTTTCTAACATCTTTGTTACGTTTTTTCCCCCATGAAATCAGGTTTGTCTTATTGCTATTTAAAAAATGCTCAGTACAGTTAAAAACCTTTATTTCCTTTTCTTTAACTACATCTTTTATTATACCCAGAGACAATATGACTAAAATGAAAATTTGTGCAATGCTTGCACTTAAGCATCTTCAACTTCTTCCGGGAGGAGGACGGTTCAACAATCGTTTTCGATGTATGACTGTGATGTGTGGTCTCGTGTTACTTATCTTTTTGGGTTCCCAACTTAGTGGCCTTGGCTGGGCCCTCGATTTTCTCTGCGTTGTTCCTTGATATCTCTTGACGGGCAATTTATTGCTATGTGTCCTTTTTTTCACAACGGAAACACTTGATATCATCTCTCCTGCTCCCGTTTCACCCATTTCTCGTATTCCATCTACCCTCATTAGATTGTGTCTTATATCTGCCACTACTCATGGCGTCGTTACTATTTCTTCTCTGATCACCTACCACACGTTCGGCTAAATTGCCCTCTGTCCCCGTGGCTGACATCTCCAATTTAGTTCATGCCCATACATCATGCATTTCTTACAGAATGGCCTATTTTTCCTTACGAGACACTCGTCCCTAGTATGGCCTTTCCTTCCGCAGAAACTGCATACTATTCGCGTTTTGGAACTGGCTTCCCCACCATATCCTTGTGGACGTCCCATCCTTTTACCGTCCCGTGTGATACTCGGGCTTTTCATGGAGTTATCGCCATGCTGCGTATTTAGTTTCCCTGGGGTATCCATGGGTGTATGGCTTGCAGTCCTTTGGTTCATTTCTTCCGCCCAGACCGTATTCATGCTCGCTAAAAGGTTTAAATGGGCTCCGAGAGATCTGATGATGATCTCATTTAGCTGTACTCCTTCCGCGATCAGACTCTCTATGTCGATCACGTTGGTGCCCAACATCTCCATCCTTATCGTTGGGTCTCTTAACCCCAACACGAATGTCCTCGCTAATGATTTGTTAATCTCAATTTGCAGTCCATGATTATGGGCCTCAGTATATTGGTATTTCGTAATGTCTTCCGCCTGTGTCCTTAGATTTAATAACCTTTCTCCGAACTCCACTATTTCTTCCCCTGGGACTTGGGACACTGTCTGTATATCCGATATTATCGTATCTAGCGATCTACACTTCAGATAGTACAGCTTTAAAGTACTCTCTACGCTCGTTATTTTCATTCCCCGAATTAACCCGTAAGCGTTCCCATGAAACCTTTGCTTTACACACGCTAAAAGGTCACCTATTTCGGAATCCGATATATATCCCCTTTCCTGCGAGTTCACATCCCTCAATAAATTTATACACTTCATTCCTCAAATCAGGCGAACGGGTACCTGAGAAAAATGGTACTAATCAGTTTAAATTTTTTGCAATTCCTTCTATATTAAATTTTAAGCCTGTTTTACTCCTGATGATCTTTAAACCTTGTGACGCGACACACAGGTACACGTCACAAATCAAGCTATTTATGATTTATTTTTTAGTAAACATTAATGAAATGAATATAAACAGAATTGAATATTTTGCGATGCGATCCGTCACAATGCAAGCTACTTATGCGTAATTTTTAAGTAAACATTAACTTTGTATTGAATAAAATGAATTTGAGCAGAACTGAATATTGTAAAAGTAATATTAAATAGAACTCCTTCCTTGCTCTAGGTGTACGGGTGTTATACATCCTGCCGAAGGCACTCCTTCCTTGCTCTAGATGTACGGGTGTTATACATCCTGCCGAAGGCACTCTTTCCTTGCTTTAGGTGTACGGGTGTTATACATCCTGCCGAAGGCAATCCTTCCTTGCGGCACAGCGCGTTCATCAACGCGACATCAGCGCGACACAGGCGCGACACCAGCGCGTTCATCAGTGCGACAAAGCGCACTCATCGGCTCGACACAGACGCATTCATCGGTGCATTCACCGGCGCATTCACCAACGCGACACCAGCGCCTTCACCAGTGCGACAAAGCGCACTCATCGGCGCATCGCAGACGCATTCATCGGCGTGACACAGGCGTATTCACCGGCGTATTCATCGGCGTGACACAGGCGCTTTCACAGGCGCATTCACAGGCGCGACGTCAACGCTGCACAGCGCGTTCATCAACGCGATTCAGCGCATTCATCAACGCGACACAGGCACAATCATCGGCGCGTTCACCAACGCGACATCAGCGTGACACAGCGCGTTCATCAACGCGACACCAGCGCATCCATCAGGGCGACACCGGCGCACTCACCAGCGCGACACCAGTGCAACACAAGTGCACTCATCAGCGCGACACAGGCGCGACATCAACGCGACACAGGCGCGACATCAACGCGACACAGGCGCGACATCAACGCGACACAGGCGCGACATCAGCGCGACTCAGGCGCGCGACCCACTAGTTCGACATCAGCGCGACACAGGTGCGAAGTCAACGCGCACAGTGCGTTCATCAACGCGACACAGCGCATTCATCAACGCGACACCAGCGCGACACAGGCTCGACACCAACACGACAGCAGCGCGTTCACCGGTCCACACCGGCGCACACCAGGAACATAAACGCCCCAGAGCAAGACGACACGAATATAAAGCTGACTCCAAAGGACGTCAAGCAGTCAACAAAGGTGGACAATAAATTCACAGTAAACACGACACTCGAGTGAGCACACACTAACGGAACACTCAGAGCAAGTGAAGAAAACCAGTCTTAAGCCCACACACTACTCAGGTCACAAAAACCGAAGATGGTTTCTACAAGCTGGGTTTATTACCTAAACAATGATGAACTCCTCGCGGCATGCACCGAATTTGGCCTCAAGGAAAGTGGCACCGCGGAGGAATTAAGGAAAACGCTGGTGGCCTTTATTAATGCGAAACAATATTCAGCAGACGACAAAACCCGACTCGAAGAATGGGAGGCCTCGCACGGAAAGAAAGTGACGACTCATTCGAGATCCACGAGCCCGATTCCACCTAAACACATAGTGGATGGCGCACCAGGACAATTCTCAATCAGCACAGCCGACGGAAAAATATCAAACAGGAGCAGCGAGTCCCGTCGCAAATAAATACACAACAGAAGAGCCGCCAGGACCCATCAAGGTGACCTTCCACCGCAGCATGAGCGAGCAGGTAATGGACAAGGTTCGGAAGCGGTCGGCGAGATACAATGGCAAGGGAGATCCCATTTCATTCATTGAACGGGTTGAAGAATCGGCCAGGTCGTATGGAATTGATCCTGACCTCCTTCCGAGAACCATGCCAGAACTATTAACGGACATGGCATCCGCATGGTATCGAAATAATGACGAGCAATGGGTGGAATGGGCCGCGTTCAAAAGGGATTTTTTGACGTTGTTTCTTCCGGGCCGATATTTCGAACAGCTGGACGACACCATTAAGGCTCGACGACAACAACCAGGTGAGAGATTTAAGGAGTATGTCGTAGCAATCCAGGATCTTATGAGACACGCCGAGTATACAGAGGAGCAGAAACTTGAGCGAATTTATCGCAATTCACGGACTGAGCTACAGAGGAACATTCGACGCAAGGATTTCACCAGTTTGAAGGAGTTAACTGTACTTTCCCTAGAGTTGGAGTGCCTACAGGACGATGAAACGACGCCGACGTCCGCCCTGCCGGAGCGTATAGACACCTGGACGCGGTCCAGGCAAGTTGAGGACATCATTGACACCCGCCAGGCGTGCTAACGTAGTGGTCAAAGCGGACACGTCGAAAGAAAAGTTAGAAATCCAACGTACTTGTTTCGCTGGGTGTGTGGGCGTCGGAATGTACGCACGATCGAATGCTGCCGACAGGGAAACGCCGAAGGGTCACGTATAAATCGAGGCGGTGCGGGACCCGAACAACGAGCGCCACAGCGCCAGACGTCTCAACCACCAACGCACCAACCACAACCAACACGGAGGACAGATCGGCAATAGGGTGGGAAAATAATCGCTTTACTATAAGCGTGGACGTCGACGAAGTTTGCGTGGAGGCAATCATAGACACCGGAGCGACGCAAAATTTTATCAGCGAGGCATTGGCTCAATTACTGTGGACGCCAGACACACATCGGTCAGCAGATCTCTCCGTTCGCCTGGCCGACGGCAGGTCAGTGAAGGTCACAGAATCATGGTACCCATCCCATTTAAGGGCATTCAATGCAACACGCAGCTGTTCGTACTGCCTAACGCCATCGATGACTTAATTTTGGGCCTGGACTTCCTCAGGAAATCCAACAAGGAAATAACCATTGGAGGGCTGACACTTAAACTTCCCCCCCCCCCCCCCCACTGAAGATATTAGCCAGCTCCTTTGCCCGATGGTGCGCAACGAAGAATCCAACCAAGAGACACAAATCGCGGCCTTCCTGGAAAATGAATTACAAGCCTTTTAATCAATAAAGGGCACCACGAACATCACGTCACACCGAATCGTCATGAAGGACGATCGTCCAGTAAAGCAGCGGTATTTCCCACGGAACCCGGCCATGCAAGCTGTGATTAACGAGCAGATCGACGAATTAATCAGGGATGGACGTATTGAACCTTCTAAGAGCCCGTATAGCGCACCAATTGTGCTGGTGCGGAAGAAAAACAACAGGGTCCCACGAAATCTACGCAGACTGTGGCCCAAGGTTCCTCCGCGATGTGTGTGAACATTTCTCCGGCTGGCTTCTGTTGTTTGTACTTCTGGCAAGAATTGCAGTTGCGTACATAGGTGCTGGCATCTCTAAACATACCTGGCCAGTAATAGCGTTGCGCCAGACGTTGGATGGTTTTGTAGACCCCAAAGTGTCCAGCTGTTGGAGAATCGTGATTCTCGGACAGCACTCTCCGTCTCTGGTATGATGGAACGAAGAGTTTCTACTCGTTTCCCTCCTCGTGTCCGACTGGCCGTAGAATGTGACGGTAGAGCTGTTCTTCTTTGATGATATAGTCGCCGTGTCTCTTGGGTTCTCGTCGTACTTTCGCCTTCTTCCTCTAGACCCATGCACATGTTTGGCCTTTTGCCGATGGTTCAGCCCGCTCGAGGATGTCTCTTGGTTGTCGCGAAAACGCGTCGGCGACCACGTTTTGCAATCCTTTCCGGTATTGTATGTCGTACCTGAATTGCTTCAACTCCAGCGCCCAGCGAGCGATGCGTCCTGACCGGGTGATTCGGGGCCATTTCAGGGCCAGGTGATCCGAGATTATCGTGAATTCATACCGCTCCAGGTATTGTCTCATCTTCCTGATGCCCCACACAATTGCTAGGCATTTCTTTTCCGTACACGAGTAATTGCTTTCGGCGTTCGTAAGACGACGGCTGGCGTAGGCGATGACCTTTTCTTGATTTTCAATTCTTTGGAAAAGTACAACTCCAAGTCCATGGTTGCTGGCGTCCGTTTGGAGTGTGAAGCGCTGTGTGAAGTCAGGAGCTGCCAGAACCGGTGCCTGCGTCAATTTCTGTTTGAGCCGCTCGAATGCCTCCTGCTGTTCTGGTCCCCAGATCCACCGTTTTCCTTTCCTTAGCAGTGATGTTAGTGGTTGAACAATATTTGAAAAATTGGGAACAGATCTCCGATACCACGAGGTAACACCCAGGCAACGTCTTAATTCTTTCAGTGTTGGAGCTGGTTGTAGTTCCTGAATGGCCGCAATTTTATCCGGGTCGGTCTGGATCCCTTTTGAAGTGACCTAATGTCCTAAATAGCGTATCTCATTCTTAAAGAATTCACATTTTTCCGGGTTAATTCGTAGGTTGGCCTTCTTCAATCGCTTGAATACTTTGTGCAAATTGTCATTATGGTGCTTCACGGACTCCCCGGTGACGATGATATCGTCCAGGTAGGCGAATGCATATGGTTCCAATTCGAGCCCAATGATTTTATCGAGGGCTCCTTGAAAGGTGGCAGGAGCCGAATGGAGCCCGAATGGCATAACTCTCCACTGACACAGTCCACGTCCCGGAACGGTGAATGCCGTATACTGCTTGCTAGATTCCTCCAATGGGATCTGCCAGTATCCGTTTTTTAAGTCCGGAGCGCTGATGACCTTAGCATTCCACAGCTGTTACAAAATATGCTGTATACGCGGCAGAGGATAGGCATCCGGTACTGACTTGGCGTTAAGCTGGCGATAGTCAACACAGAGCCTCCATTTGTTGTTTTTCTTCCGCACCAGCACAATTGGTGCGCTATACGGGCTCTTAGAAGGTTCAATACGTCCATCCCTGATTAATTCGTCGATCTGCTCGTTAATCACAGCTTGCATGGCCGGGTTCCGTGGGAAATACCGCTGCTTTACTGGACGATCGTCCTTCATGACGATTCGGTGTGACGTGATGTTCGTGGTGCCCTTTATTGATTAAAAGGCTTGTAATTCATTTTCCAGGAAGGCCGCGATTTGTGTCTCTTGGTTGGATTCTTCGTTGCGCACCATCGGGCAAAGGAGCTGGCGAATATCTTCAGTGACGGGGGGAAGTTTAAGTGTCAGCCCTCCAATGGTTTTTCCTTGTTGGATTTCCTGAAGAAGTCCAGGCCCAAAATTAAGTCATCGATGGCGTTAGGCAGTACGAACAGCTGCGTGTTGCATTGAATGCCCGTAAATCGGATGGGTACCATGATTCTGTGACCTTCACTGACCTGCCGTCGGCCAGGCGAACGGAGAGATCTGCTGACCGATGTGTGTCTGGCGTCCACAGTAATTGAGCCAATGCCTCGCTGATAAAATTTCGCGTCGCTCCGGTGTCTATGATTGCCTCCACGCAAACTTCGTCGACGTCCACGCTTATAGTAATGCGATTATTTTCCCACCCTATTGCCGATATGTCCTCCGTGTTGGTTGTGGTTGGTGCGTTGGTGGTTGAGACGTCTGGCGCTGTGGCGCACGGGTCCCGCACCGCCTCGATTTATACGTGACCCTTCGGCGTTTCCCTGTCGGCAGCATTCGATCGTGCGTACATTCCGACGCCCACACACCCAGCGAAACAAGTACGTTGGATTTCTAACTTTTCTTTCGACGTGTACGCTTTGACCACAACGTTAGCACGCCTGGCGGGTGTCAATGATGTCCTCAACTTGCCTGAACCGCGTCCAGGTGTCTATACGCTTCGGCAGGGCGGACGTCGGCGTCGTTTCATCGTCCTGTAGGCACTCCAACTCAAGGGAAAGTACAGTTAACTCCTTCAAACTGGTGAAATCCTTGCGTCGAATGTTCCTCTGTAGCTCAGTCCGTGAATTGCGATAAATTCGCTCAAGTTTCTGCTCCTCTGTATACTCGGCGTGTCTCATAAGATCCTGGATTGCTACGACATACTCCTTAAATCTCTCACCTGGTTGTTGTCGTCGAGCCTTAATGGTGTCGTCCAGCTGTTCGAAATATCGGCCCGGAAGAAACAACGTCAAAAAATCCCTTTTGAATGCGGCCCATTCCACCCATTGCTCGTCATTATTTCGATACCATGCGGATGCCATGTCCGTTAATAGTTCTGGCATGGTTCTCGGAAGGAGGTCAGGATCAATTCCATACGACCTGGCCGATTCTTCAACCCGTTCAATGAATGAAATGGGATCTCCCTTGCCATTGTATCTCGCCGACCACTTCCGAACCTTGTCCATTACCTGCTCGCTCATGCTGCGGTGGAAGGTCACCTTGGTGGGTCCTGGCGGCTCTTCTGTTGTGTATTTATTTGCGACGGGACTCGCTGCTCCTGTTTGATATTTTTCCGTCGGCTGTGCTGATTGAGAGTTGTCCTGGTGCGCCATCCACTATGTGTTTAGGTGGCATCGGGCTCGTGGATCTCGAATGAGTCGTCACTTTCTTTCCGTGCGAGGCCTCCCATTCTTCGAGTCGGGTTTTGTCGTCTGCTGAATATTGTTTCGCATTAATAAAGGCCACCAGCGTTTTCCTTAATTCCTCCGCGGTGCCACTTTCCTTGAGGCCAAATTCGGTGCATGCCGCGAGGAGTTCATCTTTGTTTAGGTAATAAACCCAGCTTGTAGAAACCATCTTCGGTTTTTGTGACCTGAGTAGTGTGTGGGCTTAAGACTGGTTTTCTTCACTTGCTCTGAGTGTTCCGTTAGTGTGTGCTCACTCGAGTGTCGTGTTTACTGTGAATTTATTGTCTACCTTTGTTGACTGCTTGACGTCCTTGGGAGTCGGCTTTATATTCGTGTCGTCTTGCTCTGGGGCGTTTAATGGTGCTCAAGAGTGCGAATAATGGTGGTCTTTGTTCATTTCGTTTATTGGAGAAGGCGAACTGTGGTTTTTGTGTCGCGCATAGGGTTGGTGAGTTGAGTTATTTTTTAGGAAATTTAGGAAGTATGCTTTTGATTTTTTATTGTTGTTGTAGTTTCAGTTGCTTTCCAGGTGTGATCGCGACTGGACGTGTTTTTCTGAGTGCTCCTAGCGATTTTTGGTATCCTACCTAGGTAGGCCTTTTTTTTCGGTTTGTGCGAAATTTTGTGTTTTTTTGTGCTGCGATACCGTCGGTCGGTGTCGGCAGACAGTGCTAGTGCATTTTAGCACTAAAATTGTTGATAATTTGTTAATAACAAATTATTTAGTTTTTTGAAGTCCTACCTAGGGGTGACTCTGCGTAGGCCTTTTTTGGTTTTACGCGGTTTTTGCCGGTTTTGTGTTGCGTTGCCGTTGTTTTGCGGTGGCAATTCGGGCCGGTGTGTTTACGCGCATATTACGCGCATATTAATATACTGTTGTGCCGATTTTGACGGTTCCGTTGACGCGGTTTATCGAGTGCGCTGCTCGTGTCTCGACCCAGTTTAATTGGGAAGTGTGCCATCATGAGCACCAAAACGGCGCGTGTGAAGTCGCGAAAGAAGGCCGTCGCGCTTGACGTGAACGGTGCGACTGAGGTGGGCGTCGTAGTGGTGAAGTCCGCAAGGGAGGACTCCGAGTCGGAGCTCGCTGCGGCCTCTAAACACGCCAGGAAGGCGGATGGTACCGGGAAGGCCATAAAGAAGGCGTTTTCGGTGGACGCGCTGAAGATGGTGGGTCTGACGAGCGATTGCGAGTCCTCGTCATCGTCGTCAGACTCGGAGATGAAGGTGGTAAGCCCCAAGTTTGCCACCAAGGTAAGTAGTAAGGTAGGTAAGGCAGGTAAGGGTTCCGGTGGGAGTGCCCGTGAGGGTACTCATGTGAGTGCTCCGGTGGTTGCCACCGCTGCCTCTGGGTCGTTCGGTGAACGGCTCAAGGCAGTCACGGGTGCCCTCATTGGGGTCCTTTTTGAGGGTGACGGTGTCAGCCGGCCGCTGACCCGTCGAATTTTAGATGTAGCCGGGGGGTATGAGCGTTTGCTCATCGAGCTTTCTGGAGAGAACGAGCGTCTGAAGGGACGCTTGGAGGAGCGAGGAACCGCCAGTGGCGGCTTCGTGGCGCCGGTGGGTCGGCCAGTGCCGGTGAATTGGCCGGTAGTGGGTCCTTCGGGGGTTCCTGCTGGTGCTGGTGGTAGCACCGTTGTGGCAGCGCCCTCGGCCTTTCCAGCCCTGCCTCCTGCGCGCCCCGCTGTCAAACCTGTTGAGACGTGGTCCTTGGTGGTCAAGAGCCGGAAGGCCGGTGAGACACCCAAGGAAGTGGTTGACAAGGTGGTGAAGCAGGTGGGCCCGACCCTGGGTGTGGGCGTACACGAGGTTAAGGCTCTTCGTGGTGGTGGTGCGATTATTCGCACCCCCTCCGTGTCCAAGCGCGAGAAAATCGTGCTAAACCCGAAGTTTAGCGAGGTTGGGTTGGACGTGAGTGTTAACAAGAAGCTTGGTCCCAAGGTCGTCGTTCGTGGGGTCCACTGTAGGATCACTCTTGACGAGTTCATGTGTGATCTCTATGAGATGAACCTCAAGGAGCGGATGAGTTTGGAGACCTTTAAGAAGGAGCAGTGGGGGGCAATGCTGCTGTGGTAGTGAATGACGTGCATACCCAGTGTATGCTCGTTGATTCAAGCGAATGGGGTGTTTGTGTGAGTGTGGAGGGTGTGTACGGCAAGCTCTTGTTGGCAAGTGTGTACTGCCGTTATAGCGGTGATCTAGAGCCCTATATAAGGTATATGGATAGGGTGCTACTACTTGCGAGTAGCAATCCCGTTATCCTCGGTTCTGACACGAATGCATCGTCCGCGCTTTGGTTCAGCAAAACGTCCAGATTGGCTGGGCGGCTGAGTCAACAGCGGGGTGAGATGCTGAGTGATTGGGTCACGAGTAGTGGCCTGCACGTGCTCAATGAGCCGAGTGAGTGGTATCCTTTGAGGGGCCTAGAGGTGTGAGTGATATTGACGTGACGTTTGCGAATGAGGCGGCAATGAATCTGTATGGATTTCGTTGGTCCATCTGGGGGGGCTTAAGTGTAAGTGATCACAATCTCATTGAGATTGAGGTCACTTATGGCCACGTAGAAAATACGGGCAGTATCACTAAGCGTTGGCGTACTCTGGGGGTCAATTGGGATACGTATGCGGTTAGGGTCGGGGAGGCGGTTACTTCGGTACCACGTGCTGACTTTGACAACCTTGGTGTGGATGAGCAGGTAGCCAATTTGACTGAGGCCGTTTGGCGTGTCAACGACGAGCTCTTCGAGAGATGTCGGTTGGCAAATCGTAGAGGGGTGAAGTGGTGGACACGCGGCTTGACGGCGAAGCGTAGGGAGGTTCGCCGCCTCAGGAAACTTTTCCAGAGAGCGCGAATTGCTGGTGATGCGAATATTGATCAGTTCAGGCTGTCGTTTAGGCGTGAATTGAAAGAATATAAGCGCATGCTTATGACGACTAAGGAGAATGAATGGAGACAGTTTGCTGTACGCCACAGCGATGACCCCGGGGGTCAGCTGTATAAGGTGTGTCGTGGCAACAGAAGGATTGTTGAAATTAGTGGCATCCGTGTTGGCGATTCCGTGTTGCCAACATGGAATGCTTCTGTGAGTGCACTACTTTCTGAGTTTTTTCCTGGTGCGGTGCCTTCAGGTCATCCTCACGATGTGGGGTTGCCTGTTGGTCCCCCTGAATTGGTGACCGCGGAAGTTGGGTGTGCGGTCTCGCTGATAAGGTCCAGGAGGTCTCCCGGGTTGGATGGGATTACTGGAGAGATGGTGAAAGCCATCTGGAAGGTAATTCCTGAATACCTGGTTGCCCTGCTCGGGAAGTGTGTGCGTGACGGATACCTTCCTTCTGAATGGAAGACCGCCAGAGTCATTGTGCTCTTGAAGTCGCCTGATAGGGTCAGGTCTAATCCTAGATCCTATCGGGGGATTAGCCTTCTTCCGGTGCTTGGAAAAGTGCTGGAGAGGGTTATGGTAGAACGGCTTCATGAGTGCTTGCGTGATGACATGTGTCCTTTACAGTTTGGTTTCAGGAGTGGTCGGTCTGTGGAGGATGCGTGGGCGTATGTGAGGGATTGTGTGAGCTCCTCTAGTGCGGAATACGTCTTGGGTGTATTCGTGGACTTCAAGGGTGCGTTTGACTACTTGAGCTGGTCTCGTATCACCAGTAGGCTACGTGAGTTGGTCTGCCGTGAGGTTGGACTGTGGGAGAGTTACATCTCTGACAGAAAGGCCTGCGTGGCTGGAAGTAATCAGTGCGTCTGGGCTGATGTGGTCAGGGGCTGTCCGCAGGGTTCCGTCTGTGGTCCATTTATTTGGAACCTCATGATAGATCCCCTGTTGCGGCGTCTTGGTCTGTCCTGGAAGTGTTGTGCTTACGCCGACGATCTGCTTGTCCTCGTTGAGGGTCGGTCGCGTGCCGCGATTGAATCATTGGGAGAGAGTGCCATGAGTGTTGTGTGTGAGTGGGGTGCTCAGGTGGGTGTGGACGTGGCAATGGACAAGACCGTGATAATGCTGCTCAAGGGCAGATTATCACGTAATCGACATCCAATTGTCCGTGCATCTGGTGTCTCCCTCAAGTATGAGACTGAGGTCAAGTACTTGGGGGTGACTATCGGTGAAAGGATGAACTTCCTTCCCCATCTGACACATACGCGAGAGCGTCTTGTGTGTGTGGTGGGTCAGGTGCGTCGGCTGCTTAGGTGTGACTGGGGTCTGAGTAGACGTGCTGTCCGTGTCCTCTATGGGGGTCTCTTTCTTGCGTGTGCAACCTTTGGTGCGTCGGTCTGGTGCGATGTGGTAACGTCTGCTGCTGGGTATCGCAAGATTCTGGCATGACAGAGGGTTATTCTTGCTGCATGCCTGCCAGTATACCGTACGGTCTCCACGGAGGACTTACAGGTATTAATGGGGGTTGCCCCTCTTGACTTGGAGGTGGTCCGTCGTGCGGCCATCTTCAGATGCAGGAGGGGATTACCATTGCCGCAGCATGAATGGTTTGAGAGTGATGTGGAGAGGCTTAGTGTGACAGAGCGCAAAGCGTTCTTGAATGAATGTGTTTCATCTAGGTGGCAAACTAGATGGAACAATAGTGAAAAGGGTAGGACGACGTACGGGACGTCACATTTGCTGCAAGTCATCCTTGGTTTGGCTTCAGTCTGAGCTTGGGCTTTTTGCTAATTGGCCATGGCTCTCTTAATGCATTTTTGTTTAAGAGATGCCTCACGGCTTCAGAAGCTTGTGACTGTGGAGCTGAGATTGAGGATTGGCTGCATGTCTTGTGTGTCTGCCCGTTGTACTCTGACTTTAGGGATTTGGGGGCTATGGGTATTAGTTGGACTGACCAGGGGTTCTGTGTGAATGAGGCTCTCTCCACATCAGAGCAACTGGAATGTCTGGACCGGTTCGCCGGTAGAGTGTTCGTGGAGCGTCGTGCGAGGGTAGGTTAGCTGCCCAATTTTGTGCGTGGGTGGTCTTGTGTATGTGGCGTATGGGTTGTATGAATAAGTAAGTTGTAGGTGATTGTGTGTGTGTGTTGGGTGGGGTTGGATGGCGATGTATGTGTTGGTTGTGCTGAATGAAGTGTGCATGTTATGTGTGTGCCAGCCTAACTGTCGTCCTTCGGGAGGACAGAGCTATTGTGCTGCACTGGTGTTGCGTTCCTGGTGTCCGTCTACCCTGGGGCCACCGGTCCCCCAGCGGTATGGAGCTCACCGGTAGTAACACCGTTACGAAGCCTGACCAGAGGTTGTCTGGTACCACGGGTTTCGGGGGGTGCTGAGGTTGGTCTCAACGCCTCACCCCGGAATCAAAGATTTTTACATCTTGTTGGGGGTCCAGCTAAATTGGAGTTAAACCCCGTCTTAGGTGCCGCTCCCTGTCTGAGTGGAAGAGGTACGGATAGGCCTCGCTCCCGCAGTGAGGAAGATATGTCCATACACATGTCTTTAGACTGTTTTCACGTTTGGTGTGGGCAGTTTCTGTCTGCACCAAGTTCTATTCACAGCTGGACTTAAAAACTTTTGGGGGACCGGTCCAGGGCTGTAAGGAGCCCAACTGGTAGTAGTCTTGACTACGAAGTCTGACCAGAGGCTTTGTCTGGTACCACGGTGATCAGGAGCCCCTGTAGCGTGTTCGCTCACCCTCAGCCTGGTCATTGTTGGAAGGACCCCTAGTGGGAGCATCGCGGGGGCTGTGGTTGACGCCCAAACGTACGCGGGCAGAGCTATTCTTTTATAGCTCGGTGTGGAGTTGCATTGCAACCGGGTGCCGTGACCCATAGAAAGGCACAGGTGTTAGAAAGGCCTCGACCCCTCACCAAGAGGGAGTGCTTGTCCTTTATGCAAGTACTCGAATTGGTTCCCGCGGACTGGTACTACGTACCTATTCAAGGGGGCGTTGGTTGACGCATAGACTTCAACCCCATGTGTGATGGCACACCGTGAGCTTAAGCCAGTCTTGGCAGGCGCTCACGTTAAACACCCGGAGACACTTCTGTTGTTGTAGTTTAATGTAGGAGTCAGAGCTGAGGGAATGTGTGTACTCGCGGGTGGCAGCTTGATAAGCAGTGGCTGCCCAAGCAAAGGCAACGTAAGCAGAAGTAGTGTTGTAGTTGTTGTTGTTCTTTATTTAATGGCTTCGCTTTTGAGACGCTGCTCCAGAAGTGTAGTGAGAATTTCAAGTGGCTGGATGGTTGTGCGATCCGTAACTAAGCATGAATGAGGATGACAAATAGAGATGTTGAGGAAGTTTGACGCCTCTCTTTTAGGTGTGTAGTAATTTTAATAAGGCAGGGAGGTCGATGATTTTATTTTATGACTTGTCAAAGAATATCTTTTTTTAAAATACCGTCACAGGCGGTCTAACAAATTAGTGTAAACATTTCAAAATTTATTGCATATTAAGGTTTTTAGTGATATGGTGTGATTGGATGAGGGTAGGGATATGTGGAGTAAGTGTCAACATGTGACTTTTGTTTTACTCGTTTTATTTATGACAGAAGGCGAACTCTGCCTTGTGTCGCATAGGGTTAGTTGATTGGTTTGTCAGTGGAGTTATTTTTAGGAAATTTAGGAAGTATGCTGTTGTGGTTGTTGTAGTTTTAATATTTGTATGTAGGATACAGAGCTGTGGGAACGAGTACAGAGGCTGCCTAAGCGGACCTAGAGTCGTTGTTTATTTAATTGCTTTGCTTTTTAGACCCTGTCTCAGAAATTTAATGTAAACATTAAGTGAATGGATCGAACTGCGGTTTGGCGGACATGCATGATCTCGAGCGTGGGGCTGGGTAAGCAGAGGTGGTGACGTTATGTTGTTACCTATTGCTTGGGTTCGAATATGAAGCTCGCCTTGTTGTTACTTTTGTTGTAGTCGTTTATTGTCTGGAGTCGAATCTCCTGAAGGGAAAAACAAAAATTAAAGTATGGATTTCTTCATTATTACAATTTCGCTTGGAACTGTGGCTTCGCAGCCATGACAATGTTTAGAGAAATTTCAAGGTCACCTTGTATTTCTTGTTGTTGTTCCTTATTGCTTGGGTTCGAATTGTGTCTTGACTTGAATTTGCCAAGAATTGGAAACATTTTCAAAATTTAATTGAATTAATGTAAAAACTTCAAAGAATATGATGAAATCTTACCCAATTTGGGGGTGCATGAGTATGCATGCATAGATTTCTTTGTCACAATTTAGGATTGCATGAATGTGCATGCATAAATACAAATCGACGACTATTACAAAAGTATTGTAGATGATATCAATTTAAAATTCGATACCTCAGAATATTCACCAGACGATCCAATTGATGAAGGACGTTATAAGGAAAAGGATTTGATATTTACGTCCAAATATAAATGAAAGCACCCCAGCACTTTCACATAATCCTCAGCTCCCCCACACTATTCTCGTCTAAATAAAGTTATTATTCCGATAGTTCTAAATGAACTACTGATGAATAAGCTACTAATAACTTTATATCAGTCTGACGTTTACAAATTAAACTAACCAACACTCTAATTCAAACAAAACTAAATTTTAAAGATATATCCTGAAATATTATTATTACACGAATTAAACCATAACCTCCTAGATTCAATATTACCCCTGCTAAAACTATAGATCCCGAAATAGGAGCTTCAACATGAGCCCTGTGAAGTCAAAGATTAACTAAAAACATTAGCATATTCACTAAAAATGCAATTACTATATAAAATCTCCATTTCAAAATGATTTCTTCCTAATAAATAAAAATCCATAGATCCTAATCTGTCCCTTAAAATATAATCCTCACTAACATAGGTAATGAAGCAAATAAAGTGTAAAATAACAAATATACCCCAGCTTGCAAACGTTCAGGCTGATACTCTCATCCCAAAATCAATAACAAACTAGGGATAAGACTTCTTTAAAAAAAATGTAAAATACTATTAAATTATTTGTTGAAAATGAAAGAGTTAAGAATAATAAAAAAATTAAAACATTTAAAAGGAAATAGTTTTTATAGTTTTCATAAGAATAAATCTTCTCACTTGCTATTAGTATTAAGCAGGAAATTTATACTCTTAATAAAACCAATCCTTACGAGAGTGAATCAAGTCTAAATTCATATGCAACTCCTTCGTTTATATTAGAAAATTAATTTGACACAGGCAAACCCAATGAAATAAAAAGTGGAAAAAAAGATTGTGGAATAATCTCCCTGCGAATGTCTTCCCACCCACTTACAGCGTCCAAACATTTAAGCGAAGTGTAAACCGTCACTACTCCCTCTTTCCCCCTTCCCACTAACCTGTCATACCTTCGGAACCAAGAAATGCTGTGCATGGATAGGGGGCATTCCCTGAGCTTGGTTTCATCTGTCATAAAAAAAAAAAAAAAAAAGTAGAACCATTCGTTTAGAACCATTTAGAAAAGATTGAACCATTCGAAATACAAACTGTAAAAAACTTTATGGAAATAAGAATAAAACCATAAAAACCGTTCATATCATCTTAACAAATTTAAAGATTGAAAATGATCATTCCCATGAGTTCGAATTATCGAAACTAAAATAGCCAACCCTAATGACCCTTCACTATTATAGTAAGAAATAACAGTAGGAGTGTCGTGACCGCGGTCGAAGGCGGATGCTGCTACCCACCGCAGTGCAGTGTTTAAAGTGTGCTCGCGGGAAAAACATAACAAATATTTTTAAGAAGCATAATAAAATCACAGTGCAATAACGCAGTGCATTAAAACATAAACAACAATAAACATCAATAAATTCACAAAAATAATAGCACCATATAACAAAACCAAATAACACAAGTAGACTATCAAACGGAATGCAGAGAACCAAGAGAAGGGCTTATTTATGCTCTCCGCAGTAAAGCTCGGCATTTCGTTTCTTTCTGCTCCTCCTCCTTCTTCATGGTCCCGTTAGGTGTGCAGGCGGCTGTGAGTGCACCGTAGGCTGAAACGTGGCAAGATAAAGGCATAACACTTGTCTTGTCGCGCTTTGCTTTGCCTGCGGTGTAGGCTTGACCGTTCGTGGGGCTGACTTTATACCTTTTTACAGTAGGTGGCGATGACAAAATTTCGCATAGACTCCACAAATGTGCGTGGCGTATGTTTGTACTCACCAACCGCATATAATGGCACTATGTGAGACCCAGGTGTTTTAGGGCGCAGATCCACTGGATTTTCACATACCCGGGTACCACCTACTGCCATTGTTTTAATCACACAGACGCCTCGCCTTATATATTCGCAGTGATGTTGCGTACCAGTGTCAGCAACACTTTTGCACGACGGATGCCGAAGATAGCTCCATGTGGGTTACGTTCAAAATCCAGTCGCACATCCTGCACTTCTGCTTCATTTATAAAAGCCCGGGTCTAGGGAGCCTGCCAACTTTTAATAAACTGGACAGTCTCTCTGATTCGATTTCTAAAATTCTGGAATCGTATCCGAACAGTGAAATTGTTGTTGCTGGTGATTTCAATGTTCATAATTCCAATTGGCTACGTCATTCGAGTCACACGACACCCGAGGGTTTGTATGTTGAATTATTTGCTGAGTCTAATAATTTGACTCAATTAGTGAAGGAACCAACCCTGCGTTGATGGGCAAAACCAAAATATTCTGGACCTTTTTCTAACTTCACATCACAGCAAATATGGTGTGAATGTTCTTGCACCTCTTGGTAATTCGGACCACGCTACAATTTCTGCTACCTTCCCATATTCTAGTCTTCAATCCGCTCACCACACAGCTCCGAAGCGGACAGTGTGGCTTAATGAGAAGGCTAATTGGGATGCGCTGAACTTCTTCTTCAGCCGTTTCAATGGCCAATTGTGTTTCAGAGATAGAAACATAAATGCTGTAGCAAAATTGGTAGAAAATATTAGGTGTATCGGTTAATTCGTGTGGTTTTCTAACAGATGGACAGCCAAATATGTGTTGGAAAGCTACTGTCATACTGTATAATTTCAGAATCAGTATGTGTCATTTAGTTGAAGCGTAAACAACAATCCTTTTTTTTGCTCTGAAAATGTCGAATTTCGTGCCGAATAAAGTGTTTTTGCGAGGAGTATTTCTTGATTACTTCAATATGAAGAAAAAGGCTGCCGAAAGTCATCGTATTTTGGTGGAAGTGTATGGTGTGCATGCTCTAGCTGAGCGTACGTGCCAGAAGTGGTATGCACGGTTTAAAAGTGGCAATTTTGACTTGGAGGACGATGAACGGCCCGGACAGCCAAAAAAGTTTGAAGATCACGAGTTGGAGACATTGCTCGACCAAGATCCATCAAAAACGTAGGAAGAACTTGCAAAATCACTTGGCGTCGCTCCACAAACCATTTCCGATCGTCTAAAAGCAATGGGAATGATCCGGAAGGTAGGCCATTGGGTGCCGTATGAATTGAAGCCAAGAGACGTCGAACGCCGATTTTTCACGTGTGAAAAACTGCTTCAACGGCACAAAAGAAAAAGTTTTTTGCATCGAATTGTCACTGGCGATGAAAAGTGGGTCCATTCCGATAACCCAAAACGTCGAGCAACGTATGGATACCCCGGCCATGCATCAACATCGCCTGCAAAATCAAATATCCATGCTTCGAAGCGAGAAGCCGGCCGAATTTTTCAGAAAGGGTATTCGTGAATGTCCAGAAAAATGGGAAAATTTATAGATAGCGATGGCCAATACTTCGAATATTAAATTTGTAACCATTTTTTTCACAATAAAGCTTAAATTTTCGAAAAAAAAACCGCACGAATTAACGGGTACACCCATTATAATTTTATTTCGTATGAGGTCTTTCATACCCAATAAAAGAATTTCCATTAAACCAAGAGACAAATTTGAATATTGAATACCATAAGGGTAGTAAGAACTTTTGGTCGTTTGTGGGGAGAGTGAAGAATCAGACGCGATCGTCTATTCCAACTCTCCTCAAGGATGATCAGATCTTCACTCACTCGGTTATTAAGGCAAACTTATTAGCCAACATTTTTGCTGAAAACTGCTCTCTTCCTGAGAGTAGCCAACCACTACCCGTGATCGATGGTGTGTCTCATATTATGCCTGAGATGCACTTTCGAAAGCGTGCTGTTAAAAGAGTGCTTGTAAACCTCAACGTCAATAAATCCTCGGCACCGGATGGCATTTCAGCCCACGTGTTGAGAAAGTGCGCCTTAACACTGGCTCGCCCTTTGCCAATCTCTTTAATTTATCGTTCACTTCAGGAGTTTTTCCTACTTCCTGGAAGATTGCCAATGTGCAGCCAGTTCCCAAAAAAGGCGAGGCTACGAATCCTGCAAATTACCGGCCCATAGCAATCTGCTCAGTGCTCTCCAAAGTTATGCAGAGCATTGTAAATTTTACTTTGACGAGGTATCTAAAGAGCAACAAGTTGATCAGTGATTGCCAGTACGGCTTTCGTGCTCACTGTTCCACCGGCGATCTGATGGCGTTTCCCACTGACCGGCGGAACAGCTGTATTCACCAGTTCGGTGAGAGTAAGGTTGTTGCTCTGGATATCTCCAAGGCATTTGACCGGGTGTGACATAAAGCTCTCGTGTCTAAGCTGACTTCTTATGGTGTCTGTAATAATATCGAGTTTCCTCAGCGGCCGCTCTATTCGGGTTGTGATAGACGGCTCTGCTTCCGAAGAGCACTCCATTAATAATGGAGTTATTAGCAGGAGCAGGAGCAGGGTTCGGTCCTGTCTCCAACTCTTTTTCTCATTTTGATCAATGACCTTCTGTCATTGACATCAAACCCCGTCTACTCGTTTGTTGATGACAGCAACATTTGTCATTCATATTCATTCTCCAGGCGTTTTTCCAGGTCTATTCTGGAGATCAATTGAAAACGTAGAATTATGAATGACACATTCCAATCTGACCTCAACAAGATCCAGGAGTAATGAGTCGGAGGCTCTTGATGTTCTGGGTATGTCAATACAATGCGATCTTCGTTGGAACGATCACATTTTTGATGTGTCGAAAGAAGCAGCTAAGTGCTTAGGCTTTTTAAAGCGGTGCAAGAAATACTTCACTCCAACCGACCTTCGTTGTATCTATACCACCTACATCCTTCCGAAAATGTAGTACACTCGCATATTTGGTCGGGAGCTTCAAAAACATATCTTCACCTTCTGGACCGTATACAAGATCGTGCGATAAAACATATAGGGAGGATGTATCCAGCTCTATGGAAACCTTGGGATGTCGTCGAGATGTGGGGTGTGTATGCTTATTTTACCGATACTTTAGTGGTAAGTGTTCCTATTAAACTCCAGGTCCTTACGAGAAACCAGCCACTGTCTCTTTCCTGAATCTCAGACATTTTCTTGCAAATGTGATAAATCATATTATTGTAGCTGCTTTCGATATCTTCTCTTATCTGTATTAATGCATAGAGTAAGAATAACAAGAGTCCGAATCTTGAACAACGAAATTTTTCTATGGAGGATCCAGTAGTGGACCCCCTTTTCACTCATTTTTTAGTGTTTTGAGTTCTTACTCTCTTCTCTATAGCTCTTGACTGTTTTGCACTGATGCTCTGAGTTTTCGTTTCTCACTTTGTATGTATGTAGACAAAAAAAGTGTGTTACATAATCGGCCTGGCCACACGATTCTTCTTTTCTTCATTTTTCAAAGGTTTTTGTTAAAGAGAGGGGTTGAGAGTATAGAAAAGCCTCGACACATTCTTCAAATGTAGAGACTTTTTGAGCCCAAATTCTGTAGGATTCTCGGTTTTTCTTACGCACACAATTAAACAGCTGCCCGCACGAACCTTTTTTTCAAGGCAGTTTGCCGAACGTAAATTTCACTCACAGACATTGAGGTGTCGCACGTATACGACTTTTAACATCAAAGAAGAAACTACGTGTAGCCACGCTTTCTTCAAGATGCCAGGTTCAAGAAGCCGCTTCAAGAAGAATGATGCAGCCAAGGGCATTGACAGTGTAGTTTAGCAAAGCTTTGTTTGCTTGTGGGTCGGTAAAGCCATCATAGGACATGCTGGCTGTAAATATTTTGCACCCACTTGCAATAGTAAAATTTGTCCAGGTTTATCATGGCTTGGGAATTAAGGCAAACGTTTATTATATTTAGATAGATTATTATTCTTATGAGAAATTTTCGTGTGAAATTTTTGTAGAAAAAAATGCTCATGTTATACTTTTAAAATTATAATCTAATATAATATAATAAAATAAGATATCGATTTTTCACTTTCCATTTTTCACTTTTCAATAATATAATATAAAATAATAATATATTATATAAAATAAATGTATTTTCTAGCCGGTCTTGGTTAAGTAATTTAGTTAAAATAAAAAAAATTTCGTTTTCAGAGTGAAATACCTCATGTGCTAACTGCAAAAGCGCTTTAAGAGTTATTTTCATTACTTTTAAAAAATGGACTTGCTTTTTGTTGTTTGTAAAAAAAATATTTAATAGGTACGTCAGGAAATATTTTACAAATATATGTGCCTCATTGTTTAGTTGCAGGGCAGAACGATAGCAATTATCCGCATAAAGTGATATGCTATTAAGGCAGATAATCTTATCATTTTTTTCTGTAAAATCAGCAGTAGCCAAATCGACTACACAATTGCATTTTTTAAAGCCATCGGGAGAACAGATCGTCCTAATGGCGGCTTGTTTTATATAAGATAGATATTTAATATAAGACCAGTTGGCAAAAAGGCCTTTCACCATAAATACAAATTTGTTTGGCCTTTACATTACCTCTGAAATAGCCGTTATTTTCGAGGCCATCAATAAGGTCCAATTTCTCATTATATTTTAATTCTAATCGTAAGGACATCAAAAATTCTGATCGTGGATATCTCATCAAAAACCATAATGGCAAAATTTATTATTTAGTATTAATAAATCCTGGTTGAAGATTTTTAATTGTTTATTGAATCTTCACCTGGCAAATTAATGTTTAATTTATTTCTTAAAAATAGCTTGGAGCATGTGTGCTTCCAAGTGCTTCTCACTCTCAGAAAAGAGTGATAGAGAGGAGTGACGCAGGCCTTTTGAGAACACAAGCACACAAGATCGTGAATGCATGCGTATGTACATACATATGTTTGTGCCGTGAAATTGCGTGGGGTTACGGGAATTGTTTTAAAGTTTTCAGTGGATTTTTATGTTTACAGCATGAAATGAAATTAAACTTCAATTAAAATAAAATTAAACAAATTTTTTTTTAAATTATAGTTTAAAATAAATGATAAAATAGTAAAAAGGTCAAAACTACATGTGTAGATTTCTTCATGCAAACATATGCATGTACATTGTACACACAATTGCCGATCATCTGCTTGAGCGATGCCTCTTTTCGCAAGAAGCCACTCGTTCTCTACTTTCTTTGCAAAAAAAGAACGAGTGTTTTGTTCGCATCACCTTCCCGACCGCCCGCATCTATGATGCCGAATGAGTAACTTGTGCTGATTCGGACTCTTGTTATTCTTACTCTATGATTGAATGTATAGCCCAAGTGCTTTTCGAGTAAATCTTCCAGAGCTTTGTTAACTGTAAAAAGCGTTTCTGGAACCAGCAAACCCTTGTTCTCGTTTTCAAGCATTAGCGTTTCAATCCTTTCATTGAAGGCTGACTTTATTGTTTTAAAGTGCTCATTAATCGGGATACCAGAATTTTTTTAAGTTTATTGGACCTTATGTGATAATTCCAGTGTTTCTTCAAAACGTTCTCATTACAGTCGGAATAAATTGAAAAGTTTTCATTATGAATACGTTTTACTTGTGAAGCACAGCTTGGCTGTGGATAAAATAAATTTATATGTTTTTTCAGGTTATCGCGTCGGGTAAATTTAATGTTGCATTCATTGCAATCAAATGCTTGTTTTTCAGCATGTTTGTTTAAAACATGGCGTTTAAGGCTGCGATTTTCGGTGAAACGATCACCACACTTATCACAAATGAAACCCTTCATTTTGTTGTTGGTGGTGACTGTGACGGTGTTGTTGATAGTTTTGATAAGAATATTAATGAAGAAGATTTCACTTCAGTCTTCTTAAAAATTTGAGTGTACTTTTATAAAAACTTCAAGTTTTAGTTTTACACTTTAATGTACTCTTTGTGAATGCTCTGGGTTTTAGTTATGCAAACTAATGCCCTATATCTCTCCAATTCGAATAATAGTAAATAATCTTTTAATTTACTATTTTTAGTTATATATATAATTATAATTTACTTAATAATTTGAAACTGTACAAAATATATGTGTATTTTCTCAAAAGTCATTAGGAGCTCACACGTCTTGATGTTTTGGATTTTCAAACTATTAACTGAGTTCTGTAATAACTTATTCTGGCGATGACAAAATTCCGCATAGACTCCACTAATGTACGTGGCTTGAGGGCGAATTTTTTCGCGGTCTAAGCGCATATTTGTACCCACCAACCGCATATAATGGCACTAAGTGAGACCCACGTGTCTGAGGGTGCAGATCCACTGGATTTTCACATGCCGGGGTACCATTTACTGCCATTGTTTTTACCACACAGAGGCCTCGCCTTATACATTCGCAGTGATGTTGCGTACCAATGTCAGCAACACCTTTGCACGACGGACACCGAATTTAGCTCCATGTGGGTTAAGTTCAAAATCCAGTCGCACATCCTGCACTTCTGCTTCATTTATCGAAGCCCGGGTCTGGAGAGGCTGCCTACTTCTGATAAACTGGACAGTCTCTCTGATTCGATTTCTAAAATTCTGGAATCGTATCCTAACAGTGAAATTGTTGTTGCTGGTGATTTCAATGTTCTGTGACGGCGCACTTTTATTTACAAAATGAACCGCAAAAATCAACGACAGCCGTCGTCTTCCTGATATTTATTTATATTGGTATTCTGTAGCATTTTTTTTTTATGGCAGATAGAACCAAGCTCAGGGGATGCCTCCTATCCATGAAAATCATTTATTGGTTCCGAAGGGATGGCAGGTTAGTGGGTAGGGGGAAAGAGGGAGTAGTGTCGATTTACACCTCTTTTAAAAGCATCGACGTTATAAGTGGGTGGGAAAACATGCGCAGGGAGACTATTCCACAATTTAACTGCGCGACCGAAAAACGAATTATCGCGGTAGTGGGTAGTGCGATGAAACGGGATCGAGACGTAAAAGGGGTGCATCGCTCTGGAAAGCCGAGTAGATCTGTTGAATACCCGAACCGAAGGGATCAGGCTGGCTACTTCAGAGGAACAGTTACCATTAAAGTAACGGTAAAATAAGGTTACACACCCCACATCCCGACGACATCCCAAGGTTTCAATAGAGCTGGATACCCTGCTGTCCCCTATAAGTTTTATCGCACGACCTTGTATACGGTCCAGAAGCTGAAGATATGCTTTCGAAGCTCCAGACCAAATAAGCGAGTTGTACTCCATTTTCGGCCGGATATAAGTGGTGTAGATACAACGAAGGTCGGTTGAAGTGAAGTATTTCTTGAATTTTATATTGATATTCTGTTAATTATAAAATATTAAAAGTAAAAGGATTAGAATTAATGGTTGTAAGTTAAGCTGTACGTTTAGGATAAGTGGGTACAGCAACCAAAATGTAATAGATTAGACGAGAGAGTTAGAGAGCGAGCCAACCTCAGAAGCAGAGCAGCATACACACGCACACAACAGAATGGAAAGCAAGCAGAGGCTTGCAACGAGGCAAAACGGAACCAGATCGTTCTTCTTGGATCGACTGCTGAAGCGAACGGACGTGTTCTTCCGGAGCTATTATTTTATCGACCGCCGAAGCTGACGCACGCATTTTTTTTCCTGGAGACTGCTGGGATAATCATCAGTACATTAGCCACGGGTACCGGCCGTAATATTACAGACCGAACAAATTCTACGCGACTTCGTAACGGACGCGGTATTGTTCCTAGGTGAATAAATATATATATATATATTTTGTCGACTATTCTGGTGATCGCGTGTCTTCGGATCGAGTGCCAGTTTAGTAGTCAGTGCAGGTCTTCGGATCGACTGCTCGGCACGATATGTCTTTGAACCGCGTGACGTGACCTTAGACCAGGCGCGCTGACGAAATGTACGCCAAGTTGCAGCGGGAGGCTGACTATTCTGGTTATCGCGTGCCTTCGGATCGGATACCAGTCTAGTAGTCAGTGCGTGTCTCCGGATCGACTGTTCGGCGATATATATAGTTTGTAAACTAGACGTGACCGGAGACGAAAGACTCATCGGACGTTACGGCCGTGTGCTCACGCAGCAGTACGCGGGTGCGTCAGAAGAAAAGCAGAACAGCACGCACGACCATACCGAGTGGCACCCAGCTTGGCTCGGCTCCTTTCGCCTAGACAGCCTAGTTAAGATCACTATATATATCGCCCAAGCACTACACAGTAGTGTAATATTTTAAGCCACAATAAAATGTATTTGGAAACAGAAATCACAGCAAAATTATAAATTTCAGTGACGAACCGTGGACATCCGACGAGCTCACCCACGCTTTAAACCGGAAGACCGGGGAACTTCGTTACAGTTCATAATTCCAATTGGCTACGTCATTCGAGTCACACGACACCCGAGGGTTTGTATGTTGAGTTATTTGCTGAGTCTAATAATTTGACTCAATTAGTGAAGGAACCAACGCACTTTCCCTTCGTTGATGGGCAAAACCAAAAAATTCTGGACCTTTTTCTAACTTCATATCACAGTAAGTATGATGTGAAGGTTCTTGCACCTCTTGGTAATTCGAACCACGCTACAATTTCTGCTACCTTCCCATATTCTAGTCTTCAATCCGCTCACCAGCCAGCTCCGAAGCGGACAGTGTGGCTTTATGAGAAGGCTAATTGGGATGCGCTGAACTGCTTTTTCAGCCGTTTCATTTGGGAATTGTGTTTCAGAGATAGAAACATAAATGCTGTAGCAAAATTGGTAGAAAATATAATTTTATTTGGTATGAGGTTTTTCATACACAATAAAAGAATTTCCATTAAACCAAAAGACAATCTGTTCGCGCAGAAGGCCAAATTTTCTCACACTAAATTTAAGCATGAAATTCAATCATTAAATTCCGAAGTGTATGCAAATTGTCAACGGCATTTCCCACAATCCATGCAGGTTAGCAAGAAATGATAAGAAGAGTCAATGACCGCGTCGCAAGCTTCCGATTGCAGTGCACGACAAACCTTGGTCGCAAGACTTAAATGTCACCGTGCGAATGATTTTGGCAGGCAAAATGCAAGGTTGCATTGACTGTGGGAAACATCAATCTAAATTTTGTTATACCTGTTGTTACCTTTTAAGTTTCCTGTTCCTTTTAGCTGTAATTTTTGTTATAAATATGATAGACAATAATAATAAAGGGCTTTTTGACTTCAGCAGTGAAACAGTGCTAATCTAGTGATTTTGCAGTGCGATCCATCTTCATCATTTCTTAAATAAACGACTAGCTGGTTAGTACCAGATAGTCAATTCAACGTATAAATTGGTTGTGTACCAATTTATTTATTTCGTCGTCAAAAGAGGCGTACATAAATTTGGTGACCCCGACGTGATCAGAAGGTTACGTGATTCGTCGATATGAACAAATTGGAAGAATACCTGCAGAAGCAGGACGAAGTTGCAGTGGCCCTGCAAAAAACCATCAACAACTTCAAGAAGACCGCAAAGGACAAAAGAACTTTGGAATTCGTCGAACGGAAGATAAACGAAATGGATGAATATTGGAAGGCATTTGACAAATGGGATAACGTGATTAGACAGCATCCGTCAATCACAGAGGAACACCATTACATTCAAGCCAACATACACGGCACATTGGGAGAAAAATACAGCGATGCCAGGGATCAAATGGTTACCTGGCTGCAATTGTTAAAAGCAAAAGCTGCAACAGATAGACAGGAAGCCGGACCATCCAATCAAGCGTCCACTCAAACCACTCTACTGATAGCGAAGCAGAAAAAGGTAACCGAGATGTTGTTAAGCACATTGACAAAAATGCTTGATGACACGAGTGCTCATCCACAACAATATTACGATGGCAAAATTCCTACTCTTGAAAGGCATTTCAAGAGCATTCAAGATCTACACGAAAGGATCTGGAACTCACTGGAAACTATCGATGATGTTACATACGATTTGAATAAATATTCAAACATCGAAGAAGAAATCAGTAACAAGATTCTGCAATTACAACTAAAAGCAGGCTCCCGGACTTCAGCATCATCAAGGGTCGAAGCAAGCGGAAACACAGCACTTCCACTTCCGAAAATTGAATTGCCGAAATTTTCCGGTCAGTATTTGTACTGGCGATAATTCCGTGATCTATTTGTTGAATTAGTTCACAATCAGCCGATACCTACATGTCAAAAAATGTGGTATCTCAAAACAGTGTTAACTGGAGAGGCAGCAGGACTCATACAACATTTCACGAGCACAGAGGCTAATTACGACCCGGCTTGGAAAATAATCAACGATCGTTACGAAAATCCGCGGCTGTTAATAGATGCAGTCATTACAAAATTATTGTCGCAGCCAGCTAACCAGCAAGAAACAGTAGCATCAACAAAACTGTTACATGATACTACAGTAGAATGTCTACTGAGCCTGACAAGTTTAGGTGTAAACACACAAAATTGGGATCCACTACTGCTGCATGTCCTTGTTAATCGACTCAGCAAAACTACACATGCCTTATGGGAACAATCCATTACAAATCCCAGACAAACTCCCACACTAAAGGAGTTCACAGATTTTCTAGAGCGGCGCTTTCAAGCTCTAGAATCATTAGGAGCAAATTCTGGAAAATCAGAATTATCTAAACGATCGGATTCATGCAAATCATTGACTGTTTCAATCGCACCCAAAACGTGCATCATTTGCAACAATCAACATCCCTTGTTCATGTGTAACCAGTTCCTGCAAATGAAACCAAAATCTCGGTTATCCAGCGTTCAAAAAGCCAAGCTTTGCGTCAATTGTTTAAAGAGTGGACACTTGGCGAAAGATTGCTTTTCCAGATGTTGCATTAAATGCAACAAAAGACACAACACTCTATTGCATTTGGGCAGCAAAGGAACGACAGCATCTTCGAAAATGCAGACATCCAGCAACAGTCCTAAGGAGGCATCGTCTAAACCTCCGCCATCAACGCCAGCAAGTACAAGCACTTCTGGTTCTTCACCAGCGATCACATTATCAGCAATCCCGATTATCCCAGTGTCGCACCACGCCATTAACAAAACAACGCTATTGAGCACAATCCAACTAAAGGTTAGGGATAACTGGGGACACGACATCAATTGCCGCGCAGTTCTAGACAGCGGTTCGCAAGCAAACTTCATTACAAAACGTCTAGCAACCAAGTTAGGCATGCGTAAAATCCCACATCTTGTAGATATTGAAGGGATAGGAGAGACGCGTCGCTATACAACTGATCGAATAAACATACAACTAACGTCCAGAACAACAGAATTTTCGGCAAGGATAGAGGCACAGATTTTATTCAAAATTGTGTCAAACCAGCCTACTCAACAAATTGACACAGAAGGCTGGCAAATTCCAAAAAATCTACCACTTGCAGATCCAGAATTTGCAACAACTGGATCAATCGATCTACTAGTTGGAGCAGGATTGTTCTACAACATATTGTGCATTGGACAAATAAGATTAAGAGCGGATCTTCCAGTTCTTCAGAACACACTCTTCGGTTGGGTTGTTGGAGGTGAATTCAACAATAAGCCTTCTCAATTATCAACAATAACTTGTGGGATTAGTAGTGAAACCAAATTAAATGAAGCCGTCGAAAGATTGTGGCGAATAGAAGAATGTGACGTTCGGACTGACGTCTTGACCACAGCAGAAAAACGATGTGTATCACATTTCAACTTAAATGTTCAACGACATTGCGACGGTCGATATATCGTTCGGTTGCCATTTGATGGAGAGCCCAGTCAATTAGGTGACTCAAAGGATATAGCGCTTCAGCGCTTCCGTGCAATCGAAAGGAAATTTGAAAGAAATGACGACTTCAAGAAGCTATACGTACAGTTCATGCGTGAATATGAAGTCTTGGGCCACATGGAAAGGGTGATCCTTGAGAAAATCGAAAAACCACATTTTTTTCTCCCTCATCATGGAGTGTTGAGACCCGACAGTAGCACTACTAAACTTAGGGTGGTATTCGATGCTTCAGCGAAAACTTCATCGAACTATTCATTAAACGATATGTTGTCAACAGGACCGAACATACAAGCTGATCTCTTTACCATATTGCTTCGTTTCCGAATGCCGAGATATGTGTTTACTACCGACATTGAAAAGATGTATCGGCAAATATGGGTGCATCCATCGGATCGGAAGTATCAGCTCATCTGGTGGAGAGAGAATCAAACGCTTCCACTACAGTGCTATCAACTAAACACCGTAACTTACGGCACAACTTGTGCCCCATTCTTGGCAATTCGGTCCCTTCAACATTTGGCAGAACAAAACAGCGACAAATACCCACTAGCAGCTGAAGCAATAAAAAATAACTTCTATGTAGACGACGGCCTATGTGGAAGTGACAACCTTGCCGTCGCATTAGATACGCAAACACAACTCATCAACTTGTTGCAAACAGCAGGGTGCATTCTACGCAAATGGTGCACGAACGACAAAAGATTACTGCAAAACGTTCCAGCTGTGGACAAGAAGGCAGAGACCGAATTCGAGAACAAAGGTGAAGAGCTTACCAAGGCGATGGGACTAACATGGAATCCCGCAAGCGACACATTTTCAGTCAGAACTGGGAATACGACTAAGGAAAGGATTACAAAAAGATCAGCTCTTTCTGACGTTTCTCGCATCTTTGATCCACTTGGTTTCATTGCGCCAGTAGTAGTTTCAGCGAAAATATTTTTGCAAAATTTATGGCGGTTAAAACTGGATTGGGATGCCGCAATTCCTCAAGATCTTCACACCTTTTGGGAAAACTTCAAGGACAAATTACCAGAACTGGAAAAGATTTCAACTCCACGTCATGTGTTTGGTCACCAAACACGTAAGAACTTCCAAGTCCACATATTTGCAGACGCTTCTGAGCAGGCCTATGGCGCTGTATCATACATAAGGAGTATCGATGTGAAGGGTACAATCCGAGTACGATTTCTCTGTGCGAAATCAAAGGTGGCACCCGTTAAACAAATCAGTCTTCCACGATTAGAACTCTGCGCAGCAAAACTAGCCGTAGATCTAATGAGAAGAATTCAACAAGACTTAAACATTAATAAAGAGATAATTTATCTGTGGACAGACTCAACGGCCGTTCTTGGTTGGGTCAATGCAAGCTCCGCAAATTATCATACTTTTGTGGCTAATCGAGTAGCTTCAATACAACGCAACACGCTATCCAAACAATGGAGATATGTACAATCACATCAAAATCCTGCTGATATAGTGTCCAGGGGTGTGACCCCAGAAAAAATTGCAGACAACAATTTTTGGTTTTATGGTCCCATATTTTTACACGGATCCGAAGGACAATGGCCGTCTCAACTCACAAAACATGAAGAATGCTGTATAGAGCGCCGCAACAACGTCAAAGCAGTTCTGACATCAAACGTCAATCCATCAGAAGACTTGTTAACAAGAATTAAACACAGCCACTCATTTAGGCGATTGCAGAGAATTGTGGCTTACACGCTTCGTTTTGGCAACACATCAAAGCTAAGAACATGTACAGCAACACCAAGTTCAACCGAAATGGAAAAAGCTCTTCTTTGCATTATCAAAATAATGCAACAGAATGAGTTTGGAGACGACATAAAAAACCTCCGCCAACACAAATGCGTCAACCGAAGCAGCTCGTTAAGCAGCTTAGCACCTTTTATGAGTGAAGATGGCCTTTTACGAGTAGGCGGACGCCTTGAATCAGCTCTGCTAAAGTTCGACTCAAAACATCCAATGGTTCTACCCTACCGCCACCCTGTAACCAAAATGTTGATAAATGATCTACATAAAGAACACCTTCATGTAGGTCCACAGACACTCTTGTCCATCGTTAGACAGCGATTTTGGCCTATAAAAGGGAAAACACTTGCTCGGTCTGTTGTCCAAGGATGTATGAGATGCTCCCGGATGCAGCCAAAGCTACTTACACAATTAATGGGCAATTTACCGGCAGATCGTGTACAACCAGCGCGACCATTTATCAACGCAGGAGTTGACTTCTTCGGTCCAGTTTGGACTCATTTCAAACTTCGCGGCAAGCGGCCACAAAAGGCTTATGTCGCTGTTTTTTGCTGTTTTGCCACAAAGGCGGTGCATATGGAACTTGTGAGTGACCTAACCACGGAAGCCTTTTTAGGCGCTCTCAAACGCTTCATGGGTCGACGTGGACACTGCCAAAAAATATACTGCGATAACGCAACAAATTTCGTAGGTGCAAGAAATCAACTTCAAGAATTACAGAACGCGGTACAATCAAAAGATGCTCAAGAAAAGATAGTCGGAGAATGCAGCTCCAAAAGAAGAGTTGAATTCCTATTCATACCCCCGAGATCGCCTCATTTCGGCGGCTTGTGGGAGGCAGCGGTAAAGTCAGCCAAACAGTTATTGCAGCACACCTTATCCTCAGCTTCTCTAACTTACGAGGAATTGGAAACGGTCATCATTGAAGCAGAAGCTATATTAAATTCTCGACCTATAACGCCACTGTCATCAGACCCAAATGACTTAACCGCTCTAACACCTGGACATCTTCTAATCGGCGAACCTCTTGTATCAACAATAGATCCTCACATTACGCCTGCCCATTCGACTCTTGCAACGAGATGGAAGTTAGTCACACACATAAAAGCAGAATTCTGGAGGAGATGGAGTCGAGAGTATTTAAATCATCTCCAACACCGATATAAGTGGAAAACTGAATGTCATAATATAACTCCTGGAACTTTAGTTGTTATAAAGGATGACAACTTGCCACCACTAAAATGGTCGCTGGGACGTGTTATACAGGTAATCCGCGGAGATGATGGACTCGTTCGAGTAGTAGATGTGCGCACACCAACAAATGTGATACGACGCCCAGTGCATAAAATAGCGCCATTGCCATCAGAGACTCCCACTGACAACAGTCAAAGCAGCAGCTCCAGCCATCAAGATGACAACGGTCCAAGCAACCAAAACCCACCAAAACGAATTAAGAACAATGATGAGGGACCCAAGAAGAACAACCATCAAACACGTAAAAAACAACGCATCAGCATTGGTTCAGCAATAGTTAATGTCCTTATGGTTATGTTACTTGTTTCACCTGGTCACAGCAAAGATGTGCAAGTACAAAGGTTCAACAATGATCCAGGAATTTACTTCGAAAACCTTGGTTTTGCGGAAATCATTGTAAGCGACTGGAATTTAATAACTTTCTTCAAACTACAACCATATTGGACAGAATTTAATGCAATTACACATTATGTAATGTCATTGGATAAAATGTGTGAACTCATCAAAGCCACAGATGGAACCTGTTCTGGGGTAGTGAGCCAAATACAAAGATTCAGCGATGACATAGAACAAATGAATTCAATGTTAACACCGCAGTCTATCCGACGAAGCAAAAGAGGAGCACTAAACATAATCGGAAATGTCGCCCGCAGCTTGTTCGGTGTCCTGGACTCAGAATATGCCGAAGAAATAGCTGCCACGATCGACAAAATTTATCTAAATGAAGAATATTTGACAACAGCGATACGAAACCAGACGTCATTCATAGACACCACATTAAATATCATGCAAAAGAATCAAGAAGAGATTGAAGGCGAATTTAGTAAAGTCAAGGAAGAAATTGAACACATCAACTCGGAATTCAGAAGGGTTAAGCAACTGTTCGACTTGCGTCTAAGATTTTACGAAATGTCTCTTCACACATTGACAGTTCTAAACAACTACCAACGAATGCAAAACTCGCTCTTTGACATATTAATTGATTCTCACCAAGGAAAAATGAATCCAGAATTAATTCCCCCCGCCACACTTCAAGCGGAATTAATCAAGGTCCAGACTAACCTACCAAGGACAATGAGGCTTCCACTACCCACAAACGAACTTCGAAAATTTTACCAACTAATGCTGATAGAAAGCCAAATAACGAAAACATATATTATCTTCAAAGTAAGAATTCCAATAATTTCAACAGAATCGTTTGAACTTTTGAAACTTACGCCCATTCCATGGAAGGGCAACAGCGGCTTCAAAATAATAACACCATCGACACCGTATATGATGGCAAACTTACACAGAGATCAATATTATCCCATAATGGAGGCAGAGCTTCAACAGTGCTTTTCACTTAAAGAAAACGAACACCTGTGCAGACCTCACAACCCGATTCTAAAACGAGGATCCTCCAAAGCTGCTTGCGAAATCAATTTGCTCGATGATGGACAAAACTTAGCATCATGCAACATTAACCCCCTTACTACAAACTCTTATTGTGTTAAGCTTAATAATCCCAACAAGTGGATCTATGCTGTGGCTAATAGAACTCTCGTGAATGCGGTTTGCAGCGAAAACCTAACCCAATTAGTACTGGAGGGATCAGGAATATTGACAATTCACGAGGGATGTATCATCAAATTGCCGTTCTTAACAATACAAGGGCATCAATCTATTGAAGTAAACCGGTACACCTCATACATTCCATCAATAAATGTTAGATTTATACAAGCAGAATCATCATCAGAAGACGTCACAACAGCAGTTCACAAACTAGATACCACCCAAACACCCCAGCTGACAAAACTAAGAAACCAAATTTCAAAATTCAAAGTTGACAGTCCGGATAAATTACGAAACCACGACATCCATCATTACACGCTGGGTTACGGAAATCTCATTATAATCGTAGCTGTTGGCTCAATCATCGGCTGGAAGCTCTACCATAAGGATCAAAAACCAACCACCACAGAAGTAATCCCACAAGATGTACAGGGTGTGTCTACGGAAGCAGAGAATACTGGTGCCTCCGCGGACTCAGGATTCATTAGAGTCCAAGGCTATCCAACGTTTACAAGTTGAGCAAACGACTATTGCTCAACGCCGGGGAGGATGTTCGCGCAGAAGGCCAAATTTTCTCACACTAAATTTAAGCATGAAATTCAATCATTAAATTCCGAAGTGTATGCAAATTGTCAACGGCATTTCCCACAATCCATGCAGGTTAGCAAGAAATGATAAGAAGAGTCAATGACCGCGTCGCAAGCTTCCGATTGCAGTGCACGACAAACCTTGGTCGCAAGACTTAAATGTCACCGTGCGAATGATTTTGGCAGGCAAAATGCAAGGTTGCATTGACTGTGGGAAACATCAATCTAAGTTTTGTTATACCTGTTGTTACCTTTTAAGTTTCCTGTTCCTTTTAGCTGTAATTTTTGTTATAAATATGATAGACAATAATAATAAAGGGCTTTTTGACTTCAGCAGTGAAACAGTGCTAATCTAGTGATTTTGCAGTGCGATCCATCTTCATCATTTCTTAAATAAACGACTAGCTGGTTAGTACCAGATAGTCAATTCAACGTATAAATTGGTTGTGTACCAATTTATTTATTTCGTCGTCAAAAGAGGCGTACACAATCCCTGGTTTAATGCGACTTGCAGACAAGCAGTCAGGTCTAAAGAGGAAGCATTTAGGAATTGGCGTTTAAACAAAACTGCTGATACTAAACTGCTGCGCAATCAGGCCAGAAATAGGTGCAATGCCACTCTAAAGCGCGAAAAAGTTCTCTATGAACAGCGCCTTAGACGTAGAGTTCTTGAATACCATAAGGGTAGTAAGAACTTTTGGTCGTTCTTGGGGAGAGTGAAGAATCAGACGCGATCGTCTATTCCAACTCTCCTCAAGGATGATCAGATCTTCACTCACTCGGATAATAAGGCAAACTTATTAGCCAAAATGTTTGCTGAAAACTGCTCTCTTCTTGAGAGTAGCCAACCACTGCCCGCGGTCGATGATGTATCTCATGCTATGCCTGAGATGCATTTTCGAACGCGAGCTGTTAAAAGAGTGCTTGCAGACCTCAATGTCAACAAATCCTCGGGACCGGATGGCATTTCAGCCCATGTATTGAGAAAGTGTGCCTCAACAATGGCTCGCCCATTGCGCAATCTCTCTAATTTATCATTTACTTTGTCACGATGTTTTCGCTCAGGATATCGCTCAGGGCGTGTCCAGGATCGCGGCAGATATAATTTGTATTTCGGATCTTTAATTTAAGAAATTCACTTTATTTACACTTCAGATTCTTACACTGTGGGGTGTAGACACGATGGTGAGTGTGCCGGTGATGTTGGAGGTGGTGAGATGACGATGTGTCCGTTGACGAAGTGAACGACGCTCGTTGACGCGGCAGGCCGTTGCGTAGAGACGTTGAGATGCGTTGATGCGGCGCTTGTCGACGCAGTAGGGCGTTGATGCGTTGGCGTGACGTGTAGGTGCGACGCGTGGCGTTGACGCGACGTTCGTTGCCGCAGCAGAGCGTTGATGCGACGCGTGGCGTTGACGCGACGCTCGTTGACGCAGCAGGGCGTTGATGCGTTGGCGTAACGTGTAGATGCGACGCGTGGCGTTCACGCGACGCTCGTTGACGCAGCAGGACGTTGATGCGTTGGCGTGACGTGTAGATGCGACGCGTGGCGTTGAGGCGACGCTCGTTGACGCAGCAGATCGTCGATGCGTAGTGATGCTCGGGTGCGACGCGCAGTGGCCTGTGATGCACTGCCGTCGATGCGATGCTCTGATGCGACGCGCAGTGTCCTGTGATGCACTGTCGTCAATGCGATGCTCTGATGCGACGCGCAGTGTCCTGTGACGCACTGCCGTCGATGCGATGCTCGGGTGCGACGCGCAGTGTCCTGTTTTGCACTGCCGTCGATGCGATACTCTGATGCGACGCGCAGTGCCCTGTGACGCACTGCCGTCGATGCGATGCGCAGTGTCCTGTGATGCACTGCCGTCAATGCGATGCTCTGATGCGACGCGCAGTGTCCTGTGACGCACTGCCGTCGATGCGACGCTCGGGTGCGACGCGCAGTGTCCTGTGCTGCACTGCCGTCGATGCGACGCTCGGGTGCGACGCGCAGTGTCCTGTGCTGCACTGCCGTCGATGCGACGCTCGAGTGCGACGCGCAGTGTCCTGTGATGCACTGCCGTCGATGCGATGCTCGGGTGCGACGCGCAGTGTCCTGTGATGCACTGCCGTCGATGCGACGCTCGGGTGCGACGCGCAGTGTCCTGTGATGCACTGCCGTCGATGCGACGCTCGGGTGCGACGCGCAGTGTCCTGTGCTGCACTGCCGTCGATGCGACGCTCGGGTGCGACGCGCAGTGTCCTGTGCTGCACTGCCGTCGATGCGACGCTCGAGTGCGACGCGCAGTGTCCTGTGATGCACTGCCGTCGATGCGATGCTCGGGTGCGACGCGCAGTGTCCTGTGATGCACTGCCGTCGATGCGACGCTCGGGTGCGACGCGCAGTGTCCTGTGATGCACTGCCGTCGATGCGACGCTCGGGTGCGACGCGCAGTGTCCTGTGCTGCACTGCCGTCGATGCGACGCTTGGGTGCGACGCGCAGTGTCCTGTGATACACTGCCGTCGATGCGACGCTCGGGTGCGACGCGCAGTGTCCTGTGATGCACTGCCGTCGATGCGCTGCTTGGGGTTACGACGAGCAACGGACTTTGTCTGAAGTGACAAGGATATAGTGCCTCTGACTACAAGGACACGGGTAGGATGGATCCAGGACACCTCTTGCCGGGCAGGATTGGCGCAATCCGTCACCCATCGATTGAAAAAGGATTACGGAGGACACACAACTGACAGGATTGGTGCAATCCGTCGCCAGTTGGTGGGAAAAAAAAGGATATGCGGAGTGCGCGACTGAGGCGACACACAGGACTCGTTTCTGGCAGGATTGGTGCAATCTATCACCAGTCACAGGACTTGTGTTCGCGAAAGGAGTTAGAAAGCTGATTATTCCAGATGTTGATAGCAACATAATTTATTTCCAGAAATGTTGCTGGCAACATGCTGTGTTGCTACGCATTCCAACCCACTTCCACTGCACACGCCATCACTGCTTGTCTCGCTCACTCCTCTCCAGTGAGGCACACTCACCGTCGTTGCCATACTCTCACATCCTTAAACTATACCCTGCTTACATTTGTCTAATTTGCAAGATACAGAAAATCCCATAATGTGGGTTTAAATATTCCTAACTTTAAATATTTAAGTAATCCTGTCAATGTTTGAATTGAAGCTCACGATATATGAAATTAAAATATTACGTTCTACGTAATTAATAATTATAATAAAAATTATACAAAAATTATAAATTATACAAAATATAAGAAAATATATACAAAATAATAATTGAAAAGAAATAATAATTTGTGGGAGGCTCCAGGCTCCTCACACACCCTTCTCTCTTCGGGGAAGACAAAAAACGTTGATCCTGCCAGCCCTGCTGATGTGGATGCTGTATACATCGCTGCTGGTGCGTACAATGTACCTTGCTTGCGTACCGGTCTTCCACGTTGTGCTCGACAACCGCAGCTCTTCCTTAACTTCTCGTGGCCACGCTCCCTCACAAATCTGCACTGCCTCAGTGCTGCCACTACCGTCGATTTTGTTGAAGTTATCGTTATTGTGGTGAATATTGCTGCTTTAACTTTCGTCGCCGCTGCTACTGCTTTCGCTGCTGCTGCTGTCACTATCTCCATCGCCGCTGCTATCGCCTTCTTCGCCGCTGCTGCTGCTTCCGTCGCCAGTGTTGTGTCTTGTCATACTTGGCAGATCTATCGGCTGAAGTTCTTGGCTAGGGTCCTTCTCTTTGGCCAGTTCATTAAACAGCTCAGCAATCCTACAGCGTTGTCGGTCGATCTCGTTTGAGGTGTGTTGCTTAACATCGTTTTCCCCGCTGCCGAGTCTTCATAAAATATTTTCATATCTTGTACATGAGTTTTACGTATTTTCCTGTCACATTCTCGTTTTACTTCTGCAATTACTGGTGAAACGAAATTTATGACTCGGTAGGGGCCGTTGTATTTCGGAGAAAGTTTCGCGGAGAATCCCTCGATGGCCTTGGATAAATGGTGTTCCTTGACCAGAACCCGGTCTCCAATTTTCGGTGTCCAGTTCCGTCGACGTAAGTTATAATACCTGGCCTGATTCTGTGCCGATTTCTCCAAGTTTCGTCGAACCATATCGAAAATACATTTCATTTGTTCCGCTTTTCCCTCGGCCGTATGAGTTGCTTGCCCACTGCCGAATGTCACCTCGTCGTACATAGCTTTTGGTACACGCGGTTCACGTCCTTGCACAAGGAATGCCGGGCTGTAACCTGTTGTTTCGGAGACGCTAGTGTTTATGGCTAATGAGATTTCTGGGAGCAGGTCATACCATCGCCGCTGATTTTCCTCTGTGAAGTGCGACACCATGACCTTTATGGTTCGATTTACTCGTTCTGTCGCGTTTTCCTGAGGGAAGTAGGGGGCAGTGAATTGGTATTTGACACCGATGTCCTGCATGAATTTTTGAAATTTGCGGGCAGTAAATTGGGAACCGTTGTCCGTCACCAGAATTTTTGGTAACCCAAACCTTGAAATTATCTTCTCCCGGAACGCTTTTATGAGGGTTTCGACGGTTGCCGCTCGTAGTGGAATAATTTCTGTCCACATCGTGAATTTATCTACGAATACCAACATCATTGTATTCCCATGCGTGGATCTAGGAAGAGGACCCACGAAATCGGCACACAGGACGGACCAAGGCTCCTCGGCGATCTGTGTGAGCATTCTCCCGGCAGGCTTCACTTGTTGTACTTTATATTTTTTGACAACTCCCACACTTCTTTACATACTGGCTTGCATCTCTATACATTCCAGGCCAATAATACCGGCTAGCGAGGCGTGATATCGTTTTAAAAATTCCCAAATGTCCGGCTGCAGGAGAGTCATGGCATTCTTTTAGTACTCTTTCTCGTTGTGGGGTCGGCACGCTTAACTTCCATGGGTAGCAATTCTCTACGGTGTTCCTAGTTGGTATATGCCTATATAGCACGCCGTCCTCCATCACGTAGTCCGGATATTTTTCTGCATTCTGGCGTATTTCCTGAATTTTCTTGTTTGTCCATGGGCACGAAATCTCCTTTTCTCCTGGCGATGTCATCGAGAGCAACACGTCTCGCGGTTGTCGAGATAAACCGTCGGCGACAACGTTTTGCTTTCCTCGTCGGTATTTGATATCAAAGCGGAACTGTTGCAGTTTCAGCGCCCAGCGTGCGATCCGTCCTGAAGGACTTTCGATGGAGTTCAGCCACTTCAGAGCGAAATGGTCGGTAACAATTGTAAATTCGTATCCCTCGAGGTACTGTCTCATCTTCCTTACTCACCACACGATGGCAAGACACTCCTTTTCTGTGGGCGAGTAGTTGATTTCAGCTTTATTTAACCGCCGGCTGGCATACGCAATAACCCTTTCAGTTCCATCGATTTCCTGTGTGAGAACGACGCCCAGACCATAATCACTTGCGTCTGTCTGCATGGTAAACCTCTTGTCGAAATCTGGACAGGCTAATACAGGGGCTTCGTGAGGCGCTTTTTCAGTTCTTGAAACGCCTTCTCTTGTGCAGATTCCCATTTCCATTTGCGTCCTTTTTTAAGCAGCTCGGTGAGTGGTTGTACCAGTTTGGAGAATTCTGGCACAAATCTCCTATACCACGACGCTACTCCTAAATATTGACGCAGCTCTCGAAGTTTTGAAGGTGGTTTCAGCTCCTGGATGGCGGCTGTCTTTTCCGGGTCCGTGTGGATGCCCGCTTGAGTTACGATATGTCCCAAGTAGCGGATCTCGCGTTTGAAAAATTCGCATTTTTCTACATTTATCTTCAGGTTGGCCTCCCTCAGCTTCCGAAATACCTGGCGCAACTTCTCCATATGATCTTGCAGGGATTCTCCGATGATGACAATATCGTCAAGATAGGCGAAGGCAAATGGTTCCATCTCCGGCCCGATGACTCCGTCCAGGGCTCTTTGAAATGTGGCCGGCGCAGAGTGCAGCCCAAAAGGCATGACGCGCCATTGAAATAATCCACGCCCGGATACCGTGAAGGCAGTGAATTGATTGGTATCCTTGTTCATGGGGACCTGCCAGTAGCCATTTTTGAGGTCCAATGTGCTGATGACTTTGGCATTACGGAGTTGATCCAGGATGTGTTGCATTCTCGGGAGCGGATACGCGTCTGGCACTGACTTCGCATTAAGTTGTCGATAATCCACACAGAGCCTCCATTTCCCATTCTTCTTCTTGGCTAACACGATGGGCGCGCTGTACGGACTCTTCGAGGGTTCAATGCAGCCTGCTGACAATAACTCGTCGACCTGCTCATTGATAATTCCCTGCATCGCGGGATTCCGGGGAAAATAACGCTGTTTAATCGGCTGATCATCTCGCATGACAATTCGATGGGGCGTGACCTGTGCTGGGCCCTGTAAGGCATCAAATGCTCGCAAATCTGTGTCTAAAAATTCCTTGACAAGCACCTCCTCACTGCGTATGATTGGGCAAACCTGTGGGCCAATGTTTTCACCAGTATTTTTTAAGTTGGTTGTGAGCCCACCGATAGTCATAGAGGCTCCCATTTTGTCCAGAAAATCCAGTCCCAGTATGAGCAAGTCAAATGCTTCCGGTAATAGTAACAGTTGCACTTCACACTCCCTATTGTTGATCGCCACTCGCTTGATCACAGACCTGCGTATTCCTATGGACTCTCCGGTGGCCAATCTCACCGTGGTTGTTGTTGGCTCATTGCTGTCTGGTGTCCATAACTGATCCGCCATCTCTTGATTCATAAAACTGCAGGTCGCTCCTGTGTCTATCGTTGCGGTGTAGATTTTGCCATACATAGCGACTTATGCAGCAAATCTGCCGTTCTTCAGTTTCAACGATCCTACTGGTTATCCTATTCGGGAGGCGTGACAGTTTTGGAATTCATTACGCCTCCGTTTTGATGAATTCCACTTCCGCTTCCCTGTCGTGGGGAGCAGCATTGGTATGTTTTCACTCCTTTCCGGCCGCACTGCCAACAAAATGCCATTTCCGGGTTGCGACATCCATACTTGACGTGACCATCCTGTCCGCACCTGCGGCATGCTGTCTTCGGATTTACCTGTTCGCTAGTGATCTGAGCCACACGATTCCTGCCCTCGGGTCGTCTACTAGCAGAAGTCGTTGCCTTCTCCTCATCGGCACGCAAGCACTCCAGGTCCTCGGCTAGTGCTGTCAATTCGGCCAAGCTCGAAAATCTTTCCTTTTGATGTACAATTGGTAACCGCTTTGGCTGTTTCGGAATATCCTTTCCAGCTGTCGAGATTCGTCGTATCCGGCATGTCTCATCAAGTCCTGTAACGCCACAACGTAATCTTTGAAGGGCTCATCCTGTTGTTGATGACGACTCCGAATTTCATCGTCTAGCTTCTCGAAATACTGTGAGGATAAGAAAAACTTCAGAAAGTCTCGCTTAAATTCTTCCCAGTTCTCCCAATGGCGATTATTATTCCGCAGCCATGTGAGTGCCTTTTCTCGTAGTAGTTCGGGCATCGTTCGGGGTAGGGGGTTAACATTTAGATTGTACGTGACCGCCAGTTCCTCGACGCGTTCAATAAACTCTAGAGGGTTCTTCATGCCATCAAATTTCACGGCCCACTTCCGTACAGGGTCGATTACTACCGCATAAGGGCTTGGATGCGATGGAACTGGTACCAAGATTGCCATTTTCTGTTGATGGTCATCTTAATCATTCGTCTGTTTTCGTGTCGGGCTTGGACTTCGGCTTCTAAGCATCTGTGTCGGTGTACTTGCTCTCGATTTTCCACACTTTGCTTCAATTTCCCGCAAAAACTTCATTGCGTCCTCTGTGTGTTTCCCTGTCATCACAAAATCCAACAGCAATTTCCTCAGTTGTTCTACCGTTCCTTCCTTTTCCAGTTCTAGTTCTCTGCTATGAACTGCAGCTGTTCCTTATTCAGGCTGTAGATCCAACTTACCGTAGCCATCTTCCGTGCGTTTTAGAGGTGACGATGTTGTGGATTCAGAAGTTACACTGTTTTTTTTTTTGTTTTTTTTCAATGTTCACTGAATTTCTTAAATATGTCGCTGCTCGGGCGCCATCTGTCACGATGTTTTCGCTTAGGATATCGCTCAAGGCGTGTCCAGGATCGCGGCAGAAATAATTTGTATTTCGGACCTTTAATTTAAGAAATTCACTTTATTTACAATTCAGATTCTTACACTATGGGGTGTAGACATGATGGTGAGTGTGCCGGTGGTGTTGGAGGTGGTGAGATGACGATGTGTCCGTTGACGAAGTGAACGACGCTCGTTGACGCGGCAGGCCGTTGCGTAGAGACGTTGAGATGTATTGATGCGGCGCTTGTCGACGCAGTAGGGCGTTGTCCTGTGATGCACTGCCGTCGGTGCGATGCTCTGTTGCGACGCGCAGTGTCCCGTGATGCACTGCCGTCGATGCGATGCTCGAGTGCGACGCGCAGTGTCCTGTTATGCACTGCCGTCGATGCGATACTCTGATGCGACGCGCAGTGTCCTGTGACGCACTGCCGTCGATGCGATGCTCTGATGCGACGCGCAGTGTCCTGTGATGCACTGCCGTCGATGCGACGCTCGGGTGCGACGCGCAGTGTCCTGTGATGCACTGCCGTGGATGCGACGCTCGGGTGCGACGCCCAGTGTCCTGTGATGCTTTGCCGTCGATGCGATGCTCGGGGTTACGACGAGCAAAGGACTTTGTCTCAAGTGACAAGGATATAGTGGCTCTGACTACAAGGACATGGGTAGGATGGATCCAGGACTCCTCTTGCCGGGCAGGATTGGTGCAATCCGTCACCCGTCGATTGCAAAAGGATTATGGAGGACACACAACTGACAGGATTGGTGCAATCCGTCGCCAGTTGGTGGCAAAAAAAAAGGATATGCGGAATGCGCGACTGAGGCGACACACAGGACTCGTTTCTGGCAGGATTGGTGCAATCCGTCACCAGCCACAGGACTTGTGTTCGCGAAAGGAGGTGGAAAGGATTGGGATTTCAAGGAGAGCCACTACTTCTTTTCCACTTACCTGGTCACTTTCCGTGGTACTGCTGCGCGGCTGACTGGCGGAAAACTAACCTCGAGTTTGGCTTGTGCACCGTCTTTTATACATGTTGTCTTGTTCTTCTTCTTTGCTGATTATTCCAGATGTTGATAGCAACATCATTTATTTCCAGAAATGTTGCTGGCAACATGCTGTGTTGCTACGCATTCCAACGCACTTCCACTGCACACGCCATCACTGCTTGTCTCGCTGACAATGTTTAAATTGAAGCTCACGATATATGAAATGAATATATTACGTTCTACGTAATTAATAATTATAATAAAAATTATACAAAAATTTGAAATTATACAAAATATAAGAAAATATATACAAAATAAGAATTGAAAAGAAATAATAATTTGTGGAAGGCTCCAGGGACCTCACACCTTCAGGAGTTTTTCCCACTTCCTGGAAGATTGCCAATGTGCAGCCAGTTCCCAAAAAAGGTGAGGCTACGAATCCTGCAAATTACCGGCCCATAGCTATCTGTTCGAAGCTCTCCAAAGTCAAGGAGAGCATTGTAAGTTTTAACTTGATGAGGTATCTAGAGAGCAACGAGTTGATCAGCGTTCGCCAGTACGGCTTCCGTACTCACCGTTCCACCGGAGATCTGATGGCGTTTCTCACTGAGAACACTCCATCAGTTCTGGAGTTTCGCAGGAGTTCCTGTCTCCAACTCTTTTTCTCATTTTTATCAATGACCTTCTGTCATTGACATCTAACCCCGTCTATTCGTTTGCTGACGACAGCAGCATTTGTTATTCATTTTCATTCTCCAGGCGTCCCTCTATTCTGGAGATCTCTAGAAAACGCAGAATTATGAACGACACACTCCAATCCGACCTTAACAAAATTCACGAGTGGGGTCGAGCGAATCGGGTCGATTTTAATGCGCGGAAGACCCAATGATCTTCGTTGTATCTACACCACCTATATCCGTCCGAAACTGGAGTACAATTCGCATATATATTCGGTAGCTTCACTGCTCCCTCTTTCCCCCTTCCCACTAACCTGTCATCCCTTCGGAACCAACAAATGCTGTGCATGGATAGGGGGCATCCCCTGAGCTTGGTTTCATCTGTCATAAAAAAAAAAAAAAAGCTTCGCGGGCATATCTTCAGCTCCTAGTCCGTGTCCAGTGTCGTACGTTAAAACTTATTTTAACCTTTGAGCATCGTCGTGTGTAGGGTGTGTATCATTATTTTACCGTTACTTTCATGGTAAATGTTCCTCTGAAGTATCCGGTCTGATTCCTCCGGTTCAGGTATTTAGCAGAACTACTCGGCTTTCCAGAGGGCTGCACCCCTTTTATGTCGCGATTCCGTTCCAACGAACCACGCATTACCGTGAGAATTCGTTTTTCGGTCGCGTCGTTAGATTGTGGAATAATCTCCCTGCGAATGTCTTCCCGCCCACTTACAGTGTCGAAACCTTTAAGCGAAGTGTAAACCGTCACTACTCCCTCTTTCCCCCGTCCCACTAACCTGTCATCACCTCGGAACCAACAAATGCTGTGCATGTATAGGGGGCATCCTCTGAGCTTGGTTTCATCTGCCATAATAAAAAAAATAAATAAAAAAAAACAAGTAGATGTGCTGTCTTCGGCCTGGCCGAAATCTAAATACCCTACACCCGAGTAACTGAAAAAATTATAATTTCGCCACTTAACAACCTTTCTGTAAGTAGGGGTACCACGCCCATTTCGGACAAAGGTTTTTGTAGTTTCTCTAGGTACTGCTAGATAGAATTACGAACGTATTAATATTTTGACCCGTTTATGGGATATTGACAACTTTTGTATAAGTGGCCGGATCACGCCCATTTTGTACACAAATTGGTAATACTTGTAGATACCTCGTGATAAAATTTCGTTGTAATATCTTATACCGTTTACAAGATATGTTTCGAAATAAAATTATAGCTTAACATCTCACACGGTTTATGAAATTTTCAAATTATAAAATTTTTTTGAAACGAGGTGCAGTATGTATACATAATTGCGTAATATAATATTTACTGTTATATTCAGAAATTAACGATATAAAAAAGTTACGATGTCAAAACAACAGCAACAACAATATATAAAAGGTGTCTCCCAAATCCATTCAGTAAAGTGCCATTAAAATATTAAATACATTTCAATTCCACCAAAATTCGAATCAAGCTATAGTTCCATCTCAAGCAATTGAATAGCACAAGAACAACGTCACTACCTCTGCTTACGCAGCCCCACGCTCCAGATCATGCATGTCCGCCAAACCGCAGTTCGATCCATTCACTTAATGTTTACATTAAATTTCTGAGGCAGCGTCTAAAAAGCAAAGCAATTAAACATCTCTACATCTGCTTAGGCAACCTCTGTATAGACAGTCACTACTTATGCAGTCACTGCTTAGGCTGCCGCTATCCGCGCCCGCTCTCGTTCAAACAACTCTGTATCCCACATACAAATATTAAAACTACAACAACCCCAACAGCATACTTCCTAAATTTCCTAAAAATAACCCTGGAAAATTCGAGTCAGGCCACAATTCAAACCTAAGCAATAAGCAACAACAACAAGGATAACAAGAAATTTCTGTAAACATAGTCATGGTTTGTGACGAAGCCACATTTCCAAGCAAAATTAAAATAATGAAGAAATCTGTGCTTTAATTTTGGTTTTTTCCCTTCTGAAGATTCGACTCCAGACAACAAAAAACAACAACAACAAACATAACAACAAGGCGAGTTTAATATTTCTTAAAATAACAACTCCGCGCTTCAGACAGTGGATGCGAGTCACAGCTCGAACCGCTCCCTTAATGTTTACATTAAATTTCACTACACTTCTGGGGCAGCGTCTCAAAAGCAAAGTAATTAAATAAACAAAACAACTAAAGCACTACTTCTGCTTACGCAGCTTCTGCTTAGGCAGCCTCTGCTTAGCCACCCGCGAGCACACACATTCGCTCAGCTCTGAATCCTACATGCAAACATTAAAACTACAACAACAACAATACTACTTCTGCTTACGCAGCTTCTGCTTAGGCAGCCTCTGCTTAGCAAGCTGCCACAAGCCACACTTTCCCTTCTCCAATAATTCACACTCATTCTTATGATCTCCTAATACTCACACATCATAACGCACGTCGCTCCCCTCCCTCTCCCTGATTCATCACCATCTCCCAACCGACCGTCGGTCCGACCGATCGACCCACTGATCGTCTGTCCGTCCGCCAGCCGCCAGCCCTCAGCTTCCAACCTTCAATGTCAATCCTCTTTCTTACTCGTACACACGCCACTCCCACTGTCTCAATCTTACACACAGCGCCCTTTGGAGGTGGCTCCTCTGAAATACACGGGAGGAGCTATGGATTAGAAGGTACATACATATACTACTTATCCAGCACTATCTAGTGCAGTGATTCTCAACCGCGGCACTTTTGTGTACCACTGTGCCGCGGCACTGTGTGTACCACGAAATTCTAAAAGTGTGCCGCCAAATTTAAGATATATAATAATGTTAATATTATTAAATCATATGATTTAAGAAGAAAAATACTTTTAACAGGAATAGATATTTAAATCCATAAAAAATTTTAAAATTATTTCATTATTTGTTTTGCAACGCGTTCTTTCTTAGTGCTGGAGTATAGTGAAGCGGCGAGCATAGCGGATAACGTAGAGGAGAGCATAGCGTTTTATTTAAACCAATAGGAATAAATGCATGCGGTTATAGTAAGGCGTTTTACATAGGGGTGAACAGAGCGTTGCTGCAGCGGTATAGCCCGAATCGAACATGTTTGCTTCGGAAGCGCTGACCAGCGCGGTTTAATACGCGGGCGAGCTATTTATTCACTGTATTAACAATTTTGCTCACCGCTTTGCTCGCCGCCTTACTATAATACAAACAGTGGTGTCCAAACACATACTATCACAATTGATCGTGTGTTGGAAATTTTTGTCACTCAGCACTGAGAAAAATAGATGTGCGGAAACACAAAGCATGGATTTTTTTCTTTTGGATTTATGTTTGTTTGCACACTACATTTTTGGATTATTGCAGCAGATAAATCAGAGAAGATTTTTTCCCGTTCTTTCCCGGAATACAAAATATAGTCAGAACGCATACTATAATAGTGTCTTTTCAAAGAATATATATATATTTGTTTTGATAAGTGAAGTAAAGCAAACTAGGCATTGTGCGTCATTGAAAGTATTACAAACACATAAAAATTCGATTTGATATTTTCATGAAAGTGGTATATAGGTTGAGAGTAGAACGCATGCGCACCTCAGACGAAACGTCACTGCACTATAGTAATACTCGTATCCCTAGAAATGGTATGGTTCGCCCACTTCAATAATCATAAAAGATTTAACAAGGGTAGGGTATTTAAACTTTGTCTTGGCCAAAGACATAAAGCTTACTACGAGGGTTGTCTGAAAAATCTCGGCCTAACAATGGAAGAAAATTTTTTTTGTTCAGAAAAAAAAATTTTTTCTCTCATTGTTAGGACAAGAACTTTTCCCTCGTAGTTCAAATTCAATTAACTTAAAAAGACATTCCGAAGGGGTATAATCAAAGCCTCTGACAAAATACTTTTGTAAATTACTCACAAATTTTTACAAATGCAATCGCCTAATTTTATAGATGCTACTGCTGCACAAGACATCGACCGTGCTCGAGACAACGGCTCAAAACATATAAGAAGTAACTCTGGTCGCCCCGGTTCTGCAAACATGGCCTTTATCGATTTTCCAAATCCTGGAAAAGTAAAGTTCGATCCGCCGAAAGTTCCAGTGATATTCGTTTTAGGCGGCCCCGGTAGTGGCAAAGTAACCCACTGCGACACCTTGATGCAGGAATGGCGTGGCGTGACGCACATTAACATGATGGATCTGTTGCAACAATACGCCATGGGCAATGGTAAGTTATCTGCTTTCCTTTATCTACTACCACCCTTACGTACTTACCTGAATTTTCAGACATGCATGACTTCTCGCAGCTTTCTTCTAAAACCGTAACCGAAGTTCTCATGCTAGAAATTAAAATGGCTCTAACTGCTACGGCATATGTGATATCAGGCTACCCACGGTCAATGCGAGATGTTGTAGAATATTCCGAAAAGGTAAAAGCAATTGTTCGTTAGAAAAAAGCAGTAAGATATCCCACATCCCTTTTTTCTAACAATTATTTTTGACAACCTTAATAAGTGAAAGAATTAGTGAAAAAATTATACAAGTAAAAGTGTTGTCTTTGGCCTGGCCGAAATCTAAATACCATACACCTGAGTGACTAAATATATTATAATTTCGCCACTTAACAACCTTTGTATAAGGACCACACCCATTTTTTGCAAATATTTTTGTAATTTCTCTAGATACGGCTGGATAGAATCACGTATTAATATTTTGAAACGGTTATGGGATATTGACAACTTTTGTCTCTGTGTCTGTCAACACGTAATTAACACGTAATTTTGTCACGAGGTATCTACAGGTATTACCAATTTGTATATAAAAATTGGCGTGGTCCTCCCACTTATACAAAAGTTGTCAATATCCCATAAACTTTTCAAAATATTAATACATGGTTCTACACAGCAGTATATAGATACATTAAAAAACATTTGCCAAAAATAGGCGTGTTTCGCCTACTTATACAAAAGTTGTTAAGTGGCGAAATAATAATTTTTTCAGTTACTCAGGTGTAGGGTTTTTAAATTGCGTCCAGGCCGAAGACAACACTTTTACTTGTTTACGTTATTCTGGTCGATTCCGCAATTCTTCTTTTGTTGTTCTTTTCTGATTAATACAATTGTAAATGGTGTTGATATTATCCTTGTGTTCCTCTTTGCTTATTATTTTTGTTAATTTTTTTTTATTCTAAGAGTCTCTAATATGCATCTTTTTTCAGTGTTTTTCCTCTGTCAAGTATTTTTATTTTTTCAAAGTCAGCTGTGTGATTCAATTCCATTAACTGTTGTGCAAAAGCCGTGTTCCGTTTTTTCTTTTCCACATATTTTTATACCCTACACCCGAAGGGAGTAGGGTATATTCACTTTGTTCTTCCGTTTGTAACGCAGAGAAGGAGACGAGATAGATATATAAAAGCATATATATTCTTACTCAGCGTCACCTCCTGAATCGATTTAGCCCTGTCCGTCTGTCTGTCTGTCTGTTGAAATCACGATTACGAGAGAACGAAAAGAGATATCGCGATGAAATTTGGCACAAATATTCTTTGTTATGCATGGCTGTTTGTGATTGAAAATGGGCGATATCAGTAAACAGCCACGCCTACTTTACATACGGAATGTAAAGGCACCTCGTTAAAAAAATGTTATAATCTGAATATTTCATAAACCGTGTGAGATATTAAGGTATAATTTTATTCCGGAACATATAGCGTCATTACTAAAATGTTCAAAAAAATGGGCGTGCCACGCCCACTGATAACAAAGTTGGCAATATCTCATGAAAGGTATAAGATATTGATATTTAATTTTATCAGGATATATAGGGAAGTCGATACCAATAAGCTTGACAAAAATGGGCGTGCCACGCCCACTCATACAAAAGTTGTCAATATCTTGTAAACGGTATAAGATATTAAACGAAATTTTATCACGAGGTATCTACAAGTATTACCAATTTGTGTACAAAATGGGCGTGATCCGGCCACTTATAGAAAAGTTTCAATATCCCATAAACGGGTAAAAATATTAATACGTTCGTAATTCTATCTAGCAGTACCTAGAGACATTACAAAAACCTTTGCCCGAAATGGGCGTGGTACGCATACTTACAGAAAAGTTGTTAAGTGGCGAAATTATAATTTTTTCAGTTACTCGGGTGTAGGGTATTTAGATTTCGGCCAGGCCGAAGACAACACTTCTACTTGTTTATGTTCTAATATTCTCGTTTCAAGTCTTGTTCTTGTTGTACCAATGTATACTGGATCACTTATATGCAAGACTTTGTCTATTAGATTTTTTGCTGTATTGATTTAGTAGCCTAATGGCTGCATGAAGTGGTAAATATTCATACGTCCTGATACGGTGTTCTTTTAATGCCAATTAAGTATTATTTTGTTGTCAGTTCAGATCTTGTGAATTATTCCACAGAATTCTAAAATTCATTCGATTAGCGATTCGCGTTCGAAAATCAGATCAGGTTGAGGATATTTCCATTTATGACGTTTATGCAATTCTTTCAGATATTCTGACTTCCATCGGTTACAGAATTGTTGGTGGATGGTTGTTCAATATCTAAGGCTCGGGGGTTGCCAAGAGGGGTCCGCCCATCAAGAAGTGTGCTGGGGTGAGAGGTTGCAAATCGACTGGGTCTTCGGACATACCGCTGAAAGGGCGGTAGAAAGTTGAGACACGCTTCGAGTTTTGAAGTATCGTGGAGAACTTTTCGCAGGTGAAGCTAATTTTGTTGATTAATTGCTTGAAGTGGGTCTTGAAGCTGTTGACGCCAGCTCCACAGCGAGAGAGTGCATTGCGAAAGGCGAGCGTTGAGATCATTTTTCGCTTCAAGATGAATAGCCTTTGTTGCAAACCACGCAAAGATGCAGACATGTCGAAGGGTCCAGTAAAATCTAGTCCGGTGGTTGCAAAGGGTCGCGATAGCGATGTACGAGCGGGGGTAACGATGCCATAATCTATAATGACGTGGTGTATAATGAACAACACGTTCCTCAAACGGCAGGAAAGGGCCTGCTTCTAAGCGCCAATCAACCCGTAAAGTACAATCCTCCGAGAAATAGATTGAGCGGAAGGATAACGCTTTTTTGGTTGAGTTTCTTCCTCTCTTCTAAGAATCGGTATTCATTGGAAATGAACCTTTTTCGAGAGGGTTATGAGGCGAGTTGTGATATGTTGTATTTCGTCAGACTCAATTATAAGTAATGGCCTTCGGAAACAGTTTCGGTGTGGAGGGAGACTATGACGAAAGAATCGGATGATATAGGAGAGAACTCGAAGACCTCGCGGGAAAGAAGAGAATCACTTGAACAGATCATCATTTTTTTTTCTTTTTTTTATATCAGATTCTAGCAGTAGCTCTTAAGAGGTCAATCTCTTTTTTTTTAATGATTGGCTACTGGTGGAATGGGTGACAGAGGGAGAGGAAGGGAAAGGGAACTTTTCGCATTCTACTAATTCGACTCCGGCAAGTGTTGCGAAGCAAAGCTTTCTAAGAACAGCTATTTTGCTTTATTATTGCAAACACTGCCGGAGTCAACGAATGGTTCTTAATTTCACAATTAGCGCTAGGCGAGGCCTTAAGTACGCATTAGAATTTGAGACGTCATGATAAGAAAAGTTAACACCCATGCGCAAGGCGGGACTCAAACCCACGTTCCCGGAAAATCGATGGCTAGTGTGCGACACACTACACCACCGAGCCACGGAGAACCGCAAATCATCATACTGATAGAAATAAGTGAAATCTGAAAGGACAGGTTTCGCTTCCAGATCAGTTTCAACAGTGTGAGAAGTGTTTGGGTGAGGCCATTGTTGTATGTCCAGCTTCAACCATGCGGGACCGTTCCATCACAGTGATAAGGAGCACAAATTTAGAGGTGACATACCAGAGCTGGCTATGTCAGCAGGATTGTTCTAGGAATCTACGTAAAATCAGCAACTGTAGCCAAAATTCCGTGATTTTTGCGACGCGGTTTGCTACGAGTGTAGACCATGAGAGGGGGCCCACGCCAATCCAATAGTGGAGTCCGTCTAGCAGTATAGCTCAAGGCGTTTTCTGCTAATGGAGGGTGCGTTTTGCAAGATATGGCGCACAGTTAACATGAAAAGTGACGGTCTGTAGTTGGTAGTCTCGTAATTCGTCTGCGGGTGAGCTTCTGATGATGATGCGTTGGAACTGCGCATGTTTGGAGACGACAAGAATCTGGCGGTAAATTTTTTAATTCCGCCATAGAGTACGTACTTAAAGAAACGCCACTTGAGGATCAATAGGTTTAGACCACTCTGAAGGACTGTGTAGAGAGTAATATTTAAGCTTAAACTGGAGGTGGTTGAACAAGAAGCGTGGAATACTTGAACTTTTGTGGAACTACTTTTTCGGATCAGCTCAGAACACTCACGTATGAATGCGTCGTATTTTTATTTAAACTCCACAGTCTTTAAGAGTTTTGTTTCATATCGGAGTAATTGCTTTAGCACTAATTCTCCTTTCCGGCTACTTCCTTACATAAAAAAACAAAAAACAACAAGAAGCGTGGTATACTTGAACTTTTGTGGAACTACTTTTTCGGATCAGCTCAGAATACTCACGTACGAATGCGTCGTATCTTTATTTAAACTCCACAGTCTTTAAGAGTTTTGTTTCATTTCGGAGTAATTGCTTTAGCACTAATTCTTCTTACCGGCTACTTCCTTTCTTAAAAAGAAAAAAAAAACAAGTAGAAGTGTTGTCTTCGGCATGGCCGAAATCTAAATACCCTACACCCGAGTAACTGAAAAATTTATAATTTCGCCACTTAACAACTTTTCTGTAAGTAGGCGTACAACGCCCATTTCGGGCAAATGTTTTTGTAATGTCTCTAGGTACTGATAGATAGAATTACGAACGTATTAATATTTTGACCCGTTTATGGGATATTGACAACTTTTGTATAAGTGGCCGGATCACGCCCATTTCGTACACAAATTGGTAATACTTGTAGATACCTCGTGATAAAATTTCGTTTTAATATCTTATACCGTTTACAAGATATTGACAACTTTGTTATAAGTGGGCGTGGCACTCCCATTTTTGGCAAGCTTATTGGTAATGCTTCTCTATATATCCTGATAAAATTATATATCAATATCTTATACCTTTCATGAGATATTGCCAACTTTGTTATCAGTGGGCGTGGCACGCCCATTTTTTTAAACGTTTTAGTAATGACGCTATATGTTCCGGAATAAAATTATACCTTAGTATCTCACACGGTTTATGAAATATACAGATTATAACATGTTTTTGAAACGAGGTGCCTTTACATTCCGTATGTAAAGTAGGCGTGACTGTTTACCGATATCGCCCATTTTCAATCCCACATAGCCCTACATAACAAAGAATATTTGTGCCAAATTTCATCGCGATATCTCTTTTCGTTCTCTCGTAATCGTGATTTCAACAGACAGACAGACAGACAGACAGACGGAAGGACAGGGCTAAATCGATTCAGGAGGTGACGCTGAGAAAGAATATATATACTTTTCTATATCTATCTCGTCTCCTTCTCTGCGTTACAAACGGAAGAACAAAGTGAATATACCCTACTCCCTTCGGGTGTAGGGTATAACAAGTAGAAGTGTTGTCTTCGGCCTGGCCGAAATCTAAATACCCTACACCCGAGTAACTGAACAAATTATAATTTCGCCACTTAACAACTGTAAGGAAAAATATTTTTTTCCTCACAACTCCGGGTGTAGAACTTGGCCTGCATCCCAACCGAGCCCGTTTTTAGTAAACGTAAGCTGGATTGTGCGGACCCAACTTCAGGTGGAATAAATTCTATCAACAACAATAAAAAGAAAAAAGGCAACGTAGCAAAGGCGAAAATATGCAAAACTAACAATAACAACAACAACCACATTAACTCGCTTGCTAACAAAGGGATAAAAAAACCACAGTCACACAGAATACATGAACTACATACTTTTTACAACAATTACAACACAGACCGAGACGCCAAATCAGCAAGCAAAAATTAAAGCAGAGCCTTGGGAAATTACTAATAAAATCAGGTGGAATACTGTTTACAACAACTACAACACAGACTGAGACGCGAAACAAGCAAGCAAAAATTAAATTAGAGCGTGGGAAGCTACCAACAAAATCACAAGAATTTATTTCTAGAAATTACCACAACAACAACAAGTACGTTGTGTGCCGCTATGCAGATTAGAAAATTCTGGAATGTGAACAAGAACTACCAACAAAATCACAAGAATTTATTTCCAGAAATTAGCACAACAACAACAAGTACATTGTGTGCCGCTATGCACACAAGAAAATTAGAAAATTCCAGAATGTGCACAAGAACAACAACTGCAGCGGAGTTGTTTTCATCGGTGTATAAAAGGGCCCACCGCGCTGAATTCGATCTCTTTTGGAATCTCGTGCTCCAAGTGGTAAGTCGTCGAACCTTGAACCTCTAGTACCTCGTAGTGGCTGAGTGCTCTTAAGCGGACGCCAATCCCGAATCCAAGTAAATTTTAGTACCTCGTCGTGGCCGAGTGCTTTTAAGCGGACGCCAATCCCGATTACAAGTAAATTTTAGTACCTCGTCCTGGCTGAGTGCTCTTAAGCGGACGCCAATCGCAATTCCAAATAAATTTTAGTACCTCGTCCTGGCTGAGTGCTCTTAAGCGGACGCAAATCCCAATTCCAAGTAAATTTTAGTACGTCGTCCTGGCTGAGTGCTCTTAAGCGGACGCCAATCCCAATTCCAAGTAAATTTTAGTACCTTGTCCTGGCTGAGTGCTCTTAAGCGGACGCCAATCCCAATTCCAAGTAAATTTTAGTACCTCGTCCTGGCTGAGTGCTTTTAAGCGGACGCCAATCCCAATTCCAAGTAAATTTTAGTACCTCGTCCTGGCTGAGTGCTCTTAAGCGGACGCCAATCCCAATTCCAAGTAAATTTTAGTACCTCGTCCTGGCTGAGTGCTCTTAAGCGGACGCCAATCCCGATTCCAAGTAAATTTTAGTACCTCGCCCTGGCTGAGTGCTCTTAAGCGGACGCCAATCCCGATTCCAAGTAAATTTTAGTACCTCGTCCTGGCTGAGTGCTTTTAAGCGGACGCCAATCCCGAATCCAAGTAAATTTTAGTACCTCGTCGTGGCCGAGTGCTTTTAAGCGGACGCCAATCCCGAATCCAAGTAAATTTTAGTACCTCGTCGTGGCCGAGTGCTTTTAAGCGGACGCCAAACCTGAATCAAAGTAAATTCTAGTACCTCGTAGTGGCTGACGCCGACAATCATAAAACCTCGTATTCTAGAACTCTGTGTGTATATAGATTTTGTATTTTACGGACTGAGTGCTATTCAGCGGACATTAGGATTAAAGGAACTAGTTTTAAGAAATACTGTTAGCAATAAAATACCGAAAAATTAAACTTTGAATTACGGTAAATAAATAGTCGAAAAACTGTGAAAAGAAAACCGAAAGCTTTTTATTTAAGTGTTCGGTACGGGACTCTGTCTGGCGAGACTGAGTATACCCCGGCAAGAAACTTCGTTACAAAATGGCGCCCGAGCAGGGACAATAGTTTCCGAGAAAAATCAAAAACTATAGTGCTGAATCGCGAAAATTTAAGAAAAAAAACGGTATTATAAACAGTTACGCGAAGCGAACGGTAAATCGAACAAATAATTGAACGCTAAACTGTGCTAACGGCGAATTCAAATAAAAAAACATTGTGAAAAAAAATAACGCGGTATTTCAAAGGAACAGTTACACGAAATAAACGGAACAAAATAGAAAAACATCGTGCAAAGAAATAACGCGGAAACTGTTACACGATATAAACGGAAAATCGAAATGGGTAAACGGTGGATTTATAATGTTCCAAAAGAGAATCTGCAGGAGATTCTACGCGAATTCGGTGTGGAATCAAAAGGCACGGTCGACGAACTTCGCTTCGGTCGACGTAAAGTGCTCTCCGGGTTTTTGACGTCGCCTGATCTGACTGACGAGCTGATCGACAGGTCACGCGAACTTGAAGTGCAGTGTAATCGCGGTGTTTCTCCAAGTGCGCGACCGGCGACGCCATCATTGCGGTTCCGAAACACAGCGAACAGAGGGCAAATCCAACAGAAGTGCTTAACATGAACCCCGGCAATCAAGTTTCCATGTCAACAGGTGGTTGCATAGCAGCGAGGTGCGAGACAGAGAGTCTGGCCCATAGTAGGATGTGCTACTCTGAGGTAATTGACAAGGTACGTAAATGGTCTTGTAGGTACGACGGTGGTAGGGACCCAATAGGCTTCATCGAGAGAGTCGAGGAGCTCACCGAGGCATACGAGTTGCCTAAGCATATGCTGCCACGAACCATGCCGGGATTGCTGAAGGACAAAGCTCTTTGTTTGTACAGGAATAACAATAGGAGCTGGTCAAGATGGGAATTGTTCAAAACCGATTTCCTGAAATTCTTCTTGCCATCGAGATATTTCGAAGAACTGGAGGACAACATTAGGAAAAGGATCCAAGGGCCTCGCGAGAAGTTCAAGGACTATGTACTGGCCATGCAGACATTAATGCGACATGTGAACTATACAGAGGAGCAAAAACTACAGAGGATTTACAAGAATTGCCATAGGGATTATCTTCTTTACATAAGGAGGTCTGATTTCTCTGCGTTGGAGGATCTCATTGAATTGGCTGAAGATTTTGAGGGCATACGAAAGGAACCCGAACCTCCACGAGAAATTCATACTCAGCACCGACAATTACCAGGGACGCACAGGATGATGACCATAGAAAACACAGGAAAGCCGCGAGACCTTCGAACAGCCTGTAGAAGATGTGGCGAAAGCGGACATTTTCAACGAGAATGCCGAAACTCAAGGAAACTTTTCTGTTGGACTTGTGGAAAGGAGGGGGTCCGGACGATTGAATGCTGCAAGAAACCTTCGGGAAACGCGAAGGGTGTCCAGCAGGGAAGAGGGCTGCTGGAACCGAACAAGATAGACTCTCCTCGTACCCCACGAAGTGCTTAAACTACAATCGAGACCGGATTTACGCCAAGGTAGCCTTAGGAAGGGAACTCGTCACAGCAACTCTAGACACAGGAGCCTCGCGGAGCTTCAGTAGCAACGCGGCGGCTGTGATGACAGACGGAAAGCTGATGGAGGTGGACGTACGGGTCAAAATGGCCGACGGCACCGTGCGTGCCGTGAAGGAAGCCGTCGAAGTCTGCGTGCGTTTGGGAACTGCAGAGTGTAAGCTCCCACTTCTGATTCTACAGGATGTGACAGACCATGTGATCCTGGGTTTGGACTTCCTGACAAGCATAGGAGCTTCTATTAGCTGTGGTGGTGAGACGATTACGCTGGGAGGCTCGAAAGCCGAACGAGCGACTTGCTCGAGAGTTCACACGGATTGCGCCCAAGTTCCTGAGGCAAAACCGTTGGAGAAGACTAACGTGGAGGACGAACAACACTCTGAACCAGGCGTAGAAACCAACAACTTGTAACGAAGTTTCTTGCCGGGGTATACTCAGTCTCGCCAGAGTCCCGTACCGAACACTTAAATAAAAAGCTTTCGGTTTTCTTTTCACAGTTTTTCGACTATTTATTTACCGTAATTCAAAGTTTAATTTTTCGGTATTTTATTGCTAACAGTATTTCTTAAAACTAGTTCCTTTAATTCTAATGTCCGCTGAATAGCATTCAGTCCGTAAAATACAAAATCTATATACACACAGAGTTCTAGAATACGAGGTTTTATGATTGTCGGCGTCAGCCACTACGAGGTACTAGAATTTACTTTGATTCAGGTTTGGCGTCCGCTTAAAAGCACTCGGCCACGACGAGGTACTAAAATTTACTTGGATTCGGGATTGGCGTCCGCTTAAAAGCACTCGGCCACGACGAGGTACTAATGAAATTTACTTGGAATCGGGATTGGCGTCCGCTTAAAAGCACTCAGCCAGGACGAGGTACTAAAATTTACTTGGAATCGGGATTGGCGTCCGTTTAAGAGCACTCAGCCAGGACGAGGTACTAAAATTTACTTGGAATCGGGATTGGCGTCCGCTTAAGAGCACTCAGCCAGGACGAGGTACTAAAATTTACTTGGATTCGGGATTGGCGTCCGCTTAAAAGCACTCGGCCACGACGAGGTACTAAGGAAATTTACTTGGAATCGGGATTGGCGTCCGCTTAAAAGCACTCAGCCAGGACGAGGTACTAAAATTTACTTGTAATCGGGATTGGCGTCCGCTTAAAAGCACTCGGCCACGACAAGGTACTAAAATTTACTTGGATTCGGGATTGGCGTCCGCTTAAGAGCACTCAGCCACTACGAGGTACTAGAGGTTCAAGGTTCGACGACTTACCACTTGGAGCACGAGATTCCAAAAGAGATCGAATTCAGCGCGGTGGGCCCTTTTATACACCGATCAAAACAACTCCGCTGCAGTTGTTGTTCTTGTGCACATTCTGGAATTTTCTAATGTGCATAGCGGCACACAATGTACTTGTTGTTGTTGTGCTAATTTCTGGAAATAAATTCTTGTGATTTTGTTGGTAGCTTCCCACGCTCTAATTTAATTTTTGCTTGCTTGTTTCGCGTCTCAGTCTGTGTTGTAGTTGTTGTAAACAGTATTCCACCTGATTTTATTAGTAATTTCCCAAGGCTCTGCTTTAATTTTTGCTTGCTGATTTGGCGTCTCGGTCTGTGTTGTAATTGTTGTAAAAAGTATGTAGTTCATATATTCTGTGTGACTGTGGTTTTTTTATCCCTTTGTTAGCCAGCGAGTTAGTGTGGTTGTTGTTGTTATTGTTAGTTTTGCATATTTTCGCCTTTGCTACGTTGCCTTTTTTCTTTTTATTGTTGTTGATAGAATTTATTCCACCTGAAGTTGGGTCCGCACAACCCAGGTCACCGCGTTTTCAGTTTACATTTACTAAAAACGGGCTCGGTTGGGATGCAGGCCAGGTTCTACACCCGAAGTTGTAAGAAAAAATATTTTTTTCTTACAGAATTTTCTTAGAATTTTCTTAGAAAAAATATTTTTTTTTACACTCCCCCCTTTCTTTCGGATAGCAGGACAGTGATCCGTTTAGGGGTCAGTGTCACGCGATACTTCGGTTGCATGGTGGTATTCTTTGAGCTCCCCAATGTGAGCCGTGCGAGTTTTCATATTTCTATGGGAGTTGAGCTCGACGATAACCGGTGATATATATCTCTGGATCTGGTATGGCCCGTCGTATTTTGGAGCCAGCTTGGCGGTAAACTTGTCCACTGCTTTCGATAGGGGATGACTTCTCAATAATACCCATGTTCCTACTGCCGGGTTCCATTGTCTTCACCGAAGGTTATAGTGTCGGGCTTGGTCCTTGGATGCTCGTTCGATGTTTCTCCTCACGATGTTGAAGATCTCCTGCAGCCGGTTACCCTTGTGTTCGGGACTCTGTGGTGCTGACCCTGTACCTATGGTAACCTCATCGAAAAGCGATCCTGGTAGCCGCAGTTCTCGTCCCTGTGTGAGGAAAGCGGGGCTGAAACCTGTCGTCTCCAATGCCATGCTGTTGATTGCCAAAGAAATTTCTGGGATCAACTCATCCCATTGGGTTTGCCTATTATCGGCCACTTGTGCAAGAATTCTTTTCACGTTTCGGTTGGCTCTTTCTGTTGGGTTCTCCGGGGGGGGGGGGGGGGGGGTATAAGGTGCTGTAAACTGTTGTCGGATTCCTAAATCTTGAAGAAATCGCTGCAGTGTCCTACTGTTGAATTGAACTCCGTTGTCCGTGACGAGAACTTTTGGAACTCCATACCTCGCTAGAATCCTTTCTCGAAACGCCTTCTTCACACTGTCTGCGGTTGCTTGTCTCAGTGGTACGAAATCGGTCCACTTGGAGAATTTGTCAAAGAAAACTAGAATCATCGTGTTGCCGTGCTTGCTTCGGAGTAATGGTCCAACGAAGTCGGCACAGACGACTGACCAAGGCTCCTCTGGTAACTGTGTCAGCATTTTCCCGACGGCTTTGCTCTGCAAAGGTTTATATCGCTGACATGATTCACAGCAGCGCACGTGTTTCCTTATATCCCTGAACATGCCTGGCCAGTAGTACATGTTGGCTATACTGGTGACGGTTTTTCTAATGCCTGGATGTCCAGCGCTGGGGTCATCGTGGTTTTCCTTAAGAACTCGGGCACGAAGATACCTCGGAACACAGAGCTTCCATGCGGCACAATCCTCGTCGTTTGCCTGCCCTGTGATATGTCGATACAGTTGACCGTTCTCCATAGTATAATCGGCAAACTTCTCTGGATTCCTCTTAATTTCTGCTATCTTGGTTTCTATCCAGTTGCACTTTTCCCCGTTAGTCGTAACCGTGCTCAGTTTTTCTACTGGCTGTCTGGAAAGTGCGTCTGCGACCACGTTCCAATTGCCCTTGCGGTATTTCACGTCGAACATGTACTGTTGTAACTCAAGCGCCCATCTTGCTATACGCCCTGAAGGATTTTCCAAAGAGTTCAACCACTTCAGTGAGAGGTGGTCTGTGATGACGCAGAACCTGTAGCCTTATAAATACGGTCGCATTTTCCTGATTCCCCAAACGATCGCGAGGCACTCCTTCTCTGTCGCTGAGTAGTTGATTTCGGCCTTGTTTAAATGCCGGCTGGCGTAGGCGATGACCTTCTCTCCCTCATCGGTTTCTTGCGTGAGAACCGCTCCTAACCCGTGGTTGCTCGCGTCAGTCTGCAGCGTAAATGGTTTGGAAAAATCTGGGCACGCCAGTACTGGTGCCTTCGTGAGCTTTTCCTTGAGGTTCTCGAACGCCTGCTGTTGCTCGTCGGTCCATTGCCAGCGTTTGCCCTTCTTAAGAAGGCTGGTGAGTGGGACCACCAATTTGGCCAAGTCCGGTACGAACCGCCGGTAACAGGATGCTATCCCGAGGAATCGCCTAACGCCTCTGACATTTGTTGGGGCCGCCAGTTCCTGAATAGCCGCTACCTTGTCTGGATCTGTGTGAATTCCTCTGCGGCTCACGACGGGACCTAAATATTTAAAATCTTGCTGGAAAAACTCGCACTTCTCCTTGTTGATTTTTAAATTAGCCGCTCTTAAACGTCGAAATACTTCCTGTAAATTGTTCATGTGTTATTCCAGCGTCTTTCCTATTACGATGATGTCGTCCAGGTAAGCAAACGCGTGTGGTTCCATCTCCGGTCCAATGACTTGGTCCAATGCCCTTTGGAACGTCGCGGGTGCCGAATGTAGGCCGAACGGCATAACTTTCCATTGAAAGATTCCCCTTCCTGGTACTGTGAACGCGGTGTATTGCTTGCTTTCTGGACTCATGGGTATTTGCCAGTAACCGTTCTTGAGATCAAGTGGACTAATGTATTGCGCGTCCCGGAGTCGATCTAGAATATGTTGTATCCTCGGAAGTGGGTATGCGTCAGGCACTGATCTTGCATTTAGCTGACGATAATCCACGCAAAGTCTCCATTGCCCATTCTTTTTTTTAACAAGAACAATTGGTGCACTGTAAGGGCTATGAGAGGGCTCGATACAGCCTTCTTCCAGCAGCTCGTCTATCTCCTTGTTAATTTACGCTTGCATTGCAGGGTTCTTAGGGTAATACCTCTGCTTTATTGGCCTATCATCTCTCATGACGATTTTATGGGTCGTTATGTTGGAAGGTCCTTCCAGCATCTCGAATTTCTCATGCTCTGTTTTTAGGAATTCCTTGATGATGTGTTGGTCTTCTTTTCGCGAGTTGTTGGTTTCTACGCCTGGTTCAGAGTGTTGTTCGTTCTCCACATCAGTCTTCTCCAATGGTTTTGCCTCAGGAACTTGGGCGTAATCCGTGTGAACTGTCGAGCAAGTCGCTCGTTCGGCTTTCGAGCCTCCCAGCGTAATCGTCTCACCACCACAGCTAATAGAAGCTCCTATGCTTGTCAGGAAGTCCAAACTCAGGATCACATGGTCTGTCACATCCTGGGAAGTGGGAGCTTACACTCTGCAGTCCCCAAACGCACGCAGACTTCGACGGCTTCCTTCACGGCACGCACGGTGCCGTCGGCCATTTTGACCCGTACGTCCACCTCCATCAGCTTTCCGTCTGTCATCACAGCCGCCGCGTTGCTAATGAAGCTCCGCGAGGCTCCTGTGTCTAGAGTAGCTGTGACGAGTTCCCTTCCTAAGGCTACCTTGGCGTAAATCCGGTCTCGATTGTAGTTTAAGCACTTCGTGGGGTACGGGGAGAGTCTATCTTGTTCGGTTCCAGCAGCCCTCGTCCCTGCTGGACACCCTGCGCGTTTCCCGAAGGTTTCTTGCAGCATTCAATCGTCCGGACCCCCTCCTTTCCACAAGTCCAACAGAAAAGTTTCCTTGAGTTTCGGCATTCTCGTTGAAAATGTCCGCTTTCGCCACATCTTCTACAGGCTGTTCGAAGGTCTCGCGGCTTTCCTGTGTTTTCTATGGTCATCATCCTGTGCGTCCCTGGTAATTGTCGGTGCTGAGTATGAATTTCTCGTGGAGGTTCGGGTTCCATTCGTATGCCCTCAAAATCTTCAGCCAATTCAATGAGATCCTCCAACGCAGAGAAATCAGACCTCCTTATGTAAAGAAGATAATCCCTATGGCAATTCTTGTAAATCCTCTGTAGTTTTTGCTCCTCTGTATAGTTCACATGTCGCATTAATGTCTGCATGGCCAGTACATAGTCCTTGAACTTCTCGCGAGGCCCTTGGATCCTTTTCCTAATGTTGTCCTCCAGTTCTTCGAAATATCTCGATGGCAAGAAGAATTTCAGGAAATCGGTTTTAAACAATTCCCATCTTGACCAGCTCCTATTGTTATTCCTGTACCAACAAAGAGCTTTGTCCTTCAGCAATCCCGGCATGGTTCGTGGCAGCATATGCTTAGGCAACTCGTATGCCTCGGTGAGCTCCTCGACTCTCTCGATGAAGCCTATTGGGTCCCTACCACCGTCGTACCTACAAGACCATTTACGTACCTTGTCAATTACCTCAGAGTAGCACATCCTACTATGGGCCAGACTCTCTGTCTCGCACCTCGCTGCTATGCAACCACCTGTTGACATGGAAACTTGATTGCCGGGGTTCATGTTAAGCACTTCTGTTGGATTTGCCCTCTGTTCGCTGTGTTTCGGAACCGCGCCTTGCAATGATGGCGTCGCCGGTCGCGCACTTGGAGAAACACCGCGATTCCACTGCACTTCAAGTTCGCGTAACCTGTCGATCAGCTCGTCGGTCAGATCAGGCGACATCAAAAACCCGGAGAGCACTTTACGAAGTTCGTCGACCGTGCCTTTTGATTCCACACCGAATTCGCGTAGAATCTCCTGCAGATTCTCTTTTGGAACATTATAAATCCACCGTTTACCCATTTCGATTTTCCGTTTATTTCGTGTAACAGTTTCCGCGTTATTTCTTTGCACGATGTTTTTCTATTTTGTTCCGTTTATTTCGAGTAACTGTTCCTTTGAAATACCGCGTTATTTTTTTTTCACAATGTTTTTTTATTTGAATTCGCCGTTAGCACAGTTTAGCGTTCAATTATTTGTTCGATTTACCGTTCGCTTCGCGTAACTGTTTATAATACAGCTTTTTTTCCTAAATTTTCGCGATTCAGCACTATAGTTTTTGATTTTTCTCGGAAACTATTGTCCCTGTTCGGGCGCCATTTTGTAACGAAGTTTCTTGCCGGGCCAGAGTCCCGTACCGAACACTTAAATAAAAAGCTTTCGGTTTTCTTTTCACAGTTTTTCGACTATTTATTTACCGTAATTCAAAGTTTAATTTTTCGGTATTTTATTGCTAACAGTATTTCTTAAAACTAGTTCCTTTAATCCTAATGTCCGCTGAATAGCACTCAGTCCGTAAAATACAAAATCTATATACACACAGAGTTCTAGAATACGAGGTTTTATGATTGTCGGCGTCAGCCACTACGAGGTACTAGAATTTACTTTGATTCAGGTTTGGCGTCCGCTTAAAAGCACTCGGCCACGACGAGGTACTAAAATTTACTTGGATTCGGGATTGGCGTCCGCTTAAAAGCACTCGGCCACGACGAGGTACTAAAATTTACTTGGATTCGGGATTGGCGTCCGCTTAAAAGCACTCAGCCAGGACGAGGTACTAAAATTTACTTGGAATCGGGATTGGCGTCCGCTTAAGAGCACTCAGCCAGGGCGAGGTACTAAAATTTACTTGGAATCGGGATTGGCGTCCGCTTAAGAGCACTCAGCCAGGACGAGGTACTAAAATTTACTTGGAATTGGGATTGGCGTCCGCTTAAGAGCACTCAGCCAGGACGAGGTACTAAAATTTACTTGGAATTGGGATTGGCGTCCGCTTAAAAGCACTCAGCCAGGACGAGGTACTAAAATTTACTTGGAATTGGGATTGGCGTCCGCTTAAGAGCACTCAGCCAGGACGAGGTACTAAAATTTACTTGGAATTGGGATTGGCGTCCGCTTAAAAGCACTCAGCCAGGACAAGGTACTAAAATTTACTTGGAATTGGGATTGGCGTCCGCTTAAGAGCACTCAGCCAGGACGACGTACTAAAATTTACTTGGAATTGGGATTTGCGTCCGCTTAAGAGCACTCAGCCAGGACGAGGTACTAAAATTTATTTGGAATTGCGATTGGCGTCCGCTTAAGAGCACTCAGCCAGGACGAGGTACTAAAATTTACTTGTAATCGGGATTGGCGTCCGCTTAAAAGCACTCGGCCACGACGAGGTACTAAAATTTACTTGGTTTCGGGATTGGCGTCCGCTTAAGAGCACTCAGCCACTACGAGGTACTAGAGGTTCAAGGTTCGACGACTTACCACTTGGAGCACGAGATTCCAAAAGAGATCGAATTCAGCGCGGTGGGCCCTTTTATACACCGATCAAAACAACTCCGCTGCAGTTGTTGTTCTTGTGCACATTCTGGAATTTTCTAATGTGCATAGCGGCACACAATGTACTTGTTGTTGTTGTGCTAATTTCTGGAAATAAATTCTTGTGATTTTGTTGGTAGCTTCCCACGCTCTAATTTAATTTTTGCTTGCTTGTTTCGCGTCTCAGTCTGTGTTGTAGTTGTTGTAAACAGTATTCCACCTGATTTTATTAGTAATTTCCCAAGGCTCTGCTTTAATTTTTGCTTGCTGATTTGGCGTCTCGGTCTGTGTTGTAATTGTTGTAAAAAGTATGTAGTTCATGTATTCTGTGTGACTGTGGTTTTTTTTATGCCTTTGTTAGCAAGCGAGTTAATGTGGTTGTTGTTGTTATTATTAGTTTTGCATATTTTTGCCTTTGCTACGTTGCAGAATTTATTCCACCTGAAGTTGGGTCCGCACAACCCAGGTCACCGCGTTTTCAGTTTACGTTTACTAAAAACGGGCTCGGTTGGGATGCAGGCCAGGTTCTACACCCGAAGTTGTAAGAAAAAATATTTTTTTCTTACAAACTCGCGAAAAGAAGACCAACACATCATCAAGGAATTCCTAAAAACAGAGCATGAGAAATTCGAGATGCTGGAAGGACCTTCCAACATACCGACCCATAAAATCGTCATGAGAGATGATAGGCCAATAAAGCAGAGGTATTACCCTAAGAACCCTGCAATGCAAGCGATAATCAACAAGGAGATAGACGAGCTGATGGAAAAAGGCTGTATCGAGCCCTCACATAGCCCTTACAGTGCACCAATTGTTCTTGTTAAAAAGAAGAATGGGCAATGGAGACTTTGCGTGGATTATCGTCAGCTAAATGCAAGATCAGTGCCTGACGCATACCCACTTCCGAGGATACAACATATTCTAGATCGACTCCGCGACGCGCAATACATTAGTCCACTTGATCTCAGGAACGGTTACTGGCAAATACCCATGAGTCCAGAAAGCAAGCAATACACCGCGTTCACAGTACCAGGAAGGGGACTCTTTCAATGGAAAGTTATGCCGTTCGGCCTACATTCGGCACCCGCGACGTTCCAAAGGGCATTGGACCAAGTCATTGGACCGGAGATGGAACCACACGCGTTTGCTTACCTGGACGACATCATCGTAATAGGAAAGACGCTGGAATAACACATGAACAATTTACAGGAAGTATTTCGGCGTTTAAGAGCGGCTAATTTAAAAATCAACAAGGAGAAGTGCGAGTTTTTCCAGCAAGATTTGAAATATTTAGGTCACGTCGTGAGCCGCAGAGGAATTCACACAGATCCAGACAAGGTAGCGGCTATTCAGGAACTGGCGGCCCCAACAAATGTCAGAGGCGTTAGGCGATTCCTCGGGATAGCATCCTGTTACCGGCGGTTCGTACCGGACTTGGCCAAATTGGTGGTCCCACTCACCAGCCTTCTTAAGAAGGGCAAACGCTGGCAATGGACCGACGAGCAACAGCAGGCGTTCGAGAACCTCAAGGAAAAGCTCACGAAGGCACCAGTACTGGCGTGCCCAGATTTTTCCAAACCATTTACGCTGCAGACTGACGCGAGCAACCACGGGTTAGGAGCGGTTCTCACGCAAGAAACCGATGAGGGAGAGAAGGTCATCGCCTACGCCAGCCGGCATTTAAACAAGGCCGAAATCAACTACTCAGCGACAGAGAAGGAGTGCCTCGCGATCGTTTGGGGAATCAGGAAAATGCGACCGTATTTAGAAGGCTACAGGTTCTGCGTCGTCACAGACCACCTCTCACTGAAGTGGTTGAACTCTTTGGAAAATCCTTCAGGGCGTATAGCAAGATGGGCGCTTGAGTTACAACAGTACATGTTCGACGTGAAATACCGCAAGGGCAATTGGAACGTGGTCGCAGACGCACTTTCCAGACAGCCAGTAGAAAAACTGAGCACGGTTACGACTAACGGGGAAAAGTGCAACTGGATAGAAACCAAGATAGCAGAAATTAAGAGGAATCCAGAGAAGTTTGCCGATTATACTATGGAAAACGGTCAACTGTATCGACATGTCCCAGGGCAGGTAAACGACGAGGATTGTGCCGCATGGAAGCTCTGTGTTCCGAGGTATCTTCGTGCCCGAGTTCTTAAGGAAAACCACGATGACCCCAGCGCTGGACATCCAGGCATTAGAGAAACCGTCACCAAGATAGCCAACAGGTACTACTGGCCAGGCATGTTCAGGGATATAAGGAAACACGTGCGCTGCTGTGAATCATGTCAGCGATATAAACCTTTGCAGAGCAAAGCCGCCGGGAAAATGCTGACACAGTTACCAGAGGAGCCTTGGTCAGTCGTCTGTGCCGACTTCGTTGGACCATTACTCCGAAGCAAGCACGGCAACACGATGATTCTAGTTTTCTTTGACAAATTCTCCAAGTGGACCGAAATCGTACCACTGAGACAAGCAACCGCAGACAGTGTGAAGAAGGCGTTTCGAGAAAGGATTCTAGCGAGGTATGGAGTTCCAAAAGTTCTCGTCACGGACAACGGAGTTCAATACAACAGTAGGACACTGCAACGATTTCTTCAAGATTTAGGAATCCGACAACAGTTTACAGCACCTTATACCCCCCAGGAGAACCCAACAGAAAGAGCCAACCGAAACGTGAAAAGAATTCTTGCACAAGTGGCCGATAATAGGCAAACCCAATGGGATGAGTTGATCCCAGAAATTTCTTTGGCAATCAACAGCATGGCATCGGAGACGACAGGTTTCAGCCCCGCTTTCCTCACACAGGGACGAGAACTGCGGCTACCAGGATCGCTTTTCGATGAGGTTACCATAGGTACAGGGTCAGCACCACAGAGTCCCGAACACAAGGGTAACCGGCTGCAGGAGATATTGAACATCGTGAGGAGGAACACCGAACGAGCATCCAAGGACCAAGCCCGACACTATAACCTTCGGCGAAGACAATGGAACCCGGCAATAGGAACGTGGGTATTATTGAGAAGTCATCCCCAGTCGAAAGCAGTAGACAAGTTTACCGCCAAGCTGGCTCCAAAATACGACGGGCCATACCAGATCCAGAGATACATATCACCAGTTATCGTCGAGCTCAACTCCCAGGGAAATACGAAAACTCGCACGGCTCACATTGGGGAGCTCAAAGAATACCACCATGCAACCGAAGTATCTCGTGACGCTGACACCTAAACGGATCACTGCCAGCCAGAAAACGCGGTGACCTGGGTTGTGCGGACCCAACTTCAGGTGGAATAAATTCTATCAACAACAATAAAAAGAAAAAAGGCAACGTAGCAAAGGCGAAAATATGCAAAACTAACAATAACAACAACAACCACATTAACTCGCTTGCTAACAAAGGGATAAAAAAACCACAGTCACACAGAATACATGAACTACATACTTTTTACAACAATTACAACACAGACCGAGACGCCAAATCAGCAAGCAAAAATTAAAGCAGAGCCTTGGGAAATTACTAATAAAATCAGGTGGAATACTGTTTACAACAACTACAACACAGACTGAGACGCGAAATAAGCAAGCAAAAATTAAATTAGAGCGTGGGAAGCTACCAACAAAATCACAAGAATTTATTTCTAGAAATGACCACAACAACAACAAGTACGTTGTGTGCCGCTATGCAGATTAGAAAATTCTGGAATGTGAACAAGAACAACAACTGCAGCGGAGTTGTTTTGATCGGTGTATAAAAGGGCCCACCGCGCTGAATTCGATCTTTTTTAGAATCTCGTGCTCCAAGTGGTAAGTCGTCGAACCTTGAACCTCTAGTACCTCGTAGTGGCTGAGTGCTCTTAAGCGGACGCCAATCCCAATTGCAAGTAAATTTTAGTACCTCGTCCTGGCTGAGTGCTCTTAAGCGGACTCCAATCCCAATTCCAAGTAAATTTTAGTACCTCGTCCTGGCTGAGTGCTCTTAAGCGGACGCCAATCCCAATTCCAAGTAAATTTTAGTACATCGTCCTGGCTGAGTGCTCTTAAGCGGACGCAAATCCCAATTCCAAGTAAATTTTAGTACCTCGTCCTGGCTGAGTGCTCTTAAGCGGACGCCAATCCCAATTCCAAGTAAATTTTAGTACCTTGTCCTGGCTGAGTGCTCTTAAGCGGACGCCAATCCCAATTCCAAGTAAATTTTAGTACCTCGTCCTGGCTGAGTGCTCTTAAGCGGACGCCAATCCCAATTCCAAGTAAATTTTAGTACCTCGTCCTGGCTGAGTGCTCTTAAGCGGACGCCAATCCCAATTCCAAGTAAATTTTAGTACCTCGTCCTGGCTGAGTGCTCTTAAGCGGACGCCAATCCCAATTCCAAGTAAATTTTAGTACCTCGACCTGGCTGAGTGCTCTTAAGCGGACGCCAATCCCAATTCCAAGTAAATTTTAGTACCTCGTCCTGGCTGAGTGCTTTTAAGCGGACGCCAATCCCGAATCCAAGTAAATTTTAGTACCTCGTCGTGGCCGAGTGCTTTTAAGCGGACGCCAATCCCGAATCCAAGTAAATTTTAGTACCTCGTCGTGGCCGAGTGCTTTTAAGCGGACGCCAAACCTGAATCAAAGTAAATTCTAGTACCTCGTAGTGGCTGACGCCGACAATCATAAAACCTCGTATTCTAGAACTCTGTGTGTATATAGATTTTGTATTTTACGGACTGAGTGCTATTCAGCGGACATTAGGATTAAAGGAACTAGTTTTAAGAAATACTGTTAGCAATAAAATACCGAAAAATTAAACTTTGAATTACGGTAAATAAATAGTCGAAAAACTGTGAAAAGAAAACCGAAAGCTTTTTATTTAAGTGTTCGGTACGGGACTCTGGCCCGGCAAGAAACTTCGTTACAAAATGGCGCCCGAACAGGGACAATAGTTTCCGAGAAAAATCAAAAACTATAGTGCTGAATCGCGAAAATTTAGGAAAAAAAAAACGAACGGTAAATCGAACAAATAATTGAACGCTAAGCTGTGCTAACGGCGAATTCAAATAAAAAAACATTGTGAAAAAAAAAATAACGCGGTATTTCAAAGGAACAGTTACACGAAATAAACGGAACAAAATAGAAAAACATCGTGCAAAGAAATAACGCGGAAACTGTTACACGAAATAAACGGAAAATCGAAATGGGTAAACAGTGGATTTATAATGTTCCAAAAGAGAATCTGCAGGAGATTCTACGCGAATTCGGTGTGGAATCAAAAGGCACGGTCGACGAACCTCGTAAAGTGCTCTCCGGGTTTTTGATGTCGCCTGATCTGACCGACGAGCTGATCGACAGGTTACGCGAACTTGAAGTGCAGTGGAATCGCGGTGTTTCTCCAAGTGCGCGACCGGCGACGCCATCATTGCAAGGTGCGGTTCCGAAACACAGCGAACAGAGGGCAAATCCAACAGAAGTGCTTAACATGAACCCCGGCAAACAAGTTTCCATGTCAATAGGTGGTTGCATAGCAGCGAGGTACCAGACAGAGAGTGTGGCCTATAGTAGGATGTGCTACTCTGATGTAATTGACAAGGTACGTAAATGGTCGTGTAGGTACGACGGTGGTAGGGACCCAATAGGCTTTATCGAGAGAGTCGAGGAGCTCACCGAGGCATACGAGTTGCCTAAGCATATGCTGCCACGAACCATGCCGGAGTTGCTGAAGGACAAAGCTCTTTGTTGGTACAGGAATAACAATAGGAGCTGGTCAAGATGGGAATTGTTTAAAACCGATTTCCTGAAATTCTTCTTGCCATCGAGATATTTCGAAGAACTGGAGGACAACATTAGGAAAAGGATCCAAGGGCCTCGCGAGAAGTTCAAGGACTATGTACTGGCCATGACATTAATGCGACATGTGAACTATACAGAGGAGCAAAAACTACAGAGGATTTACAAGAATTGCCATAGGGATTATCTTCTTTACATAAGGAGGTCTGATTTCTCTGCGTTGGAGGATCTCATTGAATTGGCTGAAGATTTTGAAGGCATACGAAAGGAACCCGAACCTCCACGAGAAATTGATACTCAGCACCGACAATTACCAGGGACGCACAGGATGATGACCATAGAAAACACAGGAAAACAGCGAGACCTTCGAAAAGCCTGTAGAAGATGTGGCGAAAGCGGACATTTTCAACGAGAATGCCGAAACTCAAGGAAACTTTTCTGTTGGACTTGTGGAAAGGAGGGGGTCCGGACGATTGAATGCTGCAAGAAACCTTCGGGAAACGCGCAGGGTGTCCAGCAGGGAAGAGGGCTGCTGGAACCGAACAAGATAGACTCACCTCGTACCCCACGAAGTGCTTAAACTACAATCGAGACCGGATTTACGCCAAGGTAGCCTTAGGAAGGGAACTCGTCACAGCAACTCTAGACACAGGAGCCTCGCGGAGCTTCAGTAGCAACGCGGCGGCTGTGATGACAGACGGAAAGCTGATGGAGGTGGACGTACGGGTCAAAATGGCCGACGGCACCGTGCGTGCCGTGAAGGAAGCCGTCGAAGTCTGCGTGCGTTTGGGGACTGCAGAGTGTAAGCTCCTACTTCTGATTCTACAGGATGTGACAGACCATGTGATCCTGGGTTTGGACTTCCTGACAAGCATAGGAGCTTCTATTAGCTGTGGTGGTGAGACGATTACGCTGGGAGGCTCGAAAGCCGAACGAGCGACTTGCTCGACAGTTCACACGGATTACGCCCAAGTTCCTGAGGCAAAACCATTGGAGAAGACTGATGTGGAGAACGAACAACACTCTGAACCAGGCGTAGAAACCAACAACTCGCGAAAAGAAGACCAACACATCATCAAGGAATTCCTAAAAACAGAGCATGAGAAATTCGAGATGCTGGAAGGACCTTCCAACATAACGACCCATAAAATCGTCATGAGAGATGATAGGACAATAAAGCAGAGGTATTACCCTAAGAACCCTGCAATGCAAGCGATAATTAACAAGGAGATAGACGAGCTGCTGGAAAAAGGCTGTATCGAGCCCTCTCATAGCCCTTACAGTGCACCAATTGTTCTTGTTAAAAAGAATGGGCAATGGAGACTTTGCGTGGATTATCGTCAGCTAAATGCAAGATCAGTGCCTGACGCATACCCACTTCCGAGGATACAACATATTCTAGATCGACTCCGCGACGCGCAATACATTAGTCCACTTGATCTCAAGAACGGTTACTGGCAAATACCCATGAGTCCAGAAAGCAAGCAATACACCGCGTTCACAGTACCAGGAAGGGGACTCTTTCAATGGAAAGTTATGCCGTTCGGCCTACATTCGGCACCCGCGACGTTCCAAAGGGCATTGGACCAAGTCATTGGACCGGAGATGGAACCACACGCGTTTGCTTACCTGGACGACATCATCGTAATAGGAAAGACGCTGGAATAACACATGAACAATTTACAGGAAGTATTTCGACGTTTAAGAGCGGCTAATTTAAAAATCAACAAGGAGAAGTGCGAGTTTTTCCAGCAAGATTTGAAATATTTAGGTCACGTCGTGAGCCGCAGAGGAATTCACACAGATCCAGACAAGGTAGCGGCTATTCAGGAACTGGCGGCCCCAACAAATTTCAGAGGCGTTAGGCGATTCCTCGGGATAGCATCCTATCCCTAGCGCAATACATTAGTCCACTTGATCTCAAGAACGGTTACTGGCAAATACCCATGAGTCCAGAAAGCAAGCAATACACCGCGTTCACAGTACCAGGAAGGGGACTCTTTCAATGGAAAGTTATGCCGTTCGGCCTACATTCGGCACCCGCGACGTTCCAAAGGGCATTGGACCAAGTCATTGGACCGGAGATGGAACCACACGCGTTTGCTTACCTGGACGACATCATCGTAATAGGAAAGACGCTGGAATAACACATGAACAATTTACAGGAAGTATTTCGACGTTTAAGAGCGGCTAATTTAAAAATCAACAAGGAGAAGTGCGAGTTTTTCCAGCAAGATTTGAAATATTTAGGTCACGTCGTGAGCCGCAGAGGAATTCACACAGATCCAGACAAGGTAGCGGCTATTCAGGAACTGGCGGCCCCAACAAATTTCAGAGGCGTTAGGCGATTCCTCGGGATTCGCCTGGTACCGGCGGTTCGTACCGGACTTGGCCAAATTGGTGGTCCCACTCACCAGCCTTCTTAAGAAGGGCAAACGCTGGCAATGGACCGACGAGCAACAGCAGGCGTTCGAGAACCTCAAGGAAAAGCTCACGAAGGCACCAGTACTGGCGTGCCCAGATTTTTCCAAACCATTTACGCTGCAGACTGACGCGAGCAACCACGGGTTAGGAGCGGTTCTCACGCAAGAAACCGATGAGGGAGAGAAGGTCATCGCCTACGCCAGCCGGCATTTAAACAAGGCCGAAATCAACTACTCAGCGACAGAGAAGGAGTGCCTCGCGATCGTTTGGGGAATCAGGAAAATGCGACCGTATTTATAAGGCTACAGGTTCTGCGTCATCACAGACCACCTCTCACTGAAGTGGTTGAACTCTTTGGAAAATCCTTCAGGGCATATAGCAAGATGGGCGCTTGAGTTACAACAGTACATGTTCGACGTGAAATACCGCAAGGGCAATTGGAACGTGGTCGCAGACGCACTTTCCAGACAGCCAGTAGAAAAACTGAGCACGGTTACGACTAACGGGGAAAAGTGCAACTGGATAGAAACCAAGATAGCAGAAATTAAGAGGAATCCAGAGAAGTTTGCCGATTATACTATGGAAAACGGTCAACTGTATCGACATGTCCCAGGGCAGGTAAACGACGAGGATTGTGCCGCATGGAAGCTCTGTGTTCCGAGGTATCTTCGTGCCCGAGTTCTTAAGGAAAACCACGATGACCCCAGCGCTGGACATCCAGGCATTAGAAAAACCGTCACAAGTATAGCCAACAGGTACTACTGGCCAGGCATGTTCAGGGATATAAGGAAACACGTGCGCTGCTGTGAATCATGTCAGCGATATAAACCTTTGCAGAGCAAAGCCGCCGGGAAAATGCTGACACAGTTACCAGAGGAGCCTTGGTCAGTCGTCTGTGCCGACTTCGTTGTACCATTACTCCGAAGCAAGCACGGCAACACGATGATTCTAGTTTTCTTTGACAAATTCTCCAAGTGGACCGAAATCGTACCACTGAGACAAGCAACCGCAGACAGTGTGAAGAAGGCGTTTCGAGAAAGGATTCTAGCGAGGTATGGAGTTCCAAAAGTTCTCGTCACGGACAACGGAGTTCAATTCGACAGTAGGACACTGCAGCGATTTCTTCAAGATTTAGGAATCCGACAACAGTTTACAGCACCTTATACCCCCCCCCGGAGAACCCAACAGAAAGAGCCAACCGAAACGTGAAAAGAATTCTTGCACAAGTGGCCGATAATAGGCAAACCCAATGGGATGAGTTGATCCCAGAAACTTCTTTGGCAATCAACAGCATGGCATTGGAGACGACAGGTTTCAGCCCCGCTTTCCTCACACAGGGACGAGAACTGCGGCTACCAGGATCGCTTTTCGATGAGGTTACCATAGGTACAGGGTCAGCACCACAGAGTCCCGAACACAAGGGTAACCGTAGCGAACCGACTGGTGGCTACAAAGTTGATATATATTTTGTTTAAACTAAAATATAGAAGAAAGTCCTTGGATTAAGTATTTATTAGCATTTAAGTATTAATTAATAATTAATTCGAATAATTAAGTATTCGAATTAATAATATTAAAATAGTATTGAGTTCATAATGAGGAATACACAAGAAAGAATAAACTTAAAAAAAAACGAACAAGGATTGAACCAGAAAGTTATAAAAACAAAGTAAACCCCCGAAAACACAAGATACATGCACTCAGAGAATAAGTCATACGCACAAGTAGAGCAGCGGCAAATCTAAAAATAGAACTATGCGGCCAGCTTATTTTCGTTTTCTCTTTTTCTTTGCACTGATCTAAAAATAGAATCAATCATTCACCTCATACATATTTTCTTTCGTCCCACACGCTGCATATTGTTGTGGGTCAATCTGCACACCCTCAAACCAGCGCAAGTATTTTGATTAATACGGTACTTTGCCCTTTTACGCTGCATACTTCCAACGTGGAGGCTTGCAGTTATTTTTTGGGAGGCATACTTTTAGGCCAAACTGTGGTTACTTCTCGATCACAGTTCAATAAATTTAAAGTAGAATTTAAATTGCGCAAGTGTATTTTTTCTCCAAAATAGCAAGTCCGCTTGCGGAATCCAAGTTCCGCAAGCGAGACATTAAAGTTTGAGTTGCGAAGCTCCCACTCGCCCAACAGCCACTAATTTCTAGCAGAATTCCAATTCTGCAAGAAAGGTATATTGCACAATGGGACAAAGTGCAGCGATTGACCCACTTAGCTAGCTCAACCGAGCTGGCCGAGTCTGATTTGGAATTGAATAAAGAGCGGACGTCGTGTCCGCATTAAAATTTTAAAAAGTAGTGTTTGCTTTGCCGCGGGTATCCTTCAAAGGAAGGATACCACAACATTCTTTAAGTGTAATTTCTTATGTCGTGGGTGTCCTTCAGCGGAAGGACCCCACAACATATTTGGCGCAGCCGGTCCGCGAACCGAAGATCGCGGAAGTTTAAAGAAAATTTTTAATAAGTGAAATAAAAGAGGGAAAATTAAGAAAAGTGAAGTAAAAGTGAAAAGGTAAAAAGGAAAGTGATTTTAAATGGAAAGAGAATAGAATTGTTAAAATTTTAATAAAGCTCGAAAGCTGTAGAAGTAAAAATCCGGAAGATAAGGAAGTTTTAAAAGAAAATGAAATTGAAGTGAAATTAGTTGAAAGTGAGGAAGTGAAAAAAAGAAGATTATTTGATTTAGTTAAAGTAATAAAAAAAAGAGAATTTTTAAAAATTTTAAGAAGAAGAGAAGATCGCGGAAGTTTTAGAAATTTAAATTAAAGTGAAAAGTGTAGATGAGAAAGTCGAAAGTTCACGAATAGCATATTAGAGGAATTTACGGTAAAATAAACTGTTGAGAAAGAATAGTATATAAAATAAAAGGATAATTCTAAAGGGGTTCTAAGATTCTGAATCAATAAAGCCCATTTGTGAAAACTAGACGTAAAGGCTAACTTTCCGCCTAAAGAAAATTGAGTGAAGTGTTGGAGTGGTTTCCCCTCCTAATCAGTTCCACAAGGTTGCCACTTTCGTGAAAATTTGTCAGTTTACTGTCAGGGACTTTATTTTTATTCAATATTCTCTGGTTTATTTTAGTATGATATATCTAAGCATCAGACACTAAATATAAATATATCTAAGAAAAACAATTTTAAGGTGAAGATACAAAACTTGAAAATTAAATTCAATTAAAATTGGAAAGAAATGCTAAAACAATAAAGAAGAAATAATAAAGGTAAAAGGAAAAATATTTAAAAAAAAAATAGGAAATGTTGCAAAATAAGTGCAGTGGCTCGCCCATTGCGCAATCTCTTTAATTTAGCATTTACTTCAGGAGTTTTTCCCACTTCCTGGAAGATTGCCAATGTGCAGCCAGTTCCCAAAAAAGGTGAGGCTACGAATCCTGCAAATTACCGGTCCATAGCGATCTGCTCAGTGCTCACCAAAGTCATGGAGAGCATTGTAAATTTTAATTTGATGAGGTATTTAGAGAGCAACGAGTTGATCAGCGATCGCCAGTACGGCTTCCGTGCTCACCGTTCCACGGGCGATCTGATGCCGTTTCTCGCTGAGCGGTGGAGCAGTTGGATTCACCGGTTCGGTGAGAGCAAGGTTGTTGCTCTGGATATCTCCAAGGCATTTGACCGGGTGTGGCATAAAGCACTCGTGTCTAAACTGACTGCTTATGGTGTTGGTAATACTTTCACTCGATGGATATCGACTTTCCTCAGCGGCCGTTCTATTCGGGTTGTAATAGACGGCTTTGCTTCCGAAGAGCACTCCATTAATGCTGGAGTTCCGCAGGGTTCGGTCCTGTCTCCGACACTTTTTCTTATTTTCATCAATGACCTTCTGTCATTGACATCAAATCCCGTCTACTCGTTTGCTGATGACAGCAGCATTCGTCATTCATATTCATTCTCCAGGCGTCCTTCCACTCTAGAGATCACTAGAAGACGCAGAATTATAAATGACACACTCCAATCCGACCTCAATAAAATCCAGGAGTGGGGTCCCGCGAATCGGGTCGATTTTAATGCGCGGAAGACCCAATGCTGTTTGTTAACCCACAAGCGTTTGGCGGGTGACAACTTCCCACCTGTAAATATGGATGGTGTGGATATTAATCAGTCGGAGGCTCTTGATGTTCTGGGCATGTCAATCCGATGCGATCTTCGCTGGAACGATCACATCTTTGACATGTCGAAAGAAGCAGCCAAGTGCTTAGGCTTTCTTAAGCGGTGTAAGAAATACTTCACTCCAACCGATCTTCGTTGTATCTACACCACCTATATCCGTCCGAAAATGGAGTACAATTCGCATATATGGTCGGGAGCTTCGCGAACATATCTTCAGCTCCTAGACCGAGTCCAATGTCGTGCGTTAAAACTTATAGGGGACAGTAGGGTATCCAGCTCTATTGAAACCTTGGAGCGTCGTCGTGATGTGGGGTGTGTATCATTATTTTACCGTTACTTTCATGGTAAATGTTCCTCTGAAGTAGCCGGCCTGATTCCTCCGGTTCAGGTATTTAGCAGAACTACTCGGCTTTCCAGAGGGGTGCACGCCTTTTATGTCGCGATTCCGTTCCCACGAACCACGCATTACCGTGAGAGTTCGTTTTTCGGTCGCGTCATTAGATTGTGGAATAGTCTCCCTGCGCATGTCTTCCCACCCACTTACAGCGTCGAAACCTTTAAGCGAGGTGTAAATCGTCACTACTCCCTCTTTCCCCCTTCCCCCTAATCTGTCATCCCTTCGGAACCATCAAATGCTTTGCATGGATAGGGGGCATCCCCTGAGCTTGGTTTCATCTGCCATAAAAAACAAAAAAAAAGTGTAAAAAATTTAATGCAGTACAAAAATTTGAGTGCCGTTTGAAAATTGTACAACATTGTTGCCGGAAAGCAGCGGAGAAAAAGGCAGAGACGGAGCTTAAAGAAATCTAAATTTTGTTTCGGTGAGTTATTTTTATTCATTATTAATTTTTAAGTAGTTTGCGAAATGTAGAGTAAGCTTTGAGGGAATTTGGGCTTTGTTACGGTGAGTTGTTTTATATTTATTGTAAATTTTTAAGAAGTTTGAGAAATGTTGAAGGAACTTAAAATTTTGGATCTGGCCGTAATTTTGCGAGAAATAAGTTTCAAATGGTTAGTTCAATGTAGAAAAGTTGTTTTATTTTAAAAAAAAAGAGAACAAAGGATGGAATTTGATTACAAATAAGTATAGCAGATGGTTGCTTTTATTTATAAATTAAAATATAACAAGTTTGTTAAGATATATTCCACACAACAATTATTTTTTTTTGTACTAACAAAACTCAATCCTGCGCAAGACTCCTTTACCCTTTAACCTGAGGCTGAGTCTGGCTTTGGGGGGATTGATACACCAACACAAGCTCAAATGGAATTGGTCCTGGTTGAAGCCAATAACAATTGCAAGAGAGTCCGACTCAGTGGCATATTATGCCGGGTTGATTTTTTTTACACCTCAAACTAAACAGAGGGAAAAAATAATTCCTCTCAACGTTTTACAGAATTATTTTGGGATTTTGGGGAATTATTTGAAGAAGAGGGACATTGGGTTCAGTGGAAATTGGTTCCCAAATGTTTGTCCCAAAAATTGTCGAAAAAAAACATACCGCGCGTGTTTTAACAAAGTTTAACGCAATGAACTTTGTCTTGTTACGCGTTTTCCAATCCTGAAGTGTCAGTAATTTTCTTTCGTTGGCCCCGCTGACCGATATTAAAGTGAACAAAAAACAAACCATAAAAGGTAATGTATATATTGAATATGTACAGTGAAGTGTACATCTAAACCTAGTATAAGTTAAATATAAATGGAATTTTATTTAGAAAGGAAAAAATTAATGTATTTAGCTTTTAGATAAAAATAAATCATCTGTTTATAAAAATTCGAACACGAGTTCGGGTGTTTTATTTGGTTAAACCTTGAAACGCGATCATCGCTTCAAGGTTAACTTTTTGTTTCCGCGTAGTGAGCGAACGGTGAATGACCGTGCGAGTAGCGAAATTCGACGCTCAGTTTTAATGCGGCTGGTTACGCTGGCCTTGAAATTACTACGTATTGTTGTTGTTTTCTTTATGGTTGAAGTAGGTCAGTAATGACAGGGCTAGAAATCGCTAATTCCTGTGTTTTAATTGCAACTAAGTAAATTAGGTTTGTAAGGAAGCATAACTTCCTTACAAATACGGGTGTAGAACCTGGACCACACTCCACCTGAGCTGATCCCGCGAAAATCGCTTCAAGGGATACAGTAACCTCGAGTTGTGCGGACCCAACTTGAGGTGGACTTAATTCTGTGAATACGGCCAACCAACTTCAACCAAGTTGGGGGAACTTGTTGGAGGAGAAAGAATCGAACATCAAACAGAAAGCTCGACTCCGGGGAAGAAAACAAAACTCTCACCGCACTCAACAAGCACATTGTTGTTGTGCATGTACAAAACCAGGAATGCAATAAAGAGCAAAAAAATTAAAACCAAAGTCACATAGAAATTAGAAACAACAAACACAGGCAAATTACATGTAGCAAGCTAACGAGCAAAAAACTGGTTTAAAAAAACAACAACATGCAAAGTCGATACTGAGAAAAAAATAACTTTACACTCTGCTACGGCAACAACAACCCCAGTCGAAAGCAAAAGAAGCGATTAACAGAAATTTTCGAAGGCCAAACTAAAACAACAAAATGACCAAATGCCGTTAGGTGAGCCATATAAAAGCAGCCTCCGAATTGTAAATCGGGCTCTTGGAAATCAACCATCTAAGCGGTAAGTCCTCGTTGAATAATTCTTGCCTGTCTGAATTTGGTGGAGTGCTTCTAGTGGAAGCCAAATTCAGAATCCTGAAATCCTGAATAATTCCTGCCTGTCTGAATTTGGTGGAGTGCTTCTAGTGGAAGCCAAATTCAGAATCCTGAAATCCTGAATAATTCCTGCCTGTCTGAATTTGGTGGAGTGCTTCTAGTGGAAGCCAAATTCAGAATCCTGAAATCCTGAATAATTCCTGCCTGTCTGAATTTGGTGGAGTGCTTCTAGTGGAAGCCAAATTCAGAATCCTGAAATCCTGAATAATTCCTGCCTGTTTGAATTTGGTGGAGTGCTTCTAGTGGAAGCCAAATTCAAAAATTTTGAAAACTTGTCAATTTAATTCCTGTCTGTCTGAATTTGGTGGAGTGCTGCCAGTGGAAGCCAAATTCAGCATCTTGAAAACTTGATTAATTCCGTCTGTCTGAATTTGGTGGAGTGCTTCTAGTGGAAACCAAATTCAGAATCTCGAGAGCCTGGCTATCACGCCAGCAAATCCTGAATCCAAATAAGAGTCCCGTAGACAGCCTCCTTGTAGTAGCTAAATATCCCCGTGTATATAAGCACAATTAGCCCTGACTTACTTACGAACGGACTGACATATAGTATACAATTAGCAATAAGATTGAAGAACGTGTAACCCAGAAATAAAAGTATAATTAGTTATAAGGGAGAAAGTAAAATGTATGCGGAGAAAAATAAAGACAAGAATTAGACTAATGAAGAATAAATTGTGGGTTCTTTTATTAAAATGAACGCTGGACAGCCGTGAGCATATCCTGGCGAGAAGACATTCGTTACAAATGGCGCCCGAGCAGGGACAAGAAAATTCGTATATCTCGTAAACTGAAAGTGACTTTATAGAAAATAAAAGAAAGACCGCGAGTGGAGAAAATTGCGTATCTCGTAAACCAAAAGTGACCTTGTAGAGAAAAAAAAACCCACGAGAGGCCCACAAAGAACCCACGAAAAACCCACAAGAAAATTCGTATATCTCGTAAACCAAAAGTGACCTTGTAGAGGAAAAAAACCCACGAGAGACAAGAAAATTCGTATATCTCGTAAACTGAAAGTGACTTTATAGAAAATAAAAGAAAGACCGCGAGTGGAGAAAAAAGCGTATCTCGTAAACCGAAAGTGACTTTGGAAAAAAAAAACCCGCGAGGGAAGAAAAAGCGTGTATCTCGCAAACCAAAAACGAATTATAGGAAAAGGAAGACCGCAGGGGGAAAAAATCATTGTATCTTGAAAACCTTGCAGCTGAAGAATAGGGAAAAATTACGCAAGTGTGAAAAAGAAAATATTCAGGAAAATATAATAGAACTAGCAAATTATAAACCTTCGGAAACAAAGTGTGCAATGGGTAAAAGCTGGATTTACAACGTTTCGAAGGAGAAGTTACAAGACATTCTACGCGAATTTGGGATAGAGCCGAATGGCGGGGTTGAAGAATTACGCAGGCTAATGTCCGGATTTGTGTCATCGTCCGACTTGTCAGCCGAGGTCAGAGATCGATTGGATAAGTTAGAGGCGCAATGGAGCCGTAGTGTTTCTCCTGGAGCGAGGGCGTTGTCGCCGATGCGTCAGACACCTCCTCCGAAACAGGATACAGGCAAGGGAGGTCTAGGTGCCATGCCCAAGGTGCTACTGACAACGATGCCAAGTCAAAGACCCGTGTACAACGACCAAACAGCCGCAAGAGACCCAAGAACCACAGGAACTGAACGGGAATATGCGGGCCAACGAAGAAGCGTCTCTAGTTATTCGGAGGTAATAGACAAAGTACGTAAGTGGGCTTGTAAATATGATGGCGGGAAAGACCCTATTACCTTCATAGAAAGGGTCGAAGAACTCACAGAGGCATACGAACTACCCAAGGATTTATTACCCCGAACCATGCCTGAGCTGTTAAAGGACAAAGCCCTCTGTTGGTTCAGAAATAATAATAAAGGTTGGCTCACGTGGGAATCCTTCAAAGTGGATTTCATGAAATTCTTTTTATCGTCGAGATATTTCGAAGAACTGGAAGACAATATTAGGAAAAGAACCCAAGCCACAAAAGAGAAGTTCAAGGATTATGTGTTAGCCATGCTAACGTTGATGCGTCATGTCGGCTATACGGAAGAACACCAGCTACAGAGAATCTACCGGAATTGCCATCGAGACTATCTGCTTCAAAACCGGAACACCATCGAATGATGGCAGCCGCACCATCGGGGAACCGAATAGACCCGCGGACCGTCTGTCGGAGATGCGGTGAAAACGGCCATTTCCAGAGAGAATGCCATAACTCCCGAAAACTGTTCTGCTGGGAGTGTGGAAAACAAGGGCTACGAACGATTGATTGTTGCAGGAAAGCTCCGGAAAACGGGCAGGGCATCCAGCAGAGACGAGGACTGCTGGAGCCAGGGAACCAAAACTCTCCTCGTACCCCACCAAGTGCTTAAACTTCAGTCAGGACAGAATCTTCGCAAAAGTGGCATTAGGAAGGGAACTTGTCACCGGCACTATCGACACGGGAGCCTCGAGAAGTTTCATCAGCGAATTACTAGCCAGAGAGATTGCCGCCGAAGGACGACAAGTAGACGTAGATGTCGACGTTAAGATGGCAGATGGTACGCCGCGTACAATTGACCAAGCTATGGAGGTGGTTATCCGACTAGGAGCGGCGGAATGTGAAATGCCGTTGCTCATACTCAAGGATGCCATCGATCACGTAATTCTGGGGATAGACTTCCTCACGAATATAGGAGCATCGATCAGCTGTGGAGGTGAAACCATAACTTTAGGTGCTCCGGGGACAACAGCTCCAAATGGTGGACAAGCCGGCGGTTCTACACTTCGAACAATGAGGATAGAGACGAAAACAGCTTCGCACGGAGGCACAACGCAAGAGAGGGCCACCACAACCAACGACCAAACAGCAGAAGGCACGCAAGGAAGTGAAGATGATAAGACGAAAGAAAGACAAGCTATAAAAACATTCCTGGAAGCAGAACTACAGAAGTTCGAGGCTTTGAAGGGTCCTTCTAACATCACTACCCATCAGATCGTGATGAAGGATGACCGACCCATCAAGCAGAGATATTACCGGAAAAACCCAGCCATGCAAGCGATTATAAACAAGGAAATAGATGAACTGTTAGAAAAGGACTGTATTGAACCCTCGCATAGCCCGTACAGTGCCCCTATCGTCTTGGTGAAGAAGAAAAACGGAAAGTGGCGCCTATGTATTGATTACCGGCAGTTGAATGCACGATCAGTTCCAGATGCATACCCACTTCCTAGGATACAACATATCTTGGACCGGTTACGCGACGCTCAGTACATCAGTAGCCTGGATCTGAAGAATGGTTACTGGCAGATTCCCATGAACCCGGGCAGCAAGCAGTATACGGCTTTTACTGTTCCAGGGAGAGGACTCTTTCAGCGGCGTGTCATGCCGTTTGGTCTGCATTCGGCTCCAGCAACTTTCCAAAGAGCATTGGACCAGGTGATCGGGCCAGAAATGGAACCACACGCATTCGCGTATCTTGATGACATAATTGTGACTGGGAAAACTCTAGAGGAACACAAAAAGAATTTACAAGAAGTATTTCAACGTCTGCGAGCAGCTAACCTAAAAATACACAGCGAAAAATGTGAGTTTTTCAAAGAAGAATTGAAATATCTAGGTCACGTGGTAAGCCGTCAGGGAATCCATACCGATCCCGATAAGGTAGCGGCTATCAAGGAATTAGAGCCACCAACAAGCGTAAGAGGTGTTCGCCGATTTCTGGGCGTGGCATCATGGTATCGCCGGTTCGTACCGGACTTCGCTGATTTAGTCATGCCACTCACAAGCCTTTTGAAGAAGGGTAAACGATGGAAATGGACTGAGGAACAACAACAAGCCTTCGAGACGATGAAGAAGAAGCTCACGGAGGCACCGGTATTGGCATGTCCCGATTTTTCCAAGAAGTTCACACTGCAGACGGACGCCAGTAACTACGGTTTAGGAGCAGTGCTGACCCAAGAAAGTCAAGAAGGAGAGCGGGTGATCGCATATGCCAGTCGTCATTTAAACAAAGCCGAACAGAACTACGCTGCTACGGAAAAGGAGTGTCTGGCAATCGTATGGGGCATTAGGAAAATGCGGCCATATTTAGAAGGTTACCACTTTAGTATTATCACGGATCATCTCTCACTGAAGTGGCTAAACTCACTGGAAAACCCTTCAGGCCGGTTAGCCAGGTGGGCACTCGAACTACAGCAATACACTTTCGACGTAAAATACTGGCGAGGTAAGTGGAACGTAGTCGCGGATGCACTCTCGAGGCAGCCATTCGAAAAACTAGGAAAGGTTACGACGATGGAAGGAAAAGGTAGCTGGATCGAAACGAGGATGACAGACCTTAGGAAGAACCCAGAGAAATTTGCGGACTACGTAATCGAGAACGGGCAACTATACCGACATATCCCAGGTGACTCAAATGATGAAGATTGCGCAGCGTGGAAACTCTGCGTACCTAACAACCTCCGAAACCGAGTGATGAAAGAAAACCACGACGACCCGAGCGCCGGACACCCTGGAATTCGGAAGACAGTGACAAGGATCGCCAACAGATACTACTGGCCAGGTATGTTCAGAGACATCAGAAAGTTCGTGCGATGTTGCGAGTCATGTCAACGGTACAAACCAGTACAAGACAAGGTGGCAGGGAAGATGCTGACCCAGATACCCGAGGAGCCCTGGTCCATCGTCTGTGCTGACTTCATAGGGCCGTTACCACGGTCAAAACATGGTAATACAATGATACTAGTTTTCCTAGACAAATTCTCGAAATGGACCGAAATAGTACCACTACGGCAAGCAACTACGGATAGTTTGAAGAGAGCTTTTCGGGAAAGAATATTGGCGAGATATGGAGTTCCAAAGGTACTCGTCACAGACAACGGTGTGCAGTTCAACAGCCGACACTTCCAACGGTTCCTCCAGGATTTAGGTGTTCGTCAGCAGTTTACCGCCCCATATACACCCCAAGAAAATCCCGCCGAAAGAGCAAACAGGAACGTGAAGAGGATTGTGGCACAGGTGATAAAAAACGATCAGACGAGTTGGGACGAATTCATTCCGGAAATCTCCTTGGGCATCAATACGATGACATCAGACACAACTGGATTTAGTCCAGCATTCCTCACACAGGGTCGAGAACCGCGGTTGCCGAAGACACTCTTCGACGAAGTCACTTTAGGAACCGGAACCGCGGCACAAAGTCCACAACAGAGGGGTAATCGCCTTCGAGAAGTTTTCCAAATCGTGAAGAGAAATCTTGAAAGGGCAGCAAAGGACCAGGCTCGGAATTACAATCTTCGACGAAGACACTGGAACCCCCCAATCGGAACACTTGTCCTGGTAAAAACACACCACCTATCAAAAGCGGTGGATAAATTCAACGCCAAGCTGGCACCAAAATACGAGGGACCTTACCGAATCGACAGATATACATCACCAGTCATCGTGCAGCTAACCAACATGGAAAATTCAAGTGGTCGCACGGCCCACATCCGAGATCTTAAGGAATATCATCGCGTTGAAGACAGATCAAATACGACCGTGGGCGGCGAACTTACAGAACCCCAGTAGTAGAATTTCATGTCATGTGGCGTCGTAGATCGTGTTGTCCGTCAGTGTAGTAGACCAACCCGTTACTTATTTTCCTCTCTCTTAGAAAACCACCAAAAACAAATCAACAACAATGGCAACAACCGCAGAGAAGGAACAATGGTTCGATCGGCTGGATGAGCTGATCCAGTCCATCAAAGTAGCCGGAACGACAACACCCGTCTTTGCTCCCCTTCGTCGTGTGAGCCGTGACAGCGCAAAGCCGGAGAGAAAGCGGAACCACGAGGATCAGAGGATGGAGTCCTTGACCGAACTAGCGAACGCGGATGATAACGAGGAGGAACCCTTCGTTATTTATCCGCCTGGCCGCGGTGGAATACCGATCCGGGCCGAGGACTATCGCCGTTTAGCCAGAGGGCGGTTCCTGAATGACGCTCTGGTAGAAATGTACCTCCAATACATCAAAAACACCAGGGTCGCAGAAACGGAGAGGCAGCGGGTGCATCTGTTCAGCACCCATTTCTTTGATCGCATCAACCAGGCCGGCACGCCGTGGGAACGGCACGGCAGAGTGAGGCGCTGGACAAAGAATGTGGATTTGTTCACGATGAACCACATCCTTGTCCCAGTGAACAGGGACCAACATTGGTTCCTAACGGTCGTGTGCTTCGTGGGTAGCACCAGCGTCAGGATGATAGAGAAGCCGAAGCAGGACGGGACATGGGGTGCACAGCTACCCTGTATCCTCCAATTCGACTCCCTTAGCCCGGGTCCACGAACGGAGGTAGGCCAACGGATACGGGAGTATCTCGAGTGCGAATACCACTCACGCAAGCCCGACGGCGTTCCCCGGACATTCAGCAACATGAACTTACCCCTATTCGAGCCCAGGGTGTTGCAGCAGGACAACGGGACGGATTGCGGCATATTTTTGCTACAATACGCAGAACAGCTATTCGTCCGGCCAATCGAAGACTACCGCGACGAGTATTTAAACATGGAGGAGTGGTTCTTCAGAGAAGAGGTAGGCAGGAAGCGGCTGAACATCGCAAATACCATCCGGAAGCTGACAGCCGACCTAGGGAAGACACACCGGAAGTTCCCCGCTCTCGACTTCGGGGAACCCACCCCAGAAGCGCCAAAAAGGGTAGAACTGGTAGGACCACCGATACCCATAGACACCGGACACCCGAACTATTTCGACCCTCTGAGCGGCGCCTACTACGACGACCTCTGCTTCGAAGTCGAGGGACATTTGGGGCTAGAAGCGGTGGCAGAACTACCGACACCAAAACCAGCCAGCGAGGAAGTTACACCACCAACTGAGTCCAGCGAAATAGTCGAACAGAACGACGTCCCAATGCCGCGACAGTTCCGCGACCTGGACGAGCTCGAGGGCCCAGCAGGCACATGCATTAACCGAGAGGTGGTAGACGGTATACGCAGGGGATACCCGCGTTTGGCACAACAGCCACGGAAACGCCAACGCATCCAGTTCCTCTGTGCCGGCCACAGGGTGACCATCACGTCAAGGGCGATCACCATTCTTCCGCCACCGGAAAGAAAGGAGGGAGTGTAAGGAAGCATAACTTCCTTACAAATACGGGTGTAGAACCTGGACCACACTCCACCTGAGCTGATCCCGCGAAAATCGCTTCAAGGGATACAGTAACCTCGAGTTGTGCGGACCCAACTTGAGGTGGACTTAATTCTGTGAATACGGCCAACCAACTTCAACCAAGTTGGGGGAACTTGTTGGAGGAGAAAGAATCGAACATCAAACAGAAAGCTCGACTCCGGGGAAGAAAACAAAACTCTCACCGCACTCAACAAGCACATTGTTGTTGTGCATGTACAAAACCAGGAATGCAATAAAGAGCAAAAAAATTAAAACCAAAGTCACATAGAAATTAGAAACAACAAACACAGGCAAATTACATGTAGCAAGCTAACGAGCAAAAAACTGGTTTAAAAAAACAACAACATGCAAAGTCGATACTGAAAAAAAAAGAAAAAAAACCCCAGTCGAAAGCAAAAGAAGCGATTAACAGAAATTTTCGAAGGCCAAACTAAAACAACAAAATGACCAAATGCCGTTAGGTGAGCCATATAAAAGCAGCCTCCGAATTGTAAATCGGGCTCTTGGAAATCAACCATCTAAGCGGTAAGTCCTCGTTGAATAATTCTTGCCTGTCTGAATTTGGTGGAGTGCTTCTAGTGGAAGCCAAATTCAGAATCCTGAAATCCTGAATAATTGCTGCCTGTCTGAATTTGGTGGAGTGCTTCTAGTGGAAGCCAAATTCAGAATCCTGAAATCCTGAATAATTCCTGCCTGTCTGAATTTGGTGGAGTGCTTCTAGTGGAAGCCAAATTCAGAATCCTGAAATCCTGAATAATTCCTGCCTGTCTGAATTTGGTGGAGTGCTTCTAGTGGAAGCCAAATTCAGAATCCTGAAATCCTGAATAATTCCTGCCTGTTTGAATTTGGTGGAGTGCTTCTAGTGGAAGCCAAATTCAAAAATTTTGAAAACTTGTCAATTTAATTCCTGTCTGTCTGAATTTGGTGGAGTGCTGCCAGTGGAAGCCAAATTCAGCATCTTGAAAACTTGATTAATTCCGTCTGTCTGAATTTGGTGGAGTGCTTCTAGTGGAAACCAAATTCAGAATCTCGAGAGCCTGGCTATCACGCCAGCAAATCCTGAATCCAAATAAGAGTCCCGTAGACAGCCTCCTTGTAGTAGCTAAATATCCCCGTGTATATAAGCACAATTAGCCCTGACTTACTTACGAACGGACTGACATATAGTATACAATTAGCAATAAGATTGAAGAACGTGTAACCCAGAAATAAAAGTATAATTAGTTATAAGGGAGAAAGTAAAATGTATGCGGAGAAAAATAAAGACAAGAATTAGACTAATGAAGAATAAATTGTGGGTTCTTTTATTAAAATGAACGCTGGACAGCCGTGAGCATATCCTGGCGAGAAGACATTCGTTACAAATGGCGCCCGAGCAGGGACAAGAAAATTCGTATATCTCGTAAACTGAAAGTGACTTTATAGAAAATAAAAGAAAGACCGCGAGTGGAGAAAATTGCGTATCTCGTAAACCAAAAGTGACCTTGTAGAGAAAAAAAAACCCACGAGAGGCCCACAAAGAACCCACGAAAAACCCACAAGAAAATTCGTATATCTCGTAAACCAAAAGTGACCTTGTAGAGGAAAAAAACCCACGAGAGACAAGAAAATTCGTATATCTCGTAAACTGAAAGTGACTTTATAGAAAATAAAAGAAAGACCGCGAGTGGAGAAAAAAGCGTATCTCGTAAACCGAAAGTGACTTTGGAAAAAAAAAACCCGCGAGGGAAGAAAAAGCGTGTATCTCGCAAACCAAAAACGAATTATAGGAAAAGGAAGACCGCAGGGGAAAAAAATCATTGTATCTTGAAAACCTTGCAGCTGAAGAATAGGGAAAAATTACGCAAGTGTGAAAAAGAAAATATTCAGGAAAATATAATAGAACTAGCAAATTATAAACCTTCGGAAACAAAGTGTGCAATGGGTAAAAGCTGGATTTACAACGTTTCGAAGGAGAAGTTACAAGACATTCTACGCGAATTTGGGATAGAGCCGAATGGCGGGGTTGAAGAATTACGCAGGCTAATGTCCGGATTTGTGTCATCGTCCGACTTGTCAGCCGAGGTCAGAGATCGATTGGATAAGTTAGAGGCGCAATGGAGCCGTAGTGTTTCTCCTGGAGCGAGGGCGTTGTCGCCGATGCGTCAGACACCTCCTCCGAAACAGGATACAGGCAAGGGAGGTCTAGGTGCCATGCCCAAGGTGCTACTGACAACGATGCCAAGTCAAAGACCCGTGTACAACGACCAAACAGCCGCAAGAGACCCAAGAACCACAGGAACTGAACGGGAATATGCGGGCCAACGAAGAAGCGTCTCTAGTTATTCGGAGGTAATAGACAAAGTACGTAAGTGGGCTTGTAAATATGATGGCGGGAAAGACCCTATTACCTTCATAGAAAGGGTCGAAGAACTCACAGAGGCATACGAACTACCCAAGGATTTATTACCCCGAACCATGCCTGAGCTGTTAAAGGACAAAGCCCTCTGTTGGTTCAGAAATAATAATAAAGGTTGGCTCACGTGGGAATCCTTCAAAGTGGATTTCATGAAATTCTTTTTATCGTCGAGATATTTCGAAGAACTGGAAGACAATATTAGGAAAAGAACCCAAGCCACAAAAGAGAAGTTCAAGGATTATGTGTTAGCCATGCTAACGTTGATGCGTCATGTCGGCTATACGGAAGAACACCAGCTACAGAGAATCTACCGGAATTGCCATCGAGACTATCTGCTTCAAAACCGGAACACCATCGAATGATGGCAGCCGCACCATCGGGGAACCGAATAGACCCGCGGACCGTCTGTCGGAGATGCGGTGAAAACGGCCATTTCCAGAGAGAATGCCATAACTCCCGAAAACTGTTCTGCTGGGAGTGTGGAAAACAAGGGCTACGAACGATTGATTGTTGCAGGAAAGCTCCGGAAAACGGGCAGGGCATCCAGCAGAGACGAGGACTGCTGGAGCCAGGGAACCAAAACTCTCCTCGTACCCCACCAAGTGCTTAAACTTCAGTCAGGACAGAATCTTCGCAAAAGTGGCATTAGGAAGGGAACTTGTCACCGGCACTATCGACACGGGAGCCTCGAGAAGTTTCATCAGCGAATTACTAGCCAGAGAGATTGCCGCCGAAGGACGACAAGTAGACGTAGATGTCGACGTTAAGATGGCAGATGGTACGCCGCGTACAATTGACCAAGCTATGGAGGTGGTTATCCGACTAGGAGCGGCGGAATGTGAAATGCCGTTGCTCATACTCAAGGATGCCATCGATCACGTAATTCTGGGGATAGACTTCCTCACGAATATAGGAGCATCGATCAGCTGTGGAGGTGAAACCATAACTTTAGGTGCTCCGGGGACAACAGCTCCAAATGGTGGACAAGCCGGCGGTTCTACACTTCGAACAATGAGGATAGAGACGAAAACAGCTTCGCACGGAGGCACAACGCAAGAGAGGGCCACCACAACCAACGACCAAACAGCAGAAGGCACGCAAGGAAGTGAAGATGATAAGACGAAAGAAAGACAAGCTATAAAAACATTCCTGGAAGCAGAACTACAGAAGTTCGAGGCTTTGAAGGGTCCTTCTAACATCACTACCCATCAGATCGTGATGAAGGATGACCGACCCATCAAGCAGAGATATTACCGGAAAAACCCAGCCATGCAAGCGATTATAAACAAGGAAATAGATGAACTGTTAGAAAAGGACTGTATTGAACCCTCGCATAGCCCGTACAGTGCCCCTATCGTCTTGGTGAAGAAGAAAAACGGAAAGTGGCGCCTATGTATTGATTACCGGCAGTTGAATGCACGATCAGTTCCAGATGCATACCCACTTCCTAGGATACAACATATCTTGGACCGGTTACGCGACGCTCAGTACATCAGTAGCCTGGATCTGAAGAATGGTTACTGGCAGATTCCCATGAACCCGGGCAGCAAGCAGTATACGGCTTTTACTGTTCCAGGGAGAGGACTCTTTCAGCGGCGTGTCATGCCGTTTGGTCTGCATTCGGCTCCAGCAACTTTCCAAAGAGCATTGGACCAGGTGATCGGGCCAGAAATGGAACCACACGCATTCGCGTATCTTGATGACATAATTGTGACTGGGAAAACTCTAGAGGAACACAAAAAGAATTTACAAGAAGTATTTCAACGTCTGCGAGCAGCTAACCTAAAAATAAACAGCGAAAAATGTGAGTTTTTCAAAGAAGAATTGAAATATCTAGGTCACGTGGTAAGCCGTCAGGGAATCCATACCGATCCCGATAAGGTAGCGGCTATCAAGGAATTAGAGCCACCAACAAGCGTAAGAGGTGTTCGCCGATTTCTGGGCGTGGCATCATGGTATCGCCGGTTCGTACCGGACTTCGCTGATTTAGTCATGCCACTCACAAGCCTTTTGAAGAAGGGTAAACGATGGAAATGGACTGAGGAACAACAACAAGCCTTCGAGACGATGAAGAAGAAGCTCACGGAGGCACCGGTATTGGCATGTCCCGATTTTTCCAAGAAGTTCACACTGCAGACGGACGCCAGTAACTACGGTTTAGGAGCAGTGCTGACCCAAGAAAGTCAAGAAGGAGAGCGGGTGATCGCATATGCCAGTCGTCATTTAAACAAAGCCGAACAGAACTACGCTGCTACGGAAAAGGAGTGTCTGGCAATCGTATGGGGCATTAGGAAAATGCGGCCATATTTAGAAGGTTACCACTTTAGTATTATCACGGATCATCTCTCACTGAAGTGGCTAAACTCACTGGAAAACCCTTCAGGCCGGTTAGCCAGGTGGGCACTCGAACTACAGCAATACACTTTCGACGTAAAATACTGGCGAGGTAAGTGGAACGTAGTCGCGGATGCACTCTCGAGGCAGCCATTCGAAAAACTAGGAAAGGTTACGACGATGGAAGGAAAAGGTAGCTGGATCGAAACGAGGATGACAGACCTTAGGAAGAACCCAGAGAAATTTGCGGACTACGTAATCGAGAACGGGCAACTATACCGACATATCCCAGGTGACTCAAATGATGAAGATTGCGCAGCGTGGAAACTCTGCGTACCTAACAACCTCCGAAACCGAGTGATGAAAGAAAACCACGACGACCCGAGCGCCGGACACCCTGGAATTCGGAAGACAGTGACAAGGATCGCCAACAGATACTACTGGCCAGGTATGTTCAGAGACATCAGAAAGTTCGTGCGATGTTGCGAGTCATGTCAACGGTACAAACCAGTACAAGACAAGGTGGCAGGGAAGATGCTGACCCAGATACCCGAGGAGCCCTGGTCCATCGTCTGTGCTGACTTCATAGGGCCGTTACCACGGTCAAAACATGGTAATACAATGATACTAGTTTTCCTAGACAAATTCTCGAAATGGACCGAAATAGTACCACTACGGCAAGCAACTACGGATAGTTTGAAGAGAGCTTTTCGGGAAAGAATATTGGCGAGATATGGAGTTCCAAAGGTACTCGTCACAGACAACGGTGTGCAGTTCAACAGCCGACACTTCCAACGGTTCCTCCAGGATTTAGGTGTTCGTCAGCAGTTTACCGCCCCATATACACCCCAAGAAAATCCCGCCGAAAGAGCAAACAGGAACGTGAAGAGGATTGTGGCACAGGTGATAAAAAACGATCAGACGAGTTGGGACGAATTCATTCCGGAAATCTCCTTGGGCATCAATACGATGACATCAGACACAACTGGATTTAGTCCAGCATTCCTCACACAGGGTCGAGAACCGCGGTTGCCGAAGACACTCTTCGACGAAGTCACTTTAGGAACCGGAACCGCGGCACAAAGTCCACAACAGAGGGGTAATCGCCTTCGAGAAGTTTTCCAAATCGTGAAGAGAAATCTTGAAAGGGCAGCAAAGGACCAGGCTCGGAATTACAATCTTCGACGAAGACACTGGAACCCCCCAATCGGAACACTTGTCCTGGTAAAAACACACCACCTATCAAAAGCGGTGGATAAATTCAACGCCAAGCTGGCACCAAAATACGAGGGACCTTACCGAATCGACAGATATACATCACCAGTCATTGTGCAGCTAACCAACATGGAAAATTCAAGTGGTCGCACGGCCCACATCCGAGATCTTAAGGAATATCATCGCGTTGAAGACAGATCAAATACGACCGTGGGCGGCGAACTTACAGAACCCCAGTAGTAGAATTTCATGTCATGTGGCGTCGTAGATCGTGTTGTCCGTCAGTGTAGTAGACCAACCCGTTACTTATTTTCCTCTCTCTTAGAAAACCACCAAAAACAAATCAACAACAATGGCAACAACCGCAGAGAAGGAACAATGGTTCGATCGGCTGGATGAGCTGATCCAGTCCATCAAAGTAGCCGGAACGACAACACCCGTCTTTGCTCCCCTTCGTCGTGTGAGCCGTGACAGCGCAAAGCCGGAGAGAAAGCGGAACCACGAGGATCAGAGGATGGAGTCCTTGACCGAACTAGCGAACGCGGATGATAACGAGGAGGAACCCTTCGTTATTTATCCGCCTGGCCGCGGTGGAATACCGATCCGGGCCGAGGACTATCGCCGTTTAGCCAGAGGGCGGTTCCTGAATGACGCTCTGGTAGAAATGTACCTCCAATACATCAAAAACACCAGGGTCGCAGAAACGGAGAGGCAGCGGGTGCATCTGTTCAGCACCCATTTCTTTGATCGCATCAACCAGGCCGGCACGCCGTGGGAACGGCACGGCAGAGTGAGGCGCTGGACAAAGAATGTGGATTTGTTCACGATGAACCACATCCTTGTCCCAGTGAACAGGGACCAACATTGGTTCCTAACGGTCGTGTGCTTCGTGGGTAGCACCAGCGTCAGGATGATAGAGAAGCCGAAGCAGGACGGGACATGGGGTGCACAGCTACCCTGTATCCTCCAATTCGACTCCCTTAGCCCGGGTCCACGAACGGAGGTAGGCCAACGGATACGGGAGTATCTCGAGTGCGAATACCACTCACGCAAGCCCGACGGCGTTCCCCGGACATTCAGCAACATGAACTTACCCCTATTCGAGCCCAGGGTGTTGCAGCAGGACAACGGGACGGATTGCGGCATATTTTTGCTACAATACGCAGAACAGCTATTCGTCCGGCCAATCGAAGACTACCGCGACGAGTATTTAAACATGGAGGAGTGGTTCTTCAGAGAAGAGGTAGGCAGGAAGCGGCTGAACATCGCAAATACCATCCGGAAGCTGACAGCCGACCTAGGGAAGACACACCGGAAGTTCCCCGCTCTCGACTTCGGGGAACCCACCCCAGAAGCGCCAAAAAGGGTAGAACTGGTAGGACCACCGATACCCATAGACACCGGACACCCGAACTATTTCGACCCTCTGAGCGGCGCCTACTACGACGACCTCTGCTTCGAAGTCGAGGGACATTTGGGGCTAGAAGCGGTGGCAGAACTACCGACACCAAAACCAGCCAGCGAGGAAGTTACACCACCAACTGAGTCCAGCGAAATAGTCGAACAGAACGACGTCCCAATGCCGCGACAGTTCCGCGACCTGGACGAGCTCGAGGGCCCAGCAGGCACATGCATTAACCGAGAGGTGGTAGACGGTATACGCAGGGGATACCCGCGTTTGGCACAACAGCCACGGAAACGCCAACGCATCCAGTTCCTCTGTGCCGGCCACAGGGTGACCATCACGTCAAGGGCGATCACCATTCTTCCGCCACCGGAAAGAAAGGAGGGAGTGTAAGGAAGCATAACTTCCTTACAAATACGGGTGTAGAACCTGGACCACACTCCACCTGAGCTGATCCCGCGAAAATCGCTTCAAGGGATACAGTAACCTCGAGTTGTGCGGACCCAACTTGAGGTGGACTTAATTCTGTGAATACGGCCGACCAACTTCAACCAAGTTGGGGGAACTTGTTGGAGGAGAAAGAATCGAACATCAAACAGAAAGCTCGACTCCGGGGAAGAAAACAAAACTCTCACCGCACTCAACAAGCACATTGTTGTTGTGCATGTACAAAACCAGGAATGCAATAAAGAGCAAAAAAATTAAAACCAAAGTCACATAGAAATTAGAAACAACAAACACAGGCAAATTACATGTAGCAAGCTAACGAGCAAAAAACTGGTTTAAAAAAACAACAACATGCAAAGTCGATACTGAGAAAAAAATAATTTTACACTCTGCTACGGCAACAACAACCCCAGTCGAAAGCAAAAGAAGCGATTAACAGAAATTTTCGAAGGCCAAACTAAAACAACAAAATGACCAAATGCCGTTAGGTGAGCCATATAAAAGCAGCCTCCGAATTGTAAATCGGGCTCTTGGAAATCAACCATCTAAGCGGTAAGTCCTCGTTGAATAATTCTTGCCTGTCTGAATTTGGTGGAGTGCTTCTAGTGGAAGCCAAATTCAGAATCCTGAAATCCTGAATAATTGCTGCCTGTCTGAATTTGGTGGAGTGCTTCTAGTGGAAGCCAAATTCAGAATCCTGAAATCCTGAATAATTCCTGCCTGTCTGAATTTGGTGGAGTGCTTCTAGTGGAAGCCAAATTCAGAATCCTGAAATCCTGAATAATTCCTGCCTGTCTGAATTTGGTGGAGTGCTTCTAGTGGAAGCCAAATTCAGAATCCTGAAATCCTGAATAATTCCTGCCTGTTTGAATTTGGTGGAGTGCTTCTAGTGGAAGCCAAATTCAAAAATTTTGAAAACTTGTCAATTTAATTCCTGTCTGTCTGAATTTGGTGGAGTGCTGCCAGTGGAAGCCAAATTCAGCATCTTGAAAACTTGATTAATTCCGTCTGTCTGAATTTGGTGGAGTGCTTCTAGTGGAAACCAAATTCAGAATCTCGAGAGCCTGGCTATCACGCCAGCAAATCCTGAATCCAAATAAGAGTCCCGTAGACAGCCTCCTTGTAGTAGCTAAATATCCCCGTGTATATAAGCACAATTAGCCCTGACTTACTTACGAACGGACTGACATATAGTATACAATTAGCAATAAGATTGAAGAACGTGTAACCCAGAAATAAAAGTATAATTAGTTATAAGGGAGAAAGTAAAATGTATGCGGAGAAAAATAAAGACAAGAATTAGACTAATGAAGAATAAATTGTGGGTTCTTTTATTAAAATGAACGCTGGACAGCCGTGAGCATATCCTGGCGAGAAGACATTCGTTACAAATGGCGCCCGAGCAGGGACAAGAAAATTCGTATATCTCGTAAACTGAAAGTGACTTTATAGAAAATAAAAGAAAGACCGCGAGTGGAGAAAATTGCGTATCTCGTAAACCAAAAGTGACCTTGTAGAGAAAAAAAAACCCACGAGAGGCCCACAAAGAACCCACGAAAAACCCACAAGAAAATTCGTATATCTCGTAAACCAAAAGTGACCTTGTAGAGGAAAAAAACCCACGAGAGACAAGAAAATTCGTATATCTCGTAAACTGAAAGTGACTTTATAGAAAATAAAAGAAAGACCGCGAGTGGAGAAAAAAGCGTATCTCGTAAACCGAATGTGACTTTGGAAAAAAAAAACCCGCGAGGGAAGAAAAAGCGTGTATCTCGCAAACCAAAAACGAATTATAGGAAAAGGAAGACCGCAGGGGAAAAAAATCATTGTATCTTGAAAACCTTGCAGCTGAAGAATAGGGAAAAATTACGCAAGTGTGAAAAAGAAAATATTCAGGAAAATATAATAGAACTAGCAAATTATAAACCTTCGGAAACAAAGTGTGCAATGGGTAAAAGCTGGATTTACAACGTTTCGAAGGAGAAGTTACAAGACATTCTACGCGAATTTGGGATAGAGCCGAATGGCGGGGTTGAAGAATTACGCAGGCTAATGTCCGGATTTGTGTCATCGTCCGACTTGTCAGCCGAGGTCAGAGATCGATTGGATAAGTTAGAGGCGCAATGGAGCCGTAGTGTTTCTCCTGGAGCGAGGGCGTTGTCGCCGATGCGTCAGACACCTCCTCCGAAACAGGATACAGGCAAGGGAGGTCTAGGTGCCATGCCCAAGGTGCTACTGACAACGATGCCAAGTCAAAGACCCGTGTACAACGACCAAACAGCCGCAAGAGACCCAAGAACCACAGGAACTGAACGGGAATATGCGGGCCAACGAAGAAGCGTCTCTAGTTATTCGGAGGTAATAGACAAAGTACGTAAGTGGGCTTGTAAATATGATGGCGGGAAAGACCCTATTACCTTCATAGAAAGGGTCGAAGAACTCACAGAGGCATACGAACTACCCAAGGATTTATTACCCCGAACCATGCCTGAGCTGTTAAAGGACAAAGCCCTCTGTTGGTTCAGAAATAATAATAAAGGTTGGCTCACGTGGGAATCCTTCAAAGTGGATTTCATGAAATTCTTTTTATCGTCGAGATATTTCGAAGAACTGGAAGACAATATTAGGAAAAGAACCCAAGCCACAAAAGAGAAGTTCAAGGATTATGTGTTAGCCATGCTAACGTTGATGCGTCATGTCGGCTATACGGAAGAACACCAGCTACAGAGAATCTACCGGAATTGCCATCGAGACTATCTGCTTCAAAACCGGAACACCATCGAATGATGGCAGCCGCACCATCGGGGAACCGAATAGACCCGCGGACCGTCTGTCGGAGATGCGGTGAAAACGGCCATTTCCAGAGAGAATGCCATAACTCCCGAAAACTGTTCTGCTGGGAGTGTGGAAAACAAGGGCTACGAACGATTGATTGTTGCAGGAAAGCTCCGGAAAACGGGCAGGGCATCCAGCAGAGACGAGGACTGCTGGAGCCAGGGAACCAAAACTCTCCTCGTACCCCACCAAGTGCTTAAACTTCAGTCAGGACAGAATCTTCGCAAAAGTGGCATTAGGAAGGGAACTTGTCACCGGCACTATCGACACGGGAGCCTCGAGAAGTTTCATCAGCGAATTACTAGCCAGAGAGATTGCCGCCGAAGGACGACAAGTAGACGTAGATGTCGACGTTAAGATGGCAGATGGTACGCCGCGTACAATTGACCAAGCTATGGAGGTGGTTATCCGACTAGGAGCGGCGGAATGTGAAATGCCGTTGCTCATACTCAAGGATGCCATCGATCACGTAATTCTGGGGATAGACTTCCTCACGAATATAGGAGCATCGATCAGCTGTGGAGGTGAAACCATAACTTTAGGTGCTCCGGGGACAACAGCTCCAAATGGTGGACAAGCCGGCGGTTCTACACTTCGAACAATGAGGATAGAGACGAAAACAGCTTCGCACGGAGGCACAACGCAAGAGAGGGCCACCACAACCAACGACCAAACAGCAGAAGGCACGCAAGGAAGTGAAGATGATAAGACGAAAGAAAGACAAGCTATAAAAACATTCCTGGAAGCAGAACTACAGAAGTTCGAGGCTTTGAAGGGTCCTTCTAACATCACTACCCATCAGATCGTGATGAAGGATGACCGACCCATCAAGCAGAGATATTACCGGAAAAACCCAGCCATGCAAGCGATTATAAACAAGGAAATAGATGAACTGTTAGAAAAGGACTGTATTGAACCCTCGCATAGCCCGTACAGTGTCCCTATCGTCTTGGTGAAGAAGAAAAACGGAAAGTGGCGCCTATGTATTGATTACCGGCAGTTGAATGCACGATCAGTTCCAGATGCATACCCACTTCCTAGGATACAACATATCTTGGACCGGTTACGCGACGCTCAGTACATCAGTAGCCTGGATCTGAAGAATGGTTACTGGCAGATTCCCATGAACCCGGGCAGCAAGCAGTATACGGCTTTTACTGTTCCAGGGAGAGGACTCTTTCAGCGGCGTGTCATGCCGTTTGGTCTGCATTCGGCTCCAGCAACTTTCCAAAGAGCATTGGACCAGGTGATCGGGCCAGAAATGGAACCACACGCATTCGCGTATCTTGATGACATAATTGTGACTGGGAAAACTCTAGAGGAACACAAAAAGAATTTACAAGAAGTATTTCAACGTCTGCGAGCAGCTAACCTAAAAATAAACAGCGAAAAATGTGAGTTTTTCAAAGAAGAATTGAAATATCTAGGTCACGTGGTAAGCCGTCAGGGAATCCATACCGATCCCGATAAGGTAGCGGCTATCAAGGAATTAGAGCCACCAACAAGCGTAAGAGGTGTTCGCCGATTTCTGGGCGTGGCATCATGGTATCGCCGGTTCGTACCGGACTTCGCTGATTTAGTCATGCCACTCACAAGCCTTTTGAAGAAGGGTAAACGATGGAAATGGACTGAGGAACAACAACAAGCCTTCGAGACGATGAAGAAGAAGCTCACGGAGGCACCGGTATTGGCATGTCCCGATTTTTCCAAGAAGTTCACACTGCAGACGGACGCCAGTAACTACGGTTTAGGAGCAGTGCTGACCCAAGAAAGTCAAGAAGGAGAGCGGGTGATCGCATATGCCAGTCGTCATTTAAACAAAGCCGAACAGAACTACGCTGCTACGGAAAAGGAGTGTCTGGCAATCGTATGGGGCATTAGGAAAATGCGGCCATATTTAGAAGGTTACCACTTTAGTATTATCACGGATCATCTCTCACTGAAGTGGCTAAACTCACTGGAAAACCCTTCAGGCCGGTTAGCCAGGTGGGCACTCGAACTACAGCAATACACTTTCGACGTAAAATACTGGCGAGGTAAGTGGAACGTAGTCGCGGATGCACTCTCGAGGCAGCCATTCGAAAAACTAGGAAAGGTTACGACGATGGAAGGAAAAGGTAGCTGGATCGAAACGAGGATGACAGACCTTAGGAAGAACCCAGAGAAATTTGCGGACTACGTAATCGAGAACGGGCAACTATACCGACATATCCCAGGTGACTCAAATGATGAAGATTGCGCAGCGTGGAAACTCTGCGTACCTAACAACCTCCGAAACCGAGTGATGAAAGAAAACCACGACGACCCGAGCGCCGGACACCCTGGAATTCGGAAGACAGTGACAAGGATCGCCAACAGATACTACTGGCCAGGTATGTTCAGAGACATCAGAAAGTTCGTGCGATGTTGCGAGTCATGTCAACGGTACAAACCAGTACAAGACAAGGTGGCAGGGAAGATGCTGACCCAGATACCCGAGGAGCCCTGGTCCATCGTCTGTGCTGACTTCATAGGGCCGTTACCATGGTCAAAACATGGTAATACAATGATACTAGTTTTCCTAGACAAATTCTCGAAATGGACCGAAATAGTACCACTACGGCAAGCAACTACGGATAGTTTGAAGAGAGCTTTTCGGGAAAGAATATTGGCGAGATATGGAGTTCCAAAGGTACTCGTCACAGACAACGGTGTGCAGTTCAACAGCCGACACTTCCAACGGTTCCTCCAGGATTTAGGTGTTCGTCAGCAGTTTACCGCCCCATATACACCCCAAGAAAATCCCGCCGAAAGAGCAAACAGGAACGTGAAGAGGATTGTGGCACAGGTGATAAAAAACGATCAGACGAGTTGGGACGAATTCTTTCCGGAAATCTCCTTGGGCATCAATACGATGACATCAGACACAACTGGATTTAGTCCAGCATTCCTCACACAGGGTCGAGAACCGCGGTTGCCGAAGACACTCTTCGACGAAGTCACTTTAGGAACCGGAACCGCGGCACAAAGTCCACAACAGAGGGGTAATCGCCTTCGAGAAGTTTTCCAAATCGTGAAGAGAAATCTTGAAAGGGCAGCAAAGGACCAGGCTCGGAATTACAATCTTCGACGAAGACACTGGAACCCCCCAATCGGAACACTTGTCCTGGTAAAAACACACCACCTATCAAAAGCGGTGGATAAATTCAACGCCAAGCTGGCACCAAAATACGAGGGACCTTACCGAATCGACAGATATACATCACCAGTCATTGTGCAGCTAACCAACATGGAAAATTCAAGTGGTCGCACGGCCCACATCCGAGATCTTAAGGAATATCATCGCGTTGAAGACAGATCAAATACGACCGTGGGCGGCGAACTTACAGAACCCCAGTAGTAGAATTTCATGTCATGTGGCGTCGTAGATCGTGTTGTCCGTCAGTGTAGTAGACCAACCCGTTACTTATTTTCCTCTCTCTTAGAAAACCACCAAAAACAAATCAACAACAATGGCAACAACCGCAGAGAAGGAACAATGGTTCGATCGGCTGGATGAGCTGATCCAGTCCATCAAAGTAGCCGGAACGACAACACCCGTCTTTGCTCCCCTTCGTCGTGTGAGCCGTGACAGCGCAAAGCCGGAGAGAAAGCGGAACCACGAGGATCAGAGGATGGAGTCCTTGACCGAACTAGCGAACGCGGATGATAACGAGGAGGAACCCTTCGTTATTTATCCGCCTGGCCGCGGTGGAATACCGATCCGGGCCGAGGACTATCGCCGTTTAGCCAGAGGGCGGTTCCTGAATGACGCTCTGGTAGAAATGTACCTCCAATACATCAAAAACACCAGGGTCGCAGAAACGGAGAGGCAGCGGGTGCATCTGTTCAGCACCCATTTCTTTGATCGCATCAACCAGGCCGGCACGCCGTGGGAACGGCACGGCAGAGTGAGGCGCTGGACAAAGAATGTGGATTTGTTCACGATGAACCACATCCTTGTCCCAGTGAACAGGGACCAACATTGGTTCCTAACGGTCGTGTGCTTCGTGGGTAGCACCAGCGTCAGGATGATAGAGAAGCCGAAGCAGGACGGGACATGGGGTGCACAGCTACCCTGTATCCTCCAATTCGACTCCCTTAGCCCGGGTCCACGAACGGAGGTAGGCCAACGGATACGGGAGTATCTCGAGTGCGAATACCACTCACGCAAGCCCGACGGCGTTCCCCGGACATTCAGCAACATGAACTTACCCCTATTCGAGCCCAGGGTGTTGCAGCAGGACAACGGGACGGATTGCGGCATATTTTTGCTACAATACGCAGAACAGCTATTCGTCCGGCCAATCGAAGACTACCGCGACGAGTATTTAAACATGGAGGAGTGGTTCTTCAGAGAAGAGGTAGGCAGGAAGCGGCTGAACATCGCAAATACCATCCGGAAGCTGACAGCCGACCTAGGGAAGACACACCGGAAGTTCCCCGCTCTCGACTTCGGGGAACCCACCCCAGAAGCGCCAAAAAGGGTAGAACTGGTAGGACCACCGATACCCACAGACACCGGACAGCCGAACTATTTCGACCCTCTGAGCGGCGCCTACTACGACGACCTCTGCTTCGAAGTCGAGGGACATTTGGGGCTAGAAGCGGTGGCAGAACTACCGACACCAAAACCAGCCAGCGAGGAAGTTACACCACCAACTGAGTCCAGCGAAATAGTCGAACAGAACGACGTCCCAATGCCGCGACAGTTCCGCGACCTGGACGAGCTCGAGGGCCCAGCAGGCACATGCATTAACCGAGAGGTGGTAGACGGTATACGCAGGGGATACCCGCGTTTGGCACAACAGCCACGGAAACGCCAACGCATCCAGTTCCTCTGTGCCGGCCACAGGGTGACCATCACGTCAAGGGCGATCACCATTCTTCCGCCACCGGAAAGAAAGGAGGGAGTGTAAGGAAGCATAACTTCCTTACAAATACGGGTGTAGAACCTGGACCACACTCCACCTGAGCTGATCCCGCGAAAATCGCTTCAAGGGATACAGTAACTTCGAGTTGTGCGGACCCAACTTGAGGTGGACTTAATTCTGTGAATACGGCCAACCAACTTCAACCAAGTTGGGGGAACTTGTTGGAGGAGAAAGAATCGAACATCAAACAGAAAGCTCGACTCCGGGGAAGAAAACAAAACTCTCACCGCACTCAACAAGCACAACAACAATAACATGTACAAAACCGGGAATGCAATAAAGAGCCAAAAAATTAAAACCAAAGTCACATAGAAATTAGAAACAACAAACACAGGCAAATTACATGTAGCAAGCTAACGAGCAAAAAACTGGTTTTAAAAAAAAAACAACAACATGCAAAGTCGATACTGAGAAAAAAATAATTTTACACTCTGCTACGGCAACACAACCCCAGTCGAAAGCAAAAGAAGCGATTAACAGAAATTTTCGAAGGCCAAACTAAAACAACAAAATGACCAAATGCCGTTAGGTGAGCCATATAAAAGCAGCCTCCGAATTGTAAATCGGGCTCTTGGAAATCAACCATCTAAGCGGTAAGTCCTCGTTGAATAATTCTTGCCTGTCTGAATTTGGTGGAGTGCTTCTAGTGGAAGCCAAATTCAGAATCCTGAAATCCTGAATAATTCCTGCCTGTCTGAATTTGGTGGAGTGCTTCTAGTGGAAGCCAAATTCAGAATCCTGAAATCCTGAATAATTCCTGCCTGTCTGAATTTGGTGGAGTGCTTCTAGTGGAAGCCAAATTCAGAATCCTGAAATCCTGAATAATTCCTGCCTGTCTGAATTTGGTGGAGTGCTTCTAGTGGAAGCCAAATTCAGAATCCTGAAATCCTGAATAATTCCTGCCTGTTTGAATTTGGTGGAGTGCTTCTAGTGGAAGCCAAATTCAAAAATTTTGAAAACTTGTCAATTTAATTCCTGTCTGTCTGAATTTGGTGGAGTGCTGCCAGTGGAAGCCAAATTCAGCATCTTGAAAACTTGATTAATTCCGTCTGTCTGAATTTGGTGGAGTGCTTCTAGTGGAAACCAAATTCAGAATCTTGAGAGCCTGGCTATCACGCCAGCAAATCCTGAATCCAAATAAGAGTCCCGTAGACAGCCTCCTTGTAGTAGCTAAATATCCCCGTGTATATAAGCACAATTAGCCCTGACTTACTTACGAACGGACTGACATATAGTATACAATTAGCAATAAGATTGAAGAACGTGTAACCCAGAAATAAAAGTATAATTAGTTATAAGGGAGAAAGTAAAATGTATGCGGAGAAAAATAAAGACAAGAATTAGACTAATGAAGAATAAATTGTGGGTTCTTTTATTAAAATGAACGCTGGACAGCCGTGGGCATATCCTGGCGAGAAGACATTCGTCACAGGTTAATGGAAATAGTAAATGAATGGGAGGAGAAATTTTACAATTTAAATAGGGATTTTAAAAATCTCCTTGGGCAAATCGATAGATTAATAGAGAAAATTTGGAAAAACTTAAATTTAACTGTAAATAATAAAGAAAATCTAGACTTAATCAGAGCCAAGTTTGGCAGCGTAGTGAATAACTCAAAGGTAGAACAGGTAGATGCAGTTTTGGATGAGTTGCTAAATTTTTTAGATAACAAAAATAAGAGCTACATAGACGAAATAAAGCACTGTTAGCAGAATTGGAAGCTGAAAGAGACGACCTTAGGGAGCGCCTACAAAATAGAGGACTTTCTACGTCAGCGGAGGATAGGACGCCAAGACAGCGGAGTAAGGAGGACTTCTCGTCGTTGGAACAGGCATGCCGGAGACTCCAAGAACTAAAAGAAGAGAATAGGCTTCTAAAACAAGAGCTGGAGCTGGCCCACGACCAAACGCTGCACCATAAGGAAGCTGTTGTTCAAGTCAGCAGCCCAAAGCAGAGCAACTCCATTTCCTTTCCTCCCGCGTTATCAATAAAAGTGAAAATGGGTATCGAGGCGATTTCGAAATCTGTTAGTAGGCTGGTACCTCTGTTCTCAGGGACAAGATCACGCGACTTGAGAGGGGAGGTCTATAAGTTCATAGAAGGGTGCGAATTAACGAAGAGGGGCATCAGCAAAGCAGAAATGCATGATTTTATTGCTTGCGTGAAACAGAGGCTTCACGGTAGTGCGTATACTCTATTGAGGGGGAAGCAAGTCAACACGATAGAAGCTCTATACGCTGCGATAAAACAAGCGTACCTGCCATTGAAATCGCTGGACACTATGATGGCGGAGATAAGAAGACTAATTGATTTACGAAAGACTAATTGATTTACGAACGCAGGCCGAGGACTATATACTGGACCATTATAAAGGTTCAGGGGATCAGCCTCTGCGGGAAGAGGACGTTTACATTAACAAGGACGTTTACATTAGGATTACAGGACCCTACCCTAAGGATGAGACTGGTAGGTTCCTCGGAAACAAATTTGGAGAAGCTGGTAGATCTGGCGTTAAATTTGTATGAAGTTGTTAGCAGATCACACTTCAGCCAAGGGGTTTGGCCAAGTACACAAGGGAAGCGAATAGCGGGTATGAATCCCGTATGGGAGCTGGGAGATTCCACTTATGAACAGCCCAGAAATACCTTCCAAATACAACCAAACGCGAGAAATGAATACCGTTAGAGTAATCGAATGGAAGTGAATTCATCTGAGAAAGGGGGTAGTCCCATGCGGGCAGAGCGAAACGACAACCCCAAACTTAAAATTGTGTGTAGTTTCTGCAATAAAAATGGCCATACCAGGGATGAATGCCTGATAAGAAAAATACGTCTTATTGCGAGAAATGTTTGGTTTACGGTCATGAGCCAGACTGGAGGTGCGGCAATCAACGGACACAGGACCACGGATCAAATAACACCACGAGAGAGCCATTTAATGGTTACCGAGATCAGTTGAACCGGAGAGTGGAAGTGCCACAAAGGAACCAACCACAGCGGAATTGGCATCCGATGCAACAGCAGAGTCAGAGAAGGTTCGAAAACCCGAATTCGAATGCTTCAAACAGTATGCAAAGGAATCAGAGTGCGGGGAACACATCGGACAGAGCTAACCGAGTAGTGTGTCATTGGTGTAACAGACCAGGACATATGATGGCAGATTGCGAGGCTAGAAGGAATTGGGAAAAGTTCCAAGACAATCGCCAGGAAACTGGCAAGGGCCCAGAATAATTTAAGGCCAAATGAGGTAATAACAGTAAGCCAGACATCGGAAACGATTGTGGATACATTACCAACTTCACCAAGCGAAACAGTATCTGTAAGTCCGACGTCGGAAACGATTGTGGATACGTTACCAATTTCGTCGAGTGAAGGAGTAACTGTAAATCCGACATCGGAAGCGATTGTGGATAGGTTACCAGACTCAATAACTGAAGTAGTAACAGTACGTCCTACGTCTAAAGAGATTGCGGTTACGTTACCAACTTCACCAAAATTGAAGAAGGCTAGAAAGGTAGAAAAAACAGTTGATAAGAACATAGAAAACAAAAATAATATTCGGAGAATATCAGACGAATCGGTAGTTCAGGCTGTAAAGATAATTGAAGTTGAAGTACAGTGTTTAATGACAATACTTCTGATGGCACAATTGGTTGCTGTATTTATTATAGGAACAATCTTCCTCAATTTTAGCATTGTAAAGCAAGGAGCATTAGTCTTAGAATAACGGAATATGTTACCTGTATAAAAGCACTTGCAAGTCATATAAAATCAGAAATAAAAGCCAAATGGAGAGTTTCTTTTCCTAAGTTGCCAAATCAAGGTTTGAATGCGAGTGTTCACGTTGCCTTGCGACGTGGTTATTGAGTTGCCTTGCGGAGAAACCAGAAATAAAAAACTCATTCTGCTAGTTGATACAGACGCCAACAAGAGCTTACTTAAAGATAATATTGTGAATGAAGTTCTCAACGTTGACACAGGTGACATGCAAACAGTAGTGCACAAGAAGAGAATTCTACCAGTAATATACCAGGGAAAACTGGTTAATCTGAAAAAAGATAAAATTTTTGTACCCGTATTAGAATCAAGTGGACATGATTTCGCCTTTAACCAAAATTTCGCATCCGATTTCACAAATATTAATAACTTGCAGTTAAGAAAACAAGCTGATATGAATTACATGACGATACATGTGAAAAATCGAAGAAGACAAATTAGTAGAAGACTAGAATTTAAATAAAAAAAAAACAAAGGGGAAGCTTAAATAATAAAAATTGTAAATATTATTGGTCTTAAGTTAGTAGAGTAAATAATAAAAAATTTTATTAAAACTATAATAATAAAGTTAATAATGTTAATTAAATATCGTGTATCAGAATTTGTCACTAAGAGTCTAAACGCATTTTTCGGCTGTATCAATTTAGTCGAAACAATGTGAAAATATGGAAAATAGATTAGATTAGATTAGAAATAGAACAGGCTAATATGTGATTACATGTTACACAGTGCATTACTATACTTAAAGACTCAAACCAATATGTAAGACATATAGGACGCGAGGTAAAAGTAATCCCGTTCCATTTTAGAGAATTTCATGCGTCTTACTCTATATGCATTAGATATTTTCTAGCTAATTTGGGATAGTCGAATTCAACTCTAGTTAATTTGCTGGAAATTGGTCCGAGAAGAAGGCAATCCTCACCACTACAAAGGATATGACATTGGCAAAGATGGCCTAAAATGTCCAACGTTTCGTAAATCTTACTTACAAACTAACCCTAAAAGTTGAAAAAAAAAATATAAAAACAAAGAAAATATACGCAAAAAAACACACACACACAAAAAAATACACAAAATACAACGAGTTATAAGAATTAATATTTAAATAAGAACAAATTTGATTTATAAAAAAATACAGAAAGAGAAATGAAAATGTAGAATAGAATAAGAGAACAAAAAAATAAATATAAAATATAAAAAAGGTAAAGAAAAAAAGTGAAAACCAATAAGAAAATAGAAAAAAAATTTTTTAATAACACAACTATTTGAAAGTAACCACTAACTTTTCATTACGTGCGTTTCAGTAAGCTAAGACCTGCTTACTTAAATGCAAACAACATGTACAACATTTGTACAGAAAAGGGCGCAAATTACCTCGTGGCTCCAAAACAGCAACGTCCCAGGTTTTTGTTTTTTTTTTTGAAAACTGAAGCACTTCAAAACCAGAAAAAAAACCTGAGGAAGAATTGCTTCAAGCCACCTTCAGGGCATTGTACTTAGCAGTTAAAATTATGCTTGCAAAGCATATATTTGCAACCATCAAAATATAAGAAAAAAAAACGTTTCAGCAGGCAAAAACATTTGCTTATTGAAACGATGTAATTAATGAAACTACTATTAAATAAATTGTATAGTTCTAAATTGAAAATTTTTTGTTAAATATAATTAAAATTCAATATTACAGTATGTACCTGCTAATTCGTAGCATTATAACAATAATTAGAATTAAGACACAACAAACATAACAACAGCGAGAAAGCAGCAACAACAACAATACCAGGAATACAGTAACAGCTACCACACCAGAATAATTAAACGACGTCGACAAACGGACAATTATCTGCCAAAGGTAAACTTCATTAATATAAACAGATGAATCCTAATATTCCATTGGAACCACATAAATATAAAAAACGAAAAATGGATTGGCCATTTAACAAAAAAACCGAAAAAAAGGAAAGAATTCGCCATCCAGCAAGTAAGCAGTCCGCGCTCAATTTGGGAGCATCTAAACTCAGTGCATTGCCACGACTACTATCACGACATGGCGAATATTACGCACAGCATTGACAGCCTTGATTTTGGTCTTCTAATGATGCTAATAATGCAACATCCGCAAACTTTTTACCTTCGGTAGACTGGACTGTCAAGGAGTTAAAATCTAATTATCGACGCGTAGTCTACACAACAAAATCAGAAGACCATCCCATAAGGCCAATTACACACAGAAGGACAACTGAATGAAGAACGTTTACAAAGCAACATCCACGACAATACAACACACTGGTAGACGCGAACAACGAGGATACACTAAGGTAGAACCTAATGTAGAGTTAAATTAAACAGTTTTAGAGACTTAGTTTTAAGCGACACCTGTATAACTATGTACAGAAAAAATTAATATCGCTTCACGATATTAATTTTTTGTTGCTTGGTCGCTTCTCGATCACAGTTCAATAAATTTATAGTAGAATTTAAATTGCGCAAGAGTATTTTTTCTCCAAAATAGCAACTCTGCTTGCGGAATCCAAGTTCCGTAAGCGAGACATTAAAGTTTGAGTTGCGAAACTCCCACTTGCCCAAAAGCCAATAATTTCTAGCAGAATTCCAATTCTGCAAGAAAGGCATATTGCACAATGGGACAAAGTGCAGCGATTGACCCACTTAGCTGGCTCAACCGAGCTGGCTAGTAGTTTGTTTTAATTTTAAGCAAGGAGTCTGATTTGGAATTTAATAAGGAGCGGACGTCGTGTCCGCATTAAAATTTTAAAAAGTAGTGTTTGCTTTGCTGCGGGTATCCTTCAACGGAAGGATACCACAACATTCTTTAAGTGTAATTTCTTATGTCGTGGGTGTCCTTCAGCGGAAGGATACCACAACAATATGATTCCTACTGTGTTTTCAGCAGCATGTGCATTTAACGAATAGTTTGTGCAAGCTCAGTCAGCCTTCTGCCGGTGAGCTAGACTTGATACTTGCCTGCCATAACAGAAACTCCTTTTGCGTGGAGCAGTTGACCCTTGGTTCGACAGCACCAACTAACGCATAACGAGTGGCTCATTTTGGAAACGAGTGGATCAACTCGAATGCATTTAGTAGGAGTAGAAGTAGTTGTTGGCGTATTCTAAGCGTATTTTAGGAGTATTTTTAGGCGTATTTAGGACTATCCGGAAAAATTCCTTCTGGAATTTCAAGGCTTCGGCCGGAATCATTCCTTCGGGAATTTCAAGGCTTCGGCCGGAAGTAGTATGAATACGTACCTTCTAAAACATAGCATCTCCTGTGTATTTCGGAGGTGTCACCTCTTAAGGGGCGCTGTGTGTGTAAGAGCGAGGCAGTGGGTGTAGTGTGTGTAAGAGAGAGAAAGACTATATGAGTGGCAAACGGAGTTGCCAGATCGAGGGCTTTTGTGATGGTATTTTTTGTGGAGAATTTTGTAGGGATTTGGGTATTTTTCCATGAATTTTTTTCGATGGATTTTGTCAGGTGGCAACCCTGACGGCTGGCGGACGGACAGACGATCAGTCGGTCGGTCAGACCGAGTGCAGGCGTGCGTAACGGCTGCGTAAGCAGAGGTTGTATTGTTAGTGGGAAGTGTAATAAAATGTCAAGTGGCTGCGTGCTACGTATCTTGGCACGCTTGCGGTTCGCGCTCAGAGAGATGTTTGAGGAAAATTTGACACCTCTGTTTTAGCTGTGCAGTTATTTAAATACCGCAGACAATTTTAATTTATGACTTCACAAAGAATACCGGCATAGGCGGTCTAACAAATTAGTGTCAAGAATTTAAAATTTATTGCTTGGACCAACGCGAGGCTAAAGGGTAGTAAAACTTAATGTAAACATAAAGTGAACGGATCGAACTGCGGCTTTGCGTGCATGCATGATCTGGAGCGTGGGGCTTCGTAAGCAGAGGTAGTGTTGTTGTTGTTTATTTAGTTGCTTGTGACCGAACTGTGGCTTGACTCGAATTCCCTGGAATTAAATTAAGGTAAACATTTCCGAAGAATACAATGAAATTAGGCGGAACTTAGCGAACATTATTGAACATATACAGATTTTTAATCTCAATTTTACAAGGGTTCAGCTGGGAGTATAAAGGACTGAAATTTATAATCAGACTTCATTCAGTATCTGGATATTGAGGTGTTCAAGTCGCGTGCGTTTTTACTTGTGCCTTGCGGTAATAAAAAGTATATGATTTTTATCAAAAATTAAAACTGTGAAATAATAGAATTAAAAAAGTGAAAGAAAGAGTAAGAATAAAAACATTTTAAAAAAGTGAAAAATTTTGAAAATTAAAAAGTGCACACAACATTTTAAAAAGTAAAAACATTTAAAGAAAGTGAAAACCCTGGAAAACATTTCCAACAATAAACCACTTAAAACAAAAAAGGTAGTAAACTCTGTCACAAATTTTTGGAGTGACGAAATCTAAACGTTAAAATAAAACAAAAAGTGAAAAACTTAAAAACATTTAAACAGAAAAGTGAAGAGAACATTTTCAAAATAAAAACATTTTACAAAAGTGAAAAACGTATAAACATTTAAACAGAAAAGCTAAAAACGTTTTAAAAAAGTGTAAAACTTGGAAAAAATTTCAAAAAAGTTATAAATATTTTAACGAGCGAAAAACTCTAAAAACTTTAAATAAGAAAAAAAAAACCAACACCATCACCTTCATCAACAACAACAACAACACCAACCACAACACCAATAACAACAACAAAACTCAAGAAGTACAACAACTACAGAGAAGGAAAAACCACATCATTTACGAGGTAAGTGCATTTATATATAAAATAAATACATATAATAAAATAGTACCTAATAAATAGTAATTAATAATTGGTAGTTGAAAGTATTATATAAGTATAATTACAATTATTTTAATAATAATACAACAATTTTTAAGAATATAAAATATGTAATATAATATGAATATATTTAATATTTCCTTTTTTTGTAGTCTATAGATTTGTATGTTTAATATATTCCCTTAATTTACAGCTTCAACAGCAGCAGAAAACAACAACCAAAAACAACAACAGCAGAAACAACAACAACAACAACAACAACAACCTAAGCAGCAATATCAACAAAACCAACAACATCAACATCGCCTCCACCGTCACCGCCACCACCACCGTCACCACCACTACTACCATGGCTACCAACGGCAACAGCATCAACAGTATCAACAACAACACCATTTCCAATACTATGAAAGGCTCTATTTATAGCGAGTGTGGTCAGCGCTTCTCTGAAAAGCGCAGCTTAAAACGCCATGTTGAGTCGAAGCACGAGAAGCAAGCATTCGATTGCAGCGATTGTGGGATAAAATTTACCCGACGTGACAACCTTTAGAGGCATAAAGCTAAATTTCACCCTCATTCATCATCATCGTCAGTAACAACAGAAGCGTATTTAACCAATCCTCAGCCTTCAACATCAACAGCATCATCATCAATACCAGCTCATGTTAGTTGTCCCAACTGCAACGAAAACGTCTTAAAAAAAGACTGGGCTCATCATGTTCGGACCAACAAACATAAAAAAAATTTTTGGGTCCCAATAAACGAACATTTGAAAGTAATAAAGTCTGCCTTTAATGGCAGAATTGAGACGTATGTGCTGGAGAATGATGATGAGGGTTTGCTCATACCAGAGCTGTTTTTTTAAAAAGGCTGAGGAGGCAGTTTTGGCTGCTCTGCATATTAATGAAAAGCTCAGCATATAAATTCAATATGGATATATGCTTAGTATGTAAAAATAACCAATGATGATGAAATGATAGTTGAAATTAAATCATTTCCATTAAAAATGATAATGGTTAATTGAACCGAAGATTTGGCAAATATCTATAATGATATGCACGACCACCTACGGAAAAAAATGTCATAGTTCCAGTAAAGGAACAGTGGCTGGTCGCTGCTTAAAATACACCACTTGGAGGTGAATGTTAACCAATATCGGCCTCTGAAGAGATCGTATACATCCTACTCCCAAAGAAGCTTCAGGAGAAGCATGCGTGCGTCAATGTTAAAAATAACGAAGCATTCTGCTTCAAGTGGGCTATAATAGGAGGGGCCATAGAGGAACGTAACCCACTTTTTAGTGTAAATGTGTTTGGATACGATGAGGAGATCGGGAGCATAGGTTAGTGAGAAGGGGGAAAGAAGGAGTAGTGACGGTTTACACCTCGCTTAAAGGTTTTGACACTGTAAGTGGGCCGGAAGACATTCGCAGGGAGATTATTCCACAATCTAACGACGCGACCGAAAATCGAATTCTCACGGTAATGCGTGGTTCGTTGGAACGGAATCGCGACATAAAAGGGGTGCACCCCTCTGGAAAGCAGAGCAGTTCTGCCAAATACCTGAACCGGAGGAATCAGGCCGGCTACTTCAGAGGAACATTTACCATGAAAGTAACGGTAAAATAATGATACACACCCTACATCACGACGACGCGCCCCATAAGTTTAACGCACGACATTGGACACGTTCTAGGAGCTGAAGATATGTTCATGGAGCTCCATATATGCGAATTGTACATGATTTTCGGACGGATACAGGTGGTGTAGATACAACGAAGATCGGTTGGAGTGAAGTATTTCTTACACCGCTTAAGAAAGCTTAAGCACTTGGCTGCTTCTTTCGACACGTCAAAAATGTGATCGTTCCAGAGAAGATCGTATTCGATTGACATGCCCAGAACATCAAGAGGCTCCGACTCATTAATATCTACACCACCCATATTTACAGGTGGGAAGTTGTCACCCGCCAGACGCTTGTGGGTCAACAAACAGCATTGGGTCTTCCGCGCATTAAAATCGACCCGATTCGCACGACCCCACTCATGGATTTTGTTAAGGTCGGATTGGAGGGTGTCATTCATATTTCTGCATTTTCCAGTGATCTCCTAATAGAGGGACGCCTGGAGAACGAATATGAACGACAAATGCTGCTGTCATCAGCAAACGAGTAGACGGGCTTGGATGTCAATGACAGAAGGTCATTGATAAAAATGAGAAAAAGAGTTGGAGACAGGACCGAAGCCTGCGGAACTCCAGCATTGATGGAGTGCTCTTCGGAAGCAAAACCGTCTATCACAACCCGAATAGAACGGCTCCTGAGGAAACTCGATATCCATCGAGTGAATGCATTACCGACACCATAAGCAGCCAGTTTAGACACGAGTGCTTTATGCCACACCCGGTCAAATGCCTTGGAGATATCCGGCGCAACAACCTTGCTCTCACCGAACTGATAAATGCAACTGTTCCACCGCTCAGTAAGAAACGCCATCAGATCGCCGGTGGAACGGTGAGCACGGAAGCCGTACTGGCGATCGATGATCAACTAGTTGCTCTCTAGATAATTCATCAAGTTAAAATTTACAATGCTCTCCATGAATTTGGAGAGCACTGAACACATAGCTATAGGCCGGTAATTTGCAGGATTCGTACCTCACCTTTTTCGGGAACTGGTTGCACATTGGCAATCTTCCAAGAGGTGGGAAAAACTCCTGAAGTAAATGATAAATTAAAGAGATTGCGCAATTGCCGACCCAGTGTTAAGGCACACTTTCTCAACACATGGGCTGAAATGCCATCCGGTCCCGAGGACTTATTGACATTGAGGTCTGCAAGCACTCTTTTAACAGCTCGTGTTCGAAAATGCATCTCAGGCATAGCATGAGATACATCATCGACCGCGGGCAGTGGTTGGCTACTCTCAGGAGGAGTAGTTTTCAGCAAACATTTTGGCTAATAAGTTTGCCTTATCAACCGAGTGAGTGAAGATCTGATCATCCTTGAGGAGAGTTGGAATAGACGATCGCGTCTGATTCCTCACTCTCCCCACGAACGATTAAAAGTTCTTACTACCCTTATGGTATTCAAGAACTCTACGTCTAAGGCGCTGTTCGTAAAGAACTTTTTCGCGCTTTAGAGTGGCATTGCACGTATTTCTGGCCTGATTGCGCAGCAGTTTAGTATCAGCAGTTTTGTTTAAACGCCAATTCCTAAATGCTTCCTCTTTACACCTGACTGCTTGTCTGCAAGTCGCATTAAACCAGGAATGGTCTTTTGGTTTAATGGAAATTCTTTTATTGGGTATGAAAGACCTCATACCAAATAAAATTTTTATTTTAAAATATTTTCTACCAATTTTGCTGCAGCATTCATGTTTCTATCCCTGAATCACAATTGCCAATTGAAACGGCTGAAAAAGCAGTTCAGCGCATCCCAATTAGCCTTCTCATAAAGCCACACTCTCCGCTTCGGAGCTGGCTGGTGAGCGGATTGAAGACTAGAATATGGGAAGGTAGCAGAAATTGTAGCGTGGTCCGAATTATTAAGAGGTGCAAGAACCTTCACATCATACTTACTGTGATATGAAGTTAGAAAAAGGTCCAGAATTTTTTGGTTTTGCCCATCAACGAAGGGAAAGTGCGTTGGTTCCTTCACTAATTGAGTCAAATTATTAGACTCAGCAAATAACTCAACATACAAACCCTCGGTTGTCGTGTGACTCGAATGAAGTAGCCAATTGGAATTATGAACATTGAAATCACCAGCAGCAACAATTTCACTGTTCGGATACGATTCCAGAATTTTAGAGATTGAATCAGAGAGACTGTCAAGTTTATCAAAAGTAGGCAGCCTCTCCAGACCCGGGCTTCTATAAATGAAGCAGAAGTGCAGGATGTGAGACTGGATTTTGAACTTAACCCACATGGAGCTAAATTCAGCATCCGTCGTGCAAAGGTGTTGCTAACACTGGTACGCAACATCACTGCGAATGTATAAAACGAGGTCTCTGTGTGGTAAAAACAATGGCAATAAATGGTACCCCGGCATGTGAAAATCCAGTGGATCTGCATTCTCAGGCACTTGGGTCTCACTTAGTGCCATTATATGCGGTTGGTGGATACAAATATACGCATAGACTGTGAAGAAATTCGCCCTCAAGCCACGTACATTAGTGGAGTCTATGCGGAATTTTGCCATCGCCACCCACTGTAAGGAAGTGTAAGGTCAGCTGTACAAGCGGCCACGCGTACGTCGCAAGCAAAGCAAAACGCGACAAGACAAGTGTTATGCCTTTAACGGGACCAGGAAGAAGGAGGAGGAGTGAAAGCAAACGAAATGCTGAGCTTTACTGCGGAGAGCATAAGAAAGCCCCTCGCGTGGTTCTCTGCGTCCCGTTTGATTTTCTATTTATTTGTTGTAATTTGATTTTTATTTATTTGTTATTGAGTTAAGTTTTAGTGCACTATTGTTTGTTTGTTTTTGAAAAATTTTACAAGTGTTGTTTGGTAAAGTGTTATTGTTGTGTTAAACATGTTTCGCGGCGTGGGTAATTGTTTTCACTATTGTTTTTCGATTTGATTTGCCCGAACGAAGAATTGAATGTTCTTAGGAGGAAAGGTGTATTGCCATATGAATACATCAATTCAGTTGATCGCCTGCAAGAAACCAGCCTTCCTACTCGGCCTGATTTCTTCAGTCGATTGTCTGGTATAGAATGTGCAGTGGAGGATTATGAGCATGCTCAAAGAGTTTGGCAAGTTTTCAATTGTCAAACTGTGAATGATTACATGGGAGTTGTGATGTGACCGCGGATGGAGGCGGACGGTGCGCCCGCAAATTCAGCTTATAAACAGTGTTCGCGAAAATAAACAAAACAATAGTGAAAACCCACGCCGCGAAAATAAAACAATAACGCCTCACCATACAACACTTTTTAACAAACAAAATAGTGCACTACTTAACTCAATACTTCATAACAAATAAATAAAACCTGATGAAAATATAACATATAAAAAGACAATCTAACGCAATGCAGAGAAACATGCGAGGGGCTTGTTTATGCTCTCCGCAGTAAAGCTCAGCATTTCGTTGGTTTTCACTCTTCCTCCTTCTTCCTGGTCCCGTTAGGTGTGCAGGCGGCTGTGAGTGCACCGTGGGCTGAAGCGCGGCAAGATAAAGGCATAACACTTGTCTTGTCGCGTTTTGCTTTGCTTGCGGCGTACGCGTGGCTGCTTGTACGGCTGACCTTACACTTCGCTACAGTGGGCGGCGATGACAAAATTCCGCATAGACTCCACTAATGTACGTGGCTTGAGGGCGAATTTCTTCGCGGTCTATGCGCATATTTGTACTCACCAACCGCATATAATGGCACTAGGTGAGGCCCAGGTGTCTGAGGGTGCAGATCCACTGGACTTTCACATGCCGGGGTACCATCTACTGCCATTATTTTTACCTCACAGAGGCCTCGCCTTATACATTCGCAGTGATGTTGCGTACCAGTGTCAGCAACACCTTTGCACGTCGGATGCCGAATTTAGCTCCATGTGGGTTAAGTTCAAAATCCAGTCGCACATCCTGCACTTCTGCTTCGTTTATAGAAGCCCGGGTCTAGGGAGGCTGCCAACTTTTGATAAATTGGACAGTCTCTCTGATTCGATCTCTAAAATTCTGGAATCGTATCCGAACAGTGAAATTGTTGTTGCTGGTGATTTCAATGTTCATAATTCCAATTGTCTACGTCATTCGAGTCACACAACACCTGAGGGTTTGTATGTTGAGTTGTTTGCTGAGTCTAATAATTTGACTCAATTAGTGAAGGAACCAACGCACTTTCCCTGCGTTGATGGGCAAAACCAAAATATTCTGGACCTCTTTCTAACTTCACATCACAGCAAGTATGATGTGAATGTTCTTGCACCTCTTGGTAATTCGGACCACGCTACAATTTCTGCTACCTTCCCATATTCTAGTCTTCAATCCGCTCACCAGACAGCTCCGAAGCGGAAAGTGTGGCTTTATGAGAAGGCTAATTGGGATGCGCTGAACTGCTTTTTCAGCCGTTTCAATTGGCAATTGTGTTTCAGAGATAGAAACATAAATGCTGCAGCAAAATTGGTAGAAAATATAATTTTATTTGGTATGAGGTCTTTCATACCTTATAAAAGAATTTCCATTAAACCAAAAGACCATTCCTGGTTTAATGCGACTTGCAGACAAGCAGTCAGGTCTAAAGAGGAAGCATTTAGGAATTGGCGTTTAAATAAAACTGCTGATACTAAACTGCTGCGCAATCAGGCCAGAAATAGGTGCAATGCCACTCTAAGGCGCGAAAAAGTTCTTTACGAGCAGCGCCTTAGACGCAGAGTTCTTGAATACCATAAGGGTAGCAAGAACTTTTGGTCGTTTGTGGGGAGGGTGAAAAATCAGACGAAATCGTCTATTCCAACTCTCCTTAAGGACGATCAGATCTTCACTCACTCGGTTGATAAAGCAAACTTATTAGCCAAAATGTTTGCTGAAAACTGCTCTCTTCCTGAGAGTAGTCACCCACTGCCCGCGGTTGATGGTGTATCTCATGCTATGCCTCAGATGCATTTTCGAACGCGAGCTGTTAAAAGAGTGCTTGCAGACCTCAATGTCAATAAGTCCTCGGGACCGGATGGCATTTCAGCCCATGTGTTGAGAAAGTGCGCCTCAACACTGGCTCGCCCATTGCGCAATCTCTTTAATTTATCTTTTACTTCAGGAGTTTTTCCCGCTTCCTGGAAGATTGCCAACGTGCAGCCAGTTCCCAAAAAAGGTGAGGCTACGAATCCTGCAAATTACCGGCCCATAGCAATCTGCTCAGTGCTCTCTAAAGTCATGGAGAGCATTGTAAATTTTAAATTGATGAGGTATCTAGAGAGCAACGAGTTGATCAGCGATCGCCAGTACGGCTTCCGTGCTCACCGTTCCACCGGCGACCTGATGGCGTTTCTCACAGAACGGTGGAGCAGTTGCATTCACCGGTTCGGTGAGAGCAAGGTTGTTGCTCTGGATATCTCCAAGGCATTTGACCGGGTGTGGCATAAAGCACTCGTGTCTAAACTGGCTGCTTATGGTGTCGGTAATACTTTCACTCGATGGATATCGAGTTTCCTCAGCGGCCGTTCTATTCGGGTTGTGATAGACGGCTTTGCTTCCGAAGAGCACTCCATTAATGCTGGAGTTCCGCAGGGTTCGGTCCTGTCTCCGACACTTTTTCTTATTTTCATCAATGACCTTCTGTCATTGACATCAAACCCCGTCTACTCGTTTGCTGATGACAGCAGCATTTGTCATTCATATTCATTCTCCAGGCCTCCTTCTATTCTGGAAATCAATAGAAGGCGCAGAATTATGAATGACACACTCCAATCTGACCTCAACAAAATCCAGGAGTGGGGTCAAGCGAATCGGGTCGATTTTAATGCGCGGAAGACCCAATGCTGTTTGTTGACCCACAAGCGTCTGGCGGGCGACAACTTTCCACCTTTAAATATGGGTCGTGTGGATATTAATGAGTCGGAGGCTCTTGATGTTCTGGGCATGTCAATCCAATGCGATCTTCGCTGGAACGATCACATCTTTGACGTGTCGAAAGAAGCAGCCAGGTGCTTAGGCTTTCTTAAGCGGTGTAAGAAGTACTTCACTCCAACCGATCTTCGTTGTATCTACACCACTTATATCCGTCCGAAAATGGAGTACAATTCGCATATATGGTCGGGAGCTTCGCGGGCATATCTTCAGCTTCTCGACCGTGTCCAATGTCGTGCGTTAAAACTTATAGGGGACAGTAGGGTATCCAGCTCTATTGAAACCTTGGAGCGTCGTCGTGATGTGGGGTGTGTATCACTATTTTACCGCTACTTTCACGGTAAATGTTCTTCTGAAGTAGCCAGCCTGATTCCTCCGATTCAGGTATTTAGCAGAACTACTCGGCTTTCCAGAGCGGTGCACCCCTTTTATGTCGCGATTCCGTTCCAACGAACCACGCATTACCGTGAGAGTTCGTTTTTCGGTCGCGTCGTTAGATTGTGGAATAATCTCCCTGCGAATGTCTTCCCGCCCACTTACAGCGTCGAAACATTCAAGCGAAGTGTAAACCGTCACTACTCCCTCTTTCCCCCTTCCCACTAACCTGTCATCCCTTCGGAACCAACAAATGCTGTGCATGGATAGGGGGCATCCCCTGAGCTTGGTTTCATCTGTCATAAAAAAAAAAAAAAAAAAAAAAAATGATCCTCTATCTGAAAATAGATGTACTTATTTTGGCAGACATTTTCGAAAATTTCAGAAATGTGTGCAAAAATATTTACAATGTTGATGTTGATAAACGGAAAGATGTCAAGATTGTGAATAGCTGGGAAAGTCGAGAAAAGCGATTGGGAGTTCGCGCACTAATTGCTAAACCCAATTTTCACAGCTCTTGACAATTCACAGAAGACGTGATTGCGATTCAAATGAGTAGGATTCGAACCGTTTACAACAAGCAAATTTCCTTGGGATTTTCGGTGCTTGAATTATCAAAGTAAGATGTATAACTTCCACTACGACTTCATAGTACCGAAATTCCATCAGAGTCTTGCATTGAACTAAATGGATACAGATTCATTCATATATTCAATCAAGACTCTAGACCTTTATAGGGATATTCGAGATGATATCGAATCAAAATTCGATACATCCGAATATTCGGAGGACAATGTATATAATTTTCCCCTTAGGAAAGCTAAAGTCCTCGGCATGATGAAAGATGAGAGTAAGGGGAAAATAATGAGGGAGTTCATAGGCCTCCGCTCAAAAATGTACTCCATAGTCGTTGTACATAATAAAGAAATAAAGAAGGCTATAAGAGTAAAAAAATTTGTATTAGATAGATTAAGTCTTAGTGATTACAAAAATTGTATACTAAATAAGAATATAGTGTATGGTGATATGTGCATATTTAGAAGTAAGATGCATGAAATATATACACGATTAGTTCATAAGGTAGCTTTAAGTTGTAGCGACGTTAAGCGATATGTTGGAGGTGATGGCATCCACACTTATGCGTGGGGCCATCACAAAATAGACTTAGAAATGCAGCTAGATATAGATGAAGACATTTTTAATAATCTAAACTTCTAATAATTAAATTTCATTTTTAATAATTTGTAATAATAGGTATAAAATAATTTGGAATAAAAGAAAAAACGATTTAATTTTATAAATACATTTTTATTAATGTACTATATATTGTTGAATCATTGATGATTCCAGACGGGGCATTTCCAGTGTAGAAACCTACACGAAAAAAATGCGTGAAAAAATGAAACGCGACGTTGTTTGTATGGTGTTGAAGTAAATAGGAACGATATTTTATAATATTATAATATAATTATAATATTTTAGAATTGATAGTATGTATTAGAAATTCAAATTAAGTTCAACTACTTAAAATAAAATTATGAAGACTTGGATAGAACTTGGGTTTTAGCATCAAGTGCAACAACTAAGTATGTAAGTAAGTATCACAACTAGCCACACACAACCCTTCATAAACTATTGAAGGGGTCACCATATATATTGAAAAATAAATTTTATAAACTAAAATGTAAAATTGTAAATATTATAAGTATGTATGTATCTCGAAGAGTTTCAAAGTTGCTGCAGCCGAATTCTTCAACGTTAAATACGGGCTCATCTAAAATTTCTTCAACCCATTTGGATTTTTCCGATCCCTTAACGTACACGGGTATATTTTTAAGATTTTGCTTCACGAAATATTTTACACTACAATAGTCGATGAAGCCATCATTCCTTGAAGCCATTCATGGTGGTTTTATAATAAAGTTCTGATACTCATTAAAGCTGAAGGTAACTCCCAACTCTTTGACTATAAATTCATTACAATTGCCTTTGAATCCCTGCACATCCAGAGTAATGAATTTATCATTCTCCATTCGCACTTAGACGACTTTTTTAATTTCACCAGTCGTTGGTGTATATTCAATTATTTTGTCGTGTATGAGTATGCAATAGGCAGATGTGTGGCTGGAATATTCTTTGATATATTAAATTCAATTCCAATATCAATCGGACCACTTTTAATCGCTTCGTTTTGATGACTAACATCCACTACAATTATCGGTGCAGTATCTTTGAAATCTCCAGGCAGCAACAGAGGTTGAGATTCACGATTAAAATAGCTTTGTTGAAATTTTATGTACATATCATACAGGAGAGCATAACGATCACGGTCGGAATTCAGATTGAGGTCATTATACGGATATGTATCAGAGTTTAAGTGCTTTTTTATGTACATCAGTTTAATGGCAATGTTGACACTTGTTGTCTCATTGAAAAGCAATCAGTATAAAGCGTGGTCTTTCATTCTGCGCAGATAATTTAACGTTCCACAGGTGGTTGCTTCCTGGAGCAAGTGATGAGTAGTACGAATATGGGGTTTCTAAATCAAATGGCTTCGTTTTTTTTGGCGGCGCTTCCACCTAAGGGACGCTGTGTGTATGTAAGAGTGAGAAAGACTATATGAGTGGCAAACGGAGTTTCCAGATCGAGGGATTTTGACATGGGATTTTTTGTGGGGGATTTTCTGTGCGGATTTGAGGACTTTTTGTGGGAACTTTTGTCGGGATTTGGAGATTTTCCGTGGAATTTTCCGGAGATTTTTTTTTTCGAGGAATATTGTCAGGTGGCAACCCTGACGGCTGGCGGACGGACAGACGAATAGTCGGTTCATAGGGGAGATGGTGAGGAAGAAGGGAGAGGGAGGGGAGAGATGTGCGTTATGATATGTGAGTATTAGGGAGAGCAGCGACAAGACGCTGGTCGCAGGGAGAAGTAGGGGAGAGACGTGTGTTATGGTATGTGAGTACTGGGAGATCATAAGTGACAAGAGTGAGTGTGAATGGTTGAGGATATGATTTTTATGAACCAAGCGACTATGGGAATATGTGCTCGCGGGTGGCAGCTTGCTAAGCAGAGGCTGCCTAAGCAGAAGTAGTGTTGTAGTTATTGTTGTTTATTTAATTGCTTCGCTTTTGAGACGCCGCCTCAGAAGTGTAGTGAAATTTAATGTCGAACTGTGGCCTTGCGTGCATGCATGATCTGGAGCGTGGGGCTGCCTAAGCAGAGGTAGAGTGTTTTGTATTGTTTATTTAGTTGCTTGGGACCGAACTGTGGCTTGGCTCGAATTTGCTGGAATTAAATTAATGTAAACATTTCCGAAGAATGTAATGAAATTAGGCGGAACTGAGTCGTACATGATTGAACATATACAGATTTTATATTTCAATTTCGTTTTTTATTGACATGTTTCTTTTTTCTTTTTTTTAATTTATAAGGGGTTCATATATTCTTATTGTTTTCTTAATTCCTAAAATTAGTTTAATTAATTCTTGGAAAATACGGCATACAACCGTAAGTAACGTGCAAGTTTTTTCACTTTATAAAATTATGTAATAGAACAAATAGAAGTCAGTCAACAATCAACTATTAACTAAACAAGATGAATCACGTAAACATGACAACATTTTTAACTCGAGTTCATGAGTTTTTAGTAACTCACAGGAAAAATATACTGGATGAGCATTTTGATTACATTTTAACATGCTTGAGTCACGATATGGATGCCATTATACTACATGTTGCTGGTCTTCTAGTGAAACTGTGGATGGACCAGACACCTGCATCTGCTGCACTATAAATTTAACTATTACCAGAATAAAAAAATTGATATCATTTTATGCAAGGATCTATTACGACATATTTGTAAAATTAAATATTTCATAATTTTTTTATTAAAATCTTTTTGACTATTTGTATAATATGTTTCGAGCAGGGGTTGCGATTGAGGAAAGTCGACCTGAACCTCCAATCGAAAATCTTCTCCATCTTCCTCCATCAGTTTTATTATGTAGTAATTTCCGTTGCTGAACTCTGCTATAGTCGCATCACAAATATAGTGGAATTTGTGCGGTAGAAAAATTACGCAATATTCCAGCTCCATTAGAATGCGTTCTCCGTATTTAGTTTTTATCCTGCGCACACTTTTTATTTTATAAAATCTGCTGGGTTCCATGTCCTTGACATACAGAATATTTTTCTGATTGAAGTTTTTTCCATTAAAGCCTTCACAGCAGTAAATGAGGGAGACGTGCAATCCTCTTGGTACAGTTGATTTATTTTAGTATTCTTATTATTTTTTGTTTTATTTAAACAAATAATTTATCATATGTTAAAACAAGAATTAATAGTAGTGAATATCATCAAAAAGCTTTAGTCGCATCTTGAATTACAAAGACAACAACAACAACAAAGAGCAGTACAATGGATAAGAAGAAAGGCATAGAAATGAAAAATCAAGAAGTTGCAGTATACAGTGGTGAAAAACCCGTTCAAGTCGGATAAGGAATGGAAAAGCTCATCCTCCTCATCATCTTCACCTTCATCATCAACTTCAACATCATCGAAATCGAACATAGAATATAAAAAATTTAAATAATGTTTATATTAAAAGTTCAATAAAAAGTCAATACTACTACTTTTCAAAACTATATCCCCATACCGAATTTTACTTTAGCTTTCCTTACGTTTGTAACTAATCGTCGTTTATTCGCTCACTAAATTTGCCCTGTTTTGATTTTACTCTTTGCCACACCCTTTCAATTAATATTTTATCTGCTTCGTGGCGCTTATTCTCGTGTTTTATCATAAGCTATGTCGTGCTCTCTACATGCGGCGTCCTGGGGATTGATTCCCTTATCGCCTCTTGCCAAGCGTTGGTTTAGTTTAGTTCCTGGTCCACAAAACTGATAACCCGGTAAATAAAGTTCAATTGGTAGAGAATTTATTACACCATTTAATAAATCTCTTCCGGTTACTGACTGATTATTACTGACATGTTTCTTGTAAATTATAGCCATTTTATATCTTTTGGCCTACTCGTACTGACTGAAATTTAATATAAAGGTGTGGTTATTGTGATGTGGAAAATTTATTTACCGAAATATGAATATTTAAAACAATTAATGAAACCAGTTCAAAATATGAGACTATTTACATTTTCCGACAACGAACAAGTTCTCAAGCCAGATGAAGCAAAAACCAACTCAATAATGATATTCGATGATGTTGCTTCTGAGAAGCAAAATAACATTAGAGAATACTTTAGTATATATATGCGGGTTCTAATCCACAACAACAACAGGTAAAAGCATACGTCCTTATGAGGAGAATGAGGATTAATCCTCACAACAACAACAGATAAAAGCATACATCCTCATGAGGAGAATGAGGATTAATCCTCACAACAACAACAACCTCATGGAGTTGCCAGAGCGAGAATTAATCCTCACAGAGTGGCCAGATCGAGGATTTTGGTGGACAGTGTGGTCAAATCGAGGATTTTTTATTTTTTGTTTATTTTTTATTTTTTTTATTTTTTCTTGTAATTTTTTAAAACAGAAAGTTTTTTAGGAATTTTTCGTGGGATTTTTCGAGGGGTGGCAGCCCTGTTGGTCGAGTCAGATGGCAACCCTGGCGGCCTGGCAGACGGCTAACCGACTGGCGGCTGGCGACTGACGGTCGGTCGGACCGACGGTTGGTTGCAGGAGATGGTAAGGAAGCAGGGAGGGGAACGACGTGCGTTATCTTATGTGAGAATTGGGTGACCAGCAGGTGGCAAGGGGAGATGGGTGTGCTTAATGGATTCGAGTTTCAGCACTGTATGCGGATCGTGGCAGCGAAGGCAGAGTTAGTTGTTGATGTAAAACACTGACTCAGAAAATTTCATATTAACAATCAGCGGGCTCGACTTGTAGTTGTTGTACAGTTGTTTATTTCATGGGAACTGTGAACTGTGGCTTAGCATGCATTGGGATCGAACTGCGGCTTATCTTCAAATGGTTACGGAAGCAGCTGCGACTTTGCATGCTTTGATATCTGCTGACGAGAGCATATTTATTCTGGATTTATTAAAGATTACGCTACCCCAGAAGTGTAGTAAAACTTAACGTAAACATTAAGGGAGCGGTTCGAGCTGTGACTCGCATCCACGGTCTGAAGCGCGGAGTTGTTAATTTAAGAAATATGAAACTCGCCTTGTTGCTGTTCTAGTTTTTTATTTAATTGCTTGGTTTCGAATTGTGCCTTGATTTGAATTTGCCAGGAATTAAATTAATGTAAACATATTCGAAGAATGTGATAAAATTACGGGGAACTGAACCGAACATGATCGAACACAGAGACGGATCTGTTCGTTATCTCAATTTCACTTTTGTTGATATGTTCTTTTTTTTTCTTTTTTTATCTTATAAGGGTTTCAGCTGGAGTATAAAAGATCTTAAATTTATAATCAAAGTTCATTCCGTATCTGAATCTAACATCGAAAAGTTGTTGAATATAGAGGTGATTTCGTCTTCGTCGTTTGTTAAATTTTAAATTGAAAATTTAACCAAAATATTTTAAAAAGTGTAAAACTTAAATAGAAAAAGGAAAGCTTTAGAAAGTAAAGAGAGAGTGTACAGAACATAGTGAAAAAGCGAAAACATTTTAAAAAGTGAACAAAAGGGTAAATGTAGACAACATTTATAAGAAGAAATAGAAAAATTTAAATAAAAAATTTTAAAAAGTGCACAGAATAGTTTAGAAAAGTGAAGTACTTCAATTAAAAATTAAAAACCTAAATAAAAAGATTTTTAAAACTACAAATTAGAAAATATTATCAACAACAACAAAAAAATAACACCAACAACAGCAAAACACAAGAAGTGGAAAAAGAAAATTTCGCATTATTTGAGAGGTAAATAAATTTATAAAACAAATATTTGTTAATTAGTAATTAAATAATAATATATAATAATAATAATGATAATAATTGTTGTGGTATTGAATTATACCACAACAATTAACCTGAATAACCAGCCAACAGCTATTATGTGAAGGACACCCACGACATATGAAGTTACACTTTAAAGAATGTTGCGGTATCCTTCCGTTGAAGGATAAACGCGGCAAAGCAAACACTCCTTTTAAAATTTTAATGCGATCACGACGTCCGCTCTTTATTAAAATCCAACACACTCTTTGCTTAAAATTAAAACAAACTACTAGCCAGCTCGGTTGAGCCAGCTAAGTGGGTAAATCGCTGCACTTTGTCCCATTGTGCAATATGCCTTTCTTGCAGAATTGGAATTCTGCTAGAAATTATTGGCTGTTGGGCAAGTGGAAGTTTCGCAACTCAAACTTTAATGTCTCGCTTGCGGAACTTGGATTCCGCAAGCGGACTTGCTATTTTGGAGAAAAAATACTCTTGCGCAATTTAAATTCTACTTTAAATTTATTGAATTGTGATGGAGATGCGACCAAAGTTTGGCGTAAAAGTATGCCTTCAAAAAATAACTGCAAGCCTCCACGTTGGAAGTATGCAGCGTAAACTGGCAAAGTACCGTATTAATCAAAATACTTGCGCTGGTTTTAGGGTGTGCAGATTGACCCAAAACATCCCTCCACCCTTAGGGAAAGAAAAAATTAATATCGTGAAGCGATATTAATTTTTTCTGTACATAGTTATACAGGTGTGGCTTAAAACTAAGTCTCTAAAACTGTTTAATTTAACTCTACTGTTGCGGGAATAAGCCTTTTTATTCCCCTTCCTCGCAATCAATACAAGAAAAATGCACTCTTTAAATTTGACGTGACAATTTATTACTTTCGTCTGCTACAATGCAATGATTACTGACTCAACTCAACTCCTCCAGGCACACGCTGGGCAATAATTCCAAAAGAAAGAAAAACAACAAACATTAGAGGTACCGCTTCACTAGGCGGCATAGCAAAATGCGTGCAGAAAAAATTATCGGATCAGTCCCGACAACAGCAACAGCAAACTTTCGATCACCGGAGAGGAGAGAGCAGCAAGAACCGGTTTTGTCGATCTAATACAGGGCCGGAACATCCTCCCCCCCGTTGGAAGCACTGCTGACAAACCGTTTTGGTTCGATCGGTAACTTGCATACCTTTGTAATGGCTCGTTTGTAAATTCCCTCCGCTGTCTTGATACTTACCACTCGAACTCTACCATCTGGACCGGCTATGACCTGCACAATGCGACCGATTGGCCACCTCAGTGGTGGAGTTCCGTCATCCGAAATAAGTACGAGATCATTTTGTTTAAGATTTTCACAAGCGGTTTGCCATTTGGTTCGTTGTTGAAGTTGTCTGATGTATTCAGTGCGCCATCGTTGCCAGAATGCTTGTTGAATCCACTGAACTACTTGATACCTATCTAGTACCCCGGAGTTGACCCAAGTAGTGAAGGTTCTGGTACTGCTGCTGCAGTTCGTCCGATTAAAAAATGCGCCGGCGTTAGCGGGCGTAAATCATTGGGATCAGTAGACAACGGTGTGAGTGGACGGCGGTTTATGATGGATTCTGCTTGACATACCACCGTTTGAAGTTCTTCTAACGTGAGAATATGAGTGCCAATGGCGCGCCGCAGGTAGTATTTCGCCAGTTTGACGGCACTTTCCCATAAACCTCCGAAATGAGGTGACCGCGGTGGTATAAATTTCCAAATGGTTCCTTCATTACGACAGCTTTCTTCCACTGCATCGATATGTTTTTGTGATTCAAAAAATTTAAGTAATTCTTGCAATTCCCTATTAGCGCCAACAAAGTTGGTCGTGTTATCGGAGTAAATGGTGTGGCATTTGCCTCGCCTGGCAATAAACCGTCTCAAGGCGGCAATGAACGATGGCGTAGACAGGTCGTGCACCACCTCCAAGTGCACCGCCTTCGTAGTGAAGCAGATGAATACTGCTAAGTAAACCTTTAGAGGGGCTCTTCGTCGTATTCGCTCTGTAATGAGTGATGTGATAATGGAAGGGTCATGTCGGTTGAACACGGTCTGCTGGGAGTGAGCCCATTAGCTGCTTTGCAATTACGGGGCGCATACGAAAGCAAAGTATGCATCTATGAATAACGAATTTGATGGAGTTTCGCGCATTTAATATCCAAAACTTTTCGCGCAGAAGGCTAGTTAAGGTTTGAATGCCAGCATGCTGATGTTTCCGATGGTAGTGGGCGATGAGAGCGTGCACAAAAGGGTGATGGCTGGGCAATAAAATTGGATGCATGGTATCGAATGGCAACGAGGAATTTTGAAGGCGCCCACCAACCCGTATTATGCCGTCATGAACGAAAGGCGACAGTTGACACAAATGGGAATGTCTGTGCAATGGTAGTTCGGTGACCAGCTTCTGATAATCTGCGGTGAATGCTCGCTGTTGAATGATACGACATACTAACTTCACTGTGGTGTTGAATTCTGGAACTGAGATTGTATGAGTTTCCCAATCTGGATTTGGTCTATTTCTGAGCCTTTCCGTAAAGCGTCTTACGTAGCTAAAAATGCGTATTGTTTTGCTATAATTTGTAGCATATTTGCTGGATGCAATTACGTCGTCATTTTCCTTGCACAGCAGGGCAATTCGCTGAGTACGTTGTTCGGGCAAGTTACAAGCGGTCTCTTTGGGTGTATTCGGCCAAAATTTTTCGGATTTCATTAAAAAATCGGGACCTTGAAACCAGAAACTATTATTGATTATCTCACACGCATTGACACCTCTTGTGATGAGATCGGCCGGGTTTTGATGTGATGGTACATAATGCCACTCACAATCTTCGGTGAGCTCGCGTATTTTGGCTACTCGGTTTGCTACAAAAGGTTTCCAGCGAGATGGCTCACTTCGAATCCACCCTAATGTAATTGTAGAATCAACCCAGCACTGTATACTGGTGGGGGCGATTGGCCAGCACATCCTAATGGACGCGAGCAACTCTGCTAGTAGGAGCGCGGCGCAGAGTTCTAATTTCGGTAGCGTAATCGGCTTTATAGGTACAACCCGGGACCGTGCAAACAGTAATGCGGATTCCAGGATGCCGTCCGGCGCTCCTGAAACCACATAGACGCTCCATTGGGTGTGTATGTCCTGTGGAACGCTCTCATTCCAGTGCAGCTTTAGCCTCCAAAGCTCTTGCATGAGAATTTTACACTTCACAATTAGCGGATTGAGTAATCCAAGTGGGTCGAAGAAACCTGCCATGTGTGACAGTATAGATCGTTTCATAGGCTTGACAATATTAGGCTGATTACTGTAACAGAATAAAAAATTGTCTTGCTTCGGCGCCCATTTCAAACCTAATGCCTTGACGCATTCAGTGTTATCAATCTCAATCGTTTCTTCTTTGTCGATTTCTGGAATGCCGTGAAGTATCATAGGATGATTGGCAGCGAATTTTCTAAGAGGGAAACGCCCCTTCCGCAATATTTCGATAACTTGCTCCTTAATTTCAACGACTTCAGCAATGGTTTTACCCCCCGTCATCAAATTGTCTACGTAGAAATCTCTGGATACTATTTTGCAACCGTTGGGAAACGTTGCAGATTCAATCTCAGCAGGATGTTTGAGGCATTTTATAGCTAGGTACGAAGAACAGGACAGGCCATAGGTTACCGTTTGCAGTTGGTACGTAGCGATAGGATGTTTAGGTGAATCTCTCCAAAGAATGCATTGCCATTTAGCGTCTTCTGGGTCCACTAGTATTTGGCGGTACATCTTTGTGATGTCGGCCCTTAATACATACTTATAGAATCGAAATCTCAGTAGAATGGTGCGAATGTCATCCTGCAAGGTCGGGCCGATCCTGAGTATATCGTTCAATGCCTTTCCGCTCGTAGTGCGGCAGGAGCCATCAAATACCACACGCAATTTGGTGGTTGAGCTATCTGGCTTGATCACGCAGTGATGAGGAAGATAATTATTCTTTCTGGAGGCCACCTCCCTAGGTGAAATATGCTTTATGTGGCCTAGACTTATGTATTCATGAATGAAATCATGGTAGTGCTGGTTCAATGATTTATTCCGACCAATCTTAGATTCAATGGAGACTAACCTTTTCATTGCGTTATTGTAAGAATCTCCTAATAAATTGGGATCATCTTTGAAAGGTAGTCTGACCACAAACCGGTTCGCAGTCTTGTTCTTCGACAGTGAATTTTGACGTTTGATGACTCAGGTCTTCCATTGCCCAAAATCTCTGCAATAGATCCCCCAATGCTGGTTGTTCAACTGTGTTTGCCGGTACTATGTTATGGAGTCTGTCTGGAATTGATAAGAATGAATGTGATGTTAGGGATGATGATTGCAATAATGACGTGGGTGCAAGTGAAGGCGAGGTTAAAGATGTCAAGGGCGAAGAAACTTGTGGGAGCGAAGCTGCAGATAGCGATGCGATTGATGGCGTTAGCATGTTGATGCTAACGATTGCATGGCGCGAAGATGAGAGTTGATGATGTCGATAAACCCTCTTAACACAGTAGCATTTGAGTGAGTGAGGCTCTTGACTCACTTATTATGCTTACAGCACTATCGGCAAGGCACGAACGTAAGTATTGAAATTTTTCAATTGGAGACAATGCATGATGGTTGTGTACTAACGCGGAGAACATATTAAAGAAATCAAGCCACTCGGTTTGTTTACCGCCAAATTTGCTTAATTGGAGCTTGGGCAGATTTATATTTTTTTTTTTTTTTTTATATCAGATTCTAGCAGTAGCCCTTAAGAGATCAATCTCTTTTTTTTCATGATTGGCTACTGGTGGAATGGGGGACAGTGGGAGAGGAAGGGAAAGGGAACTTTTCGCATTCTACTAATTCGACTCCGGCAAGTGTTGCGAAGCAAAGCTTTCTAAGAACAGCTATTTTGCTTTATTATTGCAAACACTGCCGGAGTCAACGAATGGTTCTTAATTTCACAACTAGCGCTAGGCGAGGCCTTAAGTACGCATTAGAAATTGAGACGTCACGATAAGAAAAGTTAACACCCATGCACACGGCGGGACTCGAACCCACGTCCCCGGAAAATCGATGGCTAGTGTGCCACACACTAAACCACCGAGCCACCGAGAACTGCAATGCATATGATGGTTCATTGCTAGCGGACTTAAGTGAGTGCTTGTGAAGGCGAGTTCACTATCATTGTTTCGTGCAGCGACCAAGCGCTCTGCGATGGCCCCCCTTATGTCACAGTATGAGTTCTCTACACTTGCCCGATGAGCACTTAGAATTTGAGCTTCATCCAATATTTCAAGATCCATTTGCACGTGCTCAAATGTGTTATATTGCCGCTCGAGAAGGGATAGCCTAGCCTCCAACTGAAATGTTGACACTGAATCCAGATTTGATAAATTATTTCGGAGCGAATCAATGCGCGCTATTATTTGATCTCTTTGGAGAATTTTGCGATGGAGCTCCTGATCAGCCCTTGGTGGGCGTGGGCGTTCGCCATCGAACTCTAATAACGGCGTATCGTTCATGATTAATTTTACCGTATCCGGCTCGAAGGACCAGTGTTGCGGGAATAAGCCTTTTTATTCCCCTTCCTCGCAATCAATAAAAGAAAAATGCACTTTTTTAATTTTGCGTGACAATTTATTACTTTCGTCTGCTACAATGCAATGATTACTGACTCAACTCAACTCCTCCAGGCACACGCTGGGCAATAATTCCAAAAGAAAGAAAAACAACAAACATTAGAGGTACCGCTTCACTAGGCGGCATAGCAAAATGCGTGCAGAAAAAATTATCGGATCAGTCCCGACAACAGCAACAGCAAACTTTCGATCACCGGAGAGGAGAGAGCAGCAAGAACCGGTTTTGTCGATCTAATACAGGGCCGGAACATCTACCTTAAGTTCTACCTTAGTGTATCCTCGTTGTTCGCGTCTACCAGTGTGTTGTATTGTCGTGGATGTTGCTTTGTAAACGTTCTTCTTTCAGTTTCCTTCTGTGTGTAATTGGCCTTATGGTATGGTCTTCTGATTTTGTTGGGTATATGTTTTGTTGGGTAGACTTCGCGTCGATAATTAGATTTTAACTCCTTGACAGTCCAGTCTACCGAAGGTAAAAAGTTTGCGGATGTTGCATTATTTGCATCATTAGAAGACCAAAATCGAGGCTGTCAATGCTGTGCGTAATATTCGCCATGTCGTGGCAATGCACTGAGATTAGATGCTTCCAAATTGAGCGCGGACTGCTTACTTGCTGGATGGCGAATTCTTTTCTCTTTTTTTCGGTTTTTTGGTAGCGCCTTTCTTCATCTATGGAAGGATAAATTTAAAGGATTCCGTTAACTGGGTTCTTAAATGGCCAGTCCATTTTTCGTTTCTTATATTTATGCGGTTCCAATGGAATACTATATAAGCTTCATCTGTTTATATTAATTAAGTTTAACTTTGGCAGTTAATTGTCCGTTGGTCGACGTCGTTTAATTATTCTGGTGTGGTAGCTGTTACTGTTATCCTGGTATTGTTGTTGTTGCTGCTTGCTCGCTGTTGTTATGTTTGTTGTGTCTTAATTCTAATTATTGTTATAATGCTACGAATTAGCAGGTACATACTGTAATATTGAATTTTAATTATATTTAACAAAAATTTTCAATTTAGAACTATACAATTTATTTAATAGTATTTTCATTAAATATAAGCTTCTAATACTAAATCTACTTGAAAATTCCATAAAATGATATTATACATTATTTTTCAATTTAATTACAATTAATTACGATATAATTTGTTTTTCTCTTTCTTATTTTTACATCGTTTCAACAACAAATTTTCTTGCTTGCTGAAACGTTTTTTTTCTCTTCTTTTCCGTTTTAAATTTTACTTTTTTCGTTATTAAACGTTCGTAATTAAACGCGTCGCAAGCATAATGTGCTTGCGGAGTGCAATGCCCTAAAATGGCTTGAAACAAATCTTCCTCATGTTTGTTTTTCTTTTTTTTTAGGTTTCGAATTTCTTTGCAAGCGTAATTTTAACTACTTGAAGGGACAAGCATGAATCATTAAACTTATTGCTATCATATACTTGTAACTAAAATTATTTTATTAACTATTAATTTGTAACAATAAATATCCTTAATAATTCCATATTTTCATTTATATAGTAATTAAATATTTCTTATCAATTTGGTTACAATATCATTTTGTTCTTCTTTTACTCATTTTAAAATCGTTTTAATAAGCAAATTTTCTTGCCTTCTGAAACGATTTTTTTTGTTTCTCTCTTTTGTTATATTTTAATAGTTGCAAATAAATGCTTTGCAAGCATAGTTTTAATTGCTAAGTGCAATGCTCTGAAGGTGGCTTGAAGAAATTCTTCCTCAGGTTTTTTTTTCTGGTTTTGAAGTTCTTCAGTTTTCAAAAAAAAAACCAAAACCTAGGACGTTGCTGTTTTGGTGCAACGAGGTAATTTGTGCCCTTTTCTGTACGAATGTGGTACATTTTGTTTGCGTTTAAGTAAGCAGGTCTTTGATTACTTAAACGCACGTAGTTAAAGTTAGTGGTTAGTTTTAATTAGTTGTGTTAGTAAAATTCTCTTTTTTCTTTAAAACTTTTTTTATATTTAATTTTTTGTCTACATCTATTTCTCTTTCTGTATTTTTCCTTTTTTTTTTTTTAAATCAATTTCTTTTTATTCTATTTTAATATTAATTCTTATAACATTTTTTAATATGTTTTGGTTTTTTTTTGTTAGTATATTGTGTATATTTCTTTTTTCCTTTTATTCTTTTCAATATTTAGGGTTAGTTTGTAAGTAGGATTTACGAAACTTTGGACATTTTAGGCCATCTTTGCCAATGCCATATCCTTTATAGTGGTGAGGATGGCCTTCTTCTAACTTAAGACCAATAATATTTACAATTTTTATTATTTAAGCTTCCCCTTTGTTTTTTTTTTTTGATTTAAATTCTAGTCTTCTACTAATTTGTCTTCTTCGATTTTTCACATGTATCGTCATGTAATTCATATTAGCTTGTTTTCTTAACTGCAAGTTATTAATATTTGTGAAATCGGATGCGAAATTTTGGTTAAAGGCGAAATCATGTCCGCTTGATTCTAATACGGGTACAAAAAGTTTATCCTTTTTCAGATTAACAAGTTTTCCCTGGTATATTACTGGTGGAATTCTCTTCTTGTGCACTACTGTTTGCATGTCACCTGTGTCAACGTTGAGAACTTCATTCACAATATTATCTTTAAGTAAGCTATTGTTGGCGTCTGTATCAACTAGCAGAATGATTTTTTTATTTCTGGCCTCTTCGCAAGGCAACTCAATAAACACGTCATTCAAATTAGATTGCTCCCGGTTAGACACTTCTACCTCAATCTTTTTATTTTTATTATTTAAGTTATGAACGTGAACACTCGCATTCACACCTTGATTTGGCAGCTCAAGAAAAGAAATTTTCTCTTTGGCCACCGTGTTTGTTATATTTTCCATCTTTCTAGCTGTCCTTAAATTTGCTGAAGTTGGCAACGTATCCACAATCTCTTTAGACGTAGGACGTACTGTTACTACTTCAGTTATTGAGGCTGGTAACGTATCCACAATCGCTGTCAAATTACTGTTATTATTGGTTTCCCAGATTACTCGCCGTTTCTGGGCCCTTGCCAGTTTCCCTGGCGATTGCCTTGGAATTTTTTTCAATTTCTTCTAGCCTCGCAATCTGCCACCATATGTCCTGGTCTGTTACACCAATGACACACTATTCGGTTAGCTCTGTCCGATGTGTTCCCCACACACTGATTCCTTTGCGTACTGTTTGAAGCATTCGAATTCGGGTTTTCGAACCTTCTCTGACTCTGCTGTTGCATCGGATGCCAATTCCGCTGTGGTTGGTTCCATTGTGGCACTTCCACACTCCGGTTAAACTGATCTCGGTAACCATTAAATGGCTCCCTCGTGGTGTTATTTGATCCTTGGTCCTGTGTCCGTTGCTTGCCGCACCTCCAGTTTGTCTCATGCCCGTATACCAAGCATTTCTCGCAATAAGGCGTATTTTTTCTTATCAGGCATTCATCCCTGGTATGGCATTTTTTATTGCAGAATCTACACACAATCTTAAGTTTGGGGTTGTCGCTGCGTTCTGCACGCATGGGACTGTCCCCTTTTTCTGATAAATTCACCTCCATTCGTTCGAGTTCGATTATTCGAACGGTATTCATTTGTCGCTTTTGGTTGTATTTGGGAGGTATTTCTGGGCTGTACATAAGTGGAATCTCCCAACTCCCATACGGGATTCATACCCGCTATTCGCTTCCCTTGTGTACTTGGCCAACCCCCTTGGCTGAAGTGTGATCTGCTAACAACTTCATACAAATTTAACGCCAGATCTACCAGCTTCTCCAAATTTGTTTCCGAGGAACCTAACAGTCTCATCCTCAGGGTAGGGTCCTGTAATCCTAATGTAAACGTCCTTGTTATCGAGGCAGCTACCTCTTCCCGCAGAGCCTGATCCCCTGAACTCTTATAATGGTCCAATATATAGTCCTCGGCCTGCGTTCGTAAATCAATCAATCTTTCGACGAATTCCCTGATACCTTCTCTCGGAGATTGAACAGTCATCTGTATCTCCGCCATCACAGTGTCCAGTGATTTCAATGGCAGGTACGCTTATTTTATCGCAGCGTATAGAGCTTCTATCGTAGTGACTTGCTTCCCCCTCAATAGAGTATACGCACTATCTTAAAGCCTCTGTTTCACGCAAGCAATGAAATCCTGCATTTCTGCATTACTGATGCCCCTCTTTGTTAATCCGCACCCTCCTATGAACTTATAGACCTCCCCTCTCAAGTCGGGTGATCTTGTCCCTGAAAACAGAGGTACCAGCCTAGTAACAGATTTCGAAATCGCCTCGATACCCATTTTCTCTTTTATTGATAACGCGGATGGAAAGGAAATAGAGTTGCTCTGCTTTGGGCTGCTGACTTGAACAACAGCTTCCTTATGGTGCAGAGTTTGGTCGTGGGCCAGCTCTAGCTCTTGTTTTAGAAGCCTATTCTCTTCTTTTAGCTCTTGGTCGTCCCTAAGGTCGTCTCTTTCAGCTTCCAAATCTGCTAACTGGCTCGCTTCTATTTCCCTTTCGAACAGATGGTTGTCGTATCTGTTTTTCAAATTCCCAAATTGCCGTTTCCAGTGCTTTATTTCGTCTATGTAGCTCTTATTTCTGTTATCTAAAAAATTTAGCAACTCATCCAAAACTGCATCTGCCTGTTCTACCTTTGAGTTATTCACTACGCTGCCAAACTTGGCTCTGATTAAGTCTAGATTTTCTTTATTATTTACAGTTAAATTTAAGTTTTCCCAAATTTTCTCTATTAATCTATCGATTTGCCCAAGGAGACTCTTAAAATCCCTGTTTAAATTGTAAAATTTCTCCTCCCATTCATTTACTATTTCCGTTAACCTAATTTACTTAGTTGCAATTAAAACACAATAATTAGCGATTTCTAGCCCTGTCATTACTGACCTACTTCAACCACAAAGAAAACAACAACAATACGTAGTAATTTCAAGGCCAGCGTAACCAGCCGCATTAAAACTGAGCGTCGAATTTCGCTACTCGCACGGTCATTCACCGTTCGCTCACTACGCGGAAACAAAAAGTTAACCTTGAAGCGATGATCGCGTTTCAAGGTTTAACCAAATAAAACACCCGAAATCGTGTTCGAATTTTTATAAACAGGTGATTTATTTTTATCTACAAGCTAAATACATTTATTTTTTCCTCTTCAAATAAAATTACATTTTTATTTAACTTATACTAGGTTTAGATGTACACTTCACCGCACATATTCAATTTATACATTACTTCTGTGTTTTTTTTTTCTTTTTGTTCACTTCAATATCGGTCAGCGGGGCCAACGAAAAGAAAACTACTGACATTTCAGGTTTGTAAAACGCGTAACCTGATACAAAACAAAGTTCATTGCGTTAAACTTTGTTAAAACACGCGCGGTATGTTTTTTTCTCCACAATTTTTGGAACAAACATTTGGGAACCAATTTCCACTGAACCCAATGTCCCTTTTCTTAAAATAATTCCCCAAAATCCCAAAATAATACTGCAAAACGTTGAGAGAAATTATTTTTCCCTCTGGTTAGTTTGAGGTGTACAAAAAAATCAACCCGGCATAATATGCCACTGGGTCGGACTCTCTTGCAATTGGTATTGGCTTCAGCCAGGACCAATTCCATTTGAGCTTGTGTTGGTGTATCAATCCCCCAAAGCCAGACTCAGCCTCAGGTTAAAGGGTAAAGGAGTCTTGCCCAGGATTGAGTTTTGTTAGTACAAAAAAAAAAAAAAATAATTGTTGTGTGGAATATATCTTAATAAACTTATTATATTTTAATTTATAAATAAAAGCAACCATCTGCTATACTTATTTGTAATCAAATTCCATCCTTTGTCCTCTTTCTTTTTTTTTAATAAAACAACTTTTCTACATTGAACTAACCATTTGAAACTTATTTCACCATCTCTTAATTAGTTTTTGACGAAAAATAATTTCTCGCAAAATTACGGCCAGATCCAAAATTTTAAGTTCCTCCAACATTTCTCAAACTTCTTAAAAATTTACAAGAAATATAAAACAACTCAGCGTAACAAAGCTCAAATTCCCTCAAAGCTTCCTCTACATTTCGCAAACTCCTTAAAAATTAATAATGAATAAAAATAACTCACCGAAACAAAATTTAGATTTCTTTAAGCTCCGTCTATGCCTTTTTCTCCGCTGCTTTCCGGCAACAATGTTGTACATTTTCAAACGGCACTCAAATTTTTGTACTGCATTAAATTTTTTACACTGCACTTATTTTGCAACATTTCCTATTTTTTTTAAAAAATATTTTTCCTTTTACCTTTATTATTTCTTCTTTATTGTTTTACCATTTCTTTCCAATTTTAATTGTATTTAATTTTCAAGTTTTGTATCTTCACCTTAAAATTTGTTTTCTTAGATATATTTATATTTAGTGTCTGATGCTTAGATATATCATACTAAAATAAACCAGAGAATATTGAATAAAAATAAAGTCCCTGACAGTAAACTGACAAATTTTCACGAAAGTGGCAACCTTGTGGAACTGATTAGGAGGGGAAACCACTCAACGGCTCCAACACTTCACTCAATTTTCTTTAGGCGGAAAGTTAGCCTTTACATCGAGTTTTCACAAATGGGCTTTATTGATTCAGAATCTTAGAACCCCTTTAGAATTATCCTTTTATTTTATATACTATTCTTTCTCAACAGTTTATTTTACCGTAAATTCCTCTAATATGCTATTCGTGAACTTTCGACTTTCTCATCTACACTTTTCACTGACTTTTCACTTTAATTTAAATTTTTAAAACTTCCGCGATCTTCTCTTCTTCTTAAAATTTTTTAAAATTCTCTTTTTTTTATTACTTTAACTAAATCAAATAATCTTCTTTTTTTCACTTCCTCACTTTCAATTAATTTCACTTCAATTTAATTTTCTTTTAAAACTTCCTTATCTTCCGGATTTTTACTTCTAGAGCTTTTGAGCTTTATTAAAATTTTCACAATTCTATTCTCTTTCCATTTAAAATCACTTTCCTTTTTACCTTTTCACTTTTACTTCACTTTTCTTAATTTTCCCTCTTTTATTTCACTTACTAAAAACTTTCTTTAAACTTCCGTGATCTTCGGTTCGCGGACCGGCTGCGCCAAATATGTTGTGGTATCCTTCCGCTGAAGGACACCCACGACATAAGAAATTACACTTAAAGAATGTTGTGGTATCCTTCCTTTGAAGGATACCCGCGGCAAAGCAGACACTACTTTTTAAAATTTTAATGCGGACACGACGTCCGCTCTTTATTCAATTCCAAATCAGACTCCCTGCTTAAAATTAAAACAAACTACTAGCCAGCTCGGTTTAGCCAGCTAAGTGGGTCAATCGCTGCACTTTGTCCCATTGTGCAATATACCTTTCTTGCAGAATTGGAATTCTGCTAGAAATTAGTGGCTGTTAGGCGAGTGGGAGCTTCGCAACTCAAACTTTAATGTCTCGCTTGCGGAACTTGGATTCCGCAAGCGGACTTGCTATTTTGGAGAAAAAATACTCTTGCGCAATTTAAATTCTACTTTAAATTTATTGAACTGTGATCGAGAAGCGACCACAGTTTGGCCTAAAAGTATGCCTTCAAAAAATAACTGCAAGCCTCCACGTTGTAAGAATGTAGCGTAAACGGGCAAAGTACCGTATTAATCAAACTACTTGCGCTGGTTTTAGGGTGTGCAGATTGACCCACAACATAATAATAATAATAAATAAATATATAAGTATAAAGATATTTTTATTCTATTATTTTTTATTATACATAATATTTTTTTACAGCTTTACAAGATCGTGAGTTTTCAATATTGTATATCCCTTAATTTACTGACTGGAACTATCACCTGAGAACCAGCAAACATAAGAAGAATTGTTGGGTCCCAATAAATGAGCACCTCAAAGTCATTAAGTCCACCTTCAAAGAAAGAATTGAAACGTTTATTTATACAAACGATAATGAGGGTTTATTCATCCCAGAGATTTTCTTAGAAAAGGCTAAGGAATCAATTTTGAGGGCTCTGGAAGATTTGTTGGTAAAACACTCATCATAACTTTAACATTGAAATTTATGCTGAGTACATGAAAATTACCAAGGAAGAAGAAGAAGAAGACATAATTGTTGAGGTGAAATCGTTCCAAACTAGAACGACGCTAGTTGAACAAGCTGAGGAGTTGCTAAAAATTTATAAAGACATGTGCGAACATGTATGCAAACAAATGTCTGAGTTCCAAGAGAGGGACAGTGGCTGGTCTCTTGTGAGGATTTATTACCTGGAGGTCAACCAATACCGGCCACTGAAGGGATCATCATATATACCTCTCCCAAAGGTCCTACAAAATAAACGTGCATGTGTAAACATCACGAACGAGGATGTCTTTTGCTTCAAGTGTTCGACTATTTCAGCTATGTATCCCTCAAAAAACACACAGAAAGATGTTCCAGCTATCATATAGAAAATTGAAGCCGAGAACATAATTCTGCAAAATGGAGTGGTGTTAAATTTTGATGCATTGACATGTTTATTATCAACGACTAGAAGACAAGATCTATTAATGGTTATACTTGCTTAAGATAAATGTAATGTAGATGTAATATATATGTAAATTAAGATAAGGAAAATGTATAAAAACCAATGAATTTGAGAAATAAAATCAGTACTAGAAGAGTATTCAAGGTGTAAGCATTTACATGGTGACAGGGATGCCTAAGGAGGAGGAGGCATCACTTAGTTTTAATCACTTAGAACGTAAGTTAGATACAACATTTGTTATATATGCAGATTTTGAATGCATATTAACAAATGTAGATAGTAGTTTAGATAATAGAAATAGCAAAAAGTAGGAGTGTTGTCTTCGGCCTGGCCGAAATCTAAATACCCTACACCCGAGTAACTGAAAGAATTATAAATTCGCCACTTAACAACTTTTGTATAAGTAGGCAGACCACGCTCATTTCGGGAAAATGTTTTTGCAATGTCTCTAGGTACTGCTAGATATAATTACGAAGGTATTAATATTTCGAACCGTTTATGGGTTATTTAAAACTTTTGTAAAAGTGACACTATTGGTAATACATGTAGATACCTCGTGATAAAATTTCGTGTTAATATCTCATACCGTTTACAAGATATTGACAATTATTTTATGAGTGGGCGTACTCTACCGAAACGGTCAGCGAACTTCGGAAACGGTGTTGTGGCATTTCTTAACGACCGAGATTCCGATAAGGAGTTTCAGGTACGTATGGAAGAATTAGAGAAGAAACATCAGAAGGAACCATCACCAGGTCACCAGGAAGAGGCAGCGCTAGAACACACTGCACGACCAACCAGTGAGGAGAATTGGAACTTTTCTGTGCCTCCACCAGAGCACCCTACTTGTTCACACCATAACCAACCACGTTGCCAGAGTAATCCGCCGATGATTATAATCGATCAGGTTCGAAAATGGTCAACCAAGTACGAAGGAACGAAGGACCCGATCCCCTTTGTGGAAAGAATTGAGGAGTTAGCAGATGCCTACAACATCGACATGAATCTACTACCACGTACCATGCCGGAACTCCTAAAGGACAACGCCCTGACCTGGTTCCGAAATAACAATCGACACTGGACTTCCTGGAAAGAATTCCGGAAGGATTTCCTACAATTCTTCCTACCGGCACGATTTTGGGGTCGATTGGACGACGACATTCGGGGTCGACTTCAAAAACCTAAAGAGCCATTTAAATCATACCTGCTCGAAATCCAGAATTTGATGCGACATGCCGGCTACAACGAGGAGCAGAAACTCGAGAGAATCTACCAGAACTTACATCCACATTTTCAATGAAATATCCGGCAGAAGGACTTTGCTTGCTTAGAAGAACTGATCACCATGGCAGAGGACCTAGAACGTATTAAGGAACGACAACCCGTACCAACGCGATGAGAACAACATCGACTGGTCACACAAGAGACAACCATTCAAGCAGTACAGGTACCGGCCAGGGCCCAAGAGAGAAAATTAGTGACAATCAACCCCAGGACTGCCTGTAGAAACTGCGGCCAAGATGGCAATGTCTCCCGCATTTGCCCAAACCCGCCAGTACTTTTTTGTTTGCGGTCGACGAGGACTTCGCACCATCCAATGCTGCCGAAACTAGGAAAATACCGTAGGAGATGGTCCAAAACGAGGGTAGATCATCTCCAGCGAAACAAACACTCGATCAGACCTGCAAGACAAGGACAACCGCATTCGTGCGTCAATAACACTAAACACCATGCGTACCATACCCACCATCGACACAGGAGCCTCAGCCAGTTTCATGAGCCAAACATTCGCCAACCAAGTGCGAAACCGGTGCGAACTCATACCAGTGGAAGCTGACGTAACACTAGCTGACGGCTCAACCCAAGAAGTCTACCGAGCAGTAGCCAGCGACATAGAACTAGGAAACTTCAAAGGCCGAATCTACTTTATGATAATGCCCACAGACAGCGTAGTCCTCGGAATGGACTTCTTGAGAATAGCCGGCGCATCCTTAAAGTGTGGGGGAGCGAAACTAGATTTGGGAACGTCATCAGTCAGTGAGACCTCCCACAGCTGTATGATCATTACCAAAAAGAACACGGTACAGGAGGCCGAAACTGATGAATTTTTAATAAATTAACTACAACAGTTCAAGAACATGACTGGGGTAACCAATATCACGGAACATCGCATTGTAATGAGTGACACGCGCCCAATTAATGAGTGGGTGTACCTGTTAATTTGTGCGGTTTTTTCGAAAATTGAAGCTTTTTTGTGAAAAAATGGTTACAAATTTAATATTTAAAGTATTGTCCATCGCTAGCTAAAACTTTTTCCCATTTTTCTGGTAATTCACGAATACCCTGTCTACAAAATTCGGCCGGCTTCTCCGCTATCCACGAATCGATCCAATTTTTGACTTCTTCATAATTGAACGTGCTAGTCAGCCAGGCCATGTTGCATTGATCGGAAGAGATAGTAATCGGCAGGCGCAAGGTCTGGACTATACGGCGGGTGGGGTAGGATATCCCATTTGAGCGTTTCAAGGTAGGTTTTGACGACCTGTGCAACATGTGGCCGAGCATTGTCATGTTGCAAAATTACCTTGCCGTGCCTTTGTTCATATTCCGGCCGTTTTTCGCGCAGTGCTCGGCTCAAACGCATCAATTGTCGTTGGTAGACTTCCCCTGTGATCGTTTCATTCGGTTGCAAAAGCTCATAATAGATTACACCCGGCTGGTCCCACCAAATACAGAGAAGAAGCTTCGAATCATGGATATTTGTTTTTGCAGACGATGCTGATGCATGGCCGGGGTATCCGTACGTTGCTCGACGTTTTGGGTTATCGTAATGGACCCACTTTTCATCGCCAGTGACAATTCGACGCAAAAAACTCTTTCTTTTGTGCCGTTGAAGCAGTTGTTCACATGTGAAAAATCGGCGTTCGACGTCTCTTGGCTTCAATTCATACGGCAGCCAATGGCCTACCTTCCGGATCATTCCCATGCTTTTAGATGATCGGAAATGGTTTGTTGAGCGACGCCAAGTGATTTTGCAAGTTCTTCTTGCGTTTGGGATGGATCTTGGTCGAGCAATGTCTCAAATTCGTGATCTTCAAACTTTTTTGGCTGTCCGGGCCGTTCATCGTCCTCCAAGTCAAAATTGCCACTTTTAAACCGTGCATACCACTTATGGCACGTACGCTCAGCTAGACCATGCACACCATACACTTCCACCAAAATACGATGACTTTCGGCAGCCTTTTTCTTCATATTGAAGTAATGAAGAAGTACTGCCCGCAAAAACACTTTATTCGGCACGAAATTCGAATAAGTGTAGCTTTCCAACACATGTTTGGAAAAGTGAATCACTGGAATAAAAGTCAAGTTACGCCATCTGTTAGAAAACCGCACGAATTAACCGGTACACCTAATATATTCCGCAGAACCCGGCAATGCAGGCCGTGATAAACGAAGAAATTGACAAACTATTGGAAAAGGTGTGTATTGAAACCTTTCATAGTCCATACAGCGCTCCAATCGTGTTGGTAATAAAGAAAACGGGCGCATGGCGCCTCTGTATCGACTACCGGCAATTAAATAGCCGCTCAATACCTGACGCGTACCCACTGCCGCGGATCACCCACATATTGGACAGACTACGCAATGCTAAGTTCATCAGCAGCATCGATTTAAAGGACGGTTATTGGCAGATTCCAATGGAAGCCAATATACCGCCTTCACGGTGCCAGGGAGCGGCCTGTTCCAATGGCGAGTGATGCCATTTGGGCTCCACTCTGCACCCGCTACTTTTCAACGAGCGCTGGATCGCATCATCGGGCCCGAAATGGAGCCATTCGCTTTCGCTTATCTGGATGACATCGTCGTCACGGGAGCATCATTTGACGAACATACACAGAACTTGAGGGAAGTCTTTCGCCGATTAAGAGCAGCAAACCTTCGTATAAACCCCGAGAAATGCGAATTTTTCAAGACCAAAGTCAGGTACCTCGGGCACGTCATAAGCGAAGAGGGTATCCATACGGATCCAGACAAGGTTGCAGCCATACGAGAACTTGAGCCCTCACGGAATGTACGAGAAGTTCGCCGATTCTTGAGCATTGCATCGTGGTACCCACGTTTTGTACCGGATTTTGCAACGATCGTGCAACCCTTAATAGCGCAACTCAAGAAAGGAAGGCATTGTAAATGGGGCGAAGAGTAACAGCGGGCCTTCGAAGGACTCAAAAAGAAGCTTACCGAGGCTCCGGTATTAACCTGTCCCGATTTTTCACAGACATTCACGCTACAAACCGATGCCAGCGATTTCGGCCTAGGCGCGGTACTTACACAGGTATTCGATGGGGCCGAAAGAGTGATCGCCTATGCCAGTCGTCATCTGAATAGTGCTGAGAAAAACTATTCACCCACCGAGAAGGAATGTTTGGCCATTTTGTGGGGTATTCGCACGATGAGATCATATCTCGAAGGATATGCATTATTAGTCGTCACCGACCATCTGTCTTTGAAGTAGCTTAACTCCATTGAAAGCCTAACAGGTCGTATAGCTAGGTGGGCTCTCGAATTACAACAATATCAATTTACGGTTCAATACAGAAAAGGCAAAAATAACGTTGTGGCAGATGCGTTGTCACGTCAACCAAGGCAAACTTTGCAACGAGTAACCGTAAACGAGGACGCGGCACAGGACTGCACATGGCTGGAAAAGAGAAAGCGGGAGATAATAAGGGCACCAGACAAGTATCCGGACAATACGGTCGTCGATGGACAGTTATATCGGCACCTTCCACGTAACGCAAACTCGGTGTAGCCACTTCATCGAGAAACCGGGTTTTAAACGAAAACCAGGACAGCCCTTGCGCCGGCCATCTAGGGATCCTTAAAACCATTAACAGAATTGCAAATCGATACTACTGGCCGGGAATGTTCCGCGACATCAGTCGTTACGTCAGGAATTGCGACTCATGCCAACGATATAAGGCAAGTCAATAAGCACCCGCGGGAGAAATGCTCACAAGAATTCCGGAGGAGCCATGGGCCACGCTGTGCGGGTTTCGTTGGGCCACTGCCGCGCTCTAAACATGGGAATTCAATGCTGGTGGTATTCTTCGACAGATTCTCCAAATACACAGAGATGGTACTTTACGTAAAGCAACTACTGAGACATTGATTAAGGCGTTCCGAGAACGAATCCTGGCCAGATACGGTGTTCCTAAGGTGTTCGTCAGTGACAACGGGACGCAGTTTACAAGTCGCAGCTTTCAGCGATACCTGGCTGACATTGGGACCAAACAACAATTTGCTGCCCCGTACACACCCCAAGAGAATGCGACGGAAAGAGCCAATCGAACGGTAAAAACCATGATAGCACAATTTGTCAAGGATCAACACCAGAGATGGGATGCTCTTCTACCAGAGATCTCACTTGCGATCAACATTAGTGTTTCCGAGTCGACGGGTTATAGCCCTGCGTTTTTGACTCAAGGCAGGGAGCCGAGGCTACCGGGAACTTTATTCGACGAGGTGACGTTGGGTACCGGTTCCGTATATCAAGAACCAACAGCGACAGCAAAGCAACTCCAGGAGATTATCAAAATAGTACGGCATAACTTAACACGGGCAGCCAAGGAGCAATCACTGCATTATAATTTACGCAGACGAAGATGGACACCCTATATTGGGCTACAGGTCCTAATCAAATAACATCAGCTTTCAAAGTCGGCCGACGCCTTCAATGCAAAACTGGGCCTGAAATACTCTGGCCCATATACGGTTATTGGTTTCATTTCACCAGTGATCGCCCAACTACGACAAAAGACAAACACAAAGACACTCTCGGTACACGTCAGTGAACTAAAAACTTACCATACAGCATACGACAATACAACTCCATCCGATAAACCATTAACGCGTCCTCTTATTCTAGACAAAATGAAAAAGAAACCTAACAACAACGTTTTTCCCAGTCACTGGTTCAATTCCGACGTCGTATGGCAGAGGAAAACCAAAAAATTCATCGGGTGAAGTTTATAGAGGACTTTCTCTCAACCAAAAGCAAGCCGTTCAACCACGCCGACAACAGCACACCTGGTGGTCGTCCAGGCCAGCACCGGACAGAGCACATGCAGCAAGTTGATGGAGACGCCAACAGTCCGAATTAACGCCGACGCCCCACCGACAAACACATCTCTAATAGCGGTCGTAGCAACAGAGGCTTGGCCCGGCAATATGGATGACCGCCATAATGCGACAGAGGTGATGTACTCCTATCCCCAAGAGAGGGGTTTCACTGTCACCATAGCGGACTACAAGAGGCTGGCACAACAGCAATGGTTGAACGTCGTGATTATTGATGTGACACTGAAGTGGCTGGCCACTGAACGTGTTGTAAAACAGCACGAAGGAAAGGTCCACGTTTTAACGTCGTTCTTCGTAACGAAACTTCTGTTGTGGGTCAATCTACACACCCTAAAACCAGCGCAAGTATTTTGATTAATACGGTACTTTGCCCGTTTACGCTGCATACTTCTAACGTGGAGGCTTGCAGTTATTTTTTTGGAAGGCATACTTTTAGGCCAAACTGTGGTCGCTTCTCGATCACAGTTCAATAAATTTAAAGTAGAATTTAATCCAAGTTCCGCAAGCGAGGCATTAAAGTTTGAGTTGCGAAACCCCCACTTGCCCAACAGCCAATAATTTCTAGCAGAATTCCAATTCTGCAAGAAAGGCATATTGCACAATGGGACAAAGTGCAGCGATTGACCCACTTAGCTGGCTCAACCGAGCTGGCTAGTAATTTGTTTTAATATTAAGATAGGAGTCTGATTTTGAGTGAAATAAAGAGCGGACGTAGTGTCCGCAGTTAAGTTTTAAAAGTAGTGTTTGCTTTGCCGCGGGTATACTTCAACGGAAGGATACCACAACATTATTTAAGTTTCAGTTTCATATGTCGTGGGTGTCCCTCAGCGGAAGGATACCACAACATATTTGGCGCAGGCGGTCCGCGAACCGACCGCGCGTTAAAGTAATATAAAAGAATTTTAAAATTTTAAGAAGGAAAAAAAACTTGAAAAGTGAAGGTACAAAATAATATGCCGTCCTCGGTGGCGCAGTGGGTGATAACCTCGCTGCGAGCTTCGGGGATGCGGGTTCGAATCCCGCCTGGGCATGGATGTTAATTGTGTTGTTTTCAGCGTACTTAAGGCCTAGCCTAGCGCTAATAGTTCTACAAAAACTACACAATAGTTCTACAATGTAAACAAAAAAAAAAAGAAAAAAAAACATTTCCCACTCCCCTCCCTCTATCAACCCTCTTAACAGTAGCTCGTGCTATCAGCACAAAAAGCTTTGAAGTTTAGCAGCTCCTGAACTTTGATATAGAAAAAAAAATATAGACAGCTTTAAATTTAAATACGATTGAAATAGAAGTGAAATAGAAGCAATTGAAAGTGAAACCGTAACACAATAAAGTGGAAAGAATAAAAAGCAAGGAAACAAAAGGAAATATATTGCACAAAAATTCTATGCAATTAGTGGACATTTTGAGAAAATAAAAGAGAACAACTTGCCCGTAAGCAATTGAACAGGAAGGGAACGCACGAAGCTTTAGAAAAGCGGTAACTTCAGAGTGAGTTAATTTTGTGTTATTTATATTGGAAATTTTATATCCGCAATCATTAAATTGCTCGACTCATAATATAGATCTATTACTTTATTATGAAATGCTTCTCTAATGTGAGGATGTCTTATATTGATATGCTTATTTCGAGCATGGCGTACTGAGTTCTTGACCAAATGTTGAGCACTTAAATTGTGTTCATTAATGACTGTAGGCGGTAGTAGCTGTTATAAGACAGTTTCAAAGTTTTCTTAGATATAAAGCCTCTTTTGTTGTTAAGAGAATTTGATGGAAATTTTGGGTACTACACATATGTGCGATTTACGATTTCCAAAGTTAATTCGGAAAGTTCGGTTATATTGAGTCGTTTTTTTTTAAAACATAAAAAGAGAAAAACGAAAGAGAATTTAGTTGCAGATATTTACAGCAGATGGGAACAGGTAGGAAAACAAATGAATTTTATTTTAAGTAAATGTTAACCTAAAGGGAAAAAATTTTTAGGTAGGGTATAAGAGATTATAAATTAATATGAAAATTTAAATTATATTATATTTATTATTGTTGAGAAATATTATAATTTTACGACATTGTTTATTATAATTTTATACTCGTACTATATACTTATTTTCCTCGTACTAACAAAACTCTATCCTGGGCATGACTCCTTTACCCTTTAACCTGAGGCTGAGTCTGGCTTTGGGGGGATTGATACACCAACACAAGCTCGAATGAAATTGGTCCTGGTTGAAGCCAATACCAATTGCAGAAGAGTCCGACCGAGTGGCATATTATGCCGGGTTGATTTTTTTTTGTACACCTCAAATTAACCAGAGGGAAAAATAATTCCTCTCAATGTTTTGCAGTATTATTTTGGGATTTTGGGGAATTATCTTAAGAAAAGGGACATTGGGTTCAGTGGAAATTGGTTCCCAAATGTTTATCCCAAAAATTGTCCCAAGAAACATACCGCGCGTGTTTTAACAAAGTTTAACGCAATGAACTTTGTTTTGTATCAAGTTATGCGTTTTACAAACCTGAAATGTCGGTAGTTTTCTCGTCGTTGGCCCCGCTGAACGATATTGAAGTGAAAAAAAAAACAAAAAATGATGGTTAAATCGAATATGTGCAGTGAAGTGTACATTTAAAAATAGTATGATTTTTTTTTTAAAATATAATTTTATTTAGAGAAAAAAAATAAATGTATTTAGCTTTAGATAAAAATAAATAATCTATTTATAAAAGTTCGAACACCGGTTCTAGTGTTTTATTTGGTTAAACCTTGAAACGCGATCATTGCTTCAAGGTTAACGTTTTCTTTCCGCGTAGTGAGCGAACGGTGAACGACCGTAAGAATAAAGAAATTCGACGCTCGATTTTAATGCGGCCACTTACTCTGGCCTTGAATTTATTTCAGCGTGTGGTTGTGTTATTTTTGTTAATTGAAGTAGGTCAGTAGTGACAAGGAAGGGAGTTGCTGACTGCTGCAGTTTTAATCGCAGCCAAGCTAATTAAATTAGCTTAATGGAAATAGTAAGTGAATGGGAAGAAAAATTTTTGATATTAAATAGAGAATATAATGATTTGTTAGGACAAATAGATACATTAATAGATAAGATATGGTTAAATTTGAATTTAACAATAAATAATAAGGAAAACTTAGAATTAATTAAAGCGAAATTAAATAGGGCCAGCAATAATCCAAAAGTAAAGCAGGCAGATGCCGTTCTAGATGAATTATGAAAGCAGCTCTATTTCCTTTCCTTCCGCTTTATCAATAAAAGAGAAAATGGGTATCGAGGCGATTTCGAAATCTGTTAGTAGACTGGTACCTCTGTTTTCAGGGACAAGATCACCCGACTTGAGAGGGGAGGTCTACAAGTTCATAAAAGGGTGCGAGTTAGCTAAGAGGGGCATCGGTAATGCAGAATTGCAAGATTTCATTGCTTGCGTGAACACAAGCCGAGGACTATATTTTGGACCATTATAAGGGTTCAGGGGATCAGGCTCTGCGAGAGGAGGTAGCTGCCTCAATAACAAGGACTTTCAGGACTTTCACACAAGTGAAAAAAAATTATATAAGTAATATTAATATGTGTTAAAGTTTAGTTTCGGCAACATGATTATTTGTTTTTTTTTACTGCTTACCTTATTTGTGTCAATTTTCGTTGTTTTCGTCCACTGTAATCCGTTAATCAAGAAAGTTCTAGAAGTTAGAACTGACCTTGATTTTTGTGTGGTCACTGCTCTCAGTTTTTAAGCTTTGTAAAGTTTATGTGTTTTATGTCTAGCTGTAAGTATGTTCTTACCTGTCGTGCTCACCTTAGCTAAGCAGCACAGGAGTGGGCCCTGCAGTATTTCGCTCTCCGTCTGCTGAGTACGTATGTGCGTGTGTACGTTTTATGTGCATGAGAAGAGTGGGAGTTTTTGGTTGATTAGAAAGGGTCTGGGGTGGGTGAAGTCAGAACGTTTGTGGCAGTTAGTGGAGTCAGTCAGAGTGAAATCAGAGTGAACGAGGACCTTTTTTTTTTTTTTTTTTTTATGGCAGATAGAACCAAGCTCAGGGGATGCCCCCTATCCATGCAAAGCATTCGTTGGTTTAGAAGGGTAAAGGTTAGTGGGAAGGGGAAAAGTGGGAGTAGTGTCGATTTACACCTCTTTTGAAAGCATCGACGTTATAAGTGGGTGGGAAAACATGCGCAGGGAGACTATTCCACAATTTAACTGCGCGACCGAAAAACGAATTCTCGCGGTAGTGGGTAGTGCGATGGAACGGGATCGAGACGTAAAAGGTGTGCACCGCTCTGGAAAGCCGAGTAGATCTGTTGAATACCTGAACCGAGGGGATCAGGCTGGCTACTTCAGAGGAACAGTTACCATTAAAGTAACGGTAAAATAAGGTTACACACCCCACATCCCGACGACATCCCAAGGTTTCAATAGAGCTGGATACCCTACTGTCCCCTATAAGTTTTATCGCACGACCTTGTATACGGTCCAGAAGCTGAAGATATGCTTTCGAAGCTCCAGACCAAATATGCGAGTTGTACTCCATTTTCGGACGGATATAAGTGGTGTAGATACAACGAAGGTCGGTTGGAGTGAAGTATTTCTTGCACCGCTTTAAAAAGCCTAAGCACTTGGCTGCTTCTTTCGACACATCAAAAATGTGATCGTTCCAACGAAGATCGCATTGTATTGACATGCCCAGAACATCAAGAGCCTCCGACTCATTAATATCCACACCACCCATATTTAGAGGTGGGAAGTTGTCACCCGCCAAACGCTTGTGGGTTAACAAACAGCATTGGGTCTTCCGCGCATTAAAATCGACCCGATTCGCTTGACCCCACTCCTGGATTTTGTTGAGGTCAGATTGGAGTGTGTCATTCATAATTCTGCGTTTTCTATTGATCTCCAGAATAGAAGGACGCCTGGAGAATGAATATGAATGACAAATGCTGCTGTCATCAGCAAACGAGTAGACGGGGTTTGATGTCAATGACAGAAGGTCATTGATAAAAATGAGAAAAAGTGTTGGAGACAGGACCGAACCCTGCGGAACTCCAGCATTTATGGAGTGCTCTTCGGAAGCAAAGCCGTCAATCACAACCCGAATAGAACGGCCGCTGAGGAAACTCGATATCCATCGAGTGAATGTATCACCGACACCATAAGCAGCCAGTTTAGACACAAGTGCTTTATGCCACACTCGGTCAAATGCCTTGGAGATATCCAAAGCAACAACCTTACTCTCACCGAATTGGTGAACACAACTGTTCCACCGCTCAGTGAGGAACGCCATCAAATCGCCTGTGGAGCGGTGAGCACGGAAACCGTACTGGCGATCGCTGACCAATTGGTTGCTCTCTAGATACCTCATCAGGCTAAAATTTATAACGCTCTCCATAACTTTGGAGAGCATTGAACAGATTGCTATGGGCCGGTAATTGGCAGGATTCGTAGCCTCACCTTTTTTGGGAACTGGCTGCACATTGGCAATCTTCCAGGAACTAGGAAAAACTCCTGAAGTAAACGATAAGTTAAACAGATTGCGCAATGGGCGAGCCAATGTTGAGGCGCACTTTCTCAACACGTGGGCTGAAATGCCATCCGGTCCCGAGGATTTATTGACGTTGAGGTTTACAAGCACTCTTTTAACAGCCCGCGTTCGAAAGTGCATCTCAGGCATAATATGAGACACACCGTCGATCACGGGTAGTGGTTGGCTACTCTCAGAAAGAGAGCAGTTTACAGCAAACATTTTGGCTAATAAGTTTGCCTTGTCAACCGAGTGAGTGAAGATCTGATCGTCCTTCAGGAGAGTTGGAATAGACGATCGCGTCTGATTCTTCACCCTCCCCACGAACGACCAAAAGTTCTTGCTACCCTTATGGTATTCAAGAACTCTGCGTCTAAGGCGCTGTTCGTAGAGAACTTTTTCGCGCTTTAGAGTGGCATTGCACGTATTTCTGGCCTGATTGCGCAGCAGTTTAGTATCAGCAGTTTTATTTAAACGCCAATTCCTAAATGCTTCCTCTTTAGACCTGACTGCTTGTCTGCAAGTCGCATTAAACCAGGAATGGTCTTTTGGTTTAATGGAAATTCTTTTATTAGGTATGAAAGACCTCATACCAAATAAAATTATATTTTCTACCAATTTTGCTGCAGCATTTATGTTTCTATCCCTGAAACACAATTGCCAATTGAAACGGCTGAAAAAGGAGTTCAGCGCATCCCAATTAGCCTTCTCATAAAGCCACACTGTCCGCTTCGGAGCTGGCTGATGAGCGGATTGAAGACTAGAATATGGGAAGGTAGCAGAAATTGTAGCGTGGTCCGAATTACCAAGAGGTGCAAGCACATTCACATCATACTTGCTGTGATGCGAAGTTAAAAAAAGGTCCAGAATATTTTGGTTTTGCCCATCAACGCAGGGAAAGTGCGTTGGTTCCTTCACTAATTGAGTCAAATTATTAGACTCAGCAAATAACTCAACATACAAACCCTCAGGTGTTGTGTGACTCGAATGACGTAGCCAATTGGAATTATGAACATTGAAATCACCAGCAACAACAATTTCACTGTTCGGATACGATTCCAGGATTTTAGAAATCGAATCAGAGAGACTGTCAAGTTTATCAAAAGTTGGCAGCCTCTCTAGACCCGGGCTTCTATAAATGAAGCAGAAGTGCAGGATGTGCGACTGGATTTTGAACTTAACCCACATGGAGCTAAATTCGGCATCCGTCGTGCAAAGGTGTTGCTGACACTGGTACGCAACATCACTGCGAATATATAAGGCGAGGCCTCTGTGTGATGAAAATAATGGCAGTAAGTGGTACCCAGGCAAGTGAAAATCCAGTGGATCTGCACCCTCAGACACCTGGGTCTCACCTAGTGCCATTATATGCGGTTGGTGAGTACAGACATACGCATAGACCGCGAAGAAATTCGCCCTCAAGCCACGCACATTTGTGGTGTCTATACGAAATTTTGTCATCGCCACCCACTGTAAAGAGGTATAAAGTCAGCTGCACAAACGGACAAGCCTACACCGCAGGCAAAGCAAAACGCGACAAGACAAGTGTTATGCCTTTATCTTGCCACGCTTCAGCCCACGGTGCACTCACAGCCGCCTGCACACCTAACGGGACCAGGAAGAAGGAGGAGGAGAAGAAAGAAACGAAATGCTGAGCTTTACTGCGGAGGGCATAAATAAGCCCTTCGCTTGGTTCTCTGCATTCCGTTTAATTGTCTATTTGTGATATTTGGTGTTATTGTTTTAGGGAATTTATTGATGTCTATTGTTATGTTTTAATCTGTAATCCAAATCAATGTTATTGCACTGTGACTTTGTTTGTTTGAAAATATTTCTTTATATTTGTTTCTTTGTTTCCGCGAGCACACTGAACAATGCACTGCGGTGGGTAGCTGCATCCACCCTCGTCCGTGGTCACGACACTCAAAGAAAAAGTAGAAAAGAAAAGTAAAAAAGACCTAGAAAGAAAAAGTAAAAAAAACAAAAAAGGTTTAAAAAAAAGAAAAAACCAAAAAAACTAAGGAACCTGCATCTGTTGTAATTTTATTTGTGAATAACTAATACGAGAATCGCTCAGCTCAATCTGTGTTGCAAAGTATTGGATTTTAATTTATAAAAGAAAAGAAAACGATGGATGCTGGTGCAGGTTGGAAGATGTCACAAAAAATAGAAAAAAGGAGTGAACTAAATTGAACTAAACTATTTAAAGTGAACTAAATTGAATTTTGAGTTGTGAAGTAAAAAAAAAGGAGGAGGCCTGTATTTTAAAACAAGAAGTCTGGAAAGGAGGTCTGGAGGAGAGAGGCCCGGTCTGGTGTAGCGGAGGAACAGTTGGAGTGCTATATATTTCTTTTTTCATTTGCTCTTGGTATCTTACTATAATATGTACAATCCCGTTTTTTTCTAGAAATTATAGCCTCAGGAGCCGCATGGTGGTACCATCAGCAGAATTCCCTACAGGTGAGTGCTTATGTCAGTGCTTTTACAAACACTTTTAATTTGAATTTTTTTGAATTGAAGAAAACTGGATTAGCTTTATGATTTTGAATTTTAAAAAAAAACACAAAACAAAATAACTGGAGTTGCCTGAAATTTTAGCGGAGTAACATTTGATTTAAAATTTAAAAAAATTGGGTTAAAATAAAATAAAAATAAAATAAAAATAAAGTTAAATAAAATTTTGATGTTCTGAAATAAGAGTTTAATTGGATATTGAATTTGTATTAAATTGAAGGAAAATTGTATTGAACTGTATTATTTTCTTATTGTACTATCAATATACTTAATTGAAATAAATTGGAATTAAATTTGAAATTTGAATTTAACGAAATTTAGCAATACGAAGATTTTTAGATTTTTTCTTTGGCAACTTCCATCGGAGATGCCCTGAAGGGAACAGGGGGGTTTTTTTTGGTCTTTCGCCTGATCAGCAGCGTGCATTGCTGAACACAAAGCATTTGGGCTGACAAGCGGGGGGACCTGAACGGAAGGAGCAGGAGCTTCTGGTTGTGACGTACGGACAAAAATGACGGACGGACAGAAATGAGACTTTTGACTGAATCAGTGGCGGGGGATCACACTAACAACGCTGGAGCCAAAGTGTGATCCAAGTTGTGACCTTGTTGGTCACAAGAGAGGTGGGTTGGCTCCACCACTGACGGACAGGACGATAGGGTTCGCGATGTTTTGTGTCGTTTAGGGTGAATGTGTGCAGGTGATGGGATTGCTGAGTAAGGTTGTACCTGTTTTATGTGATGGTATGAGTGGGGTGAAGTTAATGGTGGTGGGTGAGGTAAGGGAGTGGTGGGGAAACGGTTGGGAATTTGTGAGATAACAGGGTGATTGGATAAGATGAAAGGGGCGCTCTCAGCACATGCACGACGGGTGCATGGGACTTCTTTTCCTCATGCTCTTTTTTTCTTACCCTCCTTTAATTTCCTCTTTCCTCTCTTCCTCTATTTCCCCGTATTTATAAACTTTTTTGTTCTCTCTTTTATATATATATATATATATATATATATATATATATATATATATATATATATATATATATATACAATACAAATATATATATATACAATACAAATATATATATATATATATATATATATATATATATACAATATATATATATATATATATATATATATATATATATATATATATATATATATATATATATATATATATATATATATATATATATATATATATATATATATATATATATATATATATATATATTAGACCGGTCCTTATTTCTTTTTTTTCGAATTCGTATGACGGCAAGCGCTAAAACCATTTTATTTGATCCTAAAAATACACAAAAAAAATTTGAGCTTGATTGGACAATTTTTAGCCGTGCCCCCGCCAACATTGAAATTTTTTTCCCCGGTTTTTCTTGAAATGTATCTGGCAGCCCTGTTGGTAAGTACTTATTGAAATGTGTACTCACACACTCTCTCTTTTTTTGTGGCGGCCCAGTACTGTGTTGTTGTTGTGTACGTCTGACGAAAATTCGCATAAATAAATCATTTTGTATTGCAACTTTCACACGTAGAGATCGACGAATTTAGTGAAATCGTGAAGTTCAAACAAAAAAATTTAAAAGAATATTGTCCAAAAGATTACCATTAAAAAAATTGAACAAATAAATTTTAAAATTAAAAATCCAAAGCGATGACAACCAAAAGATTTCGATCGGATGATGATATTATGTTAATTGGCGTAATTGACCACCAAATTACTGGAGCTAAATTACCAGGAAGAAAACAAGTGCTACAAGTTTTATTTTATAATTTAAGAATAGTTGGTTTAAATTTAAGAGAAAGTTCTAAATTAGTTGTTGCTGAGGTTAGTACGTTTTGGCAAAAAGCACGAATTCCAACACACCATGAAAAACACTGCATTGAGAAGCTGGAAAAATTATACAACGAGTGGAGAGATATTACAAAGCATCATGGTCGAAAAACAGAATGTCAAAACAGGAAAGAAACTGAATTTCAAGATAAATTACATGATTTATTCGATATCGCACACGCAAACGCGATAGAATTAATTAAAATACAAGAAGACAAAGAGTTCTTAAAAAAGCAACGAGAAAAAGGAAGACCAGGTTGTATGCTAGGAACGGATAGAATTGTCATGCAGAAAGAAAAGCGAAAGGCAGTCCAGAAAGAACAAGAAAACCAGCGTCGAATAAAAGAAGATGAACGAAAAGAGTTATATGAACAACATACTCAAAGAGGTATACAATTAAGAATTATATCTTTTAAGCAAATCAGAATTATTGTTGTAAAACAGGTATGATTGACATTGACGACGAAAACGATATTGAAGTTGTAGCATCAACATCAGCAGGAAATGCATATCCAGGTATATCAGGTATATCCAGAGGTAAAACAAATTTGTTTACACCAAGACTGCTTTCAACTTTGGATAAGTGGAAAATCACTGATGGTGCTGCAGTTCATATCCTAAGTGCAACTGCTGACGCGTTGGGCTATGATATCGAAGATCTTATACTAAATCGTTCATCAATTCGTCGAATGCGTCAGAAACATCGTGCAACAACAGCACAAAACATTGCAGCAAACTTTGATGTAAGTACTGTAATGTGTTTGTGTTTTTCCCTATGCTTCTTTTTTTATGTTTTGAGTATAAATTAAGAAACTTGAGTTTTTTTTTCCAGATTCCACGTAGTTTTGTTTTGCATTGGGATGGTACAATGTTACCAGAAATTAGTGGCAGGGAAAAAGTTGATCGCTTGCCAATCATAGTCTCATCTCAAGGTATCGATAAACTACTTGGCATTCCAAAGTTAAAATCTTCGAGTGGAAAAGAAATATCAGATGCCGTGTTTAATTCAATAAAAGAATATGAAATGCTTGATCGAGTTGAAATTATCTGCTTCGACACAACTGCTCATAATACAGGAGCACAAAACGGTGCTGCTGCTCTGCTTGAAGGAAAACTAGGTCGCGATTTATTATATTTTCCCTGCAGACACCATATTTACGAGTTGTTGATCCGTAAAGTGTTTGAAATTAGAGTGGCTACTACAGCCGGTCCAGAAGTGCTAATTTTTAATCGCTTTAGCAAATACTGGAATAATATTGACAAATTAAATTACAAGAGTTGTTTAGAAGATGAACACATTATTACAGTATTGACAGCTGAAGAACGTGGAACAATTTTAAATTACTGTCTAGATAACTTAAAACAAGCTCATAGCAGACGCGACTACAAAGAATTATTACAATTAGTTGTCAGTTTTCTTGGTGGTACGGTGCCGAATTTTAACACCTTTCGTATACCTGGTGCAACTTCTCATGCTCGATGGATGTCAAAATCTATTTATGCACTTAAAATTTATTTGTTTCGTAATGAATTCAATATGACCAAACAAGAGCTAAACGGTATACGTAGTGTCTGTCTGTTTATAGTTCGTATTTATGTAAAAGCCTGGTTTGGATGCACTAAAGCAATTGAAGCACCAAATCAAGACCTAAATTTAATTAAAAATATTATAGCTTATCCTGAAAGGGATATAGCTCTTGCTTTGCTACAAAAAATAAGCAATCATTTGTGGTATTTGTCGGAAGAAGCAGTCGGTCTTTCATTCTTCGATCCTAATGTAAGCGTTACAATTAAAAAAAAAATGGTTCAGACAATTAATGTTAAAGCAAATACAGAAAAATGCAAGCGAATAATAACTAATCCAACAAATATCGACACATTTGCGCAAAAAGATTTAAGCGATTTTGTAAATTCCAATACACACGCGTTCTTTGATCGCTTAGAAATTTCAAAAGAATTTTTGCAAGTCGATCCGTCGGATTGGAATGAAAGATTTGTCTACGCTCAGGGATCACAAATTTGTAAAAACTTATCTGTAGTAAATGATGCAGCTGAAAGAGGCGCCAAATTCATTACAGATTATAATAATAAATTAACCCACAATGAAGAGGAGAAACAATTCCTTTTTCAAGTGGTTAAAGAATATAACATGAATTATCCCACTTTTAAAAAGACTTCACTATTAAATTAAAATAATATTAATGTTACTATGAGTATGTAATTAATAAAAATATTTCAGTTTATTCTTACTTTTCAAATAAATGCAAATAAAATAAAAAAATATATTTTTTTTGCCTTATTTCTCATAATAAAAACAAAAAGGTGCTTGGGGCACGGCTAAAAATTATCCAATCGTTGTCAAATTTTTTTTTATGCTTTGTGAGACTAAAACGAATATTTTTAGCGCTTGCCGTAACATATATTCGAGAAAATAAATTTGTCCATATAAATAAGGACCGGTCTAATATATATATATATATATATATATATATATATATATAAACAAAACAACATTATTTTTGGCACGAAATTTTGCTCATTAGCCGGCGAGCTGAGCCGCTGCCACCGTGCCACCGCCACCTGAACCAGGCCCACAACAAATGGCGCCCAACGGTATTTTTTCTTCACCCTTCTATCTTTTCTTATCATACTTCTGCTATTTCTTGTGTGGACGGTTTGGCAATCTCAGGTGCCTCGAACCACAAGGATCCGTTTATGTGGGATTTTGTGGTAGCGGTTGGGGTTGCCAGGTTTTCTGGTGGCGGGAGTTTTTGCGAGGGGTTCCTTCTGACAGCACCCAACGGAAGGTGTCGGAAGTGGTGCCGGTCGTGGGGATTCTCGCATGGGGTTGACGAAGGTGAGTTCCTGGCGGGCCGCTGCTGGTACAGCAGCTTTTCACGGCGTGCTGTGAGGCGGGTCGCCGGAAATCTCACTGAGGGTAAGATGCTGCGGGGGGCGTGGCATCCAGCGCAGTAGTTTTGGCGAAATGCTGTAGTGTTACGTTCCAAGTATGCAGCATAGACTGACAGGGGGTTTTTGTGGGATTTAGAGGACGTGACGGGACATGACTGACTCACACGACCGGGTGTTTGACCTCTATGGCCAGCTCAAGCACACCAGCCCAAGCACATAAATAGTATTGATTTTATTATTTTTGTTTTTTTTTTTTGAGGATCTTCGGTTTAGGTTGCGTTTTTTTTTTCTTTTTGTTTTTTTAATTCGTAGTTTTTTTGCCATTTTTGAATTAATTTTTAATATAGTACAAGTATTATTTCATTCAGATTGGTTTTTCTTTTCCTTCTGAATTTGAGCCGCAGTTTTCTTAATTGATTTTTGAGTTCTATCCGAGCCACTTTGAAGATAGAATCTTTCTGGCCTCGATTTGAATAAGGTGAGTGGGCGTGTGAAAGAGGAGTGAGTGGGTTGGAGTAGGGTGCTCAGTGTATGGAGGAGCGTGAATCTGGGCGGGATCTCGGTATAAGGAGACCGATCACTAGGAGTGTTAGCAGGGCTTTGGAAACTCAGATAGTTGGCTCAGTATTCAACCAAATAGACACCGGGATACCGCGCCGAGTATATTTTGTCCCGGCGAACTATTTTGACAGGTGTGCTGATCTGGTGTTTGGATGGTCGAGCTTTGGTGTCAGGCAGCAGCCGGATTTGCGGTCGGAGTCGGTGGTGCAGGACGCTTCAGCGGACTCCGTCAGTTTCAATCAGAAGCTGGAAAAGTTGTCTGAGATGCCGGAAGAGAATCCTCCACAGGTCCCGTCTCCAGGCGTAGAAGCAGCTGATCAACTTCGCGGTTCGACATCAGGTGGCGGTGCGGCGTCGGCTGCCGGATCTGACAGCTTAAGTCAGATGATGGCCATGCTGATGCAGCAGAACCAAATGATGGTGAACTGCGCAGAAGAGATGCAGCGAATGCGTGAAGACGTGGCTTTGCTGGGTAGGAGGGTGGCCGCAGTGGAGGCGCCGGCGGTTCGCAATCTGGAAGGGATGGAGCCAGTTGGTGCCTCTACTCCTGGTCTCGGCGACGCTGGGACGGTTCCGCGGAGGGACACTGTGGAGCTGAGGGACTCGCAGGTCGATCGGCTGTCGGGTGGTCGGAGGCCGAGACCATCGGATGGTCCTTCGACGATGCACAGCCGCAGTGCGGTGGAGGGGCGGAAGAGAGTTGATCTTGACAAGTGGCATGTCAAGTTCGACGGCTCTTGTAAGGAAATGACCTTGGAGAGCTTTGTATTCCGTATCGAGAAGTTATGCGAGCAGTACGAAGTCTCATACGGGCAGCTCTTCACCAAGTTCCACTGCCTCGTCACCGGAGCTGCAGCTAAGTGGTACTGGCAGCTGCTTGAGGACCATGAGGGGCGTCCGGCCTTTGACTATTTTGACCCCAAGAAGGAGCTCCTCAGCCATTTAAGAGCTGCAGACTCAGATTACGAGATCATAAGGGAGATTATGGACCGTAAGCAACAGAGTGCCGAAAGTTTCGAAGAGTTTTACTCTGAGGTCCATGATCTCACCTTCCTGCTGCGCAAGAAGATACCTGAGAGGGATTTGGTGTCCATTGTTAGAGGCAATTTACGGCCTAACCTCGCTAGTCTGACCTTCGCTTCCAAAATTGATAATCTTGCCGACCTGAGGCATGAATGTAAGAGAGCCGAGAAAGTCTTGAGGGAAAACAGGTTGAGAGCGAGGCAGGTAAGCGAGGTGGAGTTTTGCCTTGGGGACGGTGAGCCTCAGGACCAGTTAGAGGCTTTGGGACCTTTCAGATCCAGGACAGGTCTTGCGGGTCGCATCCAGGCCGCCTCTAAGCCCTCTCAGGTACGGGATCCTGGAGTTGTGTCAACGTCGTATCCGTTAGTGTCTCGTCCATCTACCAACACGCCCCGTCCATTGTTGTCATTGTCCAAGGCTACGTCCGTCAGTCCGCAAGCGTCCGGTAATCAAGTGCTTTGTCCGTCCCCCTTTCATTTGAATTTGTGTTTCAGTTGTGGGATGCCGGGTGCCCACTTCAAGAAGAACGTGGAGAGGGATGACGCGAAGTGTAAGTCGGCATTCCATGATCTGAAGTGTTTTCTTTGTGATAGCGATGTGTCCCAAAAAACGCTAATCCTGCAGGGAACCCTGGAAACCCTGCGCAAAAGGAGTAATTCCCGGTGAACCTATCAGGGTTCTTCAGAGAAAGGATCCCGTCAAATTAGAAAATCAGTCCGGTTAAAAGCCTGCACCAGCGCAAGGTTGAGTACGAGGCTGCAAGAGCAAGGATTTTTGTGAGCGAGGTACGTACCCACCCAAAAGGGAGGAACTACAAAAAAATTTCAAAAATGCGCGAGAAGAGGGATTTATTGAGACGGATTAAAAAAATAACTGTATCTGCCATTGTGGCGCTGGAAGGCGATAATAGATTTTTCGCTAAGACGAAGGTGGACGGTGATAGCGTTACGGCTTTGCTAGACTCGGGAGCTTCTGCCAACTGTATCGGAAAGGGCGCTTATGCATTTTTACAAAAACGAAACAGACAAGTCCTTCCGTTATAGGGGCAGAAAATTAAAACTGCAAATGGTGATGAGACTGCCGTCGAGGGAGTGGTATCACTTCCGGTTGAGTGGGAGGGTTTGACAAAGGACATGGATTTTCTCATAGTTCCGGCTTTACAGCAAGATTTTTATTTTGGGGTTGACTTCTGGCGAACCTTCGGGTTGTCAGTAATTAGTAGGTGTCCAAATGTTTGTGTGAGAGACGCAACCGGTCCAGCGTCTATCAGCGGACTGGTACCGATCAACGGACCTGACCTTTGGGACGGACCGACATTTCCTCACTAGCGAGAAAGCCATGGATCTGGAGAGAGTGAAGGCACGATTTTCTTCGTTTGCTGTTCTGGGTCTTGGGCGAACCGACATGGAGGAGCACGTAATAGAGGTGGTGGACGAGCAGCTTCCCGTGAAGCAGCGTCATTACTCTATCTCGCCCGCGATCCAGAAGCTGATCTTTGATGAACTTGACCGGATGCTGAGTCTGGTGGTCATCGAGGTCAGCAACAGCAGCTGGAGCTCCCCAGTTTCGTTGGTGAGGAAAGAGACGAAGAACCGACTGTGTCTTGATGCAAGAAGACTAAATGAACGAACGGTAAAGGACGCATACCCGTTACCTCACATTGAGGGCATCCTTAGCAGACTGCAAGACACGCGGTACATCAGTGCGATTGATCTGAAGGACGCATTCTGGCAGATTCCGCTGGAGGAAAAGTCAAGGGATAAGACGGCGTTCACCGTTCCGGGAAGGCCACTGTATCAGTTTACAGTGATGCCTTTAGGGCTGTGCAATGCCGCGCAGTGAATGTGTAGGCTGATGGACAAAGTCATTCCCTCTGTCTTGCGGGAGAATGTCTTTGTCTACCTCGACGATCTTCTCGTGTGTTCTGCCAGTTTCGACTCGCACCTTGCGCTGTTGGACCGGGTGGCCAAATGTCTGCGGAATGCCAAACTGACCATCAACGTCGAAAAAAGCAAGTTTTGGTTCAAGGAAGTGAGGTATCTGGGCTATGTTGTAGCTGCCCCGCTACATGACTTTTTGAAGAAGGACCAACTGAGGAAGTTCTTCTTAACTGACGATGCAAAGCTGGCCTTTGACAGGCTTAAAAAGAGTCTCATCTCAGCGCCAGTTTTGACGAATACGGACTTTGACAGGCCCTTTTATATACAGTGCGATGCATCGACGCAAAGGGTAGGGGGAGTACTCTTCCAAATGGATGACGAAGGGAATGAGCATCCGATTGCCTACATGTCTGCAAAACTCAATAATGCTCAGAGGAATTATAGTGTCACTGAGCTGGAGTGTTATGCAGCGATATTGAGCATAAAGAAGTTCCGACCTTATGTGGAAGGACTACCCTTCACCATAATTACGGATCACGCAAGCTTGAAGTGGTTGATGAGTCAAAAGGATCTGTCTGGCAGGCTTGCTAGCTGGAGTTTAAAACTTCAAGCGTACAACTTTAATATTGAGCACCGGAAAGGAGCTAAAAATGTGGTGCCTGATGCTCTTTCCGGATTTACATGGAAGAGTTAGGACGGATGAACAGGACTTTGGAGGTAGACCTCAGCTCCTCAGCTTTCTCATCGCAGGAATATGAGGAGCTGAGGGAGAACATTACGAAGAACCAGGACCAACTGCCTGACCTACTAGTTTCGGACGGTTACGTGTACTGACGGACGGTGTTTATGACTGGGGACGTGGTACAGGAGGACCATGCCTGGCAGCTGTGGGTACCTACTGAGCTGCGTTCTGAGCTTTTGAAGGTTTGTCATTCTTCCCCTTCCGCTGGACATGGAAGAATACACTAGACGCTGGCCCGGTTAAGGCAAAAGTATATTGGCCGGGAATGGTAAAAGATGTGCAATTCTTGATTAAGAACTGTGATATATGCAAAGGAAGTAAGGCCGCTAATGCTATGCGCCGTCCCCGGATGGGGGAACAATATATCACTGAACGACCCTTCCAGCGTCTCTATATTTATTTCATGGGTCCATATCCCAGAACAAAGAATGGAAATACTGTTTTGTTTGTGTGTTTAGACCATTTTTCAAAGTTCGTTTTCCTCCAACCCATGCGTTAAGCCACCACCGTGAATGTTGTGAAGTATTTAGAAAGTAGTGTGTTTCATGTCTTTGGGTTCGTCCATTCTGACAATGGCAAACAGTTTGTGCCCGATTCGTTTATGTCGTTATTGTCCAAGTATGGTGTTAAGCATGTGAGGACCGGGGTCTATTCTCCGCAGGCGAACGCTTCTGAGCGGGTTAGCCGATCAATGTTGAAGATGTTGCGTTCGTTTGTGGGGGAGGACCAACGCCACTGGAACGCACATGTTAGTGACGCGGCCTTTGCGCTAAGGAGTGTAGTCCATCGTTCCATTGGCATAGCGCCCAATGTTGTGAAGTTGATGTGTTTTATGTCTAGCTGTAAGTATGTACTTACCTGCTCACCTTAGCTAAGCAGCACAGGAGTGGGCCCTGCAGCATTTCGCTATCCTTCTGCTTAGAAGTTGTGAGTAGGTGGCTGAGGAGTGCGTATGTGCGTGTGTACGTGTTATGTGCATGATAACTGTGGGAGTTTTTGGTTGATTAGAAAGTGTCTGGGCTGGGTGAAGTCAGAACGTTTGTGGCAGTCAATGGAGTCAGTCAGATTGAAATCAGAGTGAACGAGGACCTAGAAAGAAAAAGTAAAAAAAAGAAAAGGTTTTAAAAAAAAGAAAAAACCAAATTTTATTGTATAAAAGAAAATTTTAATTTATAAAAGAAAAGAAAACGATGGATGCTGGTGCAGGTTGAATTTTAATTTATAAAAGAAAAGAAAACGATGGATGCTGGTGCAGGTTGGAAGATGTCACAAAAAATAGAAAAAAGGAGTGAACTAAATTGAACTGAACTACTTAAAGTGAACTAAATTGGATTTTGAGTTGTGAAGTGAAAAAAAAGGAGGGGGCCTGTATTTTAAAACAAGAAGTCTGGAAAGGAGGTCTGGAGGAGAGAGGCCCGGTCTGGTGTAGCGGAGGAACAGTTGGAGTGCTATATATTTCTTTTTTCATTTGCTCTTGGTATCTTACTATAATATGTACAATCCCGTTTTTTTCTAGAAATTATAGCCTCAGGAGCCGCATGGTGGTACCATCAGCAGAATTCCCTACAGGTGAGTGCTTATGTCAGTGCTTTAATAAACACTTTTCATTTGAATTTTTTTGAATTGAAGAAAACTGGATTAGCTTTATGATTTTGAATTAAAAAAAAAAACACAAAACAAAATAACTGGAGTTGCCTGAAATTTTAGCGCAGTAACATTTGATTTAAAATTTAAAAAAATTGGGTTAAAATAAAATAAAAATAAAATAAAAATAAAGTTAAATAAAATTTTGATGTTCTGATATAAGAGTTTAATTGGATATTGAATTTGTATTAAATTTAAGGAAAATTGTATTAAACTGTATTATTTTCTTATTGTACTATCAATATACTTAATTGAAATAAATTGGAATTAAATTTGAAATTTGAATTTAACGAAATTTAGCAACAACTATACACATAACTATAAACAATAACCAATACGAAGATTTTTAGATTTTTTCTTCGGCAACTTCCATCGGAGATGCCCTGAAGGGAACAGGGGGTTTTTTTTGGTCTTTCGCCTGGTCAGCAGCATGCATTGCTGAACACAAAGCATTTGGGCTGATGAGCAGGGGGACCTGAACGGAGGGAGCAGGAGCTCCTGGTTGTGACGTACGGACAAAAATGACGGACGGACAGAAATGAGACTTTTGACTGAATCAGCGGCGGGGGATCACACTAACAACGCTGGAGCCAAAGTGCGATCCAAGTTGTGACCTTATTGGTCACAAGAGAGGTGGGTTGGCTCCACCACTGACGGACAGGACGATAGGGTTCGTGATGTCTTGTGTCGTTTAGGGTTAATGTGTGCAGGTGATTGTCTCTTGTTCTCTTATATATATATATAAAAAAACAAATTTTTTTTGGCACGAAATTTTGCTGTGGGTTATGGTGGCAACAACCCCGCCATTAGCCGGCGAGCTGAGCCGCTGCCAGCGTGCCACTGCCACCTGAACCAGGCCCACAATACCTTTCCATTTTAGAGTATTTTTTTTTCATTTTATTTCATTCGTCTTACTCTATATGTATTAAATATTTGATTTAGGATAGCCGAATTTAACTTTAGTTGATACGATGGAAATTGGTCCGAGAAGAATCCTTAGCAAAGAATCCGGAGCAATCCTTACAACTCCAAAGGATATGACATTGGCAAAGATGGCCTAAAACAATGTCCAACGATTCGAAAACTTACTTACAAGCTAACCCTAAATGTTGAAAAAAGAAAACAAGAAAAAAAAAAGAAAAGAGAAAAACAAAAATTAAAACGAAAAACATAAAGAAAAGAAGTTATATTAAAATAAGAACAAACTTGTATTAAAAAAAAGAAGAAATACAGAAAGAGAAAAAGATGTGGAATAAAATAAGAGGAAAAAAAACTGAAATATAAAAAACAGGTTTAAGAAAAAAAAGAAAGACAAGAAAATAAAAGAGAGAAAAATTTTTTACTAACACAACTAATTAAAACTAATTACGAACTTTTAACTACGGGCGTTTCAGTAAGCAAATACCTGCTTACTTAAACGAAAGTTACAGCATTTGTACAAAAAGGGTACAAATTACCTAGTTGCTCCAAAACAGCAACGTCCTAGCATTTTTTTGTTTTTTTTTGGAAAACTGAAGAGATTCAAAACCAGAGAAAAAAAACCTGAGGAAGAATTTCTTCAAGCCACCTTCAGAGCATTGCACTTAGCAATTAAAACTATGCTTGCAAAGCATTTATTTGCAACTATTAAAATATAACAAAAGAGAGAAACAAAAAAAATCGTTTCAGAAGGCAAGAAAATTTGCTTATTAAAACGATTTTAAAATGAGTAAAAGAAGAACAAAATGATATTGTAACCAAATTGATAAGAAATATTTAATTACTATATAAATGAAAATATGGAATTATTAAGGATATTTATTGTTACAAATTAATAGTTAATAAAATAATTTTAGTTACAAGTATATGATAGCAATAAGTTTAATGATTCATGCTTGTCCCTTCAAGTTAATTTTCAAATAATTTTTGTTGAGTAGGAAAATCCTAAATAGCTAAAATCATTAAAATAATTGTGAAATAAAAGGGATCCATTTTATAGATTTGTATATAAATAGTTAAGGAAATGTAATTTATATTTATTAAAGAGTCAACATTTATTAAATAAGTCAACAACACCAAAAACAACAAGAGCAACAACAAAAATACAATCGCAGTGTTCGGCCACCAATAAACCAGCTCCAAGATTGCGAAATTGCAACAACAACAAAACAACACGAAGAAAACACAACAACGTCGACAGCGACTAAAACCGTCAGCAACAACAGCATCGCAGCAAGTTAAGGAATAAAAGCAGCAACAACAACGGCGACAGAAAACTCAAAAATTTGAATGCCGTGCATACCAATTAATTTCCTGGATGACGCCAAGAATGTAGAACTCGAATCTGAGAAGAAGGAGATGAGTCTGAAAGTCAATGAACAGACCACACATGCAGTTTATCTCGGGATAATAGGTCATCTCTTTTCTCTAACGCCGAACCAGGCTGCAGTCCCACAGCTACGAATATTACACTATATCCCTTTCGAGCGTGATTCTGCTAAATTGCACTTTTGCACACAAATTCCGTCCAACAGAAGGCGAATTGATCGCACCTGACGAATCTAATTAGTTAATTGGAAAAGACGCAATGAAAATAGCAATGAAGTTGGCTGCAGTTTAATTTCTCTGATTGGAATGCAGTTGGAAGTACAAACCGATGGTTGTGGTGCACGGGATACTTTCGTGGTCTGAGTTCATGGTGCTGTTGGTTCGCTAAGTGTAACAGGATAATCCAGGAACCAATGTCTACAACTGCGATAAGTACAGCGGTTGTTACAGCCTAGACAATGCATGGAAACAAGTCCAGGAGCTGCATGACGAAACACACAACATTCACGACAACACAACACATTCAACGGTCCATATGAGCAACAGGGTTATAAATACTACAATCAACGTATACACCAAGGTAGAACTTAAGGTAGAGTTAAATTAAACAGTTTTAGAGACTTAGTTTCAAGCGACACCTGTGTAACTATGTACAGAAAAAATTAATATCGCTTCACGATATTAATTTTTTCTTTCCCTAAGGGTGGAGGGATGTTGTGGGTCAATCTGCACACCCAAAAACCAGCGCAAGTATTTTGATTAATACGGTACTTTGCCCGTTTACGCTGCATACTTCTAACGTGGAGGCTTGCAGTTATTTTTTTGGAAGGCATACTTTTAGGCCAAACTGTGGTCGCTTCTCGATCACAGTTCAAGAAATTTAAAGTAGAATTTAAATTGCGTAAGAGTATTTTTTCTCCAAAATAGCATTTTTCTCCAAAATGCAAGAGGCATTAAAGTTTGAGTTGCGAAACCCCCACTTGCCCAACAGCCAATAATTTCTAGCAGAATTCCAATTCTGCAAGAAAGGCATATTGCACAATGGGACAAAGTGCAGCGATTGACCCACTTAGCTGGCTCAACCGAGCTGGCTAGTAGTTTGTTTTAATATTAAGATAGGAGTCTGATTTTGAGTGAAATAAAGAGCGGACGTGGTGTCCGCAGTTAAGTTTTAAAAGTAGTGTTTGCTTTGCCGCAGGTATCCTTCAACGGAAGGATACCACAACATTATTTAAGTTTGAGTTTCATATGTCGTGGGTGCCCTTCAGCGGAAGGATAGCACAACACTCCGGTCCTTGGACCCCAAGGCAACGCCAAAAGAACGTGTAGGATGTCTCGACTAAAAGACACTCTCTACTATCAACTAAATTGTTTTATTTTTATTATCATAAAAGTGCAATTTATAACTAAGTTTGAGGTTAAAATTTAAATGCCGTGGTGGCAGGGCGGTCGACCGGCGGTTATCAGAGTCGCGGAAAAACTAACTTTAACTTTTTACTGCTGCGATGGCCAGGCCAGCATATCCCATAGGGAATGCCAGAATAGCCATCGCAGCAGATACTTCAGCGCGAAGTAAAGCGCACCCACGATGGTAACGGCGACAGCGGCGTACATTCCCGTCGACATTCCGGCGATCTCATGTATCTTCGCGGAATTCTTCGCGGAATTTATATTCGCCTTCTAGTGTGCCAGCGCTAGCACACCAAGACGGCGTGAACTGTGCGCGCGGCCAAGGAGTCGGGAAGCTACCCCGACTCGCTGGCAGCGCGATAGCACAGCGCTTCAAATGACAAGCCGAAAACCGCTGGTTAAGCGTCGCGATCTTTGGACGACGGCTTCGTACCCGTTGGATTGACTGGGTGTCATATTGCGTCGCCCAAGCGTTGTCTCCGTCCGCCAGCCGACCTACTTACAAACTACTATAACAAGCAGCGTATGTACGCGCCGCTACAATACTCCCCCCCCCCCGCATTTAGGACGCGAAATCGTGCAGCTTGGCTGGGAAATGTACTCTTCTTCCACTTCTCGTTTTGCCAGGTTGCTGCTCTGCGGTTTGCTTGGGAGGCGTTTGGAGCATGGATGGCGATGACGCCGTTGGTGTGATGCTTCCGGTCTTTGCCGCGAACGCTTGGTCGCCTTTCGAGATCTTGGTCGCCTTTCCCTTCACCCGCACCGTGAAGTATTTTTCCTTTCGCGAGATAACTTCGAAAGGGCCATCGAAGCGGGGCTGCAGTGGACGCTGGATTTTGTCGATGCGGACAAATACGTGTGTACACGTATCCATGCGCCGGTGTACAAATACTTTCTGGTCACTGTGGTGGTTGGTCTATGACGGCGTGATCTGCTTCATCTGCCGACGGAGACGCTTTACGAATTCCGCCTCCGTTGCTTTGACTGGCGAGGGTATGAGGAACTCCCTCGGTAGCTTTAGGGTCGTTCCGTATGCGATTTCCGCTGGCGACGCTGCCAAATCTTCTTTAAGCGCTGTGCGAAGGCCGAGAAGAACGATTGGTAACGATGTGCCCCAGTCGTCGCTGCCGTGGCAAGCTATGGCTGCCTTGAGGGTGCGATGCCATCTCTCGATCAACCCGTTAGCCTGCGGATGGTAAGGCGTTGTGCGTAAGTGCTTGATGCCCAGCAGCCTGTTGATCTGCCTGAAGACGTCGGACTCGAATTGTCGACCCAAATCGGTCGTGATGCGAACTGGAACGCCGAATCGTGCGATCCAACCGGAAATTAAGTTTTGCGCCACCGTCTCCGCTGACATGTTTGGTATCGGAATGGCTTCCGGCTACCTCGTAAAGCGGTCGATTATCGTGAGGCAGTACTGATTTCCGCTCGAAGGGGGTAGTGGTCCGATTAAATCGACGTTTATGGCGAAAATCACGGCGAAATCAGACACGGGTGCCAAGATTTGGTTGATGTACCGTTGGAACGACTGCGCGGCGTTTCTGAGCCCGAAGGTCATGACCTTGAATTCAAACAGCCCAAAAGACGTAGTAATCGCCGCTACAAACGCTACTGGCAGATGGAACGCTGGACGAAGAAGGTCCACCTCTTCCAATAGGAACACGTGCTAATTCCGGTGAATGAGAATCACCACTGGTACCTCGTGGACATCTGTCGCCTGAACACCATAAATTGCGGATGCCAGGCCAGCATTGACATCTTGGACCTACTGCCACTACCCACCCACGCGAACACCGTCTAGCGACTGAGAGACTTTTTAACATACGAATATGAAAGCCGCAAAGGAGGGGAGGACGCCAAAAAATGTTTGGGGAAAAGGCCTTGCCGTGTCGAATGGTGACAGTGCCACGACAAACAAACACCACCGATTGTGGAGTCTACCTCCACTGAGGTTCGCAGAGTTGATAATCAATCACGACAACGGAGACCTGAGCACCATAACAACCGACCGGTGGGAAATATCAGAACAATCCACCGACAAACACGGCGGTTAACGACAGCGGCAACGACAACGACAATGACAGTCGCCGCAAAAGGAGCAGCAGCAGCAGCAGTAGCAGCAGTGCAAGCGATAGCACTAGTAGCAGCGATAGCGAAAGCGACAACGACCACAAAACCCCCGGAGGATACATACGCTGGCAAAATACCGTGGTATCCTGCCCCGAGTTGCCCCAGACACCAAGCGGAGTGCGATGGAGCCAATGACTTGAGCCCATTGCCACCTCGACCCGAGAGGAAGAGGCAATAAAACCACGCCGAGAAGAACCACAGGCCATGCCTGATGAAGCCATGGTTCGAGACAATGCCCCCGAGGGACCATGGGTCGGCGGAGACGGACAGCCTTTCAACGACGAGCTTCAACAAGAAATCAGCAAGCTAGTCCGGGAAGCATGGATCATAAGAAAGGACAAACATCCGCGATCCTTCCTCAAGATCATCGACGGCCATCGTCTGACCTTCTTAGTTTGCCGAAGCGGACACGTAAGGGTCGTCGAGAAATCCGCCCCCTCCAAGTAAGAGGAAAGTGTGACGATCAAAGTCGGTGAACTTCGTTTTCACCCACACAAAAATTAAATCAAGTACAAAGGAGTCAACAGTATTATTTTTTTTTATTTTTAAAAGAACTGAATTCAAAATATATTATTAAATGTTATGTTCCTGTACGGTTGCGTATTTCTTTAAGTAATAAATAATACTAAAGCTAAAAAGCGTAGGGTAAGTATGAAAGCAACCCTGGAGGGTGGAAGTATCAAACATCTGTGTGATCAGAATCAACAACCCTGGCAGGATGCGGTATAAATACGGCCGCACAACCAAAAAGAGGGGAGTTGAGTGGAAGCAGTCAGCGGAGTGGCAGCAATCGTCTTGGTAAGTGAAAATCAACTGAGGACTCTGACGAAGGCCTTTCGGTCTTCAGACAGAATTGACTTGACAAAAGGCAAGGCAGACAAGTCAACGATGCGCCAGAACGACCGACGGTAAGCCGAGCCTATCGGTTGGCGGTACAACTCGACAGAGCGACCGACGGTGAGCCGAGCCTATCGGTTGGCGGTACACCTCTAGGAGGGCGACCAACGGTGAGTTGCTGGTACAAAAAGCGAGCACCGCTGTTATAAATAACGGGAACGACGAGTCACGAGTTGCGAGCACCGCGGATATAAATAACGGGAATGACGAGTCACGAGTTGCGAGCACCGCTGATATAAATAACGGGAACGACGAGTCACGAGTTGCGAGCGCTCCGGACATAAATAACTGGAACGACGAGCCAGGATTTAGTGAAATAAAATAGTGAACTATAAATCTGTAATTTAGTGTAGTTGGTTTAATTAATAAGAGCGAAATAAAGAACGAAAAAAACACAAAACAAAATAACTGGAGTTGCCTGAAATTTTAGCGGAGTAACATTTGATTTAAAATTTTAAAAAATTGGGTTAAAATGAAATAAAAATAAAGTTAAATAAAATTTTGATGTTCTGATATAAGAGTTTAATTGGATATTGAATTTGTATTAAATTTAAGGAAAATTGTATTAAACTGTATTATTTTCTTATTGTACTATCAATATACTTAATTGAAATAAATTGGAATTAAATTTGAAATTTGAATTTAACGAAATTTAGCAATAACTATACACATAACTATAAACAATAACCAATACGAAGATTTTTAGATTTTTTCTTCGGCAACTTCCATCGGAGATGCCCTGAAGGGAACAGGGGGTTTTTTTTGGTCTTTCGCCTGATCAGCAGCATGCATTGCTGAACACAAAGCATTTGGGCTGATGAGCAGGGGGACCTGAATGGAGAGAGCAGGAGCTCCTGGTTGTGACGTACGGACAAAAATGACGGACGGACAGAAATGAGACTTTTGACTGAATCAGTGGCGGGGGATCACACTAACAACGCTGGAGCCAAAGTGTGATCCAAGTTGTGACCTTGTTGGTCACAAGAGAGGTGGGTTGGCTCCACCACTGACGGACAGGACGATAGGGTTCGTGATGTCTTGTGTCGTTTAGGGTTAATGTGTGCAGGTGATTGTCTCTTGTTCTCTTATATATATATATATATAAAAAAACAAATTTTTTTTGGCACGAAATTTTGCTGTGGGTTATGGTGGCAACAACCCCGCCATTAGCCGGCGAGCTGAGCCGCTGCCAGCGTGCCACTGCCACCTGAACCAGGCAAACAATACCTTTCCATTTTAGAGTATTTTTTTTCATTTTATTTCATTCGTCTTACTCTATATGTATTAAATATTTGATTTAGGATAGCCGAATTTAACTTTAGTTGATACGATGGAAATTGGTCCGAGAAGAATCCTTAGCAAAGAATCCGGAGCAATCCTTACAACTCCAAAGGATATGACATTGGCAAAGATGGCCTAAAACAATGTCCAACGATTCGAAAACTTACTTACAAGCTAACCCTAAATGTTGAAAAAAGAAAACAAGAAAAAAAAAAGAAAAGAGAAAAACAAAAATTAAAACGAAAAACATAAAGAAAAGAAGTTATATTAAAATAAGAATAAACTTGTATTAAAAAAAAAGAAGAAATACAGAAAGAGAAAAAGATGTGGAATAAAATAAGAGGAAAAAAAACTGAAATATAAAAAACAGGTTTAAGAAAAAAAAGAAAGACAAGAAAATAAAAGAGAGAAAAATTTTTTACTAACACAACTAATTAAAACTAATTACGAACTTTTAACTACGGGCGTTTCAGTAAGCAAATACCTGCTTACTTAAACGAAAGTTACAGCATTTGTACAAAAAGGGTACAAATTACCTAGTTGCTCCAAAACAGCAACGTCCCAGCATTTTTTTGTTTTTTTTTGGAAAACTGAAGAGATTCAAAACCAGAGAAAAAAAACCTGAGGAAGAATTTCTTCAAGCCACCTTCAGAGCATTGCACTTAGCAATTAAAACTATGCTTGCAAAGCATTTATTTGCAACTATTAAAATATAACAAAAGAGAGAAACAAAAAAAATCGTTTCAGAAGGCAAGAAAATTTGCTTATTAAAACGATTTTAAAATGAGTAAAAGAAGAACAAAATGATATTGTAACCAAATTGATAAGAAATATTTAATTACTATATAAATGAAAATATGGAATTATTAAGGATATTTATTGTTACAAATTAATAGTTAATAAAATAATTTTAGTTACAAGTATATGATAGCAATAAGTTTAATGATTCATGCTTGTCCCTTCAAGTTAATTTTCAAATAATTTTTGTTGAGTAGGAAAATCCTAAATAGCTAAAATCATTAAAATAATTGTGAAATAAAAGGGATCCATTTTATAGATTTGTATATAAATAGTTAAGGAAATGTAATTTATATTTATTAAAGAGTCAACATTTATAAAATAAGTCAACAACACCAAAAATAACAAGAGCAACAACAAAAATACAATCGCAGTGTTCGGCCACCAATAAACCAGCTCCAAGATTGCGAAATTGCAACAACAACAAAACAACACGAAGAAAACACAACAACGTCGACAGCGACTAAAACCGTCAGCAACAACAGCATCGCAGCAAGTTAAGGAATAAAAGCAGCAACAACAACGGCGACAGAAAACTCAAAAATTTGAATGCCGTGCATACCAATTAATTTCCTGGATGACGCCAAGAATGTAGAACTCGAATCTGAGAAGAAGGAGATGAGTCTGAAAGGCAATGAACAGACCACACATGCAGTTTATCTCGGGATAATAGGTCATCTCTTTTCTCTAACGCCGAACCAGGCTGCAGTCCCACAGCTACGAATATTACACTATATCCCTTTCGAGCGTGATTCTGCTAAATTGCACTTTTGCACACAAATTCCGTCCAACAGAAGGCGAATTGATCGCACCTGACGAATCTAATTAGTTAATTGGAAAAGACGCAATGAAAATAGCAATGAAGTTGGCTGCAGTTTAATTTCTCTGATTGGAATGCAGTTGGAAGTACAAACCGATGGTTGTGGTGCACGGGATACTTTCGTGGTCTGAGTTCATGGTGCTGTTGGTTCGCTAAGTGTAACAGGATAATCCAGGAACCAATGTCTACAACTGCGATAAGTACAGCGGTTGTTACAGCCTAGACAATGCATGGAAACAAGTCCAGGAGCTGCATGACGAAACACACAACATTCACGACAACACAACACATTCAACGGTCCATATGAGCAACAGGGTTATAAATACTACAATCAACGTATACACCAAGGTAGAACTTAAGGTAGAGTTAAATTAAACAGTTTTAGAGACTTAGTTTCAAGCGACACCTGTGTAACTATGTACAGAAAAAATTAATATCGCTTCACGATATTAATTTTTTCTTTCCCTAAGGGTGGAGGGATGTTGTGGGTCAAAAAACCAGCGCAAGTATTTTGATTAATACGGTACTTTGCCCGTTTACGCTGCATACTTCTAACGTGGAGGCTTGCAGTTATTTTTTTGGAAGGCATACTTTTAGGCCAAACTGTGGTCGCTTCTCGATCACAGTTCAAGAAATTTAAAGTAGAATTTAAATTGCGTAAGAGTATTTTTTCTCCAAAATAGCATTTTTCTCCAAAATGCAAGAGGCATTAAAGTTTGAGTTGCGAAACCCCCACTTGCCTAACAGCCAATAATTTCTAGCAGAATTCCAATTCTGCAAGAAAGGCATATTGCACAATGGGACAAAGTGCAGCGATTGACCCACTTAGCTGGCTCAACCGAGCTGGCTAGTAGTTTGTTTTAATATTAAGATAGGAGTCTGATTTTGAGTGAAATAAAGAGCGGACGTGGTGTCCGCAGTTAAGTTTTAAAAGTAGTGTTTGCTTTGCCGCAGGTATCCTTCAACGGAAGGATACCACAACATTATTTAAGTTTGAGTTTCATATGTCGTGGGTGCCCTTCAGCGGAAGGATAGCACAACACTCCGGTCCTTGGACCCCAAGGCAACGCCAAAAGAACGTGTAGGATGTCTCGACTAAAAGACACTCTCTACTATCAACTAAATTGTTTTATTTTTATTATCATAAAAGTGCAATTTATAACTAAGTTTGAGGTTAAAATTTAAATGCCGTGGTGGCAGGGCGGTCGACCGGCGGTTATCAGAGTCGCGGAAAAACTAACTTTAACTTTTTACTGCTGCGATGGCCAGGCCAGCATATCCCATAGGGAATGCCAGAATAGCCATCGCAGCAGATACTTCAGCGCGAAGTAAAGCGCACCCACGATGGTAACGGCGACAGCGGCGTACATTCCCGTCGACATTCCGGCGATCTCATGTATCTTCGCGGAATTCTTCGCGGAATTTATATTCGCCTTCTAGTGTGCCAGCGCTAGCACACCAAGACGGCGTGAACTGTGCGCGCGGCCAAGGAGTCGGGAAGCTACCCCGACTCGCTGGCAGCGCGATAGCACAGCGCTTCAAATGACAAGCCGAAAACCGCTGGTTAAGCGTCGCGATCTTTGGACGACGGCTTCGTACCCGTTGGATTGACTGGGTGTCATATTGCGTCGCCCAAGCGTTGTCTCCGTCCGCCAGCCGACCTACTTACAAACTACTATAACAAGCAGCGTATGTACGCGCCGCTACAATACTCCCCCCCCCCCCGCATTTAGGACGCGAAATCGTGCAGCTTGGCTGGGAAATGTACTCTTCTTCCACTTCTCGTTTTGCCAGGTTGCTGCTCTGCGGTTTGCTTGGGATGCGTTTGGAGCATGGATGGCGATGACGCCGTTGGTGTGATGCTTCCGGTCTTTGCCGCGAACGCTTGGTCGCCTTTCGAGATCTTGGTCGCCTTTCCCTTCACCCGCACCGTGAAGTATTTTTCCTTTCGCGAGATAACTTCGAAAGGGCCATCGAAGCGGGGCTGCAGTGGACGCTGGATTTTGTCGATGCGGACAAATACGTGTGTACACGTATCCATGCGCCGGTGTACAAATACTTTCTGGTCACTGTGGTGGTTGGTCTATGACGGCGTGATCTGCTTCATCTGCCGACGGAGACGCTTTACGAATTCCGCCTCCGTTGCTTTGACTGGCGAGGGTATGAGGAACTCCCCCGGTAGCTTTAGGGTCGTTCCGTATGCGAGTTCCGCTGGCGACGCTGCCAAATCTTCTTTAAGCGCTGTGCGAAGGCCGAGAAGAACGATTGGTAACGATGTGCCCCAGTCGTCGCTGCCGTGGCAAGCTATGGCTGCCTTGAGGGTGCGATGCCATCTCTCGATCAACCCGTTAGCCTGCGGATGGTAAGGCGTTGTGCGTAAGTGCTTGATGCCCAGCAGCCTGTTGATCTGCCTGAAGACGTCGGACTCGAATTGTCGACCCAAATCGGTCGTGATGCGAACTGGAACGCCGAATCGTGCGATCCAACCGGAAATTAAGTTTTGCGCCACCGTCTCCGCTGACATGTTTGGTATCGGAATGGCTTCCGGCTACCTCGTAAAGCGGTCGATTATCGTGAGGCAGTACTGATTTCCGCTCGAAGGGGGTAGTGGTCCGATTAAATCGACGTTTATGGCGAAAATCACGGCGAAATCAGACACGGGTGCCAAGATTTGGTTGATGTACCGTTGGAACGACTGCGCGGCGTTTCTGAGCCCGAAGGTCATGACCTTGAATTCAAACAGCCCAAAAGACGTAGTAATCGCCGCTACAAACGCTACTGGCAGATGGAACGCTGGACGAAGAAGGTCCACCTCTTCCAATAGGAACACGTGCTAATTCCGGTGAATGAGAATCACCACTGGTACCTCGTGGACATCTGTCGCCTGAACACCATAAATTGCGGATGCCAGGCCAGCATTGACATCTTGGACCTACTGCCACTACCCACCCACGCGAACACCGTCTAGCGACTGAGAGACTTTTTAACATACGAATATGAAAGCCGCAAAGGAGGGGAGGACGCCAAAAAATGTTTGGGGAAAAGGCCTTGCCGTGTCGAATGGTGACAGTGCCACGACAAACAAACACCACCGATTGTGGAGTCTACCTCCACTGAGGTTCGCAGAGTTGATAATCAATCTTGACAACGGAGACCTGAGCACCATAACAACCGACCGGTGGGAAATGTCAGAACAATCGACCGACAAACACGGCGGTTAACGACAGCGGCAACGACAACGACAATGACAGTCGCCGCAAAAGGAGCAGCAGCAGCAGCAGTAGCAGCAGTGCAAGCGATAGCACTAGTAGCAGCGATAGCGAAAGCGACAACGACCACAAAACCCCCGGAGGATACATACGCTGGCAAAATACCGTGGTATCCTGCCCCGAGTTGCCCCAGACACCAAGCGGAGTGCGATGGAGCCAATGACTTGAGCCCATTGCCACCTCGACCCGAGAGGAAGAGGCAATAAAACCACGCCGAGAAGAACCACAGGCCATGCCTGATGAAGCCATGGTTCGAGACAATGCCCCCGAGGGACCATGGGTCGGCGGAGACGGACAGCCTTTCAACGACGAGCTTCAACAAGAAATCAGCAAGCTAGTCCGGGAAGCATGGATCATAAGAAAGGACAAACATCCGCGATCCTTCCTCAAGATCATCGACGGCCATCGTCTGACCTTCTTAGTTTGCCGAAGCGGACACGTAAGGGTCGTCGAGAAATCCGCCCCCTCCAAGTAAGAGGAAAGTGTGACGATCAAAGTCGGTGAACTTCGTTTTCACCCACACAAAAATTAAATCAAGTACAAAGGAGTCAACAGTATTATTTTTTTTTATTTTTAAAAGAACTGAATTCAAAATATATTATTAAATGTTATGTTCCTGTACGGTTGCGTATTTCTTTAAGTAATAAATAATACTAAAGCTAAACAGCGTAGGGTAAGTATGAAAGCAACCCTGGAGGGTGGAAGTATCAAACATCTGTGTGATCAGAATCAACAACCCTGGCAGGATGCGGTATAAATACGGCCGCACAACCAAAAAGAGGGGAGTTGAGTGGAAGCAGTCAGCGGAGTGGCAGCAATCGTCTTGGTAAGTGAAAATCAACTGAGGACTCTGACGAAGGCCTTTCGGTCTTCAGACAGAATTGACTTGACAAAAGGCAAGCCAGACAAGTCAACGATGCGCCAGAACGACCGACGGTAAGCCGAGCCTATCGGTTGGCGGTACAACTCGACAGAGCGACCGACGGTGAGCCGAGCCTATCGGTTGGCGGTACACCTCTAGGAGGGCGACCAACGGTGAGTTGCTGGTACAAAAAGCGAGCACCGCTGTTATAAATAACGGGAACGACGAGTCACGAGTTGCGAGCACCGCGGATATAAATAACGGGAATGACGAGTCACGAGTTGCGAGCACCGCTGATATAAATAACGGGAACGACGAGTCACGAGTTGCGAGCGCTCCGGACATAAATAACTGGAACGACGAGCCAGGATTTAGTGAAATAAAATAGTGAACTATAAATCTGTAATTTAGTGTAGTTGGTTTAATTAATAAGAGCGAAATAAAGAACGAAAAAAACACAAAACAAAATAACTGGAGTTGCCTGAAATTTTAGCGGAGTAACATTTGATTTAAAATTTAAAAAAATTGGGTTAAAATGAAATAAAAATAAAGTTAAATAAAATTTTGATGTTCTGATATAAGAGTTTAATTGGATATTGAATTTGTATTAAATTTAAGGAAAATTGTATTAAACTGTATTATTTTCTTATTGTACTATCAATATACTTAATTGAAATAAATTGGAACTAAATTTGAAATTTGAATTTAACGAAATTTAGCAATAACTATACACATAACTATAAACAATAACCAGTACGAAGATTTTTAGATTTTTTCTTCGGCAACTTCCATCGGAGATGCCCTGAAGGGAACAGGGGGTTTTTTTTTGGTCTTTCGCCTGATCAGCAGCATGCATTGCTGAACACAAAGCATTTGGGCTGATGAGCAGGGGGACCTGAATGGAGAGAGCAGGAGCTCCTGGTTGTGACGTACGGACAAAAATGACGGACGGACAGAAATGAGACTTTTGACTGAATCAGTGGCGGGGGATCACACTAACAACGCTGGAGCCAAAGTGTGATCCAAGTTGTGACCTTGTTGATCACAAGAGAGGTGGGTTGGCTCCACCACTGACGGACAGGACGATAGGGTTCGTGATGTCTTGTGTCGTTTAGGGTTAATGTGTGCAGGTGATTGTCTCTTGTTCTCTTATATATATATATATAAAAAAACAAATTTTTTTTGGCACGAAATTTTGCTGTGGGTTATGGTGGCAACAACCCCGCCATTAGCCGGCGAGCTGAGCCGCTGCCAGCGTGCCACTGCCACCTGAACCAGGCAAACAATACCTTTCCATTTTAGAGTATTTTTTTTCATTTTATTTCATTCGTCTTACTCTATATGTATTAAATATTTGATTTAGGATAGCCGAATTTAACTTTAGTTGATACGATGGAAATTGGTCCGAGAAGAATCCTTAGCAAAGAATCCGGAGCAATCCTTACAACTCCAAAGGATATGACATTGGCAAAGATGGCCTAAAACAATGTCCAACGATTCGAAAACTTACTTACAAGCTAACCCTAAATGTTGAAAAAAGAAAACAAGAAAAAAAAAGAAAAGAGAAAAACAAAAATTAAAACGAAAAACATAAAGAAAAGAAGTTATATTAAAATAAGAACAAACTTGTATTAAAAAAAAAGAAGAAATACAGAAAGAGAAAAAGATGTGGAATAAAATAAGAGGAAAAAAAACTGAAATATAAAAAACAGGTTTAAGAAAAAAAAGAAAGACAAGAAAATAAAAGAGAGAAAAATTTTTTACTAACACAACTAATTAAAACTAATTACGAACTTTTAACTACGGGCGTTTCAGTAAGCAAATACCTGCTTACTTAAACGAAAGTTACAGCATTTGTACAAAAAGGGTACAAATTACCTAGTTGCTCCAAAACAGCAACGTCCCAGCATTTTTTTGTTTTTTTTTGGAAAACTGAAGAGATTCAAAACCAGAGAAAAAAAACCTGAGGAAGAATTTCTTCAAGCCACCTTCAGAGCATTGCACTTAGCAATTAAAACTATGCTTGCAAAGCATTTATTTGCAACTATTAAAATATAACAAAAGAGAGAAACAAAAAAAATCGTTTCAGAAGGCAAGAAAATTTGCTTATTAAAACGATTTTAAAATGAGTAAAAGAAGAACAAAATGATATTGTAACCAAATTGATAAGAAATATTTAATTACTATATAAATGAAAATATGGAATTATTAAGGATATTTATTGTTACAAATTAATAGTTAATAAAATAATTTTAGTTACAAGTATATGATAGCAATAAGTTTAATGATTCATGCTTGTCCCTTCAAGTTAATTTTCAAATAATTTTTGTTGAGTAGGAAAATCCTAAATAGCTAAAATCATTAAAATAATTGTGAAATAAAAGGGATCCATTTTATAGATTTGTATATAAATAGTTAAGGAAATGTAATTTATATTTATTAAAGAGTCAACATTTATAAAATAAGTCAACAACACCAAAAATAACAAGAGCAACAACAAAAATACAATCGCAGTGTTCGGCCACCAATAAACCAGCTCCAAGATTGCGAAATTGCAACAACAACAAAACAACACGAAGAAAACACAACAACGTCGACAGCGACTAAAACCGTCAGTAACAACAGCATCGCAGCAAGTTAAGGAATAAAAGCAGCAACAACAACGGCGACAGAAAACTCAAAAATTTGAATGCCGTGCATACCAATTAATTTCCTGGATGACGCCAAGAATGTAGAACTCGAATCTGAGAAGAAGGAGATGAGTCTGAAAGGCAATGAACAGACCACACATGCAGTTTATCTCGGGATAATAGGTCATCTCTTTTCTCTAACGCCGAACCAGGCTGCAGTCCCACAGCTACGAATATTACACTATATCCCTTTCGAGCGTGATTCTGCTAAATTGCACTTTTGCACACAAATTCCGTCCAACAGAAGGCGAATTGATCGCACCTGACGAATCTAATTAGTTAATTGGAAAAGACGCAATGAAAATAGCAATGAAGTTGGCTGCAGTTTAATTTCTCTGATTGGAATGCAGTTGGAAGTACAAACCGATGGTTGTGGTGCACGGGATACTTTCGTGGTCTGAGTTCATGGTGCTGTTGGTTCGCTAAGTGTAACAGGATAATCCAGGAACCAATGTCTACAACTGCGATAAGTACAGCGGTTGTTACAGCCTAGACAATGCATGGAAACAAGTCCAGGAGCTGCATGACGAAACACACAACATTCACGACAACACAACACATTCAACGGTCCATATGAGCAACAGGGTTATAAATACTACAATCAACGTATACACCAAGGTAGAACTTAAGGTAGAGTTAAATTAAACAGTTTTAGAGACTTAGTTTCAAGCGACACCTGTGTAACTATGTACAGAAAAAATTAATATCGCTTCACGATATTAATTTTTTCTTTCCCTAAGGGTGGAGGGATGTTGTGGGTCAATCTGCACACCCAAAAACCAGCGCAAGTATTTTGATTAATACGGTACTTTGCCCGTTTACGCTGCATACTTCTAACGTGGAGGCTTGCAGTTATTTTTTTGGAAGGCATACTTTTAGGCCAAACTGTGGTCGCTTCTCGATCACAGTTCAAGAAATTTAAAGTAGAATTTAAATTGCGTAAGAGTATTTTTTCTCCAAAATAGCATTTTTCTCCAAAATGCAAGAGGCATTAAAGTTTGAGTTGCGAAACCCCCACTTGCCCAACAGCCAATAATTTCTAGCAGAATTCCAATTCTGCAAGAAAGGCATATTGCACAATGGGACAAAGTGCAGCGATTGACCCACTTAGCTGGCTCAACCGAGCTGGCTAGTAGTTTGTTTTAATATTAAGATAGGAGTCTGATTTTGAGTGAAATAAAGAGCGGACGTGGTGTCCGCAGTTAAGTTTTAAAAGTAGTGTTTGCTTTGCCGCAGGTATCCTTCAACGGAAGGATACCACAACATTATTTAAGTTTGAGTTTCATATGTCGTGGGTGCCCTTCAGCGGAAGGATAGCACAACACTCCGGTCCTTGGACCCCAAGGCAACGCCAAAAGAACGTGTAGGATGTCTCGACTAAAAGACACTCTCTACTATCAACTAAATTGTTTTATTTTTATTATCATAAAAGTGCAATTTATAACTAAGTTTGAGGTTAAAATTTAAATGCCGTGGTGGCAGGGCGGTCGACCGGCGGTTATCAGAGTCGCGGAAAAACTAACTTTAACTTTTTACTGCTGCGATGGCCAGGCCAGCATATCCCATAGGGAATGCCAGAATAGCCATCGCAGCAGATACTTCAGCGCGAAGTAAAGCGCACCCACGATGGTAACGGCGACAGCGGCGTACATTCCCGTCGACATTCCGGCGATCTCATGTATCTTCGCGGAATTCTTCGCGGAATTTATATTCGCCTTCTAGTGTGCCAGCGCTAGCACACCAAGACGGCGTGAACTGTGCGCGCGGCCAAGGAGTCGGGAAGCTACCCCGACTCGCTGGCAGCGCGATAGCACAGCGCTTCAAATGACAAGCCGAAAACCGCTGGTTAAGCGTCGCGATCTTTGGACGACGGCTTCGTACCCGTTGGATTGACTGGGTGTCATATTGCGTCGCCCAAGCGTTGTCTCCGTCCGCCAGCCGACCTACTTACAAACTACTATAACAAGCAGCGTATGTACGCGCCGCTACAATACTCCCCCCCCCCGCATTTAGGACGCGAAATCGTGCAGCTTGGCTGGGAAATGTACTCTTCTTCCACTTCTCGTTTTGCCAGGTTGCTGCTCTGCGGTTTGCTTGGGATGCGTTTGGAGCATGGATGGCGATGACGCCGTTGGTGTGATGCTTCCGGTCTTTGCCGCGAACGCTTGGTCGCCTTTCGAGATCTTGGTCGCCTTTCCCTTCACCCGCACCGTGAAGTATTTTTCCTTTCGCGAGATAACTTCGAAAGGGCCATCGAAGCGGGGCTGCAGTGGACGCTGGATTTTGTCGATGCGGACAAATACGTGTGTACACGTATGCATGTCCCGGTGCACAAATACTTTCTGGTCACTGTGGTGGTTGGTCTATGACGGCGTGATCTGCTTCATCTGCCGACGGAGACGCTTTACGAATTCCGCCTCCGTTGCTTTGACTGGCGAGGGTATGAGGAACTCCCCCGGTAGCTTTAGGGTCGTTCCGTATGCGAGTTCCGCTGGCGACGCTGCCAAATCTTCTTTAAGCGCTGTGCGAAGGCCGAGAAGAACGATTGGTAACGATGTGCCCCAGTCGTCGCTGCCGTGGCAAGCTATGGCTGCCTTGAGGGTGCGATGCCATCTCTCGATCAACCCGTTAGCCTGCGGATGGTAAGGCGTTGTGCGTAAGTGCTTGATGCCCAGCAGCCTGTTGATCTGCCTGAAGACGTCGGACTCGAATTGTCGACCCAAATCGGTCGTGATGCGAACTGGAACGCCGAATCGTGCGATCCAACCGGAAATTAAGTTTTGCGCCACCGTCTCCGCTGACATGTTTGGTATCGGAATGGCTTCCGGCTACCTCGTAAAGCGGTCGATTATCGTGAGGCAGTACTGATTTCCGCTCGAAGGGGGTAGTGGTCCGATTAAATCGACGTTTATGGCGAAAATCACGGCGAAATCAGACACGGGTGCCAAGATTTGGTTGATGTACCGTTGGAACGACTGCGCGGCGTTTCTGAGCCCGAAGGTCATGACCTTGAATTCAAACAGCCCAAAAGACGTAGTAATCGCCGCTACAAACGCTACTGGCAGATGGAACGCTGGACGAGGAAGGTCCACCTCTTCCAATAGGAACACGTGCTAATTCCGGTGAATGAGAATCACCACTGGTACCTCGTGGACATCTGTCGCCTGAACACCATAAATTGCGGATGCCAGGCCAGCATTGACATCTTGGACCTACTGCCACTACCCACCCACGCGAACACCGTCTAGCGACTGAGAGACTTTTTAACATACGAATATGAAAGCCGCAAAGGAGGGGAGGACGCCAAAAAATGTTTGGGGTAAAGGCCTTGCCGTGTCGAATGGTGACAGTGCCACGACAAACAAACACCACCGATTGTGGAGTCTACCTCCATTGAGTTTCGCAGAGTTGATAATCAATCACGACAACGGAGACCTGAGCACCATAACAACCGACCGGTGGGAAATGTCAGAACAATCGACCGACAAACACGGCGGTTAACGACAGCGGCAACGACAACGACAATGACAGTCGCCGCAAAAGGAGCAGCAGCAGCAGCAGTAGCAGCAGTGCAAGCGATAGCACTAGTAGCAGCGATAGCGAAAGCGACAACGACCACAAAACCCCCGGAGGATACATACGCTGGCAAAATACCGTGGTATCCTGCCCCGAGTTGCCCCAGACACCAAGCGGAGTGCGATGGAGCCAATGACTTGAGCCCAGTGCCACCTCGACCCGAGAGGAAGAGGCAATAAAACCACGCCGAGAAGAACCACAGGCCATGCCTGATGAAGCCATGGTTCGAGACAATGCCCCCGAGGGACCATGGGTCGGCGGAGACGGACAGCCTTTCAACGACGAGCTTCAACAAGAAATCAGCAAGCTAGTCCGGGAAGCATGGATCATAAGAAAGGACAAACATCGGCGATCCTTCCTCAAGATCATCGACGGCCATCGTCTGACCTTCTTAGTTTGCCGAAGCGGACACGTAAGGGTCGTCGAGAAATCCGCCCCTCCAAGTAAGAGGAAAGTGTGACGATGAAAGTCGGTGAACTTCGTTTTCACCCACACAAAAATTAAATCAAGTACAAAGGAGTCAACAGTATTATTTTTTTTATTTTTAAAAGAACTGAATTCAAAATATATTATTAAATGTTATGTTCCTGTACGGTTGCGTATTTCTTTAAGTAATAAATAATACTAAAGCTAAAAAGCGTAGGGTAAGTATGAAAGCAACCCTGGAGGGTGGAAGTATCAAACATCTGTGTGATTAGAATCAACAACCCTGGCAGGATGCGGTATAAATACGGCCGCACAACCAAAAAGAGGGGAGTTGAGTGGAAGCAGTCAGCGGAGTGGCAGCAATCGTCTTGGTAAGTGAAAATCAACTGAGGACTCTGACGAAGGCCTTTCGGTCTTCAGACAGAATTGACTTGACAAAAGGCAAGCCAGACAAGTCAACGATGCGCCAGAATGACCGACGGTAAGCCGAGCCTATCGGTTGGCGGTACAACTCGACAGAGCGACCGGCGGTGAGCCGAGCCTATCGGTTGGCGGTACACCTCGGCAGAGCGACCGACGGTGAGCCGAGCCTATCGGTTGGCGGTACACCTCTAGGAGGGCGACCGACGGTGAGTTGCTGGTACAAAAAGCGAGCACCGCTGTTATAAATAACGGGAACGACGAGTCACGAGTTGCGAGCACCGCGGATATAAATAACGGGAATGACGAGTCACGAGTTGCGAGCACCGCTGATATAAATAACGGGAACGACGAGTCACGAGTTGCGAGCGCTCCGGACATAAATAACTGGAACGACGAGCCAGGATTTAGTGAAATAAAATAGTGAACTATAAATCTGTAATTTAGTGTAGTTGGTTTAATTAATAAGAGCGAAATAAAGAACTAAAAGATCAAGTACTTTTCGAATTGACTCCCTCCCGCACTCCCGAATTATAAATTTTCTGTGAGTTAAGATCCTTGGAATCCCGGCGAGCATATGCGGAGCGAAAGGTTCGTCACACTTTAAATACCGTATGTACAGTAGGCGTGGCTGTTTACCGATCTCGCCCATTTTCAATCTCAAACAGCCCTACATAACAAAGAATATTTATGCCAAATTTCATCGCGATATCTCTTTTCGTTCTCTCGTAATCGTGATTTCAACAGACAGACAGACAGACAGACAGACTGACTGACAGGGCTAAATCGATTCAGGAGGTGACGCTGAGCAAGAATATATATACTTTTCTATATCTATCTCGTCTCTTTCTCTGCGTTACAAACGGAAGAACAAAGTGAATATACCCTACTCCTTTCGGGTGTAGGGTATAATAAGATGCATGTACCAATAGCTTTTAGTTATTATATAAACTGTAATTTTAATAATAGTTTAAGTAAATTTGTAATTTATTCGGGGGAGGATCCTCCGAAGAAGTTTATTCGTAAACTATGAACTTCTTAACACCTTTGCAATTAAGGTTGCAAAATGAAAGTTCTGTATGTCATATTTGTGATCAAGATTTGGGCAGTGATAGAATGGCAGATCACTGTCATTTAACTGGTGAATATAGGGGACCGGCTCACAATAGTTGCAACCTTAATTTTAAAATACCACATTTTATTCCAGTTCTATTTCACAACTTTTCGGGGTATGATTGTCACTTGTTCATTAAAGAATTAAGCTCAATTGTGACATTATTCAAAGGTGACATTAACGTCATTCCATTAAACAAGGAATTATGTTTCATTATCTAAAAAAATTCAGGTTAATGAATCAAATGTCATGGAACTTAGATTCGTAGATTCTTACCGTGTCATGGCATCAAGCTTGGACGAATTGTGTCAAAATTTATCACCAAGTGATTTTTATACAGTTCGTCAAATGTTTTCAAACGACGATGAATTTAATTTGTTGACGCGAAAAGGTGTATTCCCCTATGAATACATCGATTCCGTTGGTCGCTTGAATGAAACATGTCTTCCTTCTAGAGACCATTTCTTTCAGTCATCTAACCAACAGGGAATGTTCGGAGAATGATTACGAACAGCTCTCAAGATTTGGAATATTTTTCATTGCCAAACTATTAATGATTACATGCTGCTGTACCTTAAAACAGATGTTTTAATTTTAACAGATGTTTTTGAAAATTTTAGAAAAATCTGTAAGGGTATTTATAAACTTGATCCTTGCCAGTATTATACTACGCCCGGATTGTCTTGGGATGCAATGCTGAAAAGTACTGGAATAGAACTGGATCTTTTGACTGAAATAGATATGTATATTTTCATTCAAAAAGGTATACGGGGCGGAATTTTTCAATGTTCAAAACGACATCCAAAGGCGAACAACAAATACATGGGTGATTTTGATAACAAAAAGCCATCAGAATACCTCATGTATTTGGACGCCAACAATTAATATGAGTGGGCAATGTCTGAGTATCTTCCAACTGGTGAATTCGAATGGATTGATGAAGTTGATACTTTCAACATCAACAAAATTCTTTCAATTCCAGCGGATTCATCAGTTGGATATATTCTAGAAGCTGATTTACTATATCCTGAAGATCTTCACGACACTCATAACGATTTTCCGTTTTGTGCAGAAACAAAAAAGACTCCAATAGGTGTTTAGGAAAAATTAGTTACTGATTTCAACGACAAGTCTCACTACATAATACTATACACTACAGAAATCTCCAGCAGTGTATTAAAAATGGTCTACAATTAAATAAAGTACATAGAATTCTTAAATTCAAACAGTCTCCATGGTTAAAGAAGTATATTGATTTAAATACATATCACCGCACAATGGCAAAAAATAATTTCGAAAAACATTTTTTCAAATTATTAAATAATGCAGTTTATTGTAAGACCATGGAAAATGTAGATAAGAGAAAAGACGTGAAAATTGTTACTTCTTGGGAAAATCGAGGAAGGCGCTTAGGTGCTCGTGCTCTAATTGCCAAACCAAATTTTCATAGTAGAACATTTTTCACCGACTTTTCGGATTCCTCTGAAGGTATGGTCGCTATTCAATTGACTCGGGGTCGTGTAGTTTACAACAAACCTGTTTACATAGGATTTGTTGTACTAGAATTATCAAAGTGGAAGATGTATGACTTCAATTATGACTACATGCAGCCAAAGTTTTCTGAAAACTTGACTTTTAACTACATGGACACCGACTCCTTTATATATAACATACAAATCGACGACTATTACAAAAGTATTCTTGATGATATCGATTTAAAATTCGATACATCAGAATATTCACCAAATAATTCTTTCAACATACCGCGTAAAAATTGCAAAGTATTCGGTATGATGAAAGATAAAAATAAGGGAAGGATCATGAAGGAATTTGTTGGTCGTTGATCCAAAATGTATTCCTATAGTGTAGAAAACTGAAGTGAGACGAAAAAAGCTAAATGTGTTAAGAAGTCTGTATTAGATAGTTTAAGTTTAAGTAGTTATAAGGATTTTTTATTAAATAAGAGAATAATTTATAGTGATATGTATGTATTTAGGAGTAAAATACACCAAATATATACGGAAAAAATCCATAAGCTTTAAGTTTTAATGATGATAAGCGTTATATAAGAATAGATAATGTAAATACATATGCCGGGGGGCATTATAGAATAGATTTAGAAATTTTGTTGAATAGAGATGATATGATTCAAAATTTAAATTCTTTGCAATTGTATAGAATTTAAAATTTAAATCACTATAACTGTAAATATTTAATTTGGAATAAAATAACAGAATTTAATTTTATAAATAAATTTTTTATTAATGTATATATTGAAAATACTTTTTATAAACTAAAATATAAATATAGACATGAAGAAAACAATTGTTATATTTATGATATTTTATAAATAAAAACTTACATATGAAATACAATATTATACACATTTTCTTTTTATTTATTGAAGGAATTTAGAAAATTTCTTAATAGCATAGCATTTTGAAGCGCACAACATCCATTATGGGCATGGCACCTTCTTTGCAGTAAGTATGTATGTTGTAAAATTTCAAAGTTGCTGCAGAACAATTCTTCCACGTTCATTACGGGCACGTTTAAAATTTCTTCAACCCATTTGGATTTTTCAGCTCTCTTAACATACATGGGTGTTGATGTATTTTGGAACGAATTTCCGTTATCCCTCGTAAATTTGTTCTGTTGACAAACCAGAATTGACAAATTTGTTCGGTTTCGGCGTTGTGCCAACTTCAGTGTCGTTTTTCGTTCTCGTTCTCGTTCTTTTCGTTCGAGAACGAAAAACGACACTGAAGATGGCACAACGCCGAAACCGGTTTGCCAAAATATATCATCTTCCTTCCGTGTCGGAAAAACAATCGAACACCAAGATACATGGGTGTGTTTTTAAGATTTTGCTTCACGAAATATTTTACACTGCTAAAGTCGATGAAGCCATCATTCCATGTGAAACCATGATGATTACGATTTAACCAGTGTACTTGTTTTTGAGACTGACGTGTTAATTTATCAAATCCATATAGTACCCTTATAATAAAATTCTGAAACTCACTAAAGGTTAAGGTGACTGCCAACTCCTTGACGATAAATTCATTAAAATTGCCTTTGAAACCCTGTACATCCAGAGTAATAAATTTTTTATTTTCCATTATTCACTTAGACGACTTTTTTAACTTCGCCGGTCACTTGAGTGTATTGAATTATTTAATCGTGTATAAGTATACAATAAGCCGATGTATTGGCTGGAATATTCTTTGATGACTTAAATTCAATTCTAATATCAATTGGTCCACTTTTAATAGCTTCGTTTTTATGACTGACATCCACCACAATTATCGGTGCAGTATCTTTGAAATCTTCAGGCAGCAGCAGTGGTTGAGATTCACGAGTAAAATAGCTTTGTTGAAATTTTGTGTACATATCATACAGCAGATCATAACGATTACGATAAAAATTCAGGTTGAGGTCATCATATGGATATGTATCAGAATTAAAGTGAATTTAACATCAATTAAATGACAATGTTGAAACTTGTTCTCCTTTCGAAAAACAATCAGTATAAAGCGTGGTCTTTCATTTTGTGGAGACAATTCAACGTTCCAGAGATGGTTGTTCCTTGAGTAAGTAGCGGATTGAAATGACAATCCCAACTCCGGAATGATATTGATATAGGTTGACCGCTTTGAATTATTTGGAAGAGTTGTAGTTTTGCAAAATTAGCTAATTGTACATGCGGAATTTTCCACATAATATTAGCTATACACAGTTTTAATTTTTCGTTAGCAACGGTTGAATAAACAGCATTACCGAATTTGAAAGTAGTAGTACAAGTTCATGTTTAGCATTTAAGATAATTTTACTAAAGTCTTCAGCAAATCCCAGTAGCATTTTTAGTGGTATACAAAAATTAAAATATCCATCCTTTATTTCAAGTTCATTCTTCAAAAACCAACCAACATTTTTCAGTATATTACTTTCGGTCGGATTCAAAGAGACATAATTTTTCACTGTTGTAGTTACACCCAAGTGACGTTTACGATCAATTTCCAATCCATTAATCTCATAGCGAATTTCATCAAACAAGAATGTCATACAGTTATTGTATGCGCCGGTGCATTATTAATATATGAACCGGTAACTATGTCAACAGCAAAATATGTTTGCATTGATCTTTGTTATATTCACAGGCAAGTCCGATGTATATAGTTTTCCTGCTTCCAATAATCTTTTACTGAATCCTAAGAGCGGACCAATACTTCGATATTTATTAAAGAAAATGTCATGTTTACTGGATCCTACGATAGCTTAGGGTTGGCTGCTATTTCCAATTTCTCGTGCAGCTTTTCATGTGACTCTATACTTAGATATCTGCTTTGTACTGGGAAATATAATCAAGCTTATATGAATCGACAGGAATTTCAATTGTATGGTCTCCAATATGAAATAAATTATTTTCATAGTCGACGTTTGGTATGGTGTTGTAACTATGAAAGTCGACCAGACCACACACGTACTTATTATCTAAATCTATAGGTGGAAAGTAATCAGCTGATAAAATGGATTTGTTTCCACTTAAAGTAAGAGTTATTGACATCTTGAATGTTGACTAACTTATGAAATTAAAACACACACACAAAACAATACTTTTATATCAGAAAATTTATTTACATATATTTTACAAAATTGCATTACTATTGATCCAAGAATTATGTTCATTCGAAAATCCTAACCACTTGAAGAAAAATTTGCTTCCTTTTGTTTTAAGAACTTTCTCCACGAGGTAGGTGTTGGGATATTTTGTTTTCAGTAGTTCAGCTTCGTAGAATCCTCCTCTAATTGTATTTCCCGGGTAGTCTTCACGAATATACGTTGTTGGGTTTGTAATTCTTATATTTTTAATTTTAAAAATCTCTGCAATCCAATTCGGTGTATAGCCTTTTTCGAATACATGTTTATGTTTACTGATGCGAACATAATCTTCTATGCGGAACTTTGACTTTGTAAATATACATGTTTATGTTTACTAATGCGAACATAATCTCCTATGCGGAGCTTTGACTTTGTAAATATTTTCAGATTATTGTAGGCAGTCTTTAATAACAACCTTTCATTAGACGGATTCACATCAATGAGAGCCATATTTATCGTTCTATGCTTTTTCTTATTGTATTTGTCGATCAAATTTGTATAATTATCAATCCATGGATACGATCCATTGTAACTAAATTCCTTCCACATCATCTGCTTTAGTGTCCTATTGAAACGCTCAACAATTGACGCCTTCAAAACACTGTATGTAGAATAATGGTTGACATGGAATTTCCTCACTAAATTTTGAAATTGTCGATTAAAGAATTCTTTACCATCATCGGTTTGTAAATTTCTCGGTATTCGATCCTAATTGAATATCGTTTCCATAGCTTTGGTTACATCAGTGGATGTTTTAGATTTTAAAGGCATAGCCCAGGCGAATTTTAAAAATGTATCTATTACGGTGAGAAGGAAATGAAATCCATTGTTATCCGTGGAATAACTTCCCATTTCTACTAAATTCGCTTGCCAGAGGTCGTCGATCCCTTTAGTGATTACACGTCTTCATTTAAAATTTTTTCGAGCTTGAGTGTAAAACTCCTCTACTAAACCCCGCCTTTTACTCATTTTAGCATTTCGTGTAGAATTTTTTGCTCCAATGCAACTGCAGCTTTATAATAGCTCTTAGTGCTTGTTGAAAGAGGTAACTTTCCATTCGACCAATTGGTTCACTAATATATTTTGTATAATCTTGAATACTACTTTCGATATATGTTTCAGCATCATTAATCTTTCCGTGAACTACTTCAAATTCGTCATCAATTTTATCCTTCAGTGCTTTGTTTTCTTTTTTAAATTCTGAGTCCGTCTGTTTCATATTATCTTCCACAAATACTTGGTTACTGCGTCCATTAATAGGTGTGCCAACGTTCTTTAAACGCTTCCAGCGGATATTTATTTTCTTATATTTTTAATTTTAAAAATCTCTGCAATCCAATTCGGTGTATAGCCTTTTTCGAATACATGTTTATGTTTACTGATGCGAACATAATCTTCTATGCGGATCTTTGACTTTGTAAATATACATGTTTATGTTTACTAATGCGAACATAATCTCCTATGCGGAGCTTTGTCTTTGTAAATATTTTCAGATTATTGTAGGCAGTCTTTAATAACAACCTTTCATTAGACGGATTCACATCAATGAGAGCCATATTTATCGTTCTATGCTTTTTCTTATTGTATTTGTCGATCAAATTTGTATAATTATCAATCCATGGATACGATCCATTGTAACTAAATTCCTTCCACATCATCTGCTTTAGTGTCCTATTGAAACGCTCAACAATTGACGCCTTCAAAACACTGTATGTAGAATAATGGTTGACATGGAATTTCCTCACTAAATTTTTAAATTGTCGATTAAAGAATTCTTTACCATCATCGGTTTGTAAATTTCTCGGTATTCGACCCTAATTGAATATCGTTTCCATAGCTTTGGTTACATCAGTGGATGTTTTAGATTTTAAAGGCATAGCCCAGGCGAATTTTAAAAATGTATCTATTACGGTGAGAAGGAAATGAAATCCATTGTTATCCGTGGAATAACTTCCCATTTCTACTAAATTCGCTTGCCAGAGGTCGTCGATCCCTTTAGTGATTACACGTCTTCGTTTAAAATTTTTTCCAGCTTGAGTGTAAAACTCCTCTACTAAACCCCGCCTTTTACTCATTTTGGCATTTCGTGTAGAATTTTTTCCTCCAATGCAACTGCAGCTTTATAATAGCTCTTAGTGCTTGTTGAAAGAGGTAACTTTCCATTCGACCAATTGGTTCACTAATATATTTTGTATAATCTTGAATACTACTTTCGATATATGTTTCAGCATCATTAATCTTTCCGTGAACTACTTCAAATTCGTCATCAATTTTATCCTTCAGTGCTTTGTTTTCTTTTTTAAATTCTGAGTCCGTCTGTTTCATATTATCTTCCACAAATACTTGGTTACTGCGTCCATTAATAGGTGTGCCAACGTTCTTTAAACGCTTCCAGCGGATATTTATTTTCTTATATTTTTAATTTTAAAAATCTCTGCAATCCAATTCGGTGTATAGCCTTTTTCGAATACATGTTTATGTTTACTGATGCGAACATAATCTTCTATGCGGAACATTGACTTTGTAAATATACATGTTTATGTTTACTAATGCGAACATAATCTCCTATGCGGAGCTTTGACTTTGTAAATATTTTCAGATTATTGTAGGCAGTCTTTAATAACAACCTTTCATTAGACGGATTCACATCAATGAGAGCCATATTTATCGTTCTATGCTTTTTCTTATTGTATTTGTCGATCAAATTTGTATAATTATCAATCCATGGATACGATCCATTGTAACCAAATTCCTTCCACATCATCTGCTTTAGTGTCCTATTGAAACGCTCAACAATTGACGCCTTCAAAACACTGTATGTAGAATAATGGTTGACATGGAATTTCCTCACTAAATTTTGAAATTGTCGATTAAAGAATTCTTTACCATCATCGGTTTGTAAATTTCTCGGTATTCGACCCTAATTGAATATCGTTTCCATAGCTTTGGTTACATCAGTGGATGTTTTAGATATTTAAGTTGTTATCATTATCTAGACTGAAACCCAACATTTTTTAAATATTTCTTTTTATTTTATTATTTGATGTTTTATGTGCAGTATAACGACCGAACTTGACGACACTCATTTACAATTATGCTTACAACTCTATTATACATCATATTTATACAATTATATTAGCTTCTCTTAATACCTCAAGGGTGGAAATAATTTCGTTGGTGTGATTGTTATGTCCAGCTGATTGTGATGATAATAAAAGTCTCAATCTATGAACTAATTCATTCGCAACACCCCAAAAAATATAATTAGGCTTTTGAGGATTTACTTTCATCAATCCGGTTCCTTTTCTATGTTGAAGTGGTGTGGACAGCAAAGATTTATCACTGATTAATCCTTTTATGATGTTGGTGTAATTGAAAGCCTGGGTTCCCTTAATTTGTTAATTTTCATTATAGGTACGTTTGTGAGCATTAGTATTGATTAAAATTATTTTGTAAATTTGTAGATCTGCTTCGTCATACTTTGATGGTGTCCTGTAAAACAATAATTCAAAGAGACCGGGTGTAAGGTTGAAAGAAGTAGGGGTTGAGGATCCAAAAATTTGTCTGAATTGAATACGCTATCACCATGCATTTCCAAAGCGATATTTCCGAACCTCCATTCACCATTCGATCATCTGTTCGGCCCATATGCGTTGTCTAGCTTACTTTGTTCTTCTAGTTGTGTGTTAGTCTGAGTGGTATCTCATCATATGGAAAGTGAGAGTCATTCTTATTAATATTTGTTGTTGTTGTAGTGTTTCGAACCATTTCCTTTAGAGGTTTTGTGATTGGCTTAAGTGACACTTCTATTTCATTTTCTACATCTGGTCATTTTCTACATCTGGTTTTTATCAGGTCTTTTAATATTTTTTCATTCATTCTTATAATCGGTTATCAGCTATCAGGTCAGATCAGGTGTATCAGCTATCGGATCCGGTATATCAGCTATCAGATCAGTTCAAAGAATTTTTGCATACTAGTATGAAAGTATTGGGAGTGCTTTTATTTATAGTTGGATGTAAATATCAAAGTCTTTTCTATAACGTCCTTTATCAATCGGATCATCTTTGCTGATTACCAAAAATCCATATTTATATTTCCAATATTCTCTACATATATTTAAAAACTTTCCAAAAGTCATGTCTGTTCCCACATGATCATTGTATATGTGTTTCAAATTCATTTCATCTTGTTTGAATATAATAATCATGTTAGCATTATCACGTACTAAATGCTTAGGGATTCGTGTATATGTTTGACATAAATATAAACAATCGATGCATTTGTGTCGACCCATACAAAAGTATTCGCGAATGATGTTTTGCTTTTCACAAGCAACATCATCGAATATCATAATGAAGTTGGTTTTTGCTTCATCTGGTTTGAGGACTTGTTCGTTTTCCGACTTTAAGTATATGTATATATTTGCGAATTTTAGTCCATTCGGACTTTCTATTAAACTTAACATAACGTTAGTCTTTCCACAATTCGAAGGTCCGACAATAAGACACCTTATTGAATTTGGTAACAGGAAATTGTTACTTGATTTGGAAACATTATTAGTTACTAGATCCAAATTCTTTATTATTATATTTCTGTCTTGTTTAATGAAACGCATTTTAACAATTAATATAAAGATGTAATAACCACACCATTATATTCATTTCAATTCAGTACGAGTAGATGAAAAGATATAAAATGTGCATAATTTATAAGAAACATATCAGTTCTAAACAATCAGTAACCGGAAGAGGTTTATTAAATAGTGTTATAAATTCTCTGCCAATTGAACTTCATTTACCGAATTATCAATTTTGTGGTCCAGGAACTAAACTAACAGAACGCTTGCCAAGAGGCGATAAAGGAATCAATCCACTGGACGCCGCATGCAGAGAGCACGATATTGCTTATTATGAAACTCGAGATTTGAATAAGTGTTACGAAGCAGATAAAATATTAGCTGAAAGGGCGTGGCAAAGAGTAAAATCAAAAGACAGCAAATTCAGTGTGCGAATAAACGCATACTTAGTTACAAACGCGATGAAAGCTAAAGTAAAGTTCGGCATGGGGAACACGAAAAATAAAACTCTTAAGAAAATTAAGAGAAAAGTTAAAAAGAAATGTAACAAGAAAATATTTACTCACGGGGTTAAAACGCCTTGAAAATCATTAAACAACGAAAACCAGAAGAAATTCCCAGTGGAATTCTGCTCTGCAGCCAGTTTTATACTCGCTTAAGTCTTTTTCCAGAATATTCCATTTTAACGGAGTGCGGTATTTCGTACTCCGTTAAGCCGTTTTTCGTGCAAACAAGTATTAGTTTGAATTAACCACTTTCCCAAGGTTAAGAAGTTATACGGTCAGTGAACTTCACTGCCGTCCTCGTACATACATTGTTTTAAGTACATAGTACATAAGCTGCAAAAAGTGGATCACTTTAGATCAGCTTTGAGCTGATCTATGTATTCACTGCACTCTCTGACTCCGGTTGTGTAATGTACAAATCAGGTTACCGGTACTCAGCACAATTTGGTTGCTTGCTCTGCTCACTGCTATAACTTGCACATACGTGCCGCTCTGCCGCTCAGTTGAATTTACATGCAATATGCACACCACGTAACTTTTACTTTTCTCCGCATACTTTCTCCTGACCGTCAGTGTGTTGGCGTTTCCAGCGATCTTCTTTAGTAGTAGCGAACGTGTGTGTGCGATATGTCGAGAACTGTTTCTGAACTGAACAAGCATTCTCGTTGGGAACAGTTCTTAGGTCTGTTCGACTGCTTGATCTTTTGTGTGCCAAATTTGCATAGCAAATTTCTCACCTCTACTTCGTGGTGGGGGAAAAAACGGAACACCGTCGTCTCTTTTTTTTAACTTCTTCCTTCATCCTTTTCTTTTTTTCCTGCGGTGCATTAGTTGTATCTTTTCACCTTCTAAATTCTCCTTAATTTTATTCCCGTGTGTGTGAACCTTTGCAGAAGCTCACACACTGGCGCTTCGCTGGGTTTACACCGTCTGTTCTAGGCCGAACAGTTCCCCCTTCAGCTGACATGACGCAGCTGTTTATTGTAAACATAAACATTTAAAAGTTCTAGAATCGTTTGTGCGCGTTCTATTTAATTTGGTTACATTTTCCCAATTCGGCCCCCTCGTTGAAGTGTGCCGCACATGGTGGTAGCGGTGGCGCCCAGACTGAGCCACTTGCTGAGTCCAAAATCGGTGAGTTTGGGGTAATAAACTTTAGTAAGCAAAACGTTTTTCAGGTTTGCTGCCACAGCTCCGGAGACGTGGTCACAGCGACCCACAGATGTTACGAAGTCAACATCTCCAAGTGATGCCATTGGTTTTGGTACGTATGCACGCAACAAACGACTTTGCTCAAAAGCTTATTTTCCTTCCTTCAGAGTTTCTGCTGGTTCTCTACTGCGATTTGTGGTGCAGATTGGAGGCCTATATCTTCGCATAGCCATATTCGTGATTCAGGAACTGGACGTCAACAGGTTCTGAGCCACTACATTATTTGGACGGGTTCTTCCAATTTCTATGGAGCGAGTGTCATATAGGGTGCTGAAGAAGTAACAACGGCGATCGAGGTGCCAGTATTGCGTAAAAAGTTGATGGCTTTTCCCCAGTTCTTCTCTTTTAGGTTTGGAATCACGTAAAATTGGTCCTCAGAATGCGGTGCCGGAAGAAGTCGGCTTGGTGTTGCTCTGAAGTCGTGACGAGGATGCGTTGAAGATGTGCTGTCGTTGCGCAGGCGAGCGTCGAAGTCGCGCTGGTGCTGCGTCGAAATCACACTGATGATGCTTTGGAGATGCGGTATTGTCGCACAGATTGATGTGGTGGTCCACTGGTGATTCGGCTTTAGCAGCATGGAAAAACGATAAGAGAAAGCGCTATCAATTCCTTACAAGAAGCAGGAGATAACTAACCTGTGTACCTCCTTACGTGCTCGTCGCGTTTGCGGGATATCGTTGGCAGGACGTAATTACACATAAAAAATTAAGAGCCGATAAATTTAACTTTCCAAAGCTTGGTTGTGCGCGAGTTTTCATTTTCGTAGTCGTCTGTTTGTTGTTTTTGTGTTTGTCCTGTTGCCGGGGTTTTTGCTGTTACTGTTATGGCTGCCTAAATTTTCCGTAGCTGCGTTACTCAAATCGTAAGTTTCTGTTGTGTGTGCCTCGTTTTTCTCTTCCCCTGTTACCAACTTTAATTCAATATTTTATTAAAGATATTTAACATGTGTTGCTCTCGATGTTGCTATAGTTGCAGTTGCTATTGCTATCGTATCGTGTCAATCGAACGTGCCTCTTTATATCGTATCCTGCAGTTCTCTCGTGGAACTCTTTGTTGTAGATTCTTGGCCTTCGAGGCCCAACACCTTGTTGGGGTTTTCTTTCTCTTGTAGTTCGGCTGTTATTTTGATTCGCGAACTGTCAGCTGGGAGGGCAATTCGTGGTGAAATAATGGCTTCCTTTCTTCCGGTGTGAAATCGCCGAATAATAAGTGCTCGCGATCTTGCGAATATGCTCGAGTCGTTTGTGTTCCGCCCGACAGATGTGTGGCCTTCTGCTTCTATTTTATGTATGTCTGCACCACGGGTGTCCACCTGTGGTCTGTGTTTTGCTTTTGGGTCGCTGTTGAATTCTTCACTGGCTATGGCTATTCTTGCTGAAGCCGGTTTTCCCTTCCTGTAATCGGGTTCCGGCCGACACAGTTTCCTTCTGCCCCTCCGTTTGCTTGTTTTCGCTTCCGGTTTGGTTTGACCATCAGCGTCTGTGGTTGGCGGGCTTCCTGTACCCTGAACCAGACGTTCGCTGCCAGAAACTCCCTCGGGAGTATGGTCACTTTGCGCTGCCGCCTGTTGGTACGCCTTGAGTTCGCTCACATGATCCGTTCTTGGCCGAGTCTCACCTTCTTTCTGTAAACGGATGATCACTGGTGACACGAATCCGATTACCTGGTAAGGGCCGTCGAACTTCGGAGACAACATATTGCTATCGAGACAATATGTTTCTGTCAGTTCCTCCATCCGCTCCACGAAGGCTAAAGGGTCAACGCCACCATCATACATTACTGACAATTTTCTCACCTTGTCGATAACGTCAGGGTACGAATGACGCTCGATTATTTCCCGCAGGTTGCTGTTCGTTTGCAAACAAGAGTATATAGGTTCAATATCTTTACTCACCTTACAATTAGCTTATTCTAATATTTGTGTTTAGTTTGCTTATACAATTGGTAGTTGTACTAGAAATACAATAATATAATGTCGTTGGTACCTCTATGCGTTTTGAGGTCACTGAAATTCGGCTGGATTGTTGATATCTCACCGCGTTTGTGAGGTCACTAGTATTTTGCTGGATTGTTGATATCTCACTGCGTTTATGAGATCACTGATGTTCTTCTGGGTTGCTGATATGTCACTACGTTTGTGAGATCACTGGTGTTCTGCTGAGTTGTCGGTATCTCACTGAGTTTGTGAGATCTGTTGTCTGCTCTGACGGAAAGGTCTGCAAGCCACTGCGACCGTCCTCTGGTATGTCTGGTTGAGTTTGCTTACACCAGCCAATGTACTAAAACTTCTCTATTTCTAGTGTTACCCTCGTTTGCTATGGAACAGGAGGGCGTACGAGCCACTACAACTGTATATTTCTGACACTATAGCTTTTACTTTAGGAGGGCATTCAAACCACTGCGACTGGTTAATTCTGGCGCTTCGATTTTTGCAACAGGAGGGCGTTCAAGCCAATGCGACTGTGTGCTTCTAGCGCTTTTAACTCATACAACAGAAGGGCATTCAAGCCATTGCGACTGCGTATTTCTGGCGCTTCGATTTTTGCAACAGGAGGGCGTTCAAGCCACTGCGACTATGTGCTTCTAGCGCTTTTAACTCATACAACAGGAGGGCGTTCAAGCCACTGCGACTGCGTATTTTCTGTTGTTCTACTTTCGAATTTTTATAACTTAAATATAGTACAGTACCTTGGCTTTTGGCTGGGTGTTGTTAAACTGTGCACAGGTTTGAAATACGTTGTTTATTTCCACTGTGTTCGCCGTACTTCTCTGGGAAAGCTGGCACTCTGCTCGATTTCAGCCACTAATTTTGCACTTTATAACCTTATTTTGAACCAATTGAACTGAACTTCTAAACTGACTTGCACTGACTGAAATTTTACTGAATGAACCGTCTGAACTCGCTGAATCGTTGAACTGAACTTTCTGTACCGGAAAACAGACTGAGCCGTCTGAACTCGCTGAATCGTTGAACTTGAACTTGCTGAAGCGGAAAACAGACTAAGCCCTGAGTTCTGCTCTGCAGCCAGTTTTATACTCGCTTGAGTCTTTTTCCAGAATGTTCCATTTTAACGGAGTGCGGTATTTCGTACTCCGTTAAGCCGTTTTTCGTGCAAAAAAGTATTTGTTTTAAATAACCACTTTCCCAAGGTTAAGAAATTATACGGTCAGTGAACTTCACTGCCGTCCTCTTACATACATTGTTTTTGCAGTACATAAGCTGCAAAAAGTGGATCACTTTAGATCAGCTTAGAGCTGAGTTGTTGTTGTTTATTTAATTGCCTGGGACCGAACTGTGGCTTGACTCGAAATTGTTGGAATTAGATTAATGTAAACATTTCCGAAGAATGTAATGAAATTAAGCGGAACTGAGCCGAACATGATTGAACATATACAGATTTTTTTATTTCAATTTCGTTTTTGTTGACATGTTTCTTTTTCTTTTAATACCCTACACCCGAAGGGAGGTGGAGGATATATTCACTTTGTTCTTCCGTTTGTAACGCAGAGAAGGAGACGAGATAGATATAGAAAAGTATATATATTCTTTCTCAGCGTCACCTCCTGAATCGATTTAGCCCTGTCCGTCCGTCTGTCTGTCTGTCTGTCTGTCCGTCTGTCTGTCTGTCTGTTGAAATCACGATTACGAGAGAACGAAAAGAGTTATCGCGATGAAATTTGGCACAAATATTCTTTGTTATGTAGGGCTGTTTGGGATTGAAAATGGGCGAGATCGGTAAACAGCCACGACTTCTTTACATACGGAATGTAAAGGCACCTCGTTTCAAAAAAATGTTATAAACTGAATATTTCATAAACCGTGTGAGATATTAAGGTATAATTTTATTACGGAACATATAGCGTCATTACTAAAACGTTTGAAAAAAATGGGCGTGCCATGCCCACTGATAACAAAGTTGGCAATATCTCATGAAAGGTATAAGACATTGATATGTAATTTTATCAGGATATATAGAGAAGCATTACCAATAAACTTGACAAAAATGGGCGTGCCACGCCCACTCATACAAAAGTTGTCAATATATGGTAAACGGTATTACCAATTTTTGTACAAAATGGGCGTAATCCGGCCACTTATATAAAAGTTGTCAATATCCCATAAACGGGTCAAAATATTAATACGTTCGTAATTCTATCTAGCAGTACCTAGAGACATTACAAAAACATTTGCCCGAAATGGGCGTGGTAAATACCCTCGGGTGTAGGGTATTTAGATTTCGGCCAGGCCGAAGACAACACTTCTACTTGTTTTTTATTTTAGAAGGGTTTCAGTCGGAGTATGAAAGGACTGAAACTTACAATCAAACTTCATTCAGTATTTGAACGTGGCATCGAGAAGTTGTAGTTTTGTCTTCGTGCTTGATAAATTTTAAAGTGAAAATTTTAAGGTAAAAAATATAAGGTGGAAAACAAAAAAAAATTTAAATAAAATATTTTTTAAAAGTGCACAGAACATTCAATAAAAAAGTTAAAGCATTTTGAAAAAGTTAAATACTTATAAACATTCAAACAGAAAGTGCGCAGAACATTCAATAAAAAGTTAAAACATTTTCAAAAAGTGAAAAACTTCTAAACATTTAAACAGAAAGTGCGCAGAACATTCAATAAAAATTTAAAAACATTTTCAAAAAGTGAAAAACTTATAAACATTTAAACAGAAAGTGCGCAGAACATTCAATAAAAAGGTAAAAACATTTTCAAAAAGTGAAAAATTAATAAACATTTAAACAGAAAAGTGCGCAGAACATTCAACACCATCACCTTCATCAACAACAAGAATAACAACACCAACAACAACAACACCAATAACAACTACAGAGAAGGAAAAACACATTATTTACGAGGTAAGTGAATTTATATATAAAATAATATAATAAGAATATTTTTAATATTTTCTCTTTCTGTAGTCTGTAGATTTGTATGTTTAATATATTCCCTTAATTTACAGAATCTACAGCAAGAGCAGAAACAACAACATCAACATCGCCTTCACGGTCACCGCCACCGTCACCACCACTACTACCATGGCTGCCAACGACAACAGCAACAACAGCATCGACATCAACACCTTTCCAATACTATGAAACGCTCTATTTGTAGCGAGTGTGGTCAGCGCTTCTCTAAAAACCGCAACCTTAAACGCCACGTTGAGTCGAAGCACGAGAAGCAGGCATTCGATTGCAGCGAATGTTGGATGAAATTTTCTCGACGCGATACCCTTCAGAGGCATAATACTAAATTGCACCCTCATTCATTATCATCGTCAGTAGCAATAACAGCGTATTTAACAAATCCTCAGCCTTCAACATCATTAGCATCATCATCAATACCAGCTCATGTTCGTTGACGTTGACGTTGATCTTTTTGCAAGACGAAAACGTCTTGCAAAAAGATTGGGCTCATCATGTTCGAACCAACAAACATAAAAAAAATTGTTGGGTCCCAATAAACGAACATTTGAAATTAATAAAGTCTGCCTTTAATGGCAGAATTGAGACGTATGTGCTGGAGAATGATGATGAGGGTTTGCTAATACCAGAGCTGTTTTTTAAAAAAGTCTGAGGAGGCAGTTTTGGCTGCTCTGCATACGTTATTAATGAAACACTCAGCATATAAATTCAATATGGAGATATATGCTGAGTATGTAAAAATAACCAATGATAATGAAATGATAGTTGAAATTAAATCATTTCAATCAAAAATGATAATGGTTAATCGAACCGAAGAGTTGGCAAATATCTATAATGGTATGCAGGACCAGTTACGGAAAAAAATTTTCGAGTTCCAGGAAAGGAACAGTGGCTGGTCGCTGCTTAAAATACGCCACTTGGAGGTGAATGTTAACCAATATCGGTCTTTGAAGGGATCGTCGTACATCCCACTCCCAAAGAAAATACAGGAGAAGCGGGCGTGCACCAATGTAAGAAATGACGACGCATTCTGCTTGAAGTGGGCTGTAAACCATCTGATTCAATCCACATAGAGCTTACAGTTATAATGTTATAATGTATATACCAGTGAAAAGCCTTTCATAGCATTGGAGAATGGAGTGTCGTTGACCTTCAACACATTAACGTTCCCGCTGCCGTTGAGTCAATACTCCCGATTCGAGGAAATAAATCCACACATTAGTGTGAATGTGTTTGGATACGATGAGGAGATCGGGAGCATCGTGGGACCATATTACTCCACCAAGCAGGAGAAGTCCTCCCACATAAACCTCCTGCTGATTCAGGAGGAGGAGCGGTCCCACTATACTATATATAGTATGTGGATAAAGAATATGTCGAGGTTATTTAAATTAAAACTAATGATTAATGATTTTCATAACACTAATTTTATATTTTCTCTCTTTTTTCTTTTCAGATTAATAAAATCTCAGCAGACGGCACATAAAAGTAGATTATTCTTCTGCAACAGCTGCCTGCAGTACTCGCACAATGAGACTACTGCCGAGCAGCACAAGGAGGTATGCAAAAAGGTGGTGACGGTGATGCTTAAACAAAACTAACCCTTAGTTTTAAGAATTTAGAACGTAAGTTAGATGTACCTTTTGTAGATTATAGTGACTTTGAATGTATTTTAAGAAATGTAGATAGTAGTGTAGATGTAAGTTAAAGTAGTAGTAAAAATGTACATACACATATACCTATAGCATTTAGTTATTACATAGTTTGTAAGTATAATAGCAATTTGAATAAGTTTGTTGTATATTCGGGTGAGGATGCCCTCACTAAATTTATTCAAAGTTCGGTGGGGGATTGTAAAGAAATTTACAATTTTATTTTATTACATACTAAGGTTTGTAGTGAAATGTTGTAATTGGATGAGGGTAGGATAGGGATATGTAGAGTAAGTGTCAGCGTGTGACTTTTGTTTTGCTCATTTTTGATTATGAGAGAAGGCGAACTCTACCTTGTGACGCATAGGGTTAGTTGATTGGTTGGTTGGTTGGCGGCAGCCTAAGCAGTGGCTGCGTAAGCAGTGGCTGCCTATGCAGAGTCTGCCTCAGCAGGCGTAGAGTTGTTGTTTATTTAATTGCTTTGCTTTTTAGACGCTGTCTCAGAAATTTAATGTAAACATTAAGTGAATGGATTGAACTGCGGTTTGGTGGACATGCATGATCTGGAACGCATAAAGTACTTATTGTTTGCTGTGTGTGTGTGTATGTGTTTTGTTAAGGAATTCACAGATATTAGTATGAGTCATCAATTTCCCAGAATTTATTTTACAGAGACGCGTTTTGTATACTATTGTTGTTGTTGAAAATTTAAGAGAGGTGAATCGCTACGACGGAGGAGTATAAAAGGAGCAACAAGTTATTACAGAACTTCATTAATCGTTTCATTCTCCAAGACATCAAGTCGTGTAAGCTCCAAATAAGTTTTGAGAAAATACTCATATATTTTGTACAATTCAAAATTATTAAATAAATAACTTATACAATAATTATATTTATAACTAAAAATCCAGTATCCTTAAAATTTTGAGCGTTCTTTATAAAACTTTGAGTTTTAGTTTTGCACTTTCATGTACTCTTTGTGGATGCTCTGGGTTTTAGTTTTGTCAATATATGTGCTTTATCTCTCTAATTTGAATAATAGTAAATAATTTTTTATTTCTATATATTTTATATTTATAGTAAATAATTTTTTATTTACTATTATTCAAATTAGAGAGATAAAGCACATATATTGACAAAACTAAAACCCAGAGCATCCACAAAGAGTACATGAAAGTGCAAAACTAAAACTCAAAGTTTTATAAAGAACGCTCAAAATTTTAAGGATACTGAAGTGAAATCTACTTCATTAATATTATTATCATCATAATCATCATCAACAATAACAACATCTTCAGTTAAATCTTTTCAAAATGGAAGGATTCATTTGCAACCTTAAACGTCATGTTTTAAACAAACATGCTGAAAAGCAAGCATTCGAGAGCGACAAATGTCAGCAGAAATTTACCCGACGTGATAACCTGAAAAAAACATATAAATTTATTTCATGCACTACCAAGCAGAAGCTGGGCTTCACCAGTAAAACGTATTCATAATGAAAACTTTTCAATTTGGTCCGATTGCAATGAGAACGTTTTGAAGAAAGACTGGAATTATCACATTAGAACCAATAAACATAAAAAAATTCTAGCCGATTAAAGAGCACTTTAAAACAATAAAGTCAGCCTACAATGAAAGGATTGAAACGCTTATGCTCGAAAACGTGAACAAGGGTTTGCTCATTCCAGAAACTTTTTTACAGTAAACAGGGACATCATTATAAAAGCCTTGGAAGATTTACTCGAAAAGTACTTGGGCTATAAATTCAATTTATAGATATTTTGTGAGTATGTGAAGATGAGTATTGAAGAAGATATGGTTGTGGATGTAAAATCTTTCCAAACCAAAATGACTTTAATACAGTCAAGTGAAGATATCGAAAGCAGCTACAATAATATGATTTATCAGATTTGCAAGAAAATGTCTGAGTTTCAGGAAAGGGACAATGGCTGGTCTCTCGTAAGGATATGTCATGTGGAGTTAAATATTAATCAATATCAGCCAATAAGGGAATAGCTATAAGAAAAATATTGTTATTTACAAATTTCAAATTACTAACAAAATAATAAACTAAATTATAAATATAGATATTAAGCAAAACTAATGTTACATTTAAGAAATTGTATGAATAAATTTGAATATAAAAACCCCATAAAACAGTCGATTACCTACATTTTCAGATTAGGACAGTACCTGACTTTGAACTGATAGCACTGATTTAACTGATCTGCTCTGATAACTGACTTTGAAATACATGGAACCGACTTTTTTATACATAACATACAAATCGACGACTATTACAAATATATTCTTGATGATATCGATTTAAAATCCGATACCTCAGAATATTCACCAGACGACCGATTGATGAAGGACGTCGATTCCTTTAGTGATTACACGTTTTCGTTTAAAATTTTTGAGATTGAATGTGAAGCTCCTCTACGAAACCCCGCTTGAAATTTTGTGTATATATCATACAGCAGAGCATAACGATTACGACCAAAATTCAGGTTGAGGCCATCATAGGGATATGTATCAGAATTTAAGTGCACTTTAACATCAATTAAATGACAATGTTGAAACTTGTTGTCCTTTCGAAAAACAATCAGTATAAAACGTGGTCTTTCATTTTGTGGAGACAATTTAACGTTCCACAGATGGTTGGTTCCTTGAGTAAGTAGCGGATTGAAATGACAATCCCAACTGCGGAATGCTATTGATATAGATTGCCCGCTTTGGATTATTTGGAAGAGTTGTAGTTTTGCAAAATCAGCTAATTGTATATGCGGAATTTTCCACATAATATTAGCCATACTTAGTTTTAATTTTTCGTTTGCAACGGTTGAATAAACACCATTTTCATCCGAATTTGAAAGTAGTAGTACAAGCTTATGTTTAGCATTTAAGATAATTTTACTAAAGTCTTCAGCAAATCCCAGTAGCATTTTTAGTGGTATACAAAAATTAAAATATCCATCCTTTATTTCAAGTTCATTCTTCGAAAACCAACCAGCATTTTTCAGTATATTACTTTCGGTCGGATTCAAAGAGACATAATTTTTCACTGTTGTAGTTACACCCAAGTGACGGGTACGATCACTTTCCAATCCATTAATCTCATAGCGAATATCATCAAACAAGAATGTCATACAGTTATTTTTTTTTAATTTTGCATTGGAAGTCACATTTCCATTCTCCAAGGTGACCCTACCTTCAATATAAATTATACTTTCACTGGGTAAAACGAATAGATCTTTATTTTGAATGGCTATCCTTATCTCATCGTTTCTTTTAAATGATTGTAAATGCGGTGAGTAGCTTTGGTATTCTGTTTTAATGATACCATCATCATATAGTGGTTTTTGTATAACATGAAGTATTTGACTCATTTTAATTTAGTTTTTCTTTAGTTTGAAACCCAAAGATTTTAAAAACTCTTTATTTACAAATGTCAGCTGTTTACGTTGTATAGTGTCAAGTGTTGTCTGCGGCTTCTGCGACCTTGTTATTCCAAGTGGTTGGGTAGAAGTGAATGAAGATGTACCTATGTAAGCGCTTTTATTATAGATAATCATTATTCTTGGGGTTTTAAATGTAGTCTGAGGGTTATAATTTCTCCACTAAAATTAATTAGGTTACCGCTTTGATCAAAAATTTTTACTGTAATCGAACTTATCAGTCTGGTGTTTAATGGTAAATAGATAACATTTTTCGGAATCTCATCTATTTTATACCCAGGACTGACATTCAGTGCAAACATATGTATTGTATGCGCCGATGCATTATTAATATATGAACCGGTAACTATGTCACACTCAATGTGTATTGCATTGATCTTTGTTATATTCACAAGCAAGTCCGATGAATGCAGTTTTCCTGCTTTCAATATTCTTTTACTGAATCCTAAGAGCGGACCTTCGATCTTTATTAAAGTAAATGTCATGTTAACTGGATCCTACGATAGCTTGCAGTGTGTTAGGGTTGGCTGCTATTTCCAATTTCTCGTGCAGCTTTTCATGTGACTCTATACTTAAATATCTACTTTGAATGTACTCGGCAATATCATCAAGCTCATATCGACAGGACATCGACAGGAATTTCAATTGTATGGTCTCCAATATGAAATAAATTATTTTCATAGTCGACGTTTGGTATGGTGTTGTAACTATGAAAGTCGACCAGACCACACACGTACTTATTATCTAAATCTATAGGTGGAAAGTAATCAGCTGATAAAATGGATTTGTTTCCACTTAAAGTAAGAGTTATTGACATCTTGAATGTTGATTAACTAATGAAATGAAAACACACACAAAACAATCTTTTTATATCAGAAAATTTATTTAAATATATTTTACAAAATGGCATTACTATCGAACCAAGAATTATGTTCATTCGAAAATCCTAACCACTTGACGAAAAATTTGCTTCCTTTTGTTTTAAGAACTTTCTCCACGAGGTAGGTGTTGGGATATTTTGTTTTCAGTAGTTCAGTTTCGTAGAATCCTCCTCTAATTGTATTTCCCGGGTAGTCTTCAAGAAATGAAAACACACACAAAACAATCTTTTTATATCAGAAAATTTATTTAAATATATTTTACAAAATGGCATTACTATCGAACCAAGAATTATGTTCATTCGAAAATCCTAACCACTTGACGAAAAATTTGCTTCCTTTTGTTTTAAGAACTTTCTCCACGAGGTAGGTGTTGGGATATTTTGTTTTCAGTAGTTCAGTTTCGTAGAATCCTCCTCTAATTGTATTTCCCGGGTAGTCTTCAAGAAATGAAAACACACAAAACAATCTTTTTATATCAGAAAATTGATTTAAATATACTTTACAAAATGGCACTACTATCGAACCAAAGATTATGTTCATTCGAAAATCCTAACCACTTGACGAAAAATTTGCTTTCTTTTGTTTTAAGAACTTTCTCCACGAGGTAGGTGTTGGGATATTTTGTTTTCAGTAGTTCAGTTTCGTTGAATCCTCCTCTAATTGTATTTCCCGCGTAGTCTTGGGTTTGTCAATACGTTGTTGGGTTTGTAATTCTTATATTTTTAATTTTAAAAATCTCTGTTGTCCAATTCGGTGTATAGCCTTTTTCGAATACATGTTTATGTTTACTGATGCGAACATAATCTCCTATGCGGAACTTTGACTTTGTAAATATTTTCAGATTATTGTAGGCAGTCTTTAATAACAACCTTTCATTAGACGGATTCACATCAATGTGAGCCATATTTATCGTTCTATGCTTTTTCTTCTTGTATTTGTCAAATTTTTATAATTATCAATCCATCGATACGATCCATGGTAACTAAATTCCTTCCACATCATCTGCTTTAGTGTCCTATTGAAACGCTCAACAGTTGACGCCTTCAAAACACTGTATGTAGAATAATGGTTGACAGGAATTTCCTCACTAAATTTTGAAATTGTCGATTAAAGAATTCTTTACCATCATCGGTTTGTAAATTTCTCGGTATTCGACCCTAATTAAATATCGTTTCCATAGCTTTGGTTACATCAGTGGATGTTTTAGATTTTAAAGGCATAGCCCAGGCGAATTTTGAAAATGTATCTATTACGGTGAGAAGGAAATGAAATCCATTGTTATCCGTGGAATAACTTCCCATTTCTACTAAATTCGCTTGCCAGAGGTCGTCGATCCCTTTAGTGATTACACGTCTTCGTTTAAAATTTTTTCGAGCTTGAGTGTAAAGCTCCTCTACTAAACCCCGATTTTTACTCATTTTGGCATTTCGTGTAGAATTTTTTCCTCCAATGCAACTGCAGATTTATAATAGGTCTTAGTGCTTGTTGAAAGAGGTAACTTTCCATTCGACCAATTGGTTCACTAATATATTTTGTATAATCTTGAATACTACTTTCGATATATGTTTCAGCATCATTAATCTTTCCGTGAACTACTTAAAATTCTTCATAAATTTTTTCCTTCTGTGCTTGGTTTTCTTTTTTAAATTCTGAGTCCATCTGTTTCATATTATCTTCCACAAAAGACTTGGTTACTGCGTCCATGAATAGGTGTGCCAACATTCTTTAAACGCTTCCAGCGGATATTTAAGTTGTTATCATTATCTAGTGTTGTGGTACTCCTGGAAAATCCTTGCTGTGGGCTCCTCCAAAGTCCACAGTCCGTCCGAATAAAAACACTATTATTTCACTTTTGGCACTTTATTGTCTGGAATACGTTTTACACGTTCACTCCTCAATATTCACTGATTGACCCCCCATCTGCTACATTACAATCTTATTTATATGTTTGAACGCGGAAGTTTAAACATGGAAATAATAATACGCAGACTGTAGCGGAAAAGAGCCGCCTCAACAAATGAGCGCAAGAAAGTGGGTCACTAGTTCCACGGTCAGCGATATTTAATGGAAACGAAACCGCGGCCTCAGCGACCTGCGATCATTTGACGAATTGCTCTAGAAACGGCAATGCGGAATTAAACCAACAAGCACAACGTGCAAAAAATGCTCAGTGCGATGTCATAATTTAAGTATCGCCTGAAAGTATGCCTAGCGGAACCAGTGACTCACAACATCCCTCCACCCCTATGGAAAGGAAAAATTAGTATCGTGAAGCGATGTTCATTTTTCCTTTTATTACAATATTTCTACTGAGTGGTCAACTGTTTGATATTAGTCTTAATACTACTACAAATTTCCTAAGTAAATACGATAATCGCTTCTTGGCTGGCGCTCCTCGGATATGCTGACTGGAGAATAAGATGATGATGGTTCTACCGAATTATGCTTCTGCTGCTACGAATGGACGTCTCGTCTTAGGGTGATATCACGCGTTGCAGGGCACCCACATTTGAAGAAATGGTGTGTAACTGTGTGACAGCACCGATTGGACATGCTGCTCGTAGTTCTAGTCTACTTTGAACGGAGTGATGTGGCCTTCGGTGTTTCTTTCTCGTTTTCTCGGACTGCTGGGGTTGTGTGCTACGTTGTTGACTGTCTGGTGGACCTCCCATCTTACTTGACGCTAATTGATCATAGCTCATATCTCGACTGTGGCTTCACGATTCCCTTGTTTCACTTCGGGACGTTAGCTCTAATTTGCGACTATGATCCGTAGTCAGATGATTTGCGGGGATGGTCCAAAGAAAAATATTTTAGCACGTCCACCCTGTTGACTAATGCTAGCGAGAAAACATTGCCATGGCCGTCTTTGTCGAACAATGATATCTCTTATTTCTGTGATGGTGCCGTACAACGTGATGGTTCGGAGAAGCAACTTCGATGTACCGCTCGTATCTTGGAGTCCATAATTAAATTGAAACTACCACCTACGTGTTGATGCTGTTGGTGGCTTATCCTATTTATTTTCTAATACTTATACTATGAAGTAATTCAATGACATTTGTTATTTCATGAGTATCTTATGTTTGTTCTGTAATATTTATATACTTATGACTATATACAACTTGCGTTCGTATTCGATTATCGAACTAAAATCAATATATTCATCAAGTGAAACCATTAAATTTTAGGTGAAATTTTTTACACTTTTCGTTATGTGTCCTTAAAAATATTTTCCTAGTCCCTTATATCTAGTTTCTTTTTTTTCCATTCTCATTTTCTTTTCCTTTCATTTTAAAAATTGTTGTTTTTTATTTTTATACATTTTTCAGAATGTTTTTTCTTTCTTCTCTTTCCCCCCCCTTGTTTTCTTTCTCTTTTTTTTTCTTTGATATTTATTTTTTTGTTTTTTCCTTTCCCTCTTTTTTTTATTCTTCTCTTCTCTCTTTTTCTTTCTTTTTTTCTTTACTCAAAAGTTTTGTCAATTTGTTTTTTTTTATATGTAAACTTTTCCCTTATTGCTATAAACAATTATTTCTCTACTTAAATTAACTTAACAATTAAAATGACTTAATCATTAAATTTAACAATTATTAACTTCATTTAATTTAATTTTTTAGCAAGCTAACTTTAAATTCTATTTTACTTGCTCCTTTTTCTTAAAATGTGATACCACACGCTTGTATATCAAACGTATTCATTACACGTAGCGGTGGAGTGATCTGCGATGCCACTTAATGCCATGGCGCCTTACATAATGTGACAAAACCGTCTTAGAATTATCTACCCCAAAATTATTTCAACTTGGACTTCTGTTAAATAGAATTAGGAACAAGCAGAAATTGAATTAAAACTAAGTTTATATTGTTTCAACCATATACATGCACTTGGAAACAATGTAAACAACATAATAAAGCAATAAAACATCATAAAAAACAAAATAAACAACATAAACTTAATATATTGCCTTGACCAAACCTAGATATATGGTTTAAACAAATTCTATAATTAAATAAATACATTTTGTTAGTAAGCAAATTTAGTAAGTGTCCGGTTAGCTATAGAAAATTCCCCTTAAAAATATACTAGCCAAAAAGGTTTTATATGGATGAGCAACTTCGGGCGTACTTACTTATCAATTTGCGGCGTCGCAGTTAATGGGATCCAGCCCTCTCTTTTCCGTCGTCCTGGTAAACATGGAATTTCCCCTTGCACCACCTACGACTGCCTTGAAATATACAAATACATATATATATTATTTACGGTCGTTATTTTTCCCTATTTACTAAAATGTTTGTTGAATTGTATGTGTTGAGCGTGGTTTTCCGGTTCCGATTTACTGCATCCGTTGCTGTTCCTATATTTATTGAATTGTTGTAATGTTTAAGCAAATTGTTATGGAAGGACTTATCCCTCTTCTTATTTTTTAGAACTGTAGTGACCGGACTCTTAATGCCTACCACCTCATATGGGCCTAACCATATCGGTGAAAATATGTTTCTTCTAGTTTGATTTTTCATTAAGACCTTGTCACTTACCTTAAAAACAACAGGATTTAACTTGCTATCATATTGCCTTTTAGACAACACCTTCGCCTTCTCCTGGTTTTGTCGAGCTATTTCATGCGCTTTTTGGATCTGATGTTTCTGAATCTTCGAGGGATCGTCCGGATTATACACCGGACTGCACTTACGTCTCAAGTTGGTTGGCATTTCTGAATCAAAACCGTATAAAGTACGGAAGGGTGTTTGTCTAGTGCTAGTATGGGGCGTATGGTTATGCACATGCATCGCTGCCGACAACCATTGGTCCCAATTAGAACCGTCCTCTTTAGCGAAGCTGCGCAAATATTCCGCTAGCGGTCTATGGCTGCGTTCTAGTGAACCATTGGCCTGGGGGTGGTACGGAGTGATATGCAACTTCCTAATGTCTAACATCTTACACGTGTCCGAGAATATTTTGGAAATAAAATTAGTACCATTGTCCGTTACTAACACTTTTTTTTCTATATCCGAGTTCAGGAGCTGCTAAGCTTCAAAGCTTTTTGTGCTGATAGCACAAAATTTTTAGATAGATTTAGAATAGATTTTTTTTTAGTTTTTTTTTTTTTTTTTTTTTTTTTAAATTGTAGAAATATTTGTTTAGTTTTTGTAGAACTAATAGCGCTAGGCTAGGCCTTAAGTACGCTGAAAACAACGCAATTAACATCCATGCCCAAGGCGGGATTCGAACCCGCATCCCCGGAGCTCGCAGCAAGGTTATCACCCACTGCGCCACCGAGGATGGCAACTTTTGGAACTCCGTAGCGAGTTACTATCTCGTCGAAAAATGCCTTGGCTACTGTGCTCGCTTCCGCATCCGGAATTGCTACGCACGCCATTAGTTTTGAGAAGTAATCCTGAAAAGTGAGTATGTATTTATTTCCTGACACAATCTCCGGCAAAATACCTACTATATCCATATACACCTTTTCAAAAGAACGCTTCGGTGTATCAGTTAACACCATGGGCATTTTCGTAAGTCTCGAACTTTTATTCGCTTGGCACTTCGGACAATTCCTGACATAATCCTTAACTTGTCTTTGCATACCAGGCCACCTGAACTGTTTTCTAATGCGCAGAAATGTTTTCACCGCGCCTTGATGGCCCCCCAAAGGTGAATTATGGAAATCTCTCAAAACCGTTCTTATTTCCTCCGGCCTTGTTAAAACTACCGCCTTGTCAACCTCTAGACCGCTTTCACTGTCCATATCGCCTGTGGTTGTCTGTTTGTTGTTTTCCTGTGGGATTTCCTGTTGTTTTCCTGTGGGATTCTGCTCAAAGCGTCTGCATTCAGATTCTTCTTGCCGGGCTTATAAATAATCTCGAATTCATACTCCGACAATTTATGTCTAAACCTAGCCAGGCGTGAAGTCTGATCCTTCAAATTCGCTATCCCCTTCAAGGGTTGGTGATCCGTGTACGCTTTGAATGGCCTGCCCAAGAGATACGCTCTAAAGTTCTTAGTTGCCCACACTATAGCCAAAAATTCTTTTTCAATTGTGGAATACCGTTTCTCGGCTTCATTCAAAGCCCTACTGGCAAAAGCTATTGGCCTGTCTTGGCCTACTATACCTTGGGAAAACACCGCGCCCAGAGCCTCGTTGCTGGCGTCTGTTGTTAATAAAAACGGTTTCGAAAAATCATGATAAGCAAGTACCGGTGGTGAAATTATCGCTTTCTTCAAACTTTCAAACGTCTCTTGACATTCATCTGTCCATTGGAATTTTACTTCTTTTCTCAATAATTTGTTTATTGGCAACGCGATTTTTGCTGTATTTTCAATAAACTTCCTATAGTAATTTACTAACCCTAAAAACGCTTGCACTGCCTTTTTAGTCCTTGGTGGCTTTATGTTTTTTACACATTCCACCTTCTGTGGGTCGGGGAGTGCACCCTGTTCTGAACACTTATGACCTAAATATACAATTTCTCGCCTTAAAAATTTACACTTCTCTGTGTTCAATTTTAAATTATTCTCTCTAAGAACCTTAAATACTTTACATAACCTATCCTCATGCTGTTGTAGGTTTCTACCGTACACTACTATGTCATCCAAATAAACAAAACAGTCTATCCCCTGAAGTCCAGTGAGAATATGATTCATTATTCTCTGGAAGTTTGCAGGCGCTCCAGTCAACCCGAATGGCATCCTGTTAAACTCGAAATGTCCTAGGCCCGAGCTAAAAGCAGTTTTCTCACTGTCCCTTTCGTCAACTAAAACTTGATGATATCCACCAGCAAGATCTAGAGTCGAGAAATACCTGCAGTGTCCCAACTGCTCCAGAATTTCCTCTATTCTTGAAATCGGAAAGTCTTGCTTTATAGTTACATCGTTCAATTTTCTATAGTCAATCACTAGTCGCCATTTTTTCTGTCCATCCTTTGAGGCTTTTTGGCACTAGTAGCAAGGGCGAATTCCAAGGAGATTTGCTGTGGGAGACAATCCCGTCATCTAACATTTTCCCCACCTGTCTATTAATCTCCTCCATATGCACCTGTGGGCCTATACTGCTTCTGATTAACCGGAGGCTGATCCTGCAAGGTTGGTATCTCGTGCTCCAAAACGGGCGTGTAAGACAGTTTATCCCCTTCCAGAAGGAAAATATCATTGAACGCTGCGCACATTCTCTCTATTGAGCTTCTTTCCTCCTTATTCAAATTTTCATCTAATCGTAATTTACCTATAAGAGTGCTTATTCTATCCCTAACGTCTATCTCCTCTATTCCACTTACCGCACCGGTAGCCGGTGTTTTAAACTTATTGAAATCAGTAAACTTTGGTCTAAAGTTACTGCTAATATTTACATCCCTATTCGTTGAATTTAACACTGACACATAAACTGTATCCTCTTGTACATTTACCAGTGTCTCTCCCATATATACCACTTCCGTAATTTCCTGTTTATGTACTACTACCACTTTAATATTGGTTTTAATTCCAACTGGAACTATTCTTATTGTCCGTGCTAATACTTTGGCTCTCTCTCTGTGAGAGTCTTCATCTATTGCTTCCTTTGACCTCATAATTAAAGTCTCAACACTCTCTTTGTCTCCTCTTAAGAATGTCACCTTTTTAGTGAGGGTATTTATAACGGACCTATTCCACAAGTTATACCTTCCAACTATGCCATCCCCTGGCACTCCTTCCTCTGAAGATACTACATGTAACGCAAACTTAATGCGCTCATTGTCATTATGGTGAACGAATACCAAACCTCTTGTGGTCACGCATCCACCGAATGCCCCACTAAGGGTTTTAATTTCGCTAGTGTCCACTTCTAGCGAATGACATAGCGCATTTTCCTTAACCAGGCTTGTGTTCGCCCCTGAGTCCACCAGTAAAATGAGTTTTCCATTTCTTGCACCCGTACACGGTACTTCAATGAACACATCATTTAAGGTGTCTTCTTCCTGCATCCCTTCCTGCTTGTAGTCTTATATAATTTTTGGCATTTGAAATTTTCCTGCCGCCAACTTTCGAGTAAAAACCCTTCAACGTTTTCATTGCGCTTTTTTGCAACGTATGTGAAAACGTCTTGCGATTATTCTATAACCTACCACAACAATTAAAGACCAATTTATTAAATCCCCAATAATGTCTTTTATTATAGTCGCGAGCAACAAAACCAGAATGAAAATTTGTGTAATGCTTGCACTTAAACAAGAAGCAAAAACTCCAAACGTATCCACTGACTCAACGGCCGTCGGACTTACTGTTTTGTTGTCATTTACTTTTTGTTTCACTTCCGTCTCCAATATCTTGCTGCCCGCATCAACTTTCTCATCGTTCATTTCTGGGAAAAACTTACTTAACATTTCTTCTTCAACTTCTTCTATATTTTTATGCTCTTTTTTGGTCGACAGTCCTCAACCTTCTTACAACAATCAGAGGAGGACGGTTCAACAATCGTTTCCGACGTCTGACTCGCTGTCCCCATGATGTGTGGCCTAATTTTCCTTTTCTTTTCGGGTTCCCAGCTTAGCGGCCTTGGCTGGGCCCCTGCCAGTTTCCCTGAAACGTATCCCAATTTCGCTTAGCCTGGCAGTCCCTCACAAAATGTCCTGCTCGGTTGCAAAAATGGCATCTCAAATGATTTGCAGACTCGTCTGTAGATTTCCCGCGCTGGTTAAACCTACCTGTGTTCCCGATATTCTCCGATAATTGTCGGTTTCCATTCGTCTGATTTCCTTGCCTAAGTCTTGGTGATTGCATGAATTCCCGTGGTCCCGTCCGGTAATTATTTCAGCCCGTATCGCACTTCCCTTCTGACGAACTTGCACACCTTCGGCTCGTCTCATGTCCATATATTTTACACTCCTGGCAGAAAGGCCAGGAGTCGAAACATTCAAGCGAAGTGTAAACCGTCACTACTCCCTCTTTCCCCCTTCCCACTAACCTGTCATCCCTTCGGAACCAAAAAATGCTGTGCATGGATAGGGAGCATCCCCTGAGCTTGGTTTCATCTGTCATAAAAAAAACCAAAAATAAAAAAAAGGCGTGTTCTTTCACGTGATGCAGTCTTCTCTGGTGTGTCCCTTTTTATTGCAGAATCTGCAGGTCACGTTAGCCTCTAATGATTTCTTCCCAGTATCATTTTTGTTCCTGAACTGTGCCGGCGGGCTCGCAGTTTTCCGCTGCGCGAAAGAGTTAGCGTCACCGCGAAATGCTGCCTGTTGCAGTGTTGGATCCACCCTGTTGTTACCCCGCAGGAGCGCTATAGTACCCATCTCTTGCGCTTGCTCTCTAATCGCATATTGATGGTTTAGCTCCCTCAGGTTACACTGGTGAATTTCATGGTTAAACCTCACTGCTTCCTCTACCGAATCCTCCAAGCTGTTTGCTTTTGACCCTAGCATGTGTAATCTTAGCGTCGGTTCATTGAGACCCATTTTGAAATACTGTACTGCCGATCTTTCCAAATCCTGCATTAAGCCCGTGCCAGCTGGGTCCTATAATTTCTTCCGCTTGCGACTATAACGCGTACAATCTCTCTGCATATTGCCTCACATTTTCCCCTGGCAATTGACAAACCTGTTGCAGTTCTAACCGCACTGTGTCTAACGAACTAATCTGCAAATAACTTTTTCGTATCGTCGCGCAAAATTCCTCAACTGTACTGAATTTCCTAGATCTGAGCAAACTATACACGTTCCCATGCAATCTCTGCTTAATGCAAGGTATCAAATATTGTCTGCTTCCTTCCTCAATACCTTGAACCGCCAATTCGCACCCGTCAATGAATCTATATACTTCATTGCGCAAATCTGGGGAGGGTGTTCCCGAGAACAAAGGTACTAATTTGTTCACTACTTTGGCCACTGCTTCTATACCCATATCTACGCCGGTTTTACCCCTCGGGATCTTAAAATCTGTTGAAACTACTGACGGGCGTCCCACTGGATTCTTGTGAGGGAGAGTTGTGTCTGCTAAAAAATTTTCCTGCTGAAGGAGTCTATTCTCTTCCTTCAACTCCTCTATTCTCCTGTGGGCTTCTTCTAGAGAGTCAAAATCTTCCCTGCTTCTTCGGTTTAGAAATTTCGCGAGAAAATTTTCAGAAATTCCCTTTTCTTCCACCAACCTTCTCAATTTCTCGTTTTCCTCTTCAACTTCCCTTACCGAACCACTTTCTATTTCTCTCTCTACTAATAAGTTCTCGTATCTGTTTTTAATGGCTTGAAATTCGTTCCTCCAATTTTCCAATTCCTTTCGCGCACTTTTATTCTTACTATCTATAAAGTTTAGTAAAACTCTTCTAGAATTGCATCTGCTTCTTCTACCTTAGAAAGCCTGCCTAAGCCACGAAGTTTTTCCTTTATCAGTTCTAAATTCTCTTTATTACCTACAGTACACGCAAGACTACCCCAAATTGTTTCTACAAATCTATCCAATTCTCCTACCAAGATTTTATGACCTCTGCTTAATTCCCTTAACTGAATTTCTATGTCATATGAGGTATCCATACAACTTGCACTGTATCTGCTACTATTTCGTGTGCTTGCCTTTTTTTTCTCTTTAGGTATTTTTAGGTACCAGCCTTCTCTGAACTAGACACAACACTTCTTTTTTTTCACTTCCTATTGTGCACGCGACAAAATAAAAAGGAGAAAAAACAACCGACTGAATGTTCGCGCACAGAAAAACTAACCCCAAGCAAGCGCCAGTAGCTGCACTTGAATTACGAAACTTGAAACCCCCACAGAAAAATTTCGCGTACTAATTGATTGCGCTCGCGTCTTAAACGTTTTGTATTTTCATAGCAAACACAATTACTTTTTTTTCACACTTTTTTATTTCATTTACCCCAATAATTTAAAAAAGAAGAACAATGTTAGTAAAAATACTTATCCCCCCGAAGCCAGACTCAGCCACAGGATTACGGGTAAGGGAGTCTTGCCCAGGATTATTTATGCGTGTTAGTATTTATATATATGCGCTACAAATTCCTAGCTTTATTTATTACCTTTAAAATTTTATGTTTTCACAAACTCACCTGTGGAACGATTTTCGGTTCGTAAAAACCGGCTGCGCCAAATATGTTGTGGTACTCCTGGAAAGTCCTCCCTGTGGGTTCCTCCAAAGTCCACAGTCCGTCCGAATAAAAACACTATTATCTCACTTTGGGCACTTTATTGTCTGGAATACGTTTTACACGTTCACTACTCTCTACTCACTACTCACTGATTTACCAATCTAAAACCCAAAACCATGCCCTACCACTATTTATACACTTAAACCCGGAAGCTTAAACATGGAAATAATAATACGCTGACTGTAGCGGAAAAGAGCCGCCTCACCAAATGAGCGCAAGAAAGTGGGTCACTAGTTCCACGGTCAGCGATGTTTAATGGAAACGAAACCGCGGCCTCAGCGACCTGCGATCATTCGGCGAATTGCTTTAGAAACGGCAATGCGGAATTAAAGCAAGAAGCACAACGTGCTAAAATGCTCAGTGCGATGTCATAATTTAAGTATCGCCTGAAAGTATGCCTAGCGGAACCAGTGACTCACAACACTAGACTGAAACCCAACACTTTTGAAATATTTCTCTTTATTTTATTAGTTGATGTTTTATGTGCAGAATAACGACCGAACTTGTCGACACTCATTTTCAATTATGCTTACAACTCTATTTTACATCATATTTATACAATTAATTAGCTTCTCTTAATACCTCAAGGGTGGAAATAATTTCGTTGGTGTGATTGTGATGTCCAGCTGATTGTGATGATAATAAAAGTCTCAATCTATGAACTAATTCATTCGCAACACCCCAAAAAATATAATTAGGCTTTTGAGAATTTACTTTCATCAATCCGGTTCCTTTTCTATGTTGAAGTGGTGTGGACAGCAAAGATTTATCACTGATTAATCCTTTTATGATGTTGGTGTAATTGAAAGCCTGGGTTCCCTTAATTTGTTAATTTTCATTATAGGTACGTTTGTGAGCATTAGTATTGATTAAAATTATTTTGTAAATTTGTAGATCTGCTTCGTCATACTTTGATGGTGTCCTGTAAAACAATAATTCAAAGAGACCGGGTGTAAGGTTGAAAGAAGTAGGGGGTGAGATTCCAAAAAGTTTGAACATGAATACTTTATCACCATGCATTTCCAAAGCATTATTTCCGAACCTCCATTCACCATTCGATCCTCTGTTCGGTCCATATGCGTTGTCCAGCTTATTTTGTTCTTCTAGTTGTGACAGAATTTGTTGATTAAATTTTGTTGATTTGTTTGCAACATCTGTATCATCCATTTGAGAGAAAAAGGTACCGTTTTCATTACTCTTGGTAAGAGTTTCGTCTGTAAAATCAATCCGTTTCTTTGCTTTGTGTGGGGTACTTGTTTTTAGTCTGAGTGGTATCTCATCATACCATCAATATGAGAGTCATCATATTGATGGTATGATGGTCAATCGATGCATTTGTGTCGACCCATACAAAAGTTTTCGCGAATGTTGTTTTGCTTCTCACAAGCAACATCATCGAATATCATAATGGAGTTGGTTTTTGCTTCAGCTGGTTTGAGGACTTGTTCGTTTTCCGAAAATGTAAATAATTCAATACTTTGAATTGGATTTATTAATTGCTTTAAATATTCATATTTTGGTTGATACAATGACTTTGAGTATAAGTATATATTTGCGAATTTTAGTCCATTCGGACTTTCTATTAAACTTAACATAACGTTGGTCTTTCCACAATTCGAAGGTTCGACAATAAGACATCTTATTGAATTTGGAAACAGGAAACTGTTACTTGATTTGGAAACATTATTAGTTACTAGACCCATATTCTTTGTTATTATATTTCTGTCTTGTTTAATGAAACGCGTTTTAACAATTAATATAAATATATAATAACCACACATTTATATACATTTTCATTCAGTACGAGTAGATGAAAAGATATAAAATGGGTATAATTTATAAGAAACATGTCAGTTTTAAACAATAAGTAACCGGAAGAGGTTTATTAAATAGTGTTGTAAATTCTCTGCCAATTGAACTTAATTTACCGAGTTATCAATTTTGTGGTCCAGGAACTAAACTAACAGAACACTTGGCAAGTGGCGATAAGGGAATCAATCCACTGGACGCCGCATGCAGAGAACACGATATTGCTTATGATAAAACTCGAGACTTGAATAAGCGTCACGAAGCAGATAAAATATAAGCTGAAAGGGCGTGGCGGAGAGTAAAATCAAAATTCAGTGAGCGAATTCAGTGTAATTCAGAATAAAACTCTTAAGAAAATTAAGAGAAAAGTTAAAAAGAAATGTACTAAGAAAATATTTACTCAAGCGGTTAAAAACGCATTGAAAATTATTAAACAACGAAAACCAGAAGATATTCCCAGTGCTATAAAATCGCACAAAAGGTTGTGAAAAATTCTTTCGGACGGAAGAAATCCACGATTGAGGATTGTTTCTACCATTAGTACCGACTTTTACCTGCTCTGGGACTGCTAAGCTGTTGGAGGCTTAGCATCTAGAGGAGCTGCAATTGCAAAAGCAATTAATGAAACAAAAGCCGCACGTCAATAATTGGAAGAAGCAGATCCACATAATAAGTCTATGGAAGCAATCACCATGGGAAAAGGCTATACTTGAAGCCATACAAAAAACGATTGGGTTTATATCATAGTCCGCTACCAAAAAACTTTTAAGGAATCTACCCAAAAGAGCAATCACAGATGTCGACTTGATGATACATGCATAGAACCTACCGCATTTTAGAGGTACTTTTATGCGAGACAGTCTCCCGAAACGATACATCAAAGGACCCTGGTACTCATTGGGTAGCATATTACAAAGACAGGCACTGCAAAGAATATTTTGATAGTTTTGGAAACTTGCAACCACCGCATGAAATAATAAATTATCTTGGGAGATTACGTAAATTACAACTACACCCAAAAGAAAAATATTCTGTATATTTCAGAAATGTGTGCAAAAATATTTACAATGTTGATGTTGATAAACGGAAAGATGTCAAGATTGTGAATAGCTGGGAAAGTCGAGAAAAGCGATTGGCAGTTCGCGCACTAATTGCTAAACCCAATTTTCACAGCTCCTCACAATTCACAGAAGACATGATTGCGATTCAAATGAGTAGGATTCGCACCGTTTACAACAAGCCCATTTACTTGGCATTTTCGGTGCTTGAATTATCAAAGTAAGATGTATAACTTCCACTACGGCTTTATGGTACCGAAATTCCAACAGAGTCTTGCATTGAACTATATGCATACAGATTCATTCATATATTCAATCAAGACTCTAGATTTTTATAGGGATAATCGAGATGATATCGAATCAAAATTCGATACATCCGAATATTCGGAGGACAATGTATATAATTTTCCCCTTAGGAATGCTAAAGTCCTCGGCATGATGAAGGATGAAAGTAAGGGGAAAATAACGAGGGAGTTCATAGGCCTCCGCTCAAAAATGTACTCCATAGTCGTTGTACATAATGAAGAAATAAAAAAGGCTAAAGGAGTAAAAAAATTTGTATTACATAGGTTAAGTCTTAGTGATTTAGTTGTACAAAAATTGTTTAGTAACATTTGGATTTTTCAGATCCCTTAACGTACACGGGTATATTTTTAAGATTTTGCTTCACGAAATATTTTACACTACAATAGTCGTTGAAGCCATCATTCCATGTGAAACCATGGTGATTACGATATGACCAGTGCACTTGTTTTTGGAACTGATGCGACTCAGCAAATAACTCAACACACAAACCCTCAGGTGCCGTGTGACTCGAATGACGTAGCCAGTTGGAATTATGAACATTGAAATCACCAGCAACAACAATTTCACTGTTCGGATACGATTCCAGAATTTTAGAAATCGACTCAGAGACTGTCCAGTTTATCAAAAGTTGGCGGCCTCCCTAGACCCGGGCTTCTATAAATGAAGCAGAAGTGCAGGATATGCGACTGGATTTTGAACTTAACCCACATGGAGTTAAATTCGGCGTCCGTCGTGCAAAGGTGTTGCTGACACTGGTACGCAACATCACTACGAATATATAAGGCGAGGCCTCTGTGTGATGAAAACAATGGCAGTAAGTGGTACCCAGGCATGTGAAAGTCCAGTGGATCTGCACCCTCAGACACCCGGGTCTCACTTAGTGCCATCACATGCGGTTGGTGGGTTCAAATAAGGCATGTTATGCTTTTATCTTGCCGCGCTTCAGCCCGCGGTCCAGTCACAGCCGCATGCACACCTAACGGGACCAGGAAGAAGGAGGAGAATTGACAGCAAACGAAATGCTGAGCTTTACTGCGGAGAGCATAAAAAAGCCCCTCGCATGGTTCTCTGTGTTCCGTTTGATTGCCTATTTATTTGTTATAATTTCACCAAGTTTTATTTATTTGTTATTATGTAGTGCACTATTGTTTGTTTGCTAAAAAATGTTGTTTGGCGAAGTTTTATTGTTGTATTTTCGCGGCGTGGGTTTTCACTATTGTTTTAGACTATGGTTTCAGATTTTATTTTCCCGAACAATGATTAAAAAATGTATTGGCGGGCGCACCGTCCGCCTCCGTCCGCGGTCACATCACAACTGCACATTTGCCACACATCGAGGGCGGGAAAGTACACATGTTTGTTGGCAGTTGGCCAGCAAGAGGGTTTTACGCGCTCCAACGTCACGCCGGGTAAAAGTGGACATCTCCGCCAAAACGAAAAACTAGAGCCTTGGACCAGCCGAAGGGAACACCGCTTGGAGCGATAGATTTAAGTCTCAATTTAGTTGCTATGATAATATTAAGTCATTCAATAAATACGGAAATTGAAAGTCCCATTTATTTATATTCGATCTTTGGACAACCGCGGTCTATAGACCCGAAAAACCGGAGGTACGTTAAAAAGTTCTACACCAACTGCCATGTTTATTTTCCTATATTCTTATAACTGTTGGTAACATACCGTCACAAATTTTAATGTTTAATGTACTCGCATAGTGACAATATTTTATATCTTAGCAGTTATAAATTTTAACGCATTGAATAAAAACCAATTCCAATTATTCGACCAATTTGTATATCATACAGTCAAAGAAAATGTATAGAAACATATTTGTTTGCTCTTTACCCGCACAGGAGGCAAAATAGATGTATAAATGTATATGTTTAATGTTCAACGAAACCTTCTGAGTCGATGTCTGTAGACGTCTGTCTGTATAACTATGTGTCTGTCTGTCCATTCGTCTGCCTGTCTGTTTAAATAAAAATTACGGGAGAATATTGAGCAGAGATATTGGAAAAAATTTGCAACAAATATTCTTGTAGTAGTATTCCTCTTTTATACCAAATATTCAGATACATCTTTTTGAGGAATATTTAAAAGTGTATATTTTGTATGATATAATAAGTCGGAATTGTGTTCCGATTGTATTTAGTGATATTTGCACTATTTCCCCAAAAAAGTCGGTGTTGTTCGCCCACGTTACCGCTTACAAAGGATTTCAGAGCTTAATATATTATAGTGTAATTATTGATAGGAAAATGTTTAATGCTTTTTAGAAATTATTATTTCTCTCAAAAAGTATAAATACTTTTGCTTGCGTTTTACTCTAATATCTGATCATATCATATGTTACATATTTTGTACCCTAATATCTGAACATGTGATATGTTATATATTTTGTATAAAATTTAGATGGTTCCAGCTAAAGGAAATTGAGATTAACATTTCATCCATATATTGTAAAAATCTGGTAAAAATTGAAACCTTTCCAAACACATTTGAGATATTATTTCTTAGACATTTTCGTTTTTACGCCGAAACACTGTTTGCCTGTCCACCGCTGACAATATCCACACTCATTCTTCACCAGTCCACTTTTGTTTATCTCCCCTTTCGTTTTCAATTTCCAGATATAAAATGATAATATAAAAACTCTCAATGCAGATACAAGTTATCAGTGGTGTCATTCTGATATCGTGGCGACAGTCTGTACTGCAAAAGCAAATAGATTACGGCGCCAAGTTGGGCCACGTTGTTCACTCCTTAGCCAAAATGGAGCTGGAAAACTTCTTTAAAAACGTTATGCCGGTTGCAGATTACTTCGATCAAAGCGACATGCTCTTATCGGTAAGCGACTAATTATAGAAGAAATGGTGGAATAAAAGTCATGATTTGTATGTACATATACAGAAAAGATAAAATTCATTCATTTATTGTATAGTTTAAGAAAAATTACTTATTGAATAATTTCAGACGCCGCACAGGGTTCCCAAACGACTTGGGCCGGGAAAAAATCTGTATCTTTTTATCCAATGACTATTTCTCGTTCCGGCTTCTTTCTGTTTTCACAATAGTATAAGGTTTGTTTTAACGCTAAAGTAGCACTATAGGATTATTAGGTGTTGTGGTATATGGTCTCAAACTTGACCTTTTGTCCATTTTCTGTGAATTTTCGTCAAAATTTTGTAACAAATTAATACGTATCATCCATACCACCTTTTGGACCCGTCCGTTGTCGGGTGTGGAGTATAGAAACGAAAAACTTGTAGAACGCTTCAAACTTTCGTAAAATAAACATGTTTTTATGCAGTGTAAGCTCGAAATAAGTGTAAAACCTTTTAAAATAAGTACTAAGCCTTTTCAAAAGTATACCAAATTAATAATAAAACATATTATTATGCATAGATTTATTGAAAATTCGCAGACAATGCACAAAAGATTAACTCATATATCTCAGTACCTAATAATTCTATAGAGCTACTTTAACATCTTAAAAACAAAAAAAAAAAAAAAACCGCGAAAGACATTCTGCCTGTCTGCCTGTCTGCCTGTCTGCCTGTCTGCCTGTCTGCCTGTCTGCCTGTCTGCCTGTCTGCCTGTCTGCCTGTCTGCCTGTCTGCCTGTCTGCCTGTCTGCCTGTCTGCCTGTCTGCCTGTCTGCCTGTCTGCCTGTCTGCCTGTCTGCCTGTCT